>CM053028.1:424299473-424998918 GCA_028564925.1 Lithobates sylvaticus | reverse complement strand
GATGCAGGGCACTTCATGGATAGGCCTGGTCTGGTGACAGCATGTGCAGGGCGTGGGCTGAATGACATCCTGGCTCCAGCTACCATCTCCACAGTTCAAGAGGGCGGACCAGGAGACAGAGGCCACTGGGAAGGAGAGCAGTGAGGGCGAGATAAGTACCGATAGCCCGGGAGGGAGAAGACCTCTGAAGATGTGGGCACAGCATCCCCGGCAACTGCCAGAGTCTGGAACCCCTGGACTCCTTCAATCTCCTTTCCGTTCCCAGGCCCGAAGGACAGGCTGACCAGGGGACCAGACAATAAGGACGTGTGGGATACGCAGTCAGCCAGGGACTGCTTAAAGCGGAAGTAAACCCATCGATTTAACAGTTTAAAAAAAAAAGGCATGCCGTGAATGCTACCTGCACATTGGCTGTGCTCTCAACCAAACAGTCAAACCATCCAATGGCTGGTGTCATAACGGATCACATGTGCAGCACTGTGGCAGTTGAAGATTAAACAGAGGCTGAAAACGATAGGTGGGTTTACTTCCACTTTAACCTCACGAAAATGGGTCCTACCTGCTGCTGGCATGGAAGGTACTGTACTGGCCGACACACACACACACACCTTCCGGCAGACAGGGACTGGGACATGGGGGCACAAGAGGGCCTGCAGACAGGGTTGGGTTGGGCGTTGGGGGGGGGGGGGGGGCACTGATATAAGGGGACTCTGAGCTAATGGGGGGGGGGGTGCTAATATAAAGGGACTCTAATGTAATGGGGGTCTGTAAGATGGGTGCTGATATAAGGTGATTCTGAGCTAATGGGGGTCTCTAATGGGGGATGCTGACTGCTGATTTAATGGTTGCTGACCAACCATTAGATCAGTAGTCAGCACCCCCCATTAGAGACTCCCATTATATCAGAGTCACCTGATATCAGCCCCCCCTTACAGATCCCCATTAAATTAGAGTCTCTAAATTAGCACCCCCCTCCCCTTTAGCTCAGAGTCCCTTTATATCAGTGCCCCCCCTTACAGACCCCCATTAGCTCAGAGTCCCTTTATATCAGTGCCCCCCTTACAGACCCCCATTAGCTCAGAGTCCCCTTATATAAGTGCCCCCCCCCTTACAGACCCCCATTAGATTATAGTCGGGTAAAAAATGTTCGGTATTGAAGTGGTTGTTGGGCTTTAACCAATAGAGCTTTAATAGAAAGCTCTATTTGTATGAAAAAAGGATAGAAATTTTATTTGGATACACTGTTGAATGACACCCAGTATCATTTAACCCAGTGAGTCCGGGCTGTCAAAGGTACAACCCCTGGGGGTACATCATCATGGGCTCTTATTACACCTGTGCAGAATGGCGCATTTCCATCATTACATAAATTCTGCATTGTGTGCAGGAGTAAGGACCACCCTAGATTTGAATATATGCATAGTGTATACTACAAAAAAAATGCAGTGCGCCGCTAAAGTGTTCGAGTGTGGCTTGAAGAAAAGGTGGCAACCCTACACCTACAGCATTTCTGCCCAAGCATAGAAAAATGCAGCATATGTGCTGCAAAATTGCTTTGACGTAGGAATTCCAGGAGGCAGCGGCCCAGCCTAAGCTGAAAGCTAGGAAGTGTTGACTTGCAGCACAAAAATGAGCCAGAAGATAAACATAAAAATGACATGTTTTTACCATTTGTATAGAGGAGAGGGACAAAATAAGAAAATATTGCAGTAATGAGTTAATTTATGCTTTAAGACCCTGCTTTCATTTTTCTGTGTCTATTTCCTGCTTCCTGAAACATGGTTGAATTATGAGTCATTCTCTTACTTCCTGTTGTGTCTTCAGAACAGGAAGTGAGGGAAAATCTCCTTAATGGGACACTGACAAAAAAACAACCTTTCCCTGCTCATCCCAAAACTACTAGCATACACTTTAAGGGATATCAAGACTCTATTTTGTTCCATGTCAGTGTAGACACAGATGCTAGTGACTCAATATGACATTTCAGCTGGAAATTAGTACAAAGAAGGATTCGTGGCAATTAGGCCATGCATAATTTAAAAATATGTCTAGAAAATGTTGCAGTAAATACATTCTTGGACTAAATGGCAGTTCAAAGTGTTACCAGCCGGCGTGATATATAGTGGCTGAGAAGGTGAGCATAGCCAGAATTTCTTAAAGTGCCAGGTACTGTAAATTCTGGTTAGACATATTTTTAAATTATGCATCGCCTAATTGCTTTGAATCCTTCTTCCCATATTGGCTGTTTTCTCTTCTGCAGCTCCACATTTAAGTCAATATCCTGCATTATAATTAGACTAAGGCCCCTTTCACACTGAGGCGCTTTGCAGGGGCTAAAGTGCTAAAAATAGCGCCTGCAAAGCGCCTTAAAAGAGCCGCTCAGTGCACTCCAATGTGAGAGCCCTGATGGGTGGCCCTGGTGCACTTGCAGGACGCTGAAAAAAGTCCTGCAAGTTGCATCTTTGGAGCGCTGTATTTACCGTTCCTAAAGCGCCCCTTCCCATTGAAAACAATGGGGCAGCGCTCCAAACCCGCCTGCAAAGTGCCGCCCCTTACAGACCCTTACAGCAATTTTTAAGTCTTGCCACAGATTCTCAATTGGATTTAGGTCTGGACTTTGACTGGGCCATTCTAACACATGAATATGCTTTGATCTAAACCAGGGATCCTCAAACTACGGCCCCTCCAGCTGTTGCAGAACTACACATCCCATGAGGCATTGTAAAACTCTGACATTCACAGACATGATAGGCATGATGGGAATTGTAGTTCCTGAACAACTGGAGTGCCGTAGTTTGAAGACCCCTGATCTAAACCATTCCATTGTAGCTCTAACTAGGTTTAGGGTCATTGTCATGCTGGAAGGTGAACCTCCGCCCCAGTCTCAAGTCTTTTGCAGACTCTAATGCCGCGTACACACAGTCGGATTTTTCCGATGGGAAATGTTGCTCCGTCGAACATTTGCTGTCGGACTTTCCGCCAACAAATGTTTGCTAGCAGGTTCTCAAATTTTCCACCAACAAAACTTTGTTGTCAGAAAGTCCGATCGTGTGTACACAAGTCCGTCACACAAAAGTTCACGCATGCTCGGAATCAAGCAGGAGCCACACTGGCTATTAAACTTCCTTTTTCTCGGCTCGTCGTACGTCTTCATGTTCTGAATTGTTGGCTAACATTTGTGTGACCGTGTGTATGCAAGACAAGTTTGAGCCAACAACCTTTAAACAAAAATCCACAGTTTTGTTGGCGGAAAGTCCAATCGTTTGTACGGGGCATAACAGGTTTTCTTCCAAAATTGCCCTGTATGTGTCTCCATCCATCTTCCCATCAACTCTGACCAGCTTCCCTGTCCCTGCTGAAGAAAAGCATTCCCACAACATGATGCTGCCACCACCATGTTTCACAGGGGGGAGGGTGTGTACAGGGTAATGTGCAGTGTTAGTTTTCCGCTACAAATAGCGTTTTGCTTTTAGGCCAAAAAGTTCTATTTTGGTCTCATCTGAAAAGAGCACCAACTTCCACGTTTGCTGTGTCCCCCACATGGCTTCTCGCAAACTGCAAATGGGAACTCTTATTTTTTTTTTTTCAACAATGGCTTTCTTCTTGCCACTCTTCTATAAAGGCCAGATTTGTGGAGTACACGACTAATAGTTGTGCTGTGGACAGATTCTCCCACCTGAGCTGTGGATCTCTGCAGCTCCTCCAGAGCTATCATGGGCCTCTTGGCTGCTTCTCTGATTAATGCTCTCCTTGCCCGGCCTGTCAGTGACCATGTCTTGGTAGATTTGCAGTTGTGCCATACACTTTCCATTTTTAGATGATGAATTGAACAGTGCTCCGTGAGATGTTCAAAGCTTGGGATATTTTTTTTTAGAACCTAACCCTGTTTTAAACTTCTCCACAGCCTTTTCTCTGACCTGTCTGGTGTGTTCCTTGGCCTTCATGATGCTGTTTTTTCACTAAGGTTCTCCAACAAACCTCTGCGGGCTTCACATAACAGCTGTATTTATACTGAAATTAAATTACACACAGGTGGACTCCATTTACTAATTAGGTGATTTCTGAAGGCAATTGGTTCCACTAGATTTTAGTTAGGGGTATCAGAGTAAAGGGGGCTGAATACAAATGCACGCCACACTTTTCAGATATCTATTTGTAAAGCATTTTGAAAACCATTTATCATTTTCCTTCTACTTCACAATTATGTGCCACTTTGTGTTGGTCTATCACATAAAATCCCAATAAAATACATTAACGTTTTTGGTTGTAACGTGACAAAATGAGGAAAATGTCAAGGGGTATGAATACTTTTACAAGGCAATGCAAGTCTTGCACATTGTGCTTATTTAAAAAAATAAAAATAAATAAAAATAAAAAAAGAACCCAGTGAGTAAATTTATGCTTCAATTACTGCCAGCCCACTTGACACATATATGCGGCCTCTAAGCAGGTGGGCTTTAACGCAGAGTGGCCACATATATGCGGCCCTAGTTAAACACTTTACTGTGTAAAGAGCAAGCTCCCTACACAGTAACGAATGAGTACTGGAAAGCTTCAAGATCCTCTTAAAGGGCTGGGAGGCAGCGGCGGGATGGGGTTAAAGCAGATATATAAATAGGAGCAGGGTAATTATTGCCCCTTGATGGAGCTTTACTTGCAGGACTGAATATGGAAACTCTCTCACTCCCACCCACCTTAGAACCATATCTAATACGTGCTGGGCTACAGCTGTTACCTTGTGCTTATAGGTTATCCCCTATGAAGAAAAAATGTGTTTTAATGTTATAAATACAATTCTTTCTTTTTTTTTTTTTTTCTTAAAAATTTAGATGGATTGTTTTTCCAAATTAACCACTTTTCTACAGGGGCCATTTATTCGGTTTTTGCATACATGTAAAATGCACATTTTAGGTTCAATGTTTAGTTAAACCCCCTGCACAGCATATTATTTATATATATATATATAAATAAAAAAAAAAAAAATCAAGACCCTGGAGAATAAAATGGTGGTAATGGTAATTTTTATGTTGAATGATGAGCCTTGGCTACCCATGACCCTGTCGTGGGTTCACCTGTTTTTCTTCCTTGGATGACTTGTGGTAGGTTCTGACCACTGCAGACCGGCAACATCCCACAAGAGCTTCAGTTTTGGAGATGTCCTGCTCTGGTTGTCCAACCATTACAATTTGGCAAATATGTCAAAGTCACTCAAATACTTGACCATTTTTTTTCCACTTTTAACACGTCAACTACAGGGACATGTTTACTTGCTGCCTAATATATCCCACTCACTTTCAGGTGCCATTGTAACAAAATAATCAATGTTATTATACCGGTCAGTGATCATAATGTTATGACTGATTGGTTTAAGTGAAAATAGCCCCATGTGATAGCATTTTGCTGTGATAGGTTCTCTTTACTCAGACATCAGGGGGGTCTAACTAGATGTCTACTCTGCCTGTCCTGGGTTCACAGTTAGGCATAGTGGTGGTACCTTTATGGGCTGTGGAAGTAATCAAGCTTCCTAAATCATTCCACCTAAAAATACAAAAAAAAGACTGTAAATTGACAAAACTTTCCACAAGTGTGAACGAAGCCTGACATTCTCTAGTAGCATGTCCCCAGTCTCCAATTATTCCCTCTAGCATTTCCACAGTTATTGATCACCCGCTGTTGTATGTCTACAATCTCTGACTCATTTTCTGTACCATTACATACACTAAGCATTACACTGAGCCCTTTGGTGATGTCAGGAGCAGCACTTGAGGCACCTGATATCAAGTAAGTTGACAACCGCTATAAATCATATCCTGAAGTGCATTAGGTGTACAAAATTTGTTTGTGATATCCACATATATACACAGCAAATGCGATGTTGTAATTGAATGCATGATGCAGAAGCTTCCACGTACTCTCTAAGGCTCAGTTCACATATATGTGAATTGGATGAGTTTTGAACAGCATCTGATTTATATAACATGTGAACAGGACCGGCTTTCAATGGAGCCGGTTAACACATGACAGGGGCAGCTGTGGTCTGTTTTTGAAGAGTCCTGTAGGATTTTGGGTCTGATTCAGGCGCAAATTCAAGTAATAAGTTGCACCTGAACAGGTGAACTAAGCCGCACCAGACTCCGGGCTGCAAACCGCAGCTGGACGAGTGCACTTTGCCTAAAGATGTACCCTTGAACTGAGCATCTTAGGCCATTTTGAAACAGGTGTTTATGCATGCCTCTGAAACGTGTTTTTTTTTTTTTTTTGCCAATGTAAACTTAGATACTTGAGAAAATAAATACGTGCCATGTACATTTTTAGAGTTTTTGTGGTTTGGGTTTTTTTATTTTTTCATGCTTCCAGTAAAGTGTATTTTGCTAAAAATGCTTGAAGCCTATAGCTCAAAAGAAGCTTGTGTACTTTTTCAATTGGCACTGGCTCAGGGCTGAACAGGAACATATTAAAAAGATGAGATTTTGAATGTTGAGCATTTTGAGGCTTTGAGGTACAAAACACTGAGGTGTGAATGTGGCCTTAAAAGTAAAGGTTTAACATGACCCTTATAATTTCAATACACCTAAACTTAAAGCGGTTCTGCACCCATTTCATTTAGTAAATCTCTTTGCCTTCCAAATCAGGCAAAGAGTACTAAATGAAATGTGTTTTTTTTTTTTTTTACTTACCTTGTAATTGATGACTTCCTGTCTTCTGTCTCTTCGGGGGTGGGCGGGGTCTCTGCGTCGATCGTCGTCAGGCCGCACTGTCTCCTGGGATCTGGTGTCATTGTTCCCAGGAGTCAGTGCGGACATCTTCCGAAATCTCGCGAGATTTCGGACACATCTTCCGAAATCTCGTGAGATGTCGGCAGATGTGCCGTTACTGCGCACGCGCGAGTAACAGCGGTGCATGCTGGGCCATCTAAAGTGCCTGTGGGGTTTCACATGCCCACAGGCAAGATGGACCCCAGCAGACAAGAAGAAGATGAAGACTTTTATCGGAGGAAAACCGTCGGCGATCGAGATGGAAGATGGAACAGGTAAGTCCCCCAATTGAGCTATATGCCCTTGGCATATAGCCCAAAAAAAAAAAAAAAAAAAACGAGTGCAGAACCGCTTTAACAAGTCTGCATGCACTGGAAACATCACATTTATATATTAATGCAGGGAAGCAAGAAAATAAATAAAAAATTACTCATAAAACACTGGTAATTCTTTCTCATTGCTCGCTTTCTTCTCAAAGCCTACTCCATACAAAGCAGGACTTCTATACAATGTACAGAGGAGGGCAGACAAGCTAGAAACAATTGCATTGGCATATACCGCGCCTTGCGAAAGTATTCGGCCCCCTTGAACTTTTCAACCTTTTGCCACATTTCAGGCTTCAAAACATAAAGATATAAAATTTTAATTTTTTGTGAAGAATCACCAACAAGTGGGACACAATTGTGAAGTGGAACGAAATCTATTGGATTTTTGAAACTTTTTTTAACTAATAAAAAACTGAAAAGGTGCTGCGTGCAAAATTATTCGGCCCCTTTACTTTCAGTGCAGCAAACTCACTCCAGAAGTTCAGCGAGGATCTCTGAATGATCCAATGTTGTCCTAAATGACTGATGGTGATAAATAGAATCCACCTGTGTGCAATCAAGTCTTTGTATAAATGCACCTGCTCTGTGATAGTCTCAGGGTTCTGTTGAAAGCGCAGAGAGCATCATGAAGACCAAGGAACACACCAGGCAGGTCCTTTTCAGTTTTTTATTTGCTAAAAAAGTTTAAAATATCCAATAGATTTCGTTCCACTTCACAATTGTGTCCCACTTGTTGGTGATTCTTCACAAAAAATTCAAATTTTATATCTTTATGTTTGAAGCCTGAAATGTGGCAAAAGGTTGAAAAGTTCAAGGGGGCCGAATACTTTCGCAAGGCACTGTAAGCTCTATAATTTAGGCAGTAACTAACTGGGTGCAATTAGAGCATTAAAAAAATGGTCTGTATCAATGCCCCTTGTCCTGAGAAGATACTCTCCTGGATAATTAAAAATAAAGAGATGAAAATATTAGGGAGCATAGCTCGCCTGTCTACCTACCTAGCATGTTTCTTCTGTTTTAATCCATGTGTTGTTCTAAAACTACCAGATTACAGAAAACACACTTCACACTGGTACTTTAGGTATACCAGATATTCCCAAATGTGAAGAATAATGTTTTCTTCACAGGCTGGGAAGATGACAGTACGCCCCTGCACCATCCAATGCCATGTTTAGATTTTCTGTCCTTCACCCTTCCAGGGTACCTGCACTATACTCTTATGCCCATGCTTTTATAGTCAACCTGCCTTTCTGAATGGCTCCCTTGCTGGCTGCTGCCCTCATCTCTTAAATTTGTCCCCCATATGCTTGTAGCACCCTTGTGTAGGAAAATTTTAGCTTGGCCGAGGGCCAGGCTTGGGCTGTGAATCTGGGTCAGGGTTCAGTGACCCAGGGGCTGGAGGACACATCCGGAACTTCCCCATGGTCTGGACGTTTCTGGAATCTTCCAGAGCTGGAAGGTGCGAGTAAGGAGAGGCTGCCATGCATATTTATGAGGCCTCAGCCAATCCCCAGCTTTGTGTTGGCAGGGAGCAGAGCTTACCTCATAAATAGACATGAACCATGCCACCAGGGCAGTCGTTGGAAGGTGGAGTGCTGAGGAGGCTGTTGGTGGCCCCTGAGTGTGCTCCCTAGTCTGGGGGGGGGGGGTGTGTTTGACCTTGGTTACTGGAAGATTCCCCCTAAAACACACAGGGGGAAACCCTTCCTGAAAGCACAGGAGCTAGGAGAGAGGACAGCAAGTCTAGGAGATCTGTGGTAATTACTAAGGCAGTGAAACTGATCAAATCACCTGTGCAAAATAGTGGAAATCCTGAAAACATGACCTGTTGGTGCACCTTGAGGACTGGAGTTGAGAAACACTGGTCTGGAGGACTGTGAGGAGAAGTTAGCCTGGAGGGCTAGTGAAAGGGGGCAGCTGCAGCCAGGTGGGTTGGCAGTGCCTGAATAGGTGGTGCTGGGATCAGCAGCCACAAGCGAAATCTAAGCTGGACACTGAACCTTTGCTACACAACCAAGGGGCCTCAGATTCCTGTCTGGAATGGGCTATTGCTTCAATCTGACTGAGTGATTGTCAGACAATCCTTGTACCAGCTGGGTTCTGCAAGCGATTGCTGGAGGAAGAAGAGGAGCTGTAAATAGCAACTGGGTATAGTAAGGTTTGTTCTGAAGTCAAGAGGGCATCCCATAATTTACCATCCCTAGCAAGGTTATTATCCTTCAATAAATAACAAAAACACGAACTGTTCTCTCACTCAGGAGTGCCTGTGAAATTTTGGTGTGCCTGGCTGTGCAGGGTGGGGTAGCTACATGGTTGTTTGATAATCCATAAAACTCCAGTAGTATCTTTAAAGAAATTAAACAAATTGTGGGTATTTTTGGATCACAATTTTTTTTTTTTTTGTAGCCAAAAATGAAGAGAACATTATTGTACAGCTACACCCAGGCCTTTCCATATTTGCCGCTCTTCGTTAGGGGGACCAGATGACACAGATTTTGAACACATTTTTGATCAAAAAGTGATGACATAAACCTGCTAGGTTATGAACTTCTGAATTTTATAGCTTTGTATAGTGAGGAAAATCCACGAATATATTATGCTACTGTACAATGATTTACATCTACCACACTATATACAACACAATGTTTCTTTATTAATCAAAGTTTTACGTTATTACAGATACAGGCAATTTGCAATCCACTGGAATAAAAGCTATGGAAATGGAAGAAAATGTTCATCAAGCAAGCAGTGCATGTATCTATTGACAATATATTACAGCTGTAAACCACCATGCAGCACCTTATTTAAATGTGGCCAAAAGATAAAGCATCTGCAACCACATTCCTGGGAAGTAGAACAATATGTCAATCTCAGCCTGAGCCATAGTGAAAGAGATGATAATCTCATTTTGTGAATTCCTTAAACTGAACATACGGGGGGGGGGGGGGGGGATATGTATAATTTCTTTACACAGTGCAAGGTTTAATAGAACTGGATTGCCAATTTCACCAGTACCAGGCTTGGGCTACACCTTTCCACATTAAACTGGGAGGAAGAAAACCTGTCACCAGTAAAAATGTGTAATTATTGGATGGTAAAAGCGCTAAAGGATTCTTGCACATACGTTTAACCAGAAAGGCCTAGAAACCGCATGATTTCATTTATATTTCAGGTTCTCAGTGAAATTATGTTGACAACCCTCCCCCTCTCCTAAAGCATACCATTATTACAATCAGATCACATGGAACTGCAATGGGCAATAGAAAGGCTAAATATACTATACTAATGTAGCTCAATAACTTGACAGATTCTGCTTTAACATAAAACAGTGTAAATCTATAATGGGAAGAGAGACCATTCCACCCCAGTGCCAGACAATATGCATAGCAGCATGTACTCCCGCTTCAGGGTGATCTTCAAGGCACTTTTCCAAAAATTTGCAGACATTGCCAAGTGCCTGTTATCAAAAGAGAAAATGTATTACTTAATTTGGGAGTTGGGTTTTCTTTAAATAACTGGCATCTTTGCAGTTAGACTGGTGCCGCATGCTAGCACTCAACATTCCATTCCATTCCATGCAGATCCAATACAGCTGTATGAGTAAAACGAAAGAAACCAGAATTTTATGTTTTTAATTTTTTGGCAAAGGTTGCTTGTGGAGCTTTTTACACAACTGATTTGCCTATTTAAACCAATGTAAAGATGCAGTTAAAGATCTTCCCCTTCTATATGGGTAAGGTTTTGAAAATAAAAGTGTAGTGCAAAAAGAAAAAAAAGTGCCCAGGCAGCACACAGCTGTACCAGTATTTGCATATCAACCCAACTTCCCATGTTGAGAGATGAACCTTTTTAAAAACTTCACTATTGACCAATAAGACAACCCCTTACTGAGATAGGCCAATAAGGCTTAGTAGGTGGGAGGTGACTGAAACATGCTCTCAAGAGAAATCTGGATTGATCTGTGGACACTCAAGCACTTTGGGATTCAGGTTAACTATTGTGCGGGAATCGGTATACTCTTGAAAGTGAGGACTACCCGCTGTCAACCTCGAATTCAAAAAGAGTTTCAGTTCTTATTCATCCATAAAAAGCTGGGGCTGCCCTCAGTCTTGCATTATATGGCCCTCAGATGGTTGCTACATCAACCTTCTCAGATGAAAAAGCCCACATATACAATATGGATAATACAATATGCTGGATGCCCAGGAAGGCAGACATTTACTGCTGGGCAAATCTTAGCGGAAAACAGTGCTGTATGGGTATATTACACTTCAAAGTCCATTCCTTTCCAGCTGCTGCTGAACTGAAAGTCTCAGCAAGTCCTGCAAGCCAATGACTTGTACCACAACAGCTGAAAAACCACCAACCCTGCATGTGGACCTTTTCATCTCCCGGAAGAGACTTGCTTCAAATGGACAGTTGGCTGAACTATAGAAGTGAGATGGAATATTGCTCACCCCAACAAAAAAAACAAATAAAAAAACACACCACACACACTATATAAAATATTTCTTTTTTTGTGTTTTTTTTTTTCCTTTTTCATAGGAAAGCACATTTTACACATACATTTTAACTCAAATCACAAAACAGATGGCTCTTCAGTTTTGGGATACTTTGCATTTTAGGTATAATTACATTTTTTTTTTTTTTAAACTACTTTTATGGAGTGGCTATATAGGCTAAATAGCTTGAATAGAACTGTACAAATTTGAAAAAGGAAGCAAATAACTTGAGCCCTTGCTAATGCGAGGGGGGCGCAATTCAATGTGTTAGAAAGCATCATGATATTTTGCGCACCAAGAAGCTTATATGACCATTAAAAATCAAATGGTACTTGTGCGCTACAATATAATAGTAGGTGCAAAAAAATGCTTGTGCAACCCCATACCAGAAGGCCATGTCTGGTCAACGGTCCTTTTGCAAAATTTCACAGTATATAAATACTCTTCAATAAACAGGAAGCGTAGCATGACTTTCAGTACATAGGTAGAACTCTAGACTGGAATCAAGTATTTGGTGTGGCAGATTCTGATGTAATACATAACCTGAAAACCAAGATGGCCTTACTTTGGTCATGGGAAACAAGTGCTCATGTAAAGCTGATGAATAAACAGCAGCTTGTTTAAAATAAAAAACAAAAAATAAAAACAAGAAAAAAAACTGTACATCATTTTGGGTATTGTTAATATAACACACATCAAATAATGGGATCCTTCTACATTAACTTCAAGTTCAGCCAGAGACACAGCAGAAAGATGTGTAGGGAATAGGATGTGTTGGGTGTACTGTGTGTTTTACAGTATACAGAGGAAACACAGGACGGCTCACACCATCTGTACACTGTAAAACAGAATAGCACAGCTTTGTGTTTGTCATCCCATTAGTGTCAAGCTTTTCACAGCCTAATGGACCATACCATTTAGGAAGGAAAAATGACAGCTGTGAAATGCATGATGCCCATTCTGACACCCTCTCAATTCCATCTCATGAGTGGCCAAAGACCACATGCAATGAAGGTGGCAGGAGCACATTCAGCAGCTATCCATACATTCTATGATCGTTACACTGAGCCTTTCTGGTTGTCACCATCACTATTCTTCTCTAGGTGCTCCCTGGTCCACTTTCAATTCTTTGGTCACCCATCTTCTTTAGACAAGAATGCACGCCAGGCTATTATCCATTTAGCAAATAGACAACCACTTCGTAGGTTGACATCATTATAGCCGTGTTGGGGATTTGTCTAAACAGGTGCGTTGTGAGGCCACGGTACATGGAACCATAGCCTTCTTCTCTCACCACCAGAGACAGTGTCTGGAAGAAGGACCTGTATTTTGTGCCCTCCTCACGTAGCCTTGTCCGTACAACCTCTGGAAACAAAAACACACAAAAAAACAAATCACTAACAAAATATATAGAAGCTAGGATAAAGAAAAAAAAAGAAAATATATACCTTATTGACAATTAAAGATAGGAGTACAGCAACCTTTTTCAAACAGGGTGCCCAGGCAACCTGGGGTGCCTTCAGGTTTCTTTAGGAGTGCCTTGGCAAAATACCCAAAAACTGCATACAAGCCAGCAAGTGCATCAACTCTGCCTTTTATTTACACAAAGCCACACGCTTCATTGGGCACCATTACAACCTTGTAGCTGCTGGTGTTCCAACAACCAGTGATGTCATTGCTCTATCCCTACCCCCCTCTGTCAGCAGTGGGGTCACATTAGCTGAGCGAGGGAGAGGAAAAACATTGGCATATTAGGTCAGTACCAGTGTGCAATGGTGAGTTTGCTTTGTAAAATTCCAGTCCAGCATCTGGCGTCCATAGAAGCCCCCCCGCCCCCACCATTGGATTTGATTGACAGCAGCGGGAGCCAATGGCTGTGCTGCTATCAATCTATCCAATCAAGAGCAGAGAACCCCCGGCAGAGAGACAGCACATCCCCGTGGGTCAAGTTCTAGGGGTCAGGTAAATAAAACGTAGCTTTACAACCCCTTTAATCTCCATTATTGTTATTCTTTTGAACCTCACATAGATAATATTTGTATGTTTTCTAATCTAGATTTTAAACGCAATTAAGAATCTTGCTACCTGATCAATATCTACGTGCGTGTTAGATGTGAACATCTATGCGGTGGTCCGATTTTTTTTTTTTTTTTTTTTTTTAAATAGCTTGGGAGGTTGTTACAGGGCAAGCTTATAAAGAACCAATTTAATATTAGTCATCAAATATATAGTTTCCAAGAAAAAGATACCAGCAACAACATGATTTAAGCATTGGGGTAGAGTGTGTTCCCTGTTTGTAGGTTTCTATTTCAATTCGGACATAAAATGTACCTCATATGCTTTAATGATGAACCAAGTGTAGAGAATCCCATGCTCCCATACCTAGAAGTACCCGGTTTTTGTTCCTAGGTGCAACACTGAAGACTGTCACTCGATGGAGTTTCAACCTGGCATTCATATACTGTACAACTAGTTGCCTAGATAGTAATATCCCATGGATTGTGGGCCGTTTCTTTTTAATGCCCCATAAAAAGGTGGTGTTTCATGGCTTGGCTGGTCTACCCTTTCATACTGCAGTATGTGTGGGTGGTGAGGGGCTTCACTGGGGTGAAAGAAAGGCCCCCAACACAGAATTATAGTTAAAGTGAATAAGCTGTCTGACTCAGTGGCAATGATTTCTGGATTGCATTGTGTAGTTTCATTTCATGGGTTCATTTTGCTCACTGGTTATGACTGCAATCAGCCTCAAAGGCTACTTTCCCACTGAGGCCCTTTACAAGCGCTATATCGCTAAAAATAGCGCCTGTAAAGCACTTTTCCTATCACTCCAGCGTGAAAGCGCGAGTGCTTTCACACTGGAGCGGTGCGCTGGCAGGATGCTAAAAAATGTGCTGCAACCAGCATCTTTGAGGCTCTCCTAAAGCGCCCCTGCCCAATGAAAATCAATAGTCAGCGACGCCGAAACGCCACTGCAGCAGTGGTTTTTAACCCTTTTCGGCTACTAGCGGGGGTTAAAAATGCCCCGATAACGTCCGAAAAGCGCAGCTAAAAATAGTGGCGCTTTACTGCTGACGCCTCAGTGTGAAAGTGCCCTTAGTGACAATGTTTCAACAGACACAGCAGTCAGAAGTACAATTACAAAATATATAAAAAAACTTTACGTACCATGTGGGTATGCTATAGAGGTGGCACATGTCTTGGAAGTTGCTGCTGCCAACATTAGTCCAACAAAATCAGAAGCCTCTTTTGTAGACTCCTCCCCATCATCCATGGCTGTTGCAGTCTTATATTCCAGCAGTCTCCGTTTAATACTTTCATAAATAACAAAGTGGATAACAGTTTCAGAGATGCCGGCGTAGGAGGCAGACATGCCCCTGTAAAAACCTTTAAAGCCATCTGTGCTATACACCTTGCGGATACATTCCAAAGCGCTCATTCGTCTTTCACCTCGGTTTCTGGAAATGGAAGAAAGATTTAAAGTGTATGTCTCATTAAAGATCTGTTACAATAACTTCACAACATAAAAGTAAAAACGACAGGACTACATTGATAATTCAAGTGGAGAACCCAGTGAAGACAGTATATTAACTACAGTAAGAAAAAGTTGTTTGTGTATAGGTGATGCAACATACAGTGGGGGATGGAGATGAAGGGGTTAATGTACTGTGTGCAGGAAAAGGGAGGTCAGATCAGAGAAAGGATAGGACATACAGTAGAGGGGTGAATAGGTTTTATCAGGTTGACACTGTACTGTATTGCACTGGTTGGTGGTCAGGAGGCTCTCCTTCCTCTCAGAGACCGACTAATCTGTGAGAAGAAACTGTGCTTCCTAATCTCCAGCCAATAAATGAGAAGTTTATATAAATAAATGACGTCATCCTGCGACCACCTTACTGATGGTATTGAATCCATATTGCAGAGCACTCCTGTCAGCACTATCTTGTAAGTTGCGCGTTATACATTAGTGGCATTAAACTCTAAACAGAACACTAGTAGCAGTCTTTTTTTTTATAAATGTCCCTACGTACTCGATGATTGATTATAAAAGTTTCACCTTATTGTTCATTCAGGGGTCAGATTTTGAAAACGAGCGGCTAGTAGTCCCTATTAGTGGAGGAATGTGTGGCACATTTGGATTTCATTACACGGTAGAATGCAGCACTTCTGTTGCACAGTGGTGATTGCGTTTCTAATCATGGATTGAGTTTGATGGACATTATTCGATGCACATATTTTCATACTGATCTTGTAGCATTAGGAGGGTGCCCTGCATTATTTTTTGTTTAATTTAATAAGTGAGACACGGCTGCTAACTACCTTTAGTATCACTTTAACCACTTCAGCCCCGGAAGGATTTGCCCCCTTAATGACCAGGCCATTTTGTTTGATACGGCACTGCATCACTTTAACTGACAATTGCACGGTTGTGCACAAACAAAATTGGTGTCTTTACTTTCCCCACAAATAGAGCTTTCTTTTGGTGGCATTTGATCACTTCTGCGGTTTTTATTTATTATTATTTTATGCTATTAAAAAAAAAAAAAAAGTGACAATTTGGAAAGAAAAAAAAAAAAAATTATATAATTATTTTTACTTTTTGCTATAATACATATCCTAAATAAAAAAAAACCCAAAAAAGAACAAACAACATTTATTCAGCAGTTTAGGCCGATATATATTCTACATATTTTTGGTAAAAAAAATCACAATAGGCATATATTGTGTCTACAAAACTATGGGATAGCTTTAGGGACTTTTTAAATAATTTTTACTAGTAATGGCGACGATTTGCCTTTTTGTAGCGGGACTGCAACATTTTGTTTTTGGGGACCAGTGACATTATAACATTGATCAGTGCCATAAAAAAAAAAAAAAAAAAAAAAAAATGTACTGATCAATGTAAAAAGGACACTGGCAGGAAAGAGGCCAACACTAGGGGGAGATCAAGGGGTTAAGTGTGTTCCCTAGGTGTGTTCTAACTGTAAGGGCGGGGGGGGGGGGTGGCCTCACTGGGACATGACAGAGATCACTGTTCCTGATCACTGGCAACAGAAGATCTGACATGTCCCCTGTCAGAACAGGGATCCGCTTGTTTACACTAGAAGAACCCTGTTCCGCCTCTGTACTAGGCAAATCGGGGGTCGCGGGCAGACAAAGTCCGCCCGACTCACAGGCACGCTCATGTACGTGAGCAGGTCAACAAGTGGTTAACAGCCACTTCAAAATTCTCTATGGAATCATCACTTCCACCCCTCAACCACTGGCAGATTGAACTGGATGGACGACTGTCTTTATTCAACCTTACCAACTACGTAACTATAATCCAGAAACAAAGATTAAACGTGCAACAGACACAATGGATACTACCAATCAGAAAATTGGCATACACAGTACTGAATATTCTGAATTAATGGAAACTGTAACCGGATGCAATGATTTTCTGAACACAGCTTCTCTTTGGGCTAAATAAAATTGATATATTAGGTACATACTGGGCCACACATGAAAAACTACATTACAATGGCTAGGCTATATTAGCAGGTTTAGCTGCAAGTAAAAATTTGATCATGCCTACCAGTGGCACAAAGACAAGAAAAATGCAGAATTAAAAAAAATACACCTATGTGGTACTATATAGGAGGTATCAACAGCATCTGTCAAGTTTTCATTTTTTTTTTTTTTTCTTTTAGAAGAAGGAAAAGGACTGCAAGGACAATCTAGTATACAAGCAAAAGGAATAACAATGTTGGGGAGGGGATTTTTTTTAAATTTATTTATATTTATTTTTTTTATATACAATTTGCTTGTTTTCTACAGGCCAGCATTTTTTCAATGTAGCATACCAATTTGACAACATGGCTGTTTTCTCTTCTTCCTGGTCATATCATGAGTAGGAAAGGACATTTTCAAGAGAATAACGGTCTAATTACCGAAGCAGCAAATATCTACTGTTGCACCCAGTCAGTCTGACTGTATAAAACGTTTTACAGAGGCTATCCGCACTGGCCAGAGCCATAAAAAAAGATGTAGGATTGGACTCCAAGTAAACAGCAAAATACACTGCTGAAATGCATACATTCAAGCTGCTTTACCTACAAAATGATATGCAATTCTGCAAGCCAGAGCCAGAACCTCTCTAAAGGCTACATTGTAGTTAATCAAAGCATCCAGGTGCAAGAGCCACCCCAGTTTGTGTGTTGAGGTCATCTCTGAGCTCTGCCATGCTATAAGCACGCTTGAGCAAAAGGAACAGAACCTTGATTAGTTTAGATCAGTGAATTCCGAACTACCGCCCTTTGCCTGCTTTTAACTGGCCCTTGGGGAATTATTCCCGACACTGACACTGGTGTTGGTGGGAAGAATAGTGCCCCAATTATGGAGCACTATTCCTCCCAGTGACACCAATGATGGAGCGCCATTTCTCCCACTGACATCAACAATGGAGCAATATTCCTTCCAGTGACACGAACCACGGATCACTATGCCTCCCGCTGACACCAATGATGGAGCACTATTACTGCACCAGTGATGGGAGCGCTCTTTGCTCCCAATGACGCCAGGGCATTTTCTTCTCCCACTGGCCACAGTCCGACCCCCTAAACTTTCAAGGACAGTAAACTGGCCTTTGTTTATAAAGTTTGGAGACCCCTGGCAGATTACAACCCTAACCATAATTCCACCTGCTTCAGCTCCAGATGGACTGTAAAAACTGTCTGGCCCTGTGGAGGCAGGGGCAGTGGACAGCGGGTAGATTATGCACCTGAGCTCCATTTTGGACCAGTTTTTTTTTTTTTCCTAAATCTCCACGTCTGCATCAGAAAGAAGCATAGCAACAGGATTCCTAATTATTGAGGATAATTTAAAACAATATATCCACACTGAATGTTTGGTTGACTTTTAGGAACAACAACAACAACAACACCAACAACCTAGGACACTGAACAACAGGAGAGAACTGAACTGCAGAACTTTGGTTATGGAGCTGCAAATCTATTTTTCCTAAAAACAAACAATTCTTACCTTGCATCTAACTGTAGTCGCGTTTTAATAAGCCAGATGGGATTAGTGGCCGTTATTGCAGTGAAACCTGAATAAATCAAATAAAAAAATGTATTATATAGCATAAAAACAAGGTAGTAAGAGAATGTATATGTCATGCTCTAGACTGCATAACAATTTTGCTATTTTTCAGGAAAAGATGGTACATAGGAGGGTCACAATTTAGTAGGAATTAAATAGTGCTAATACAAAATTTTACTAAATCCCATTTCAAAACCCCACCACCCCTGGGTTATGGCACATGCTAATCATTATAGCTAACAAAATCAGGGTAAATGTATTATCCACTGAATTAACACAACATAAGGGTTAGTTAAAGAATGGGAACTCAGAAGGTAATGCTCTAAATTCTACATGACATGGCATAAAAATGCTACTTCGGCTCTTAAGATTTTAATGCTATTTAAAGGCACTAAAACAAAATAAAAATCAAGAATACTGTTATTCACACTAAAATGATCTGATGACAAGAGACCTTTAGGTTTAAGAAAAATCAAATCTAGATGTATTAATTTCTAAAAGGAAAATATATTAAATGCAGATCAAGAATCTAAGAGGTCTATTAAACATATTAAAAAAAAAAAAAAAAAAAAAAAACATAAGAAAGTTGGTCCTACATCTGTTTACACAGCACTCATGCTTTGGCTGTCCAATACAGAATTAGGAAGAGGAACAACAGCATAAAGGATGGAACAGCAAATGGTTTGTATGTGGTTACTTTCCAAAATGGGGCTGGAGAAATGCAGGGTGCCCAGTTCTTTAAAGAGTATGGTGTTTTACATGCAGTGTTTGGAGAGATGGAGAAAGATCAGACACTCAAACTGACAAAGCATTTAATCAGATTCCCATCTTTCAAATGTAAAAATAAATAAATAAATAAAATACAAAATAAAAAACACACAAACACACACAAACTTGTACATGCATACAGTAAAGTATGTTGCAAGCCAGATGACTTGGCCCAGTAGGATGTTCTTACAAGCTTGTGTTCGTTATTGCTCATCAGGTTGGTTATTGTAACAGCAGTGAACGTGAACCTGATCTTAAAAGTAATGATTTTTTTTTTAAGTCATAGGGAACAACTAAAAATGTTAATCGTGCACAATTAGTACCCTAAAAATATATACCTCTTGTCTTTAACCACCTGAGACCCAGGCCAATTCTGACATTTCTCTCCTACATGTAAAATTCCAAATTTTTTTGCTAGAAAATTACATAGAACCCCCAAACATTATATATGTTTTTTTAGCAAAGACCCTAAAGAATACAATGGCGGTCGTTGCAACTTTTTATCTCGCACGGTATTTGCGCAGCAATTTTTCGAAACGCGTTTTTTTCAGAAAAAAAACAGTTTCCTGCTTTAAAAAAAAACAAAACAGTAAAGTTAGCCCAATTTTTTTGCATAATGTGAAAGATGAAGATACGCCGAGTAAATAGATACCCAACATGTCACGCTTCAAAATTGCACGCGCTTGTGGAATGGCGTCAAACTTTGGTATTTAAAAATCCCCATAGTCGAAGCTTTAACATTTTTTACTGGTTACATATTTTGAGTTACAGAGGAGGTCTAGGGCTAGAATTATTGCTCTCGCTCTAACGTTTGCGGCGATACCTCACATGTGTGGTTTGAACACCGTTTTCATATGTGGGCGGGACTTACGTATGCGTTCGCTTCTGCGTACGAGCTCGCGGGGACAGGGCGCTTTAAATTTTTTTTTTTTTCTTTTTATTGTTCATTTTACTTTATTTTTTTAGTTCAACAACTTTAAAAAAAAAAAAAAAATATTTGATTACTTTTATTCCTATTACAAGGAATGTAAACATCCCTTGTAATAGGAATATTACATGATCGGACCTATTAACAGTGAGATATGGGGTCAATAAGACCCCACATCTCACCTCTAGGCTGGGAAGCCTAAAATAAAAAAAAAAAAAAAAAAAAAACGATCACCGCTTCCCAGCGGAGGCGGTGCCGTTTTTTGAATGCAGAGGCCGGGCGTGACGTCATAACATCGCGCCCGGCCTCCGAACGATCATAGAGACTCCGGCGACCATCTGGTCCGCCGGAAATCTCTATGATCATCATCCGGGGGCCGGCGGATCCCGAGTCCGACTCACCGATGGAAGCGGTGAGTCGGTAGAAGCACCGGAGGGCGGCGGGGGGGCGTCCCCTCCCGCCGCCCGTAAGAACGATCAAGCGGCGGAACAGCCGCTATGATCGTTCTTATGGTGCAGGGAATCGCCGGCTGAAACCGGCAATATCTGAATGATGTCTGTAGCTACAGGCATCATTCAGATATACCCCTGAGAACAAAAAGACGTCATATCACGTACTCTGGGTCTCAGGTGGTTAATTCCTCCTGAAAAATAGCAGTGTATTTTCTTTACATGTGAGGGAGGCACTTGGGTGTCTGAAGCCTTATATCTGCAGCGTGAGAGCCAAGGTACTGCTGCCTCTGACTGCTAGAGTTTCGAAATTTGATGAGGTCACTACTGTGCCGCTCACCAATATCTTTGCTGGAGGCTCAGCAAAACCCTGACTCTTCCAAGATGTCCACCTCTACAGAGAAACAGATCAAAAGTAGGGAGACAGCAGGCAATAATGGCGACTAGTCCTTTGTACTCTGCCTGCCTTTTCTGGGCACAGCTTTCATAAGTTCAGAAAAAAAAAAAAAAAAATAAAAAACGGAAAGACTGACTGTTGCTGTGAAACAAACTGAAACCACTAATTTTTCCAGGAGCTACACAACTAGGGTCCACAGTGTGCACCAATGCCTAGAAAACTATTGCGACAGACCTAGCCGGGACACAGGCTTTTTGAGAGGACTAAATGCGAGCCTCCTGCCAACCGATTATGGGCCCTGGATTTTAAAGGGGCACAGGGTGAAGGAGGACCCCAACCCCAGTCAGATTCAATGCTGTATGTATGTATGTATATATATATATATATATATATATATATATATATATATATATATATATATGTGTGTGGTCTCATGCTGTTGGGACACACACACACACACACACACTGTCAGATGCTAGTGTCATGAACTCAAGATGTTAATTGAGAGAGCTGATCACATTGTCCTCTGTACAATGTAGTAGACGGTCCGTCTGTTACTGGTGGTCTCCTGCTATTGTGATAAAAACGTCTTGTGGTGGTAATTATGATAATTTATAATCAACTGTGTTTAGCTTGGTGACAAGTCTGACCTGTAGTGAAATCCTGATGAGTCACATCGGCTGCTTAAAGGGATTAGTTAATTAGTTTATGTGAAGTTGTTACAGGTGTATTGTTAGAGTAATATGAGCAGGAGGGGGGATCTCCTCTTCTACTGTATATAAATGTCAGTTTGGTTGTAATAAAACAGTCCATGCTAGCACTAAGCAAGTTTCGTCTCGTTTGGTGCTTGGGAGCGGTTGGAATATCTGAGATCCGTATCCAGACTGGGAGGAAGTGATCTATGACGAACGCACTCAAGAGGAGTGTAGGGACGTTCCGTCACAACTATCATGAATTAACTTTCATTAGTTTAATTTCACTATACACAACTAATACTTAGGTAAAGGATAATCTATGCCAGTCAGAGCAGTTTGTTATTAAATAGTCTACAAAAAACATTTACATCTTCAGTCTAAGGCCTTGTTAATACAGGGCAATTATATCCATGCCCCATGCAGGGCCGCGTTTTACTGGCTTGGGGATGCACAAGTGTTGCCTGCATCCCTGTGCTGGTGCATACTGGGAGCAGCGGCTGTGTCCGTGCAGTTGCTGCGTCCCAAATGACAGCTATGGGACTGCCGGAATGGGGATGCAAGAAACAACTGTGCATCCCTGTGCTGGTAAACACGGCCCTGCTCAGATGTAATTGCCCCACGTTAAGACCTACCAGGATACAATAATAAAAAAACACCTTTGAGGAAAAGCACTTTAATATAACTGCTGAATAAATGGATACAATTGAGAGATTTACACACAGCGTATTCTCACTATGTTTGCTTTGCTGTGTTGTCTGATTTCATTCATGATGTGAGTATTGCACAATGACTTTGTTCTATAGTGCTAGGCAGCGATTGTATGTTTGTGGACTTGGCTTGGCTTCCAGCAGGCTTGTGCTCAGAACACACAAACATTATCTCAATAGCATCCCAAGTTGGCAGACTGAATGACAGGGACAATGTGCCTGACCTATTTCGTGGAAACCTGTCAGCCAAATGTAGATAGGATGGCAAACATTTTTAAATCTACACTGTATTCCTTGTATTCAGACCCCCTTCACTTTTTTTTTCTTTTAGTTTCAGAAGATCCTTCACATTTTATGTAGCCTCATACTACAGTTGTTTGAATGCATTATTTTTCTCATTAATTTACACTCAGTACCCCATAATGACAAAGTGAAACCAAGTTTAGAAAGGTCTGAATTTCCCCCCCCAAAAAAAAAAACACACATGGAACTTCTGGGTGAGCGAGTGTTTTTGGGTGTGATGCGACCAGCTTTGCACACCTGGATTGGGGAATTTTCTGCCATTCTCCGTTGCGAATCCTCTCAAACTCAGTCACATTGAATAGGGATGATCGGTGGACAGACATTTTCAGGTCTCTCCAGAGATGTTAAAGTCAGGGCTCTGGTTGGGCCACTCTAGGACATTCACAGAGTTGTCCCTAAGCCACTCATGTGTTTTGGCTTTGTGCTTAGGATCATTGTCATATTGGAAGGTGAAACTTCAGCTCAGTCGGAGGTCCTAAGCGCTCTGGAAAAAGTTTTTATTGAGGATATCTCCGATTTGCTCCATTCAGCTTTACCTCAACCCTGACCAGTCTCTGCTACTCAAAAACACAACATGCCAGCACCATGCTTCACTGTTAGGATGGTATTGGGAAGGTGATGAGTGGTGCCTGGTTTCCTCCAGACATAACGTTTAGAATTGAGGCTAAACAGTTCAGCCTTGGCTTTATCCCAACAGAGAATCTTCCTTCCTCAGTCAGAGTCATTTGTGTACTTTTTTTTGCAAACTCCAAGCAGGCTTTCATTTGCTTTGAACTGAGTAGAGGCTTCCATCTAGCCATTCTGCCATAAAGCCGATGGAGGGCTGCAGTGATGGTTGTCCTTTTGGAACCTTGTCCAATCTCCACATAGCATCTCTGGAGCTGGGTCAGAGTGACCATCAGGTTCTTGGTCACCTCTTTTACAAAGGCCCTTCTGCACAGATTGCTCAGTTTGGCTGGGTGACTAGCTCCTGAGTCCTGGTTGGGCCAAACTTCTTCCATTTGAGAATTATGGAGGCCACCATGCAGCAGAAAGTTTGTTGTAGCCTTCCCCAGTTCTGTGCCCTGCAATAATCCTGTCTGAGCTCTGCAGGCAGTTCCTTTGACCTCATGGCTTTTGCTCTGATACAGTATGCATTGTCATCTGTGAGGCCTTTTATGGAGAGGAGTCTGCCTTTCCTAATCATGTCCAATTTGTATAATTTACCACAGGGGAGCTCCAGTCAAGGTGTAGAAACATCTCAGCAATAATCAAGAGTAATTGGAAGCACTTGAACTAAATTTCAAGTGTTGTCGCAAAGGGTCCGAATACTTGTGCCAATAAGATATTTCAGTTTTATCTTTTTCATACATTTCTAAAAATCTGTTTTCACTTTTTCATTATGGGGTACTGAGTGTAGATTAATGAGGGGGGGGGGGGGGGAAACCTTTTGAATGAGCCAAGACCCCCATTTGGAAAATATTTTCCACATCCTCATATGGGCACAAGACATGAGGCTTGAGAAATGAGTGATTAAAAAATAAAAATAAAAATATTCATAAAAGTGAGGGAAAAGTGAAGCCAAATAATGGACACTTTCATGAATGCAGCCAGTGGTGAAGTACACCCTACTATACAGACAGACTAGTGACATGCTATGTATATATTAAGTGTGTACACATTCACGCACACATACACAACTCAGAGTCCACATATCTGCAGAGGGTTTGTAGAAAAAAATAAAATGATATCTGTTTCTCCTAAACACAGCAGAGTACAGCACACCACTCCTGGTTTGTTCCCCATAAAAAAAAATAAAAAAAATACAATTCCAATGTGCGGTTCTTACGCTTTTGGCTGCAGAGAGAAGCCGGGTCAAGTACTCACGAGGTTTAACTTAGTCCATATTTCAGCAGGACGAGACCTGCAGGAGGCGAGCATGAGATGACACAATCTCTTGCCTTTCACAGTGGAAATGTACAGTAAATGCCTAAAATAGACACAGGCTTTTCTGTATCGTAACAACAAGCAGTGGTCCACAACATTGCGTACCAATGAAACCCACGGAAAGGATTTCACAAAATAAAATTTAATACTTACAGATGAAAAACAAAATTACTGCACATTGCTAAAAATAACAAAATAGATTTAAAAATATAAAAGAAATGTACACTCAAAATAAGTGGAATTACATAAATACCATAATAAAATATAAAAATACAAAAAATATGAACTAATAAAAGTGTTAAAAAAAAATACAAATAAAAAATAAAAACAACATCTTGTAACGTTCCATGTGAATACTTTGCACTGTATATTTTAAAGAAACATGCTAAAACGTGTGCAAACTTTAAATATAAATATATAGAAATTAACAAAAAAAATAAAATAAAAATAATAGACAATAAATTATACTTACCAAATGCAAACATTAAGTTTTAGTCTACTGAATGTACGCATTGCCACTAAAACAGAAGCCATGTAAATTCTTGTATGTTATTGCAAGACACAAAATGTTTCCAGGATAATGAAAAGTTTCACAGCCGCTGCTGACCACTCCATGCATTACCCTCCTCCCTTATTCCCATATAATTAGAACCAGCATCTAAATAAGGGTCCCACTGCTGTGTACAATTTCCTTGCAAGACAGAGGTCTTATGCCCCGTACACACGGTCGGAATTCCCACGGAAAATGTCCGATCAGACCATGTTGTCGGAAAATCCGCCCGTGTGTGGGCTCCATCGGACTTTTTCCGTCGGAAAAAATTTGAAAGCAGGATCTCAAATTTTCCGACAACAAAATCCCATCTGACTTTATCCGATCGTGTGTCAAGAATTCCGACGGACAAAGTGCCACGCATGCTCAGATCAAATTACGAGACCAAAGCTATTGGTTACTAGCCTCTACGTAGTTCCGTTGTACGCACCGAACGTCAACCCGTTCAGAATGATCGAATTTTCTGACAACTTTGTTCGACCGTGTGTATGCAACAGTGTCGGACAAAATCCGTCAGAAAAAAAATAAATCAGACGGATTTTGTGGTCGGAATTTCCGAACGTGTGTACGGGGGCTTACAGAATAATGTAACAGCACACAGAGCTCCATCCAATTGAAGTTCTTATGGTACAATATCAATTTTTTTCCCAAAGATTCGCTATCCCAGGAATGTGAAGTTGATGCATTTGTAGTACTCCACAGTATTACACAGATAGGCAAGAAGCAGCTGTGAAACTGCCCATTAAACTCTGGAAAATCCTGAACAAACTACCAGCCTACAAGGTTTGGCTTGGCATCATGACCAACTTGGAAACATAGGAGGCCTGCACTTTCATAGCGGATCCTCTGCTTGTACAGTTCTACATATTCACACTTGTGTTCAATATTAAGAATGGGATATTCTCATGAGGGCTAGGAACTGATAACTCTATGAAGTTGATTTACTAAAATTGTATTGTGCAAAATCTGGTGCAGATGTGGATGGTAGCCAATCAGCTTCTAACCTCAGCTTGCAGAATTATGCTTCGATAAAAAACCTCATGGAAGCAGATTTGGCTTTTAGGCCCCTTTCACACTTGTACGACTTGTCCTACGATTTGGGACTGCAAAGTCGTATGACAAGTCGTTCCCCATGATTTCCAATGACTGCCATTCATATTAGTACGTCTTCATGTTGTGCCGACTTCAAAAGTAGTCCCTGCACCACTTTGGTCAAACTTTGATCCTACTTCAGCCCATTGAATATCACTGAAGTCTGATCGCAGTCTTAACTGATCCAACTTTGGCATGCGACTTGTGCTCTGATGATGCTGAAGGGGAACTCCATGCCAAAAAAAAAAAAAGGGACATGGATTCCCCCTCCAAGAGCATACCAGGCCCTTCAATCTGGTATGGATTTTAAGGGGAACCCCCACGCCGAAATACAGCACGGGGGTCCCCCCAAATCCATACCAGACCCTTATCCGAGCACACAGCCCAGCAGGTCAGGAAAGGGGGTGGGGATGAGTGAGCACCCCCCCTCCTGAACTGTACCAGGCTGCATGCACTCAACATGGGGGTGGGTGCTTTGGGGCAGGGTGGTTCTCTGCACCCCCCACCCCCAAAGCACATTGACCCCATGTTGATGAGGACAAGGGCCTCTTACCGAAATCTGGAAGCCCCCTTTAACAAGGGGGGCTCCCAGATCCCGCCCACCCTATGTGAATGAGTATGGGGTACGTTGTACCCCTACTCATTCACCCAAAAAAATAAAAGATAAAAAACACATTACACATGTTTTTAAAGTCATTTATTAAGCAACTCCGTCGTCTCTTCCGATCTCTTCTGCCTCCTCCGCTGATGTCTCCTGCCTCTGCTGGTTCTTCTCTGCTCTCCACTGATGTCTTCTAGCCCGCTTCGGTTCTTCTCCCTCTGTCCACTGACTTCTCCGCTATCTTCTCGCTCTTTTGCTGGGTCTTCTCCCCCTGTTCTTCTTTCAATGTTGACTCGAGGCTCTCTCCCGCTCCAATGCCGGGTGTGCCACTCCTTATATTGGCATGGGGCGGGGTCACCGTGTGACGTCTCATTGAGGCCCCACCCCTCATGATGCAACCTCCCAGGGCATGATGGGCGGTCCCGTCATACGAGCGGGCCTCCGGTGACCCCGCCCCATGCCAATACAAGATAAAAAAACGGCTTGGGGGTTCCCCTTAAAATCCATACCAGATTGAAGAGCCTGGTATGCTCTTGGAGGGGTAACCCATGCCATTTTCTTTTTAAATTGTGCGTGGAGTTCCCCCTACAGATTCATACCAAACAGTGCCTGGTATTGTCAGGGATCAAAGTCGGATCCCTGTTCATGGAAGTCAGACTTCAAGTCGCAGGGCAAAGTCGGATCCACAGTTTTACAGCTGTTTTGACAAAACCGCGGCCGCAAAAATCGCGCGACTTTGACGTTGCACAAGTGTGAAAAGGACCTTATGCAGTGCTGTACAAGATTTGGCACTATCCAGTTTTAGTAAATCAATCCCTATAGGTCAATAAAATCCTAATAAAAACTTGCAGCATGCAAAATCCTCAACAACCCAATGATGTCAGCATCAACTCATTGTGGAAGTCGGTAAGACTCCTCATTTTGCAGCTCTTGTGTGGCTCCAACCTAATGCTCACCATAAACATAAGTTATTTCTAATTGCATTTATGTGTCAAACAATGATGGTCACTTAAAAAAATGTTTGTTGCCGGTTAAAATCCATCCGAATTGAATGATTTGAAAGGCTGAAGAGCCTGATTGTAGCATCAGTCAATCATTGATCATTAAGCTTATGGCCTACACTGTGCCGTTTGGCAAACACAGGCGGATTAGTCATTAGTAAATAACCAGGTTAGCCCAGGCTTAAGTAGCAAATCAGTTGCAGTCCATATTCTAGGAAAAAGGTAGTAGTTTTCCTTTTTTACTGCATCCATGTTTGTACTGTAACTCAAACATAATTATTCCACCTGTGCTTCAATTTGGCCATCAACTGACACTTTATTTCCAAAGCCTCCTTAATAGGCAACGTTACAGTTTAGGAAACTTAGGCCTCATACACACGGACAGGTTAACAGCGGCTTTGAGCTTTTTTTGCTGCTTAAGAATGCCACTCCATGTTATTCAATGGGCTCATACACACCATGGTGTTTGAGCTGTAACAGGCATGGTTGTTTTTAAGCTCCAAAAAAAAAAAAAAAAAAAAAAGGACCAGCGCCTTCGGAGGCTCCAGCGCTAGAGCTGTTTTGACGCTGAAAAAAGCTCAAAAAAGGTTGAAGGCTGGCTGCTATGGGGAAGTTAGTATAATTTTAAAATGGCAGTCCCAGCCCCATCTACAGAATCAGTGAATGAATTAAAAGCCTTTTGCAGTCCTATATATGAAGACTGCTTTGATTTAAAAAAAAAAAAAAAAAAAAAATCAAGAACCTCAGCGATTGGCTCAAACTTCTGGCTGGCTGCTATGAGTTAGGCTGGCCATACATGTTCAATTTTCTTGTACAATTTACCTTAAACTATGCAGTGCAAGGGCCTGCCTAAATGCATACTATTGAAAGTGGTTAGGTTTTGACCTCATATTATATGGTTTTTGATTATTTTAAAGCCCCTTTCACACATGCAGACCATTCATTTCATCAGTTTAGTCACGCCAAAACGAATTAAATAGTCAGTCATCAGTTTTTATATCTACTACCAATGCAAAAATGAATGTAAACTGATGTAAATGGATGATCATCCATTTACATCTGTTTTTCCATAGAGATGCATTGATGTCTGTTTTTCATCAGTCAATGGATTGATGGGGGGGAAAAAAAAAACAAAAAAAAAAAAAAAAACGGACACCATGTGTAATAGGGGCCTAAAAGGAAAATTGTACATGTATGGCCAGCCTTACTACGTTCATCACAATAATTGATAAGCCGTTCAAAGCAGTAGACGTAAAGAAAATAAATAAGACATGAATAGAGAAAGTGATCCCAACTATATCTTAAATTTATATAATCTTTAATTTTCTTCATTATCATACAAAATACAATTCTCTACTTACAAAGATTAAATTCAAATAAAATCAATTTCTCACAATTTACTAGAAATACCCTTCAACCTTTAGCTCTTTTATCTCTCCCACCCTTCCTTCATGACTCCCGATATATTCTTTTTTTCTTGTTCACCATTCCTGTATACTTCCCTTTCCCCTTCTCCTCCTCATTCCGGTCTACTTTACCTAACTATATCTAAAAGCGAGTTAAGTGGGACTGTACTGGCCACCTATGCTGCATTTAGTGCAGGATTTTCTTTGGTTGGGTAGACTAGAACAGGATTACCAGCTCCATAAAACAGTTTTTAATATGAATAAGAGACCAGGTTGCATTAAACAAAATATTTCAATAGGGTGAAATTCTAAACAGTAAGAAAATCTGGATGTTAGTGTACAAGCATGTCCTTAACTGGCATCCACAAGAGCTGCTGATATTTACCTGCTGCCCCAGCAGAGACCATGTGTACCTGCGTAGAATCTGCGGCAAACACATGGTTCAGCCTTTCCTTGCAGCTCGAGTATGCTGCAAAGTAGATGGCCCTGCAAGAAAGGAAAAAAAAAAATATGCAAAACATGTAAAATCAGGCCTCTGCTGAACTGCTGAACACATTCACTAAACTCACATTAAAACAGCTGCTAAAAACAAATAAATAGTTTAAGAACTGGAACCAACTAGAATACTTGCTTTATTTTCCTGCAGAAAGCAAGATGGAACCTTGTCTGGCTGCTTTGAGCTTTACTTGTGCTACAGTTTTCAGATCTCACCCCTACAGCTCTATGTGGTACTGCAAAAAGCAATGATTTTTTAACATTTTTTTTTTTATACATTAACAAAATGTATTTTCTTGTTGTTCTCTTGTAAAGTTGTGGTAGGCAAAGGACTCCAGCATCAAAGGTTAGTTCTACCTCTTAGAAGAACGCAATTTTAAAGTGGTTTTGAAGTCTTATGCCTCGTTTCCACTGAGCGGATCGGTTCAGGTTGGTACAGTTTGCAAGGGTTAGAATGGTCCGGCCTATTCAGGTGAGCGTTTCCACTGCAAGTCGGACCACCAGGGTCCATACGGGGTTTAGAAAAAATGCCTAGCGTGGAATCACACTGATTGGCAGACATTTTTCTGTCCGCCAATCAGTGGAATGTATCGTAGCTCCGCCCTAACCGAACCATTCCATTTTCTATGGCCCCACATCTGAAGCAGGACCCTAAATGGTGCGGTATGGTTCGGTTGTATGGGCCGCTTTCATAATGGAAACACTGAAAATAGTGTACCGTACCGAACCGATCCACTCAGTGGAAAACGAGGCATAAATGTTTTTTCTTTTTTTTTCCACCCACCTCATTCCCTGCATGTAAAAAAACAAAACCACTATTTGACCTAGCCCCCCCCCCCCCCCCCCATCTATAAACACCTGGCCCCCAGTGTGCCTAAACACTTACCTGGCTCCAGGACCACTTCTCTCACTTTCTGCTTCACATGACAAGCAGAGGGCAGTATAGCGATAGGCTCCCGCTGATGTCAGTCAAATTCCTGTGAGAAGGGAGTGGGGTCAATGCACACAGCCTGGCTCAGGACCGTGCATGCACTGGTGCCTCTTTAGCGTCTGGATACACCCAGAGCTGGGAGAAGCCAATAGCAATGGTGGGGGGGGGGGGGGGGTTGCCAGAAGAGAGGTTGCCTTCTGTGTAATATCACTGCACACAGCAGGCCAGTATAACTTTGATATTTCCAAAAGTGGACTTTAGTATCACTTTAAAGGCCTAGAAGGCAAGACTGCGTGATAGTTTTACTAGATTTTTGGGCCACATTTAGTTGGCGAAATGCTAATGCTGTCCAAGGATCTATGCTACCCTCAGAAAACCCCCACATTTATTTTAATTCTAGGGGCTCATGCACACAGACACAGAGGGCCATTCAACATGAAAAACAGCTGTATTTCTGTGTCTGGGACTCACAGATGTCCTTGTACAAATAAGTGCTAGTAAATACAGATCTAAGTATATACATTCATACAGGTAGGGATGTACAACCCTGGACGCAAGTCTGTGCATAAGCCCCATTACAGATATGAACATTTTCTCCCACAATGCCCGTTTTTACCCCAGTTTTAGCTATGACCTCCTCTTTGCCAAAAAAAAAAAATCTGTAAACGGTGTACCAGGATTGATGAGCAATGCTTTCAATCCTAGTAGTGTCTACTGAAACAATTTTAAAATGATGCCAACTGTGCTGCCTGTGCATACATCCTCTAATTTTGGACTCTCTATAAATAGAGTCTAGCATTCTAGCTGCACAAAGAGGGGTTAATTATTTCATCACAGGCCTGTTACACTTTGGTTTTATATGTTCACAAGTAGCTCATTATTTGCTCTTTGTGAACTCTAGTACTATATTTCAGAAGAGCATTTAGAGCAAAGTTCTTGTACATGAAGTCAATGCCATTTAGCATACAGTATGACTCTAGAACTGGGATGTAAAGGACTACAGATTTGGGTGGCGTAGGTAGGAGCACTCCCACTAGCATTGCAGCTTGCTAGTTCTCTGTAAAAACATATAGTCTTCTTTGGAGCCGATAAGAAAGTAAATCCTGGGGCTGCCCGACTTCATCTTTTCAGAGAGCAACCACGACAACTATGCCAAGAAAACATTCTGGCTGTCCAGAATGCATATTGATGACTTAGGCAGATTTTAGCAGGTAAAAACAAGGTGCATTTCATTTAGGAGCCTGTAAAAGCATTGTATCCATAATCAGCAGATTGTAGGTGTAATGCCAGGCTCCTGCAGAATATCAGTGTAGCTGTCTGTCTGTACCACCTATACAGGTAGGCAGTTACACACTGACATGAGGCTCACTGAACTACCTAGAGAGCTCATCAGAGTCATTCATCTGTGAATGAATGACGTGGCTGTGTGGGTGGAGCCCCGCGCATGGCTGCACTCTTTGAATTGTGACAGCGGGTGCAGGCAGATGCTGAACATGTGAAATGAGAGAGATTGATTGATTGATAGAGATTGATTGATTGATTGAGATATATATATATATATATATATATATATATATATATATATATATATATATATATATATATATATATATATATATATATATATATATATATATATCTCAATCAATCAATCACCTTGTTTCTTAAAATCAATAAACCCAGGAGGGCTTGCTGTCTGTACCTTTAGACTGCACTACTTTAAAAAAGGTACTGTCCACCTTTCATACTATGTTTGATATTCCAGGAATATTTAGGGTTTAACAGAAAACATTGTTGCATTCTGAAACCACCCACCCACTAAGCCCTTACCTGTGTTGCAGTCTTCTTCCCCCTACAGACATTTTTTATTTAGTGCATGGCTTTGCCTGCTCACCATGTAACCAGTTCATAGGGATCTATAAAGAAGCAGACTACAATTTCTATACGTCACTGTGGCAAAGGGACTCACAGATTGTGCTGAAAGCAGGACTGTGAAGTCACTTGTAGTCCAGCGTTTACTTTCTCTAGTCTCATAAAAGAAGGTCCATATCTCTGTACAGACCTGTTGCTGATAGTCTGCAGGAGAATGTATATTGCACCAACAATGGGGCAGAAATGCTCTGCAGGCTTGAATGAAAAAAAAAAAAAAAAAAAAAATGTAATAAATGTACCCATTTTTATAAAAACGGTACCCCGTGCCTTTAAGACCGCTGAAAGTCATTAGGAGGTGCACATTAACAGCAATGTTTGTTCTTCCATCTGTCACATATGCAGTACAAGTTTAAAGCTGAAGCATCCAGACTGACCACTATGGACTGTATATTTTTCATAAATATATATATATATATATATATATATATATATATATATATATATAATTTATTTTTTTTTTTACACACACACACACTAATAATAATATGGAAATAACATGACATTACCTTGAAGGAGCCACCCCCACTAAGTTGGGGCCCAGACCTCTGAAGAGTGAACGAGGACCTTCCTTTTGCAAGATCATCCTGACAAACATACAAGAAAAAAACAAATGTGAACACAACAAAGCACATCAGACCAATGTCAAATCAGCCCAGAAAAAAAAATAAAAAAAAATAAATAATAGAATAGAATGTAGTATGTTTATTTGCCATGGAAGTTCATGTTAACATTCAATTTTCTAGCATCTGAACTTATCAGGAGCACTGTCAACAGGCTTCAATAAAACCTACAAACAATATCACTGAGCTATGGTAAGGGACTCCAAAGAAGTAACTGCATTAAAATACACCTAAACCTTAACATTTTTTATCCTTTTTGCATCTTAAGAATCCATTAATGTTTTTACCCATGATTCACCAATTTCCCCTAAAAGAATCCATTAGAAAATAGGTTACATCTTTGATAAACCCATCAGTGTTGCTAATCGCCAGCTTTTTCATCCACTTCCTGTCTACATGCACACTCTCCACCATCAGCTGCATATTATTCTGGACAGGTTTCCTAATAGTTGCATCATTGTACAAGGCCTGTGTAATATGTGTTGGTACAGTCAGTCTCCATCAGGGAAGCACATGACAACACAGGAATACAATAGGAAGACCGTTATTACCAATAACACAAAGCACCTTACCAAGGACCTTCACGGTGGGATCACCAGGTATTATTTCAATAAAAGCTGTAAATTCAAAAAGATCAATATTCTCTGAGATTATATTAGCTTCTATGAGAGTTTAGCAACTGATATTAAATCTGCTTTAACTGCAACAGGTAGAATTGCCTTTTTAGACAGTTGACCTAGTCAAAAGTATATGGACAAATGCTAGGCAGCTTTAGAAATTATTTATAATGGCTATAGTGCTTACTGCTGTAAGTAAAGCTGACCTTCATACTACTCAGCCACTTTCTATCATTTTACTAAACCCCCTTTCCATAATTGCACATAGATTTTTTTATATTTTTTTTGCAATCTTCTTTACACTTCTGGAATTGATGTGATGTACCCCATCTTTCCGGAATACTCTCCTAATGCATCCTAGGAGGCCTCTGGGTAATGTACGATGTAGGAGTCACCTCACATCATCAAGGGGCCAGCGGTTCTTGCAGCAAGGCCTCTGATGATCTGCATGCACCGAGCCATTGGGTGGCTGGATGCAAGAACCAGGACGAGGCTACAAGGCCATCTAAGGAGAGAAGATGGTATCTAAAGCCCAGCTGATGATACCATATCTATAGGACAGCCTTGATGAGTATATTTGAGGTTTGTTATATGCTTTGTAATATCTTCCTTTAGTATTTTCATGTTAGCGTTTCCTATTTTCTTGGGAAAGAAATAAGAGGTTGTTTTAGTAAGCAGTGTGTTTGTTTTCATAGCTAACCTTATATTATGATATCAACAGTAACATGTGATCAGAGTTTTAAAAGACTAGCCACCTATAGGAATAGACAAGTTAATACATATACAGAATAAATGGAGGGAATCCGTAGCCACCTCAGATAATATTTAGTTTAAAAGTTATTCCAATGGCCGTGTTGGACGGGGTGACGACTGCATAGTAATGCTAAAATTGCTGGGTGTGAGAGAATGTTTTGTGAAGGAAAACCCAGCGGGGAAAAAAAAAAAAAAAAGGTAATTGGGGATTTATGAAAGTTTTAAAAAGTTATAAAGGCAGGTGTTTTTTTACCCTACTGTATTCTATGCAGTAAGGTAAAAAAAAAAAAAAAAAAAAAAAAAGAAGACCCACGCACCCCCCCCCCCCCCCCCCAAAACATATTCCTGAACCAGTCATGTGCATGAGAGCCAAAGCTCTCGGGTCTCTTGCTCCTAATTGGCTCTGATACAGCAGCCAGAGCCATTGGCTCCTGCAGCTGTCAATAAGAGCCAGCAAGGAGCAGAGCCATGTCCTGCTCTGTGTGTCTTATGGACACAAAGAACGGGGTTCAGGAGTAAGCACCCACGTGGGGGCACTTGGCAGGGTGGTGGAGCCAGGAGCTCTGGTGGGGGACCCGAGAAGAGGAGAATCAGGGATGTGCCTGTGCAAAACCATTGCACAAAGCAGGTAAGTAGAACAGGTTTATGCAATGCATGCATATTAGCACATTATGCCTTTACTTTGCAGGGAAGAAGAAGGAAGAAAAAAAAAAACTACCAGGGTTTACTTGCTCTTTAGGTTTTGTTAAAGTAGGAAATGGCTGGGAAAGCCTATTTCTTTATGAAAACCTCCGCTATAGGATATTGCTGAGCAAAACACTTGAGGGATGAAGGTCTTCTCAGAATGAGGCCAGCCATTGTAAAACAAAGGCTGTAAGAGCAGGCATACAGGGAATGTTTTGGCAGGCCGAGGAATTTTTGGTGAACCCATACAAGGGACCTATACTTGGACAGACATGGGCTGCTAAGGCAAGCCGCTTGCACACTGTCAATAAGGATACAAATTATAACTCTAAGAAATATCTGCAGATTGCAACTCCTCCATTTGCATCTCCTCATTTACTTAGATGGAATCACCATATGCTGTGGTGTGCTGCAAGGCAGGTGTGTTGTGAAAGAGCACTGCAGTGACACACACACACACACACACACACACACACACACACACACACACACACACACACACACACACACACACTCCCTGTTACTGCATTGCAATAGTGTGAAGGGGCCCAAAAGCATTTCATTCGATTTAGGCTTCTCAATAAGTATTTTTTTTTTTTTTGGTGTTAGAGTTAAAAGTGGTGTTGCCACCAAAAAAAAAAAAAAAAGTGCTTAAAAAAAAAAAAAAAAAAAGGGGGAGGTTTTTACTCACCTCTAAATGCCTGTTGCTAGGGGGGTCCCTCGTAGTCTGCCACCTTAAGTGCCCGGGCACTCTGACATCACTTCCCCTCGGCGCTGCACATCTGGGACCTGTCACGTGTCCCAGATGACTGAGCGTCGTATCACGGCGCAGCTCGCGCATGCGCAGTGGGTGCTGGCATTCTTACTGTGGGCACCCGACTGTGGCTTCACAGCCGGGTGCCCACAGTAAGAATGCCGGCGCCACGAGCGGATCGGGAAACGAGGGGGGGGGGCTTTGTTCCCCCGCATCGCTGGACCCTGGGACAGGTAAGTGTCCAAATATTAAAAGTCAGCAGCGGCAGTATTTGTAACTGCTGACTTTTAAAAAAAATAAATAAAAAACATTTAGTGGGCACTCCTCTTTAATGTACATGTGTCTCTTTTCAACCTGACTATGCAGGTAATTAAATACCTCATCATCCACACAAGCTTAACCGCTTGCCAACCAGCCGCCATTATACTGCGGCAGGTTGGCATGGCTGTGCAAATCGCCATAGGGGGTGCCGATGTGCACGGCCGTGATGTCCGCCGACAACCAGCGATCACTCCTCAGAGAGCCAGATGTAAACAGACAGATCCCCATTCTGACAGGGGAGTAGAGAGATCTGCTGTTCCTAGCAATCAGGAACAGGGCTCTCTCTCTACTCCCAGTCAGTACACTGCCCCCACAGGTAGAAACACCTCCCAGGCCATATGCAGAATTGACTGCACCTTCATAAAATTACACCCCACCTTATATTGGCGCATGAGGAGAGACGTAAACACAACAGTCTGTTGAACAGAGAGATTTTATATTCTATTTTGTACATAAATCACCCATATCCTCTAGAATACAAGAATCAGGATATACAGTGCCTTGCAAAAGTATTTCGCCCCCCCCTTGGCATTTTTCGTGTTTTGTTGCCTCACAACCTGGAATCAACATGGATTGTTTGAGGATTTGCATCATTTACAGAGCATGCCCACAACTTTGAAGATGCTTTTTTTTTTTTTTATTATTGTGAAGATAACAAATAGGACAAAAATAAAATACAAAGTCAATGTGCATAACTATTCACCCCCCTAAAGTCAATACTTTGTAGAATCCACCTTTTGCAGCTATCACAGCTCCAAGTTGCTTTGGATAGGTCTATGAGCTTGCCACATCTTACCACTGGGATTTCTGCCAATTCCTCCTCGCAAAACTGCTCCAGCTCCTTCAAGTAGGATGGTTTGCACTTGTGAACAGCAATCTTTATGTCTGACCACAGATTTTCTATTGGATTGAGGTCTGGACTTTGACTAGGCCATTCCAACACATTAACATGTTTCCCCTTAACATCCGGCTGTAGCCGAATGACGGCCTCTGCGCGGATGTCAATTCCCGGGAGGGCGTCTTGACGTCCTCCCGTTTCCTCGCTCCCTGTGTGCGCAGAAGGGAAATTCTGTGTTGGCCGTGTCCCTCGGACACAGCCAATCACAGATCGCTGTAAACGGCCAATCACAGCGCGATCGGCGTGTCCAATGGGAGATGATCTCATATGTAAACATATGAGATCATCTCTCAGCGCCGCTCTCTCTCCTCACACAGAGACAGCGTGTGAGGAGGGAGAGATGAACAGCTGCAGCGGCCGTAAGTGTAAAAAAAAAAAAAAAAACACGAAATAAATGTGCCATCTGTCCCCACTGCCACATGTCATCAGTGCCACATAGTGCCATCTGTCATCAGTGTCACGTGTCATCAGTGCCACATATTAGTGCCACCTGTCATCAATGCCACGTATCAGTGCCATCTGTCATCAGTGTCACGTGTCATCAGTGCCACGTATCAGTGCCATCTGTCATCAGTGTCACGTGTCATCAGTGCCACGTATCAGTGCCATCTGTCATCAGTGCCACGTCAGTGTCACGTGTCATTGTCCTGGTGCTCCAGGGCCTTCAAAAGTGTAATAGGTAGTCAACAAGTTAGATGTGTAATTTATGCTCCTAGAACACGTGATGGCGCTCCCTGCATGTTGGGCCTCTCTAAGTGGCCAGGCTGTGAAAAAGTCCCATAGATGTGGTATCGTAATACTCAGGAGGAGTAGCAGAATTTATTTTGGTGTGTCATTTGTGGTATACACATGCCATGTGGGAGAAATAACCTAATAAAAAAAATAATTTTGCAAAGAATTGTGGGAAAAAATTACATCAACAAAAACCTCACCATGCCTCTTACTAAATACCTTGGAATGTCTACTTTCAAAAAAGGGGTCATTTGGGGGTATTTGTACTTTCCTGGCTTGTTCGGGTCACAAGAAATGAGATGCCAGTACATCAGGTGTGATCAATTTTGTATAATTTGCACCACAGTTTGTGGACTCTAACTTTCACAAAGACCAAATAATATCCACTAATTTGGGTTATTTTTACCAAAGATATGTGGCAGTATAAAATTGTGGCCAAAATTTATGAAGAAAAATTTATAATTTCCTAAATGTTATCACAGAAACAAAGAAAAATGCGTTTTTTTTTCAAAATTTTCGGTCTTTTTTCATTTATAGCGCAAAAAAAATAAAAAACCCACAGGTGATCAAATGCCACCAAAAGAAAGCTCTATTTGTGGGGAAAAAAAAAAAGGACAAAAAATGTATTTGGGTACAGTGTTGCATGACTGAGTAATTGTCATTCAAATTGTGAGAGCACCAAAAGCTGAAAATTGGTCTGGATAGGAGGGGGGTTTAAGTGCCCGGTAAGCAAGTGGTTAAACCACTTAAGTGTTGCTTTAGCAGTGTGTTTGGGGTCATTGTCCTGCTGGAAGGTAAACCTCCATCCTAGCCTCAAATCACACACAGAGTGGTACAGGTTTTGCTCAAGAATATCCCTGTATTTAGCACCATCCATCTTGCCCTCAACTCTGACCAGTTTCCCAGTCTTGACTGCTGAAGTACATTCCCACAGCATGATGCTGCCACCACCATGTTTCACTGTGGGGATGGTGTTCTTTGGGTGATGTGATGTGTTGGGTTTGCGCCAGACATAGCGTTTTCTTTGATGGCCAAAAGTAAAATTTTAGTCTCATCAGACCAGAGCACCTTCCTCCATACATTTTGGGAGTCTCCCACATGCCTTTTCACAAACAAAAAATGTGCCATTTTGTTTTTTGCGGAAAGTAATGGCTTTCTTCTGGTCACTCTGCCATAAAGCCCAACTCTAAGCGTACGGCTTATTGTCATCCTATGTACAGGTACTCCAGTCTCTGCTGTGGAACTCTGCAGCTCCTCCAGGGTTACCTTAGGTCTCTGTGCTGCCTCTGATTATTGCCCAACTTGCCCGCTCCGTAAGTGCCGGTGTGCGGCCGTCTCTTGGCAGGTTTGCTGTTGTGCCATGTTCTTTCCATTTGGTTATGATAGATTTGATGGTGCTCCTAGGGATCATCAAAGATTCAGATTTTTTTTTTTTTTTTATTTTTTTTTTTTATTTTTTTTTTATAACCTAACCGACTTGTACTTCTCAACAACATTGTCCCTTACTTGTTTGGAGAGTTCCTTGGTCTTCATGGCAGTGTTTGGTTAGTGGTGCCTCTTGCTTAGGTTTTGCAGCCTCTGGTGCCTTTCAAAAAGGTGTACATTTAATGACCGATCATGTGACAATTAGATTACTCACAGGTGGCCCTCATTTCACTAATTATGTGACTTCTGAAGGTAAATGGTTGCACCAGAGCTTTTTATGGGCTCCATAACAAAAAGGGGGTGAATACATACGCACATGCCAATCAGTTTTTTTTTTTTTTATTTCTGAAAAATAGTTTTATGTATATATTTTTCTAATTTACTTCACCAACTTAGGACTATTGTGTTCTGAACCATCACATATAATTCAGATTAAAAAAAGGCTGTAATGCAACAAAATATAGGTAAAAAGCCGGGGGGGGGGGGGGGGGGTACTTTTGCAAGGCACTGCAAGATGATGACTAGGTGGTATAGATCACCAGAAAAACTGTATGTTTCCAAATACAGACCCTACCTGCTGGTGTTGTGAAAAAGATAGGGGGGAAGAGAGGTGGCAGACCAATGGGATTCTGCTGTGTATCGCCACAAACGATACAAACCTATTGGAGGCATGGACCCTTCAATATAAATGCTGAATTTCTAAGTTAGATAGAACAAAAAGGTAACTAAATTTTAAAACCTTTTAGTTTTTGGTTGACTAGGTAAATAAGGAAATTATTTAATTGTTACTAAGGCCCCTTTCAGACTGGGGCGGGAGCAGCGGTGACAGTAAAGCAGCGCTATGTTTAGCGCCGCTTTACTGTCGTTTTAGCCGCGGGATTCGGCCGCTCGCGGTGCGGTTTTACCCCCCCGCGAGCAGCCAAAAAAGGGTTAAAATCCCCCGAAAGGGCGGCTTTGCGGCGGTGTCCCATTGATTTCAATGGGTAGGAGCGGTGAATACACCGCTCCAAAGATGCTGCTAGCAGGACATTTTTTACCGTCCTGCTAGCACACCGCTCCACACTGGAGTGAATGGGGCCGTGTGAAAGGGGCCTTAGGATATATAGTCAGTTTTTTTGATTATATGTATTATATTGAAAAAAAAACAAACACACACACACACACACACACACACACACACACACACACACTTACCCCCTTGATCATCCCCTAGTGTTAACCCCTTCCCTGCCAGTGACATTTATACAGTAATCAGTGGCCATTTTTAGCCGATTGCTGCATAAACGTCAATGGTCCCAAAAGTGTCCGATCTGTCCGCCGCAATGTCGCAGTCCCGCAAATAATCACAGATTGACACCCCTATTTCGCGCAAACCAATCAATATATGCTGCTTGTGATTTTGTTTACCAAAAAATACGAAGAATAGATATTGGCCTAAACTGATGAAGAAATTTGTTTATTTTTTGGTGGATATTTATTATAGCAAAAAAAAAAAAAAAATAGAATTTTCAAAAATGTGTGTTTTTTGTTTATAGCGCAAAAAATAAACAGCCATCTAGATCAAATGCCAGCAAAAGAAAACTATTTGTGGGGGAAAAAAAAAAAAAAAAAATGTTGTTTGGGTACAACCTCACGACTGTGTAATTGTCAGTTAAGGCTACGCAGTGCCGTAATGCAAAAAATGGCCTTGTCATTAACCACGTCAGCCCCGAAAGATTTTACCCCCTTCCTGACCAGAGCACTTACAATTTGGCACTGCATCACTTTATTGGTCGTTCGACGCTGTACCCAAAAATGAAATTTGTGTCCTTTTGTGCCCACAAAAAAGAGCTTTTTCTTTTTACGGGATTTCACCCAGGGGGAGCCATTCTGCCGCAGTATATCTGCGTGAGCCGGTCGGAAACTGGTTAAGGGGGCAAATCCTTCCGGTCCTTGATGGGTAGAGTGGAAGTAAAGACAAGACAAAACCTCCCATTCTAAGCCCTAATCTCTCTAGCCCTGTAAAGAAATAAAAACTCAATATACTTACTTATTCTGATGCCACTCTGGTGTGGTCCCAGGCTGAGCTGTCAGTAGCAGATTCAGTATGTAGGAGAGGCAGCTGATAACATAAGCCCCATAGTAAGTCTATGGGTGATGTCACTTCCCAGCCATTGTTGGCTTTCTCCTGCATGCAGATGGTGCCACTGGGGACCAGACTGGCTTCAAAATAGGCAAGTATAGCCAATCTTTTCTTTGCTGGGTTAGATAGATTAGGCTTAGAATGGGGGTGGGAGTAGGTTTAACGTTAGGGTTTTGCCTTTACTTCACTTTAACTGTTATGGGCTCCTAACATTTTAGTGTAGATACAGTTTACCTTGTGTATAAACACTACAATGACTCAGATGTCATTGTCCCAAAGATGTATTATACACCTGCAAAGTCTAATATTTACAGGCACAGGATTACACACCTTTTATAAGGCTTCAATAACTCAATTGTCTCACATTGTGACAATGCCAGCTATTCCCATTGGTTTACTCACAAACTAATACATCTGTTATATAAGAAAATTCATGGAAGCGCCTTATTACTTAACTAATGACTAAGCTGACATGTGTTTGGCCTAATTTAGGAATGTTACCATTCTAGTTTAAACCTGTTTCCAATATGATGAAATGGATGGAAATAAAAAAAAATAAAAAAAAGAAGAAGAAGATTGCTGCTTTCTTTGAGAAGTTGCATTACCAGCATGTCCATTAAAATTCTTATGACCTAAAATGAGTTAAACCAGCTTACTTCCTACAATGTATGTGAATGCTTCAAGGTTTGCTTGTTTCTATGTCCACTACATCATGGGGAAATTAAAAAAAAAAAAAATTACTTAAGGGGGTTTCCACAATGACCCCCTTAATGCACGGCCGTGATAAATTTGGTCAAGGGTTTTTCAAAGCCAGGGCTATGTACACTGTACTGACAAAAGCAAAAAGGCCATCCAAAATGAAAACCTTGTCAGGTAGGAGGGTCATTTTATTTTCTATTTATTGCACTTATCAAAATCAACAATCTATCTCTGGGACAACCAAGAAAAAGCGATAGGGACATCAGCCAACAGTGGCCTTTAGCCTGCTGTCAGCCAAATATGGATCACAGGAGTGCAGAATGAAGGGCTCTCCTGTAAGTTACAGGGAAAAGAGGTAGGGCCAAAAAAGCTTTGGCCCTACTTCTCCATTAACCACTTCAATACAGGGCACTTTCACCCCCTTCCTGCCCAGGCCACATTTTGAATGACAATTTCACGGTCATGCAACACTGTAGCCAACTGGAATTTATTTTTTATATTTTTTTTTTTTTAGCAAAAAAGGTTTCTTCATTTGTCAGTAAATTTTTCTCCTTCACTGATGTGCCGCGGTGAGGCGGCACTGATGGGCATGGATTGGGTGGCACTAATATGCCGCAATGATGGGGCTACATTGATAATCAGGGCACTAATCAGTGCCCGGATTACCTGTACAGTCTCTGCTGCGAGGAGATGCCGCTGATCGGCTCCTCTCTTCCCACACACTGTCAGTGCGAGGCAAGAGAGCCGAAAAACGGCACATCTGTGTTTGCATGTGATCGGCTGTGATTGGACACAGCTGATCACATGGTCAAAGAGCCGTGTCACCGGCTACTTTGTGAACTGTTGTGCGCGATTTGCATACTTTGTGGTGATAAAGAAAAATTGAGATGTGACGTTTTCTTAGCCCCTTAACCCCCGGACCATTTGGCTGGCCAAAGACAAGAGCACATTTTGCGATTCGCACTGCGTCGCTTTAACTGACAATTCACGGTTGTGCGACGTGGCTCCCAAACAAAACTGACGTCCTTTTTTTCCCCACAAATAGAGATTTCTTTTGGTGGTATTTGATCACCTCTGCGTTTTTTATTTTTTGCGATACAAACAAAAATAGAGCGACAATTTTGAGGAAAAAAAAATAAAAAAAAAAGATTATTTTTTTACTTTTTGCTAAACTAAATATCCCCCGCAATAAGTGTTTATTGATTGGTTTGCGCAAAAGTTATAGCATCTACAAAATAGGGGTTCGTTTAACCACTTCAGCCCCGGACCAATTGGCAGCCAAAGGACCAGGCCCCTTTTTGCGATTCGGCACTGCGTCGCTTTAACTGACAATTGCGCGGTCGTGCGACGTGGCTCCAAAACAAAATTGGCGTCCTTTTTTTCCCACAAATAGAGCTTTTTGGTGGTATTTGATCGCCCCTGCGGTTTTTATTTTTTGCGCTATAAACACAAATAGAGCAACAATTTTGAAAACAATGCAATATTTTTTTGCTTTTTGCTATAATTAATATCACCAAAAAAAATATATAAAAACAAAATTTTTTTTCCTCAGTTTAGGCCGATACGCATTCTTCTACATATTTTTGGTAAAAAAAAAAAAAAAAAAAAAAATTAAAATCGCAATTAGCGATTATTGATTGGTTTGCGCAAAAGTTATAGCGTTTACAAAATAGGGGATAGTTTTATAGCATTTTTATTAATATTTTTTTTTTTTACTAGTAATGGCGGCGATCAGCGATTTTTATTGTGACTGCGACATTATGGCGGACACATCGGACATTTTTGACACATTTTTGGGATCATTGTCATTTATACAGCAATCAATGCTATTTAAATGCATTGATTCCTGTATAAATGACAGTTGTAGTGAAGGGGTTAACCACTAGGGGGAGGGGTTATGGGCTGTGACGTGTGTGTTTTTTTTTACATTAGGGGGCGGGGCTGACGTCTGACGTCATTGATCGGCTTTCCCGATGACCGGGAACAGCCGATCAATGACAGGCAGAGTAGGAAGCGCGGGGAGAGGTTTGTTTACACATACCTCTCCTCGTTCTTCAAGTCCGTAACCCGATCGCGGGACACCAGCGGCGATCGGGTCCACTGGTCCCGCGGCCGGGGTCACGGAGCTCCCGGACCATTTGGCAGGCAAATGCATGATCACGTACAGGTACGTGATTTTGCCTGCCCGTGCCATTCTGCTGACGTATATATGCAGTGGCCGTTCGGGAAGCGGTTAATGGCATTTTTTTTTTTTACTAATAATGGCGGCGATTTGCGATTTTTATCGTGACATTATGGTGGACACATCGGACAATTTTGACACATTTTTGGGACATTGTCATAGCTATACAATTGCACTGATAACGGTAACAATGACACTGGCAGTGAAGGGGTTAACCACTAGCTGGCTAGGAAGGGGTTAAGTGTGTCCTAGGGAGTGATCCTAACTGTTAGGGGGGGGTTCGCTACATGTGACACATGACTGATCACCGCTCCCGATCACAGGGAGCCATGATCAGTGACAGTGTCACTAGGCAGAACGGGGAGAGGCTTGTTTACATTAGCATCTCCCAGTTCTTCAGCTCCGCGAGACGATCACGAGTATCCCCGCGGGATCCTGCGAACCTACTCATGGAGCTCGCGGCAGGGTCGCAAATTCAAAGGGACGTACCTGTATGCCCATTTACCCAGCCGTGCTATTCTGCCAACGTAAGTGTACATGTGTCGGTCGGCAAGTGGTTAAAATTTGTCTTGACCCGTTTGCCCCCTCCTTTTCCCTGTAACCTCAGCTCCTCAGAATACCAGCGCTTTTGAATATCTAGTTCACCACATAATCAAACCTCCCTGCAAAGCCACAGTGACATGCATAAAACAGAGGGGCTTTAAGGACACAGAAATCAAATTGACAAGCGCTGGTAACTGCCCAAATACTACTCAAAATACACCTCATTAAAAAGGAAAAATGGCAGTGCCTAGATTATAGCCCCTTTCACATGGGGCATACTGCAGCTGCGATCCACTTGCTCAGCAGGGGATCTGTCTGCTGATGATATGTCAGTGTATGCACACGGACACTCCTCTATGGACTGCCTGTCCATTTTTAGCAATTTGTCCATTGCTTTATTTTTCTCTTACAGCTGTCAGTTTGTTAGTTAAAAGGTTGGTAAACACATGTTTAGCATTCCCCCTCCATGCCCCTACTTTACCCCCACTTGCACCGCTCTCCCCCCCCCCCCCCCCTTTACGCTCTCAAAGTGACAGATCACTGAAACTCAGTGTGGCCAGCAGCTGGAGGAACGAGGAATACCGCTCTGAGCAGCGATAGATCGGGGGTGCGGGGCCAAGAACAGGGGTGATCGGACTAGCAGGGGGGACACATCTGGATCCCCCCCTCCCCAAAGCACCATGCAGCACCTGAAGCTGGCGGGAGTGGCAGGGAAGGGATGCCGACTCATGATGGTAGCTGCGGGGGATCCAGTTTGTGGGGGGGGGGGGTCGGATCAGGTGTGGAGATGGGGGGGGGGCGTAATTCTAGGTGAGCGTTAGCGGCGGGAGGTGGAGTGGCAGGGGACAGGGAAGCGGCGGTCATATTTGAGGTTAATAACTCATCAGTGGGTTGTAATCCACTGATCAGAGTTATAGAGTTGTTCAGCAGAGTCTGCTGAACAATTCTGATATAAGCTTATGGTAATTGAAGTGTCCATAAGCTTATAGGAGGAGAGGGAGAAATGAGGTCCGTATGCCGTACAGAGATAGCCACCTGCAGGGACTTCTGTAGGTCTGTACGGCCTCAGCAGTGAAAGTGTAATGCTGCATACATACGGTCGGAATTTCCAACAGAAGAAGTCAGATGGAAGCTTTTGGTCGGATATTCCGACCATCGGAATTGGGTAGAGAACATGTTCTAAATTTTTCCATCGGAAATGCAGATGGAGGTTATCCCGTTGGCAAGTCCGACCATGTGTACGCGGCATTAAAGGGGGAACGAATCCCCATCGGTCTCTTTTTGGTGGATCGGATTGGATGTAAAAACAGAGACATGTTCATTTACACCCGCTGCTCCAGAGAAGAATGGTGGTTCCGATTGGGTCCACCTGAAAAACGGACCTGATCAGAACACCTGTGTGAAACGGGCCTAAAGTGAATTATGTAGGCTGCCACTGCCGAGCTCACCTTTAGGCTACTTGCAGACTGAGGCGCTGGTGGTAAAGCGGCACTATATTTAGCGTCGTTTTAGCTGCGCTTTTCGCCCACTAGCGGGCGGTTTCCCCCCCCCCGTGAGTGACCAAAAAAGGGTTAAAACCGCCCGCAAAGTGCCGCTGCAGCGGCGCTTTGTGGGCGGGTTTGGAGCGCTGCCCCATTGTTTAATGGGAGGGGGCGCTTTAGGAGCGGTAAATACACCGCTCCTACAGCGCTCCAAAGATGCGGCTTGCAGGACATTTTTCAGCGTCCTGCAAGCACACTGCTCCAGTGTGAAAGCCCTCGGGCTTTAAAGGCGCTTTGCATGCGCTATTTTTAGAACTTTAGCGCCTGCAAAGCGCCTCTGTGTGAAAGGGGCCTTAGGTTAGTTTCCTGGCTGCTATGCTTAGGCTGGCCATACACAGTTTGAATCCCGGCCGGTTCAGCAGGAAGATTCAAACCATTACTGGGCAGGCTGAATGTACCAATTCGATCAATCATCTTGGGTACAACCAGCCTACTGGATTCACTTCAGGATTTTCACAAGTGGCTGCTATAGCCTCTAGCGATAATCACGGTCTTCTTGCAACGAGGATGGCTTCCCCTGCCCTTGCCCATCCACCCACCAGGAGCAGACAATTTCCTGGCAGGAGGGATTCCCCTGTCAACATGGTCTGTGTTGATGGGGGAAAAAAAAATCATGCAAATTTCTTTCCTTAAAAGGTGAATGGTCACTGTATTAATAAAGTATACAATCATAAAAGAAAACATCAAGTCGCCACTATGGTACAGTCAGCACAATATTACACACACCACCCACTCATTGTGATCTAGATTTATCGAGCATTACTCTTTACACGTCATTCTCATTCCCTAATGTGCTCTAATCGGGCTGAAAAACAAACAGGTTTAGCAAAACAGACCAAACCGTTCACAGGCGATTTAACTATATGGGACACGTTATAAATCAGGAACAGCTTGCTTCATTGGCAATGCAGGAAGCACTTTAGTGCATCACTAGAGAAGAAAAAAAAAAAAAAAATTGGAGGTGGGGCTGTTGGCTATACACCGACTTGTGCACACTTGAATATAGACATTACTGCTGGCTATACAGCAATGTGTGCAATTGCCTACCAAATCCCATATTCTTGAGGTTTATTCTAGATATTTGCTTGCCATACCAATCTGCATATAATAAATACATTTTATATATATATATATATATATATATATATAAATTATTTTTTTAATTAAAAAATGTTTGGGTGTTCAAAGTTATTTCCTTGCAAAAAACTATGAAATGCTGATTTTTACATGTGAGAATTGGCTTGGATTAGCCTGGGGGGGAATCAAGTGGTTAAATTAATACTACTAAAACATTACAAGATTTTCTTACATTTGAGTAAGTTTTGTGATTATCTATCACATCACCCATAGTATACCCACAATGCTTATTTCACAGGTCACTTGACTTATTAATTTCCCATGAATAAGTCACCTGTGACGTAACGCCTAGGGAGGAGCCAGTGACGTCAGCCAGAGGAGTTCGCTGCCAACGGCGAGGCTGTGAGGAGAAGCTATTATGACCAATCCCTGCATACTACGCGCTGAGATTGAATGGGCAGTTTGTGAGTGTATTAATTGAGAGATAGAGTCCTCGTTTGTCCTTGGAGTATACACTATTTGGTGTTTCTTGCTCTCCACACATATTCGATAACGGAGATCATCTGAAGCCGCGGTAATTGATCCATTATCTTCCAAGGGAGGTTCCCTAGCTTGTCATGGATTGAGCAGTATAAAAAAGCAGGGAGGACTCATTGCATCCGATTTTATGTCATTTTTTTCTATGTATTTGCTACTGGTTGCACACATATGTATGGATTTGTAGGAGGTGATATTGCTAATGTTTGATGGAGTAATTTTGGTATATCTATATATCATTTTATAACAACTTTTGGTATATTTATATATAATTTATTAACAAGCACTTTTGTTATTGGTTGCACACATCTATGGATTTTTAGAAGGTGATATTACTAATGTTTGATGGAGTAAAACATTGGAGTATTTATATATAATTTATTAATAAGCACTTTTGCACAGATAATTTGAGAGGTTGGTACCAGGCACAGTTTTTATATGAATGAGTTTTTTTTTGTAATTTTGCACTGTTTGGACTTTTATTTTCAGTGCTGTCATGTGAACATATGGGAATACATAGATGGGCTTTTGTTCGTGTCAGAACTGCTTTTCTCCCCAGAGCCCATCGGCATAGAACCAAAAAGAATGTATACATCTGTGTACACTATTCTGAGTGCACTTACTTGGGTTTGCTTTTTATGCAATAATATGGTCTATTTTTATCATCACATTTATTACAGTTCAAAAATAAATATATTTTTATAGATCTTACTTTAGACAGTGCAGTGGTCCAGGTGACACCACTCTGTTAACACTGGCACCATTCATAGTGTTCAGCTGTACTTCAGAGATGTAAAGTGTGATCGAGGATGAGGATTGGAGCCTGGTCTTTACAACTTCCAATGGACAGGTCAGTATGGCACCTACAGTGCCCCCACATCTAGAACAAAGAAAAGAAAACATTTATAGTTACTAGGGTCAAAATAAATACAGCATCTCACAAGTTCTTGATTCATCAAGCTACAGCTAGATGCAGACTGAAATATATTTTTATGGATTAACAAGGTTAAACTAAGACACCAGGGTAGTCTATTATTAGGACAATACTAAGCATTTAAACATGCTTTACCAACTATAGGCCATGCTACACTTTGTGTAAAGTGTAGTATGGGAGTGTAACATGGGAGTGTAGCAATAGCACACAGTGGCTTTACAACCACTTTAATTCGTTGTGACAAAGATTCAACAAAGTGTAACATTCCTCAGAGATTTTGGTCCATATTGACATGATCACATCACGCAGTTGCTGCAGATTTGTTGGCTGCACATCCATGATGAGATTCTCCCGTTCCATCACATCCCAAAGGGGCTAGGAAGGAAAGGCCGCGGCTTTGGCCTAGCTCCGGAGCGGTGGCCATCTTGGTACACCCGGCCGCTGTTTACAATGTGATCACTCCGTCAAATGACGGAGCAATCAGTTGTAAACAAACTCTGCATTACCCATACCCTGCCAATACTCTGCATTACCCATACCCTGCATTACCCATACCCTGCCAATATTACAGTGGGGGAGATGACGTGGATATTACAGTGGGGGGAGATGACGTGGATATTACAGTGGGGGGAGATGACGTGGATATTACAGTGGGGGAGATGACGTGGATATTACAGTGGGGGAGATGACGTGGATATTACAGTGGGGGGAGATGACGTGGATATTACAGTGGGGGGAGATGACGTGGATATTACAGTGGGGGGAGATGACGTGGATATTACAGTGGGGGGAGATGACGTGGATATTACAGTGGGGGGAGATGACGTGGATATTACAGTGGGGGGAAATGACGTGGATATTACAGTGGGGGAAAAAGACGTGGATATTACAATGGGGACTATATGGTGGCGGAATTTTCACAGGTTTTTGCAAATTCAATTATCATTTGCTGATCCGAAAAATGATCCGATCCGTGACTCTGATCCGAGGATCGATTCGATCCGTGAGTTTTTTGATCCGTTGCACCCCTAGAACTCATGACCATGTTCAAGAAACCAGTGGTGAGATGATTTGAGCTTTGGTGACACGGTGCATTATCCTGCAGGAAGTAGCCATCAGAAGATGGGTACACTGTAGTCAGAGATGGACATGGTCAGCAGCAATTGTCAGTTAGGCTGTGGCATTTAACACAATGATCAATTGGTATAAAGGGGCCCAAAATGTGCCAAGAAAATATCCCACCCCCACCCCACACCATTATACCACCAGCAGCTTGAACGGTTGATACAAGATAGGATGGATCCATGTGTTCTTGTTTACACCAAATTCTGACCATACCATCTGAATGTCGCAGCTGAAATTGGGCAACATTTTTCCACTCTTCTATTGTCCAATTTTGGCGAGCCTGTGCGGATTTTAGCCTCAGTTTCCTGTTCTTGGCTGACAGGAGTGGCACCCAGTGTGGTCTTCTGCTGCTGTAGCCCATCAGCTTCGAGGTTCAATGTGTTGTGCGTTCAGAGATGGTGTTCTGCATACCTTGGTTGTAATGAGTGCTTACTGGAGTTACTGTTGCCTTTCTATCATCTGGAATCTGCTCATTTACCTCTGACATCAACAAGACATTTTTGTCCACACAACTGCCACTCGCTGGATATTGTTTTTCTTTTTTGGACCCTAGAGATGGTTGTGTGTGAAAATCCCAGTAGAGCAACAGTTTTTGAAATGCTCAGACCAGCCCGTCTGGCACCAACAACAATGCCATGTTCAAAGTCACTTGAATCCCCTTTCTTTCCCATTCTGATGCTTGGTTTGAACTTCAGAATATAGTCTTCAGCACTTCTAGATGCCTAAAAGCATTAAGTTGCTGCCATGTGATTGGCTGATTAGCAATTTGTGTTACCAAGCAATAGGTGTGTGTGTGTGTGTGTGTGTGTGTGTGTGTGTGTGTGTGTGTGTGTGTGTGTGTGTGTGTGTGTGTGTGTGTGTGTGTGTTTACTGTTTTTGGTTTTCTTTTGAGAACGTTTGAGGAGATGCTCAGACTGTGCAGACTGTGTTTTGGAATTTTGGCCCAACACAAAGGCAGCGCTGTTCTAGTCAGATGGTGAAAATAGACTTGCATGAAGTTTTCATTTTCCTCCTACCAGTTCTACCAATGGGCTTCAAGGAGGTGGATGTTGTGACAAAAAAGACCTCTATGGACAGTTTGGATTTGAAGAAACTATTTACCTATGTACTTTCTTGCCTAGAATATACAAGATGCTGTAGATCTTTTTTTTTTTATGCATCTTGACAGAAACCATTTACAAGTGTAAAAAAGGGGGGGGGCCTGAACAATTTAGTGTTCCAAAGTACAATAATAAAGACCTTACAATTCCAGTCATATGACTGACTGTTCTGTAAATACAACAGGGTCAGTGTTCTATGCCAACTGTGTGGATGCCCACATAAGCAGGATAAAGGGGGCCACCGAGGGGAACAATAGAGGGGAATAGAACTGGAGCATGAAATGTACTCAAACACTACAGTCCACATTGATTTTAGTGTGACAGGGCAGTACTACACATTGCAAAAGCTTTTAAGTTTCAGTACCGTATATACTCGAGTATAAGTCGAGTTTTTCAGCACATTTTTTTGTGCTGAAAGTGCCCCCTTCGGCTTATACTCGAGTCAAGCAATTTTCTGCAGAAAAAAAAAAAAAAAATGACCTTTTCCGACCCAACTTTGCGGCACCGTATCTCTGGGTCACTTGGTGCTAGGAACCCCATTTTGGTATGCAAACCCAGTAGAACCAACACTACAACATATCCAAATTGGGGGTTCCTAGCATTAAGTGGCCCCGAGATACGGGGCCCCAAAGTCAGTTCGGAAAATGTCATTCTCTGCTGCAGAAAAGTGCTTGAAATTTTCTGACCCGATTTGCGGTCCCGTATCTCTGGGCCACTTAGTGCTAGGAACCCCAAATTTGGTATGCAAACCCAGTGTACACTACAACATATCCAAATTGGGGGTTCCTAGCACTAAGTGGTCCCAAGATACAGGGCCCCAAAGTCAGTCAACTGTGTCCATCTGCAGCAATGTCATTTCGGGACCCTTTGGCTGCAGCTAGGGGGCATCTAGGAACCCTTAACTACCAAGTTTGAAGTTCAGGGGACCTATGGCTGCAAATGGGCACAGTGAGGCTGCAAATGGGCATTGTTGACCCTCTTTTCCACTTCCAGTAGATGCGCATTTCTCACCCTAGGCTTATACTCGAGTCAGTAGGTTTTCCCAGTTTTTTGTGGTAAAATTAGGTGCCTCTGCTTATATTCGGGTCGGCTTATACTCGAGTATATATGGTTTGTAAATCGGTGTTCTAAATATGCTTCTTACAGGCATAGGTTCCATTTTAGGGGTGTGTGTGTTTTTTACTTTAAAAAGGGATTGTGTGGCAACACCACGAATCAAGCATTTGGCTTGCGGTTGTGGCGCAACCCAGATGGAATAAATGGGTGAGTTTGTCAGTCCATGGCGACTCTACATGCTGCACTAAATTTCTAGTGACCCAATGTGGACATCCCCCTCCAGCTGTATAGTAGACAGGGGAGTCGAGAGAGTGTGTCTTGATGTGCAGAATGTGCTCTGTGTGTTGCACCATTTAACAGGCAACCTTAAAGGGAGAAGGTTATTTTTTTTTTTATCTTCATGCATTCCATGCATGAAGATAAAAAGCTTTCTGGGTGCCGCAACTCCCCCAGCCTCCCCGAATACTTACCTGAGCCCCATCTCTATCCAGGAGTGCTTCAGCTGTCCGGTTCTCTCCCTCCTGATTGACTGTGACACAGGGGTGCCATTGGCTCCCGCTGCTGTCAAAGTCAGCCAGTCAGAGGAGAGAGGGGACAGGCTTGAACCTGGGCTCAGTGTCTGAATAGACAAAAAAGGGAGCTGTGACTCGGCTCGGGTGCCCCCTTGCTGTGGGGGGCACTCAATGGGAGGGAGGGGCCAAGATCACTGAAGAGGGACCCGAGAAGAGGAGGATCTGGGCTGCTCTGTGCTAAACCATTTCACAGAAAAGAACTTAGTTCCCATATAAATGCCAGTGTAGAAGGAGCACAGGTAGACAGGGCATTGGAGTGAGATACTCCAGAGCTCCTAAGATGTAGACTCCTGCGGAGATTACATAATGGGCCCTTTGCAGTGCTAAAATCCCAAACAAGGTACACAACATGGTAGGAATTGCTATAGTCCCGTCTTCCCTAACCTTCTTCTGCAGGTCCTGCAGTGGCGTGTGCAAGTCCTTGGAGGCCTGGACAGAGTCCTCTGATGTGAGTAGTGGTGAAATTGGGAGGGGGTGTGAAATTTGTGGGTATGCCCAGCTGGAGGAGGAGCACTAAGTGGTTGGATACATTTATTATCACTAGCGCAGCATTATTTGAGGTGCCACTCCCCATCCACAGCAGTGGTAAGGAACGGGCAACCTATCAAGCCCACAACCCCAACCCCTTTTGCCAAACTGGGAAGACGTCGGAGGTGGGCGGGCAGTGAGAGAAAGCTGCACTCATCACTGCACCGCCCACCAGAGAAGGGTGAAGGGCGCTGGTTCGCACAAAAGGTGCGTGTATCCCGCTCCAGCAGGCCACAGCCTCAATTTTGGTCAGCCCGACCTAAGTCTGTGCACCTGCACTGCTGCGGTGTAGCTCAGGCACCAGGGCGCAATTTCTAGTCATTGCGACCTGGGTTTTGTCAAGCCCTGATATAACTCACGATACCTTCCTGCAAGCTGCGATTCCTGTACTGACCCCGCCTCCTGAAACTCCTCCTTTCAGCACATCTGAGGCTCAGAAGGGAAGTTCTGTGAAATGTGACACAGCAGTGCCAAATTACAGGGCACAGTGAATAGGCGTCGCATATTTCAAGGAAGTACATGTATAGGATTCTTCAAAAACTAAATTCTACAAACTTAAAGTTCGTTCAGATTCAGTAGGCTAGAAATAAGCAAATGTAAAATGCGATGAGAAGATGTTGCAGGGGTTGTCACTTCTGATTCACAAGCCTGAAGCTTTAAAATAAAATCACTATATGGCCACACCTAGTCCTGCCCACATACCTAGCTCTGAACACTGCCTCTACTGCTGAAACCCTCCCACTGTGCGAGTTACTAGTATGGGAAGTATGCAAGACACAAATTAAAAGGTTTGCCTGAGGCAGGAAAGATAAAGCAAATAAAAAGTATGAGCACATATAATAAAAAAAAAAAAACCCACACTCCATAACTCGCATTTATGCTGCAGCAGCTGTCCCACATCAGCACTAAGACCAAGAACTGAGGGATCACAAGGCTGCGGATCACTCAGTTCAAGGTCTGTTCGGAACAGAACACTATACACTCTGCTCCTTACTGGAGGGTTGGGCTGGAGAAGGGGTGGGCGCAGTTGGCTTTAGATCTCAGCTGTGCACAGAGAGGCTGAGTAAGTAGTCAATCAGGCAGCTGGGTGGAACCCGACAACATTGTTGGGATACTTCCAGAGCCTGGAGTGGCCCTGCCATATCGGCTGACAGCAGGCAACAGACCTCTATAAGCTGGATTCTGGGTCAGAGGAGATCAAAACTAAGTGCACTCCTGTGACTCAAGCTTTGGCCACAATTTTTTTCTCTTAGTTTATAAAGGGTTATTCAAAAAGATGGAGCAAAATATCAAATAAACTGTAAGGGATAGAAGCACATTCCACATATCACTGTATAGAGAAGGTTGTATGCACTCAACATGAACACAGTGTGTTGCACGACAAACATCAAAAATGGTAGACCAATTCTTACCACACATGAATAAATTGGTTAGTTTTGAATTTACAGCTTCAACAATCCAATGTCTCCGATCTTGAAGAGCAGCAGGCATAGGTAGAACAAACATCCTTTTATGTACCCCTACAGATAAAAATCTCAGGGGGGGGGGGGGGGGGTAAGGTCTGGTCACCTGGGGAGGAGACAGACAAGGAACGAAATCTTGCTGTTCACCATCGTTCCGGGAATGGTGTCACACAGAAAATGCCAGCCAAGTGGAAGTGAGGTGGGGCATCATCTTGCATGAGAATGAAGTCATTCAAATCAAGGGGAAACAACCGGCTTCATATGCAGACAGTTTAGAGCATGCCATACTGCTGTTTGAGGAATTCCAAGTTCAACCCTTGTCCGGGTTGGGCTCCGTTCGAACGCACCGCAAATACGCTCAACATTTTCATCTGACATGCGAGGACGACCAGTGCTTTTCTGTTTGCATATGCAACCATCTTCAATTCTTTTTTTTTTATGCCACTTGTAAAATTTGCTTATGATGAGGCGGCTGTTTGTTGAACTGACAGCAGAATTTACAATGCACTTGAAAAATGGATTTGCACTTCACAAATTGCAGCACACAAAAAACAACTTCTGTGGCATCACCATTTTCCTATAAACAAGAAAAAGCCCCGCTGTATGGCACTGAAAGGAACTTCTATTTGGGCTTTTAACTTTGAACCCTGTCCTATCCAGTGATGTGCAGAATGTGATTCTATCCCTTTTTTATCCCCACAGTTTGTTTGAAATAAAAATTTTACATCCCTCCATCTTTTTGAAGTATTATGAGGCTTGTGGATCACCCAATAGCTGGATTTGGTACTGGTTTAGACTCTTATACAAGAGCCTCTAGTTGTAATTTAATTCAGGGTGGTGCAGAAAGTTTAGTTTGTCCTTTTTTTCTTCTCCCCAGCAATTTGGCAAAACACAACATGCACTTGGCAGGCCATACACAAACTAGCACATGGCCATTAACAAGCAGCAAACGGCACACAAAGGATTTTAAATGGGCATGGTGTCCAGACTGACTCTTCTAATGTTCAGAGTTGCTGCCCACAATAAGAGGGGAAACCGAGCAACATGCACCAATTAGGAGAAAAACAAGCTTTTTGTTAAAGCGTTCTTGGCAGTAAGAACTAATGCGATGAGGAAAGAAAAGAAGAAAAGTATAATCTCTGCCTGAACAAGTGACCAAGGCCTAGGGTTCAAAGGCAATTATAATGCTTCATTAACTGGTTTACTGATGTAGTCCATGTCAGTGTTTAGAGCACTCCTAAACATCTCAGGCTTTGTTCTGAGTATTGGCAACAAGCTAGACCTATGCCATTTTACTGTTCACCAGCAGGCTGCATTCACACTTGAGCGTTTTGTTTTCAGGCAGAAAGTCGCATGTTTTTACTGTGATTTTGTACAGGTCAAATGATCAATATAAAAAGAAGAAAAGCACCTGTAATCTGCCGAAAAAGAAGCTCCAGAACTTGTTTGAGCTTCAGGCGTTTTGGAGTGGAGATGTGAACCATCTCCATAGAGAATAGATTTTTTTTCCCCCCTCCAGCGTTTTGTAGCTTGAAGCTATAAAATGCTCAGCTGTCATAGCAAGAAAAAAAAATAAAAAAATCCCCACATACAAAGTTTAATTGGGGATGAAGATCTCATTCAATCTATGCATGGATGTCATGAAGACACTCATAGCATTTTGCTGCAGCACATTTTGTTTTTACATGGGTGAAGTGATGTATGAATTGCAATTCTCTAAAATAAATGCATCCCGAGTCTTTTCAGGTTTTTAGCACATCTGCATCGTGGAAAACACTTTTTTTTTTTTTAATAGACTGGTCACAGTTCGTTCTAGCGACTAAGTATATGATCTTGGATCCCATGACAGGTGTGCAGAACAGGGGACCTCAAGGAACCCCATTTTCATCCCTTCCTTCCCCCCTTTCCCCCCCCCCCCCCTCCATCCCCTCCCCTTCCACCTTCCTTCCTCTGCCCGTTTGGCCCACGTACTGATCCGTGGGCAGCCTATCCATTGGATGTGACCCCTCGTAGGTCCCGTTGCTGGATCGCCTTAGGTGACTATATAAAAGATCAAAATTGTTTTGGCTGTCAGCAAGGCAAATAGATTCTAAGTGTGGTTAAAGCAGAACTACACTGCATTTGATTACTTTTAATATTAAAAACAAAGTCACCCATCCATCCGTATCTCCATGCTTTATTTTGCTGAGAAAGAACGTTTAAAAACACTTCCCTAGCATTTCTGGCCGTGGCCATCTTACTTCCTGCAATCCATCTGACATCTGGCCTGCAGGCAGGAGGGTGTGCTTAGCTGAGAACCCCTCCTCCCCTCCTGAGATGTACAATATCATTTGTTTAGGCCTGGAAACCAAGAAGTAACAAAAAAAAAAAAAAAAAAGTGTAAAACAAAAGAAGAATATACTTTCCTATTTACTAATGTAGTAGAATAAGGTTCGCTTTAGGACTTGCTACCACCCCTTCCTGCTACAATAAAAGTTCCCTATACAAGCTGTCACTTTTTGACAAGCGTGTGCCTGTGCGTGGCTCCGCCCACACAGCCGCTTCATTCACAGAGTTCTGTGAATGAATAAACTATAAGCACCGATACCCTTTTTGCGGCTTGTAGTTCTGAATGGTAGTTCATTGATTCTGTCAGTGTGAAACTGCCCGGTCATTTTGACCGTGCGATGTCCCTGAACCCGTAAACAAGCTGTGTTTTTACACGTGTGGTGGTGCTATTCAGAATGAATAGCAGCCCTGCGAGTTCCCACAGCAGTGTGTTTTCACTGTGGGTGGTTGCGGGTATCGCTACGATTCCCGCACCCACACAGATGTGAACCGAGCCTTAGGGTCCATTCACACTACTGTGTTGTGGTAATGTATGCGTTACAGCAATACGTGAAAAAAAAAAAAAAAAAAAAAAAACATATAAAGAGCACTGTACCGCACCGATGCATTTTAAATGGTACGACAACACATACTGCCAACGGACACAGTTTGCAATGCAGCAAGAAATGCTACATGCACCTTTTTTTGGTACATTAAGCAGCCTATTCAAATGAATGGATTGCCGTAATGCAATGCATGTGTGCTAATGCAGCACAAGAGTATAAATGGGCCCTAATGGGGGGAAAAAAATTAAATAAAAAAACGGAAAAGAGGTTTCATGAGTCTCCACTGTTCTTCCTTCAGACAACACTGAATTTTGCTGAGAAATTATCTCAATGCAATCTCAACCATCTGTTTGTATACTGAGGACATCATTAAAGCCATTTAAATACATGAATTCATCTCCAGGTTATGCCCCAGGAACAGAAGATGAAATCGGAGGATACATTTTTAACTAGGACAGCTTCATATTATATAGGCCAACCAGAGTAAACATGGCACACTGCATAACTCACTAGGCCCTAGAAAAGCCCTTCACAATAAGACAGCTTTTTCTTTCACAGTAATCTAGACCAGAGGCGTAGCTTGTGGTCCTGCCCCCCCCCCCCCCCTTCCACTATATATTCCACAGGAGAATCAGAGGACAGGGACCCCTGGCAGGTCACTTGGCAGAGCTTGTTTCCCATCCCAGCACTGTATATACACACACACACACAAACACACTACACAGGGCTGAAGTCACATTCCTTTACACAGTCGGTCAGTCTTCACAGGGTGTATCTGGCTTTTATGTTGCCCTTCTGACCTGTGAAATTCTCTGGTTGGAACGGCAGTGTAGTTGCAGTAGGCAGATACACCCCGTGCAGATCATGGCTAACTGGCTGTGTTGTAAAGGAATGGCTCAGCAGCCGGGCATAGCATGCAGGGTGGAGGGGGTGGTCAACTTAGATCATGGGAGTGCAAAGCCATATAACACAAAATCTGGAGCCTGCAGCCCTTCAAAGGAGGTGTGAAGGGATTTGTTTTAGCAATTTCTGAAGGGTTCTCTGTCAGTGTTGGGGGAAAGTCACCTCCCGGGGTGTGTCTTTTCCCCAGTTGTCAGGGAAGTAGACATCCCCCATGTGGGGGGGGGGGGTTTACAGAGAATCCCAGCTGGTGACTAGGAGACACTGAGCAGCGTCATACCTCACCAGTGACATCGGTCCCATCATGGCTACAGGACGGCACTCTCCTCCTCTTGCTTCGCTGAGCTCGGTTACCATTCCATGTTGCCAGCACACAGCACAGACACTTCCTCATCCTGGGCTGTTCTCACCTTGTGCTCCTCTCCATTCAGGAAATGGCTCACAGCATCTCGCCGGCCAATGGGGGTGTGGACTGTGGAAGGCAAAGTAGAAGCCCAGTACTGGAGCTTGGCTGTGGGGCCCTAGGGCAGATCGGAGCTGGGTTTTGTGGAGGACATGATAATATGGACAGGGAGGCTGCAGGGGCCCCCTGGAGCTAGGGGCCGGGCGGCGATTGTGACCCCTGCAACCCCTTATGCTACGCCCATGAGGTTGCACTTGTGTCTTTTTGCAACCTCACCCACTACGTAACCTCACTCACAGACAGCTGATTATTATTAACGATTTATATAGCGCCAACAGTTTACGCAGCGATTTACAATGTAGAGGGGGGAACAGTACAATTATAGTACAGTTTAATACAGAAGGGACAGGAGGACCCTCATTGTAGAGCTTACATTCTAAAGGGAGGGGGTGGTACAAAAGGTAATAGATGCGGGGAATGATTTGATGGGGTTAGGTGGGTGTGGGATAGGCTTCCCTGAATAAGTGAGTTTTCAGGGATCTCCTAAAAGGTGGACAGGTTAGGGGCTGAGTGTATATACCGGGGCAGGGAATTCCAGAGGATGGAATTTCTTATGGTTTCTGGCAATGGAACACGAAGGCCGTGGTGCAGCCACCTGCTAAAATGAATGGCTGCTGTTCAAATGTAACCAATTGGTTACATATGAATAGACATCCAATTGACCCTAGACACAGTTTGTGTCCAGGAACAGCATTTGTGACCACTCAAACTGACTGCAGCCAATTGACCAGTTTGTAAGAAAAGAAGAAGACCCCCCCCCCCCCCCCAATTGGAGGGTAAATCACTGCAAGGTGATAATCTCACATGAAGGTTGACTTTAAAGAGTAACTCCACTTGTGTTAAGAAAAAAAATAAAAATAAATTCCCTCTGGTTGATCTATGTACATTACAAGGGTTTTAACAATATTTGTTGCAGATTCCTACCTTGTGTTATTCTAAAGAAATCCTTGTGTGTTTGTCAGTGTCCATGTGGAAAGTATCTAATGGGAGTGGTTTAATCATTATAAATCAGGTGCTGCACTTGCAGGGCTCCAATGAGGAAAATTGCAGGGTCTGCATCCCTTTAGACGCGATTTCCTATTAGGAGTATCTCATCAAAAATGACAATTTTGTTGCAGGGGATGCCAGAAATCTGACTTGTATCCTAGGGCAGACTTCTGGGAAAACCAGTGAGCCAATTACACAAGCAAGAAATTATGTTTCTAGGAGGCGTCCTGTACACATTCTGTGTACAGAACACCTCTAGGTTGCCATATTGCATTTTACAGAGCTGCAGATTGAAAAGGAAAGGTCATTTTTTTAATAACATTCAATTAAAATGTGATTTAAGTCGCAATATACACACACACACATGTATTAAAAAAATAAAAAAGTATTTGCCACCCCCCCCCCCCCCCCAAACGAAAGTGGAGTTACCCTATAAGAAAGAAAAACTTCACATTAAATGCAGATGGAAAGGCCAGGGATGGCTTGTTACTGCTGGTGAAGAATGAGTAAGTAGTTTAATGTCCATAGTCCAGGCACAGGTCCACTTTAAAAACAAAATCAAATACGTCACAAGCACCTTAATTAAAAATAGCAGCTTCAGCAAACAGCACAAGCTGGCATAGCAAAGGTATTTTATAAAACACACACGTCCCCATTAGAAAACTGCCCAAGCGTGTTTTTATTGGCCTAACAGATCATGACATAGGCTTGGCCAAAGTTACTTGTGACATAACAATCCAGAAAGGTTCTCACGACGAGAAGCCCTGCCTTTACAGCCGAATCCTTACGTGACCCGTGTGTTGAGACACTAGAAAAAACTATCCTTCCCTTAATCCCTGATATGACATTAACAAGCCCAACTTGTGAACCGTTTAATCAAGTCTACGTACAGAGGAAGAAAAAAAAAAAAAAAAAAAAAAACAACACCACACAATTTCATGACATCATATTTTCAGGAGACCATTTACTGAACTCTGGGTTACAGCTAAATTCTAAAGAAAGAAGAGCTAATAAGACTTGCTGTCTTATGATCAAAACAGGAAATAAGAGTGACTAAAGTGAGGGAATTTTTGATTGTCTTTCATTTTTGTTAATAGTAAACTGAACAAATAGAGGGTGAATCCCCCTACTGGAGGCACAGACAGCAATAGGATTAAATAAGTGTTCTGTCTAGGGGGATTGGAATACGTACTTATTCCTCACTAACCTGACACCCCCCCCCCCCCCAATCCTAGAATGTGGATGAGCTTTCAGAGTCCTCTCATTCTTCACCAGAAGAAACACGTCCCAGGACACACATAACCCCTACACTGCCACCTAATGGGTGCATTTGTATAGCACTGATTGATGTATAAATGACAATGGTCCCAAAAATGTCCAATGTGTCTGTCATAAAATAAAAAATGCTATAAAAACTATCCCCCATTTTGTAAACGCTATAACTTTTGCGCAAACCAATCAATCGATTTTTGCAATTTTTTTTTACCAAAAATATGCAGAAGAATACGTATCGACCTAAACTGAGGAAAACATTTTTTATATATTTTTGGGGGATATTATAGCAAAATGTAAAAAATGCCTTTTTTTCAAAATTGTCGCTCTTTTTTTCTTTATAGCGCAAAAAATAAACCACAGGGGTGATGAAATACCACCAAAAGAAAGCTCTATTTGTGGCTAAAAAAAATAAATAAATAAATAAAAAGGGGGGGGCAATTTTGTTTTGGAGCCACGTTGCACAATTGTCAGTTAAAGTGACGCAGTGCTGAATCGCAAAAAGTGCTGTGGTCAGGAAGGTGGTAAATTCTTCCGGGGCTGAAGTGGTTAATCAGCTTCTGTCAGTACTATTCATAATACCGGTAACAAACAATTAAGATGCCAAAACTATAATGAAATGGCATGTGTGCATCAGTCCCTGAAAGTCTGGCATGTATGTATTGCATTGCAAGACAGAGCCTTTAAAGCTGAGCTGCACCCAAAAGGTTTGCCTCCTCTGCTGCCACATTTGACACCTTGGGGGGGGATTAGTGGGTACCTGATTTTGACAGGTACCTGCTCCCACTTCCAGCTGACTTTGCTGCAGCAAAATCATTCGGGAATTCAGCCCCCCTCCTCCGTCGCCAGGCCATTCACAAAGCGCAACGCGCAGTAGGGAGCCGGCTGCAAGGCTTCACTGCCAGTTTCCGTTAGCAGAGATGGGCGCAGCACCCCAAAGCCGATTGAAAAATTGGCTGGGGTGAAGATACCGCTGGATTTGTAGACACACAAGTGTCCTAATAGTAAAAAGTTATCAGTTACAGTATTTGTAGCTGCTGACTTCTAATTTTTTCTGAAGGAGCCAGGAGTTCAGCTTTAATACCTTCTGCACTATTGCTGGAGGAAGAACAATGCAAATTACGGCCTACAAACAATACTTATATTTGTATTATACCCAAACTCAAAACCTTCATCTAGGATGAATTATGAATAATACTTCAGCGATATGTGCCAAATATAATGTGATAGTGAGTCATCAGCTGCACTGTACATGTGGAAGAGTCGGAAGTCAGGAGTTACAGCATTGTTCACAGTATATTATGTGTGTGCCCTTGAGCAGCTTCAGAGGAGTGAGCTGGGCTGAAACATTGACACTTTGTCCAGGTACAGCTCTACTTAGTGACGTGGAAAAGCTGCATTTACAAGATTCCTCTTCCTATACTGAAAACACTCCAGCTATGTGCCTTACACACAATGTTATGACCTTTGGCCTACTCTCAGCAACATGACCAAGCAGCATGTAGCAGCTCTCTGGAGACGTTTACCCTCAAACACTGACACAATGATAACATGCAGTGTGCTGAACAAAAACATTTCACTCCACAGGAAAACTGCAAACCTCCCTCGCTTTCTCCACTGAATATTAGAATATGTATCTCACTTCTTAAAAAAAAAAAAAAAACACACACCACACTCCACACATTTTGCATATTTACAGGATAACAGAAAAGGGGATTATATTATTACACAAAAAGACAATATTCACAATTAAAGTGATTATTTTAATAGAAAAAAAAAAAAAAAAAAAAAAAGACCTTACAAACATTTTGTTATACTTACCTGCCCTGTGCAGTGGTTTTGCACAGAGTAGCCTGGTTCTTCCTCTTCTCGGGTCCTTGGCTGGAGCTCTTGGCCCCTCCCTCCTGTTGAGTGCCCCCATAGCAAGCAGCTTGCTATAGGGGCACCCAAGCCGAGCTGCAGCTCCATTCAGATAAAAAGCTGCGCTTTGGCCCCACCCCCTCTCCTTCCCGATTGGCAGCATCGGGCACCAATGCGGTATCTCAACCAATCAGGGAGAGTTCCAAGCATTGCTGGATAGAGTTAGAGTTCAGGTAAGTATTGGGGGGGGGGGGATGCTGAGGGGAGCTGCTTCACACAGAAGGCTTATCTTCATGAATAGAATGCATGAAGATTAAAAAAAAAATAAAAAAACCCTTATGCCTTTACAATCACTTTAACTTTTCATACATAGCTCCATGAAGTTTATAGTACATAAAATTAAAAATGATCAAGGTTTGAGCCCAGGTTCACACTGCTGCGGGATTGAAATCATGCGAGTTCCGCTGAACTTGCACAATTTCATTCCCGCATGTCAGTCTGACGATTTTTGAGACATCTGTGTGGTTTCCTGCACAGATGTCTATTGAAATTGCACCTGGAATCGCCAAAAGTAGTACAGAAACTACTTTTGGGAATCGGTGCGTTGACACAAAGTCAGCATTGCATCGATTCGGATGGTCTTGTTGCAGGCAATAGCCACCAATTTGACATGTCAAATCGCATCAATGTGAACCAGGGCTAAATGACAAGTTTACCTTTGGGAACATGTTCCCATTACTGCAGCCGCTGCCTCGAGTGACAGCAAGTGGGGCCGCATCATTCATTCACAGGAGTTCTGTGAATGGGAAAACTACAAGTACCGATGTCCTTTGCAGCTGTCAGCTTGTAGTTCTCACTAAACTACCAAGGCACTGTTGAGCTCTGTGGTAGTTTGTCTCTGCCTGTCAGTGTGCATCTGTCTGCCCGTTAGAGCTGCACAATTAAGCGTTAAAAGATCGCAATCTCGATTCACCAACCCCCTGGACCGGCACCTGACTCAGCGTCTCAGCGAGCCGCTGAGAGCCTGTGGCAGCCACTCCCGCCCCCTTCACAGCCCAGTGCACCAGTGTTTGATTGTTTGGTCATGTTTTAGAGCTGGCGGGGGACAGATGCAGCATCAGATCTACAATTTCTGCTTTTGGAAAACAATAGGTGGCTGTGACAAACTCACATAGTTCAAAAACAAAAATGCAGCCTGCTGTTAACGCCGAGCAGTGTTTATTTTACATGGTGCCAGAAAAGACAGAGCTAGGGAAACCTGCTGGGAAAACTTTTTCCTGGCAATTTGATTTTCCTTCTAGCCCAATTTCTCAGTAAATAAGATACAACAAAAAGTCATATATATGGCACAGTTAGGAATTGAATGCACTTATTACACAAATTGTTACCCTTATTTTCAAAAAGTATTGGGTCAAAGCCACAGGAGGAAAAAACGATCAAATGCGCCTAATCGTGTTTGGATTTCACAATGTATTCATCTGGCTTAGGCTGGACAACATTCAGTAATCTACAACAATGCGATTTGATTCCTGGCCATCACAATACTTGATAGGACATTGCCCTTGTGCCGCTGTATGCCTGCCAAGGTTTTCACCAAAGTGTCAGTCATCAGAGCATGAAGGATTTTCAAATTGCCCTTATTGTAAGAATTTCCAGATGGAGGAAAAAATAAAAATAAAATGTATTTCCCCTAAAGCTTACATTGAAGTCATCCATCACCTCACATTTTTAAAATTTCACCTGTTACCAGCAAAATGCCATACTTGTAAAGTAATGCAATGGTAAAATCAGTGAAGCCATCATGCTCAGTTGGTGCACTGTGTCTGGAGCCCCAGTAATACTCAAATCATCCCATGTATGGAGCAAAAGTGAATACTACACCGTCTCCCATAATGCAGTGCTCTGCATTTCAGAATGTCAATATTTTCCTAGGAATTGCAGGGGACTTCAGCAGCAGAGCTGATGGGTTTTACTTTCTCTTTATTTCCCCTGCAAAGGTAAAGCATAATGGGCATAATGCATCGTATAGTAGCCCATTATGTGTCACTTACCTGAAACCGAAGCCTGCGATGTCACCGCTGTCCCCACTAGCAGCAAGCATCCATATCTTCACCCCCTTTTCCTTCCAGGGCCCGAACTCCGGCTCTGTGACTGGCCAGAGTCACGTGACGTCACTCCCACACATGCGCCGCCAGTCACGGCATGATCTCTAGAAAACAGCACAATCTCCCATTTCTAAAGTGCGCATGTGCCGTAGACATTCATTGTAAATATCTCCTAAACCGTGGAAGTTTAGGAGATATTTCCAGCACCTACAGGTAAGCCTTAATATAGGCTTACCTGTAGGTGAAAGTGGTTGTACAAACACTTTAAAAAAAGTTAGTAGCATGCAATGTCTCTTCTTCAATATAATCAACCTACCTGCACAAAGTCTCCTTTAAGCTGGCCATACACCATACATCTTTCTTTAGATTTACCTTCAACTATGTAGTACAAGGGCCTGCTTGATTGCATACAAATTGAAAGTGTTCAGGTTTGACCTCCTATTATATGGTTTTGGTAAATCTATACAATTTTCTTGTAAAACTTTCCTTTAATGTATGGCCAGCCTTAGCGTGTATACTGACTGCAAGCACAGAACCTGTGTGCTGGGTAACTGAACCTCTGCACATACACAGCAGTGACATCATCCAGCGCTAACCAATGAAGATGGCGGAAGCCTGGAACCCTAAAAAAGTCAGGTACAAAAGGCCTGCATCGGCAAAGGACATTGGAGGAGAGGCACAGACTCCAATTCTGTAGGAAGAACTCTGGGGTGGAGAATCTGCTGTATTACAGCCACCTCCTGGTTCACTTTTTTTTTTATCAAATAATTTTTTTATATACAATCATAGACAACGATAACAACATATATACGCCCTGTTATTTACAATTACACTTTCATGGATTGCCAATAGTATAGGCCACATGTGTCAAACACAAGACCAGTGGGCCAAATCCGGCCCTCTAGGCCATTTCATCTGGTCCTGCCACCTCTCTTGCAGCTGTGGCAACCCTGTGTTTTCTGCCCCCACCTTGTCTCAGCAGTCGGCAGCAGAGAAGACTTATACAGTTGGGACTCAAAAAAAAAAAAAAATTGTAAATACCAGATAGTGATTCAGGAAGTAACACACATCTTGTAATGCCCTTCATGAACTCCTGAACCTCCTTTCCTCCCTCACTTTTGTTTGTTTGGGACAAGCAGTGCACATTAGTTGTGGTCATGTGCACTGATCTATGCACACTACAGTTCCCTCAGTCCCTAGTCCACCCCGGCAGTGAGCAAGAGGATACCCATGTTCCTACATACAGCGGAACCATGAAGAATAAGTGTACTGATCCCCTTGCAAGAAGTCAAATAACAGCAGTAAAGAAAATAAAAAGCAGTAGCAGGCAGTGAGGTGGATTTACCCAAACTGGAGAGTGGAAAATCTGGTGCAGCTTTGCATAGAAACCAATCAGCTTTTAGGTGTTTTTGTCAAAGCTTACCGTAACTGAACAAGCTGAAATTAGAAGCCGATTGGCTGCCATGCACAGCTGCACCAGATTTTGCACTCTCCAGTTTTAGTAAATCAACCCCAGTGTGTCTTTTAAATCAGAGTTGGTGCTAGTTTGACTATTATAAAACACACCACAGTTTTACTTTAAAGTGGTTGTAGCGGCAGAATTATTTTTTTTTTTTTATCTTAACGCAGTCTATGCATGAAGATAAAAAGCCTTCTGGGTGCAGCAGCCTCCTCAACACCCCTAATACTTACCTGAGGTCCATCTCGATCCAGCGATGTTGCACGAGACACTCGGCTGTCCGGAACTCCCCTTCTCATTGGCTGAGACAGCAGTGAAGTGCCATTGGCTCCCAATGCAGTCAAAGTCAGGGAGCCAATGAGGAGAGGGAGGGGCCAGTCCATGGCTCCATGTCTGAATGGACACAGGGAGCTGCGGCTCGGCTTAGGTGCCCCTATAGCAAGCCGCATGCCGTGGGGGCACTCAACAGGGAGGGAGGGGCCAGGAGCACCACAGAGGGACTCTAGAAGAGGATGATCTGGGCTGCTCTGTGCAAAACCACTGCACAGAGCAGGTAAGTATAACATTTCATTTTTTTGGTAAAAATGGCAAACAAGACTTCAGCATCACGTTAACTAAATTCTATGATGATGCTTTCTGTTTACTGTATGGTAAATCCCGGAGATTGGCTTCCTCCGAATGCCAATATTGACTGTAAACAAAACTTGAAGTACAAAAATAAAATATTACTCAAGTGATTCTTTTAGATGGAAGAAGCAAACAACTACACGTATCCCTGTATGAGTAAACTGGGTGGATATAAATCAAAAATTAGAATTTTTTGATTTGTATCCAATTTATTTTAATAGAATGCTTTTGGAGCAAAAATTTATCTAAAGATAATACATCTTAAATAGAAAACTAATAATTTTGTTTATTCAGCATGAAATGGAGCTTAGTTATGTAGCACGAGGCTGTATATTCTGCAATATTTACATTTTTGGTAAACTGATTGAATGAATCCAAGTTCTGCAAGCTAAGATAACATGCACTAAATTGATGTATTCACACAATTTCACAGTAACCATGAGATAAAACCAAGTTCTGGAATATTCCTTTATCCCATTGTTTTGAAAATCTATGTACACTACAAACTGTATGAACCGGTTCCGATATTGCGGTTTTACTAACCTGACAGCTTATTCTAGATAGAAAACCTTAATTTTGTTTGCAAATAGTAAAGATTCTAACTACCAGCAAGAATGGAGTCCCTACATTTAAAGAGCACCTGTCGATTCAGATCCTTAATGGCAGCGCCTGTTAACGGGCATCCACTCATCTGCTGCTGCCGCCACATCCCCTACATTGTGTCACTGCCACATCACCAGCCATCCCATTAAAGTGAATGGGACTGTCGGTGAGTCAACAGTGGGTTAGAGGAGCAGCTAAGATGACAGTTGCTCTTTAAAACTGATTTAAATCATGCCTTTTTACTAGTGATTTAAATCGACTTGATTTAAATCAAATCCAACCTGTGTGTAAACAAATTTTCCTCTGCTTACTCACCAGTAACATAGCTGCAAGTTGAATACCAAAGAGACCTGTCATTAAACCTCTAATTATGGGGTAATAATGATGGCCAACGTGAAAGGCTATTTGATTGGCCAGAAACCTACACAATGGTGCTTTACCTTGAATAGTTTGTGGAAAGAGACTACTAATTATGCTGCCATGAGTCCTCACAGTAATGGGCCATCCTGTATCACAGGGTCTCTCCAAAAAGGCACCAAACACAGGAGGATACAAATACATAAAAACACTTTTTTTTTTTTTACAGAGATGTACATGGAAACAATATATCAGAATATAGATGGAGCAGCAATAAAAACCATGCATGACATTGGGTGACCGGGGGAAGAGAAAAAAAAAATAAAAATCAGGCTTCCCATGTTAATCCACAGGCCCTTCCCCATAAAATTTTGCAGGACAAAACCAATACAGTGAACAGTTACTCAGACAATGCGATACATGAGGCCCACTAAAATAGATAAGACACATGCCTTATTTACTCTGGCAGACCTGTGTTTATAGGGGACATTTCTGCATGTAATGACTATTCATTGGTGCCATTCACACTGTGCGTCTATCTGTGGTGCGACCGGCTTAGCCGTGGATAGAGAAAATAAAATTCTGTGCATCCAGGATCTGATTAGAAACTAAAAACGTGGCTAAGCGAAAGTGGAGATGTGGCTGAACTGAAAAAGTGATCCGAGGGGTATAAAGTTGGTTATACTTAATAGATCACTTCTTCTGCATTTAGAGACGATAACCGCAGTAATGCCAGTGTGAATGAGGCCTTCCATATAAAGGATAGACTGACACCTCCTGGGCGATGTCATTTTCTATCATCTGTGCCCTATTAGGAAGATTTCCCTTCACTTACTGTCCTGTAGACACAACAAAAAAAGAAGAAGGGGGAGAGGAAATCTGTGCAAAGAAAGCAGAAATGCCCTTTTGGACATCCGTCTCCAATGAAAGGTTTCCCTTCACTTCTTGTTCTGGTGACAACTCCAAATGATTCTCTTTTCATAGAAACTTTACACACCTACTTGGTGCTCCCTGCTTATGAAGGGGTTGGGGGACCTGTGTGTGTGTCATAATTAACCCTGTCTGTACTGTGCTTGCACAGATCACTTTATCAATTGCTAGATTTGAACACTGTAGGGGAGATTTACTAAAACTGGAGTGTGCAAAATCTGATCTAGCTGTGCATAGAAACTTATACATATACATATACATATACATATACATATATATATATATATATATATATATATATATATATATATACACATACACACACACACACACACACACACACACATATACACACACACTTTTTTTAAGATATGATGTGTGATTGAGAACATATCCCAACTGGGACACTACCTGCATGGAGTTTGCATGTTCTCCCTGTGCTTGTGTGGGCTCCCTCCAGCACTCCAAAGACATGCTGCTCAGTTAATTGGCTCCTGTGTAAATTGGCCCTAGCATGTGTATGTGTGAATCATTGAGAGTTAGGGACCTTAGATTGTAAACTCCTGGAGGGCAATGACTGATGTAAACGTACAACATGTAAAGTGTTGCATAACATTGTCAACGCTACGTAAATACCTATAATAAAGAAATAAGTGTTGTTTACTCAAATTAGAGTGCACAGCAGAAATAAACTGTAAAAAGAATACGTTTTGGCTTTAGATAGATATATCAAGGTACTTTTGTCACACATAGCATCCACAGACCTTCAACAGTAAGGGCCCATACCCATCTGTACGACAGGCTCCTGCTGGTGTGTACTGCATAGTTTAACTTTTTTTTTTTATTATTTACTTTATTGAACTGTCACAAAGGGGTTTATTTACTAAAGCTGGAGTGTGCAAAATCAGACTCACTTCTGCATAGAAACCAATCAGCTTCTAACCTCATCTTGTTGAATTAAAGGGGGTTGTAAATAACATACATATCATACTTACCTCCACTGTGGAGTTCGTTTTGTACAAAGTAGCCCCTGGGGTTACTGTGCGGACGTGCTCCCGAGTCCAGCATTTGCATCCATAGACATAGAATGCCAAATTCGGCCCGCCCCCGGGTCATTGGATTTGATTGACAGCAGCGAGAGCCAATGGCTGCTCTGCTATCAATCAAGAGCCGAGACCTCGGCCAGAGAGGGTTTGCACTTCTCCGGTGAGTAAAAACAGGGGGGCTGGTCAGTGACAGAAATGTTTTCACCTTAATGCAAAAAAAAAAAAAATTAGGGTTTACAACCCCTTTAAGCTTTGGCAATAAAACCCGGAAGCCGATTGGGTTCTATGTAGAAGAGAGTCTGATTTTGCACTCTGCAGCTTTAGTAAATAAACCCCAAAATGACATTTCAGTCAAAGAGAAGGCCAAAACATTTTTTCATCATACTTCTTCCGGATCAGAGGAGTGCACTTACTTTTGTTCTCCTGTGACCTGGAAGCAGCTAAAGCTTGCCAACAGGTGACTAGAAACGAGCTTGGGCATATTCGGGGCTAATCACAGGCAGTGAGACATTTCCCGATCTGCAGGTGCACAGATCAGAAAATGCCCCACTGCCTGCGATTAGCTGTGTGCAGTGTTGGCTTCCTGGTGGGATCCCGAACACGTCCGACCCCAGCTCAACAAGTGACAGCACAGAGCTGCTACAGGATCAAAAAAGGACCGCTCCTATATTTTCAGATTGTGTCTCAGCGCATGGCTTAAAGCAAAAGCCAGCTGTGCTCACCCTCTCTCCAACCAGGTGCGCCAGTAGGTGCTGGGGAAGCAGAGCAGGGAGCGGTGACTGACAGTCGCCGCTCCAGCTGAGTGATCAGCAGTCATGGGATTGCTTAGTTCTCGGGCTTAAGGCCGGGTTCAGACTGCTGCGATGTGGGAGATCGGATATGATTTGCACCGCACTACAGTGCAAATCATATGCGATCTCTGTGCGATGCGATTTCAGCCATACAGATAGTATGGCTGAATTTGCATCGCATTTGGCCCAAACTCGCACAGGACCCTTTTTTTGGTCCGCAGCAGAATCGGATCGCATGGGTGTTCTCACCATGCGATCCGATTCCTGTCCGAGTTTGCAGATCGCACTGCGATATGCGAACTGATATGGGGGTGTCATTAACATTTCACTGACACTCCCAGCAGCTCGCATAGGGCAGTGTGAACTGCCGGCGGGAGACATGCGATGCGGGAACCTGCAGTAGATTCACAGCGTTCCCCCATCGCAGCAGTCTGAACACGGCCTAAATCTAACATGGATCAGATGCTGCATAAAAAAAAAAAAGGCACAAGTGTGTGTGTGTGTGTTTGTGTGTGTTTGTGTAATATATATATATATATATATATATATATATATATATCCCAAACTTCTCCTTTCAGCTCCATGTACCGCAGCAGTAACGCGATTTAGTACATGGTCCCCCAAGCTGTGCAACACGGAAACAGTAGGCCACAAGGCACCTTGCCCCATGTATGTTAGCACTGAGTCCAAGTTTTCCAGCACAGACGATGAATCAGGCCAGGATGGCTCTGGTAAGAGGATTGCACACCAGGTGGGCCCCCATGGCTCTGTGCTATCATGATATGTCATTCCCAGTGACAATGACACACACATTGTATAAGAGGAATGTGACATCTGAAGCGATCAGTGACAGGATCCCGAAGCAGTGTGCACCCCACACAGCCCCATGTATACAGAGGGGTTCAGCCCCTCCTCCCTTCCATGTCCCCTTCCCACCCTCCACAAGGTGACATGCAGCACACCTACCCTCCAGCAAACAGATGTACCAGGGTGTCTCTCTGGCTCATTCTCTCTCATTCTTCTCCCCTGCACACTAGGAGAGGAGGGCAGGGGAGGTGTCGCCGGTCCTGGTGAGGAGAGGATCCCTCCTGGGTACACAGTGAAGATAGTAGGCCCGCTGACAGGCTCCCCCAATGTCCGCACTCAGCTCCGCTCTCCCACTACAATGAGTCAGGCGGTATATATACACAGGGAGAGGGGTATAGCGCCAACACAAGCTGTCGAGAAGCCTCAGCCCTCCGTCCCTCCTCACACACCCCCGGTGCCCACTATCACCGTCTTCTCCGCTCCCTGCCGCTGCCGCCTCTCAGTCTTCCTCATGAATATTCATCAGCCCGACATCAACACAAGCCCGATTGGCTGGCTGCCCGAGGCGGACGTGACGACACGAGGCAGCTGACTCTCATGAAGCCTGGTTCATGCGGGTGTGCGGAGGGCTGTAGGGCAGAGGTGTGACTGTAGAACTCGGAGGACTGCAAATCCCAGCATGCCTCTGTTCTGGAGAAGGAGTTCATTTCTCCCTGGGCTCGGCCTCATAGACCCAGGGGCATTGATCAGTGCATGGCAGTGTTGCCAACCCCCTGAAATGAAATTTACTGACAGGATGGTAAAATTAACTGGCAAAAATCCTAAAATTTACTGCCATTTTTTACTGACACTGAAAAAAATGACCTAAAATTACCGTTTTCGCTGCTAAACACTGCAAATATAAATATTTAAACTACAAACATATAGCTAGTGATATTAGCAATGTGTTTAAAGAGGAGGGCCCACAAAAAATAAATAAATAAAAGTCAGCAGATACAAATACTGCAGCTGCTGCCTTTTAATAATCGGACACTTACCTGTCCCGGGGTCCAGCGATGCGAGGGAACGAGGCCCCCCCTCGTTCCCCGCTCCGCTCGCGGCGCCGGCATTCTTAATGTGGGCACCCGGCTGTGGCTTCACAGCCGGGCACCCACTGCGCATGCACGTGCGGCGCTGTGCGCCGTGATTCGACGCTCACTCATCTGGGACACATGACAGGTCCCAGATGACTGTGCGGCGCCTAGGGGAAGTGACGTCATTTGCTGGGCACTGAAGGTGTCAGACTACGAGGGACCGCCTTGCAACAGGCATTTAGAGGTGAGTAAAACATTTTGTTTTTCCAATTATTTTTTTTTAATGATTTTTAAGACTATTTTTTTTTTTTTTTTGGTGGCAACACCACTTTAAGTTTAACCACATGCCGACCAGCCGCTGCAGTTGTACTGCGGCAGAACGGCGCAACTGGGCGAAACGACGTTATGTAACGTCGCTTTGCCCTGTGGCCACTAGGGGGCCCTGCTCGCCCACGGAGCCGATGCGAGTGCCTGGCGGTCGCGATCACCGCTCCCACGATCGCTCGGGGCACACGGAGAACCAGGATCTGTGTGTGTAAACACACAGTTTCAGGTTCTCTGATGGGGAGAAGAGACAGATCGTCTATTCATACAAAGTATGAACAGCGATCTGTCATCTCCCTACACAGTCCCCTCCCCCTTCAGTTAGAACACACACCAGGGAACACATTAACCCCTTGATCGCTCCCTAGTGGTTAATCCCTTCACTGCCAGTGCCATTTTTACAGTAATCAATGTGTTTTTATAGCACTGATCGCTGTAAAAATGACAATGGTCCCAAAAATGTATCAAAATTGTCCAAAGTGTCCGCCATAATGTCGCAGTCACGATAAAAATCACAGATCGCCGCCATTACTAGTAAAAATAAAAAAAAATTATAATAAAAATGCCATAAAACTATCCCCTATTTTGTAGAAGTTATAACTTTTGTGCAAACCAATCAATATACCAATATACTAAAAATATGTAGAAGAATACATATCGGCCTAAACTGAGGAAAAAAAATGTTTTTTTATACATTTTTGGGGGATATTTATTATAGCAAAAAGTAAAAAATATTGGATTTTTTTCAAAATTGTCGCTTTTTTTGTTTATAGTGCAAAAAATAAAAACCACAGAGGTGATCAAATACCACCAAAAGAAAGCTCTATTTGTGAAAACAAAAGGACGTAAATTTTGTTTGGGTGCAACGTCGCACACCACGCAATTGTCAGTTAAAGCGACGCAGTGCCGAATTGCAAAAAGTGCTCTGGTCATTAAGGGGGTAAAATCTTCCGGGCTGAAGCGGTTAAACAAAAGTCAAAAAACAACTTTCTCCATTCACATGAAGGTAAGGTTACTGTAACCCAGCCAACACAGAGTTCCCCCTTACATCAGAGTCTACAGGATTCCCCCTTACAGTGAAACGGAACTTATATGTAAAGGGGAACACTGCAGATCATGATCTAAGGGGGAACTCTGATGTAAAGGCGGGGTTCTAGTGACCAGAGACCACCTTCCGCAGCATGAATACACTAAGGTAAGGGGGGGGTGTTACTAATATAAGGGGAAACCTTTGTATCAGTGCCCCCTTACATTATTGTATTCACTCCCCCTTACATCAGCAAACCCCCCCCCCCCCCAGAATGGCCTGGTGGCACTGTTACTGACCTCCGCTCGGGTGCACCGTGCAGGGCTCAGTCAGGCGGCTCTGGTTTTAACCTATAGTCTCCTCTCCATGAGTCCACACATTTCTGATTTCTCTTCCTATCCCGGCAGTGTTCCCACTCTTAACTCCTCTCCAAACCCCCCCTAAGAAACTGCAGACATGATACAAGAGATGGTCAGATGCTGCAGACATGTTACAGGAGGTGGAGGACAGAAGCTGCGGACATGGTAAAGGAGGGGGAGTACAGAGGCTGCAGACATGGTACAGGAGGTGGAGGATAGAGGCTGTGGGCATGGTACAGGAGGTGGAGGACAGAGGCTGCGGACATGGTACAGGAGGTGGAGGACAGAGGCTGCGGACATGGTACAGGAGGTGGGGGACAGAGGCTGCAGACATGGTACAGGAGGTGGAAGACAGAGGCTGTGGGCATGGTACAGTAGGTGGAGGACAGAGGCTGCGGACATGGTACAGGAGGTGGAGGATAAAGGCTGTGGACATGGTACAGGAGGTGGAGGACAGAGACTACGGACATGGTACAGGAGGTGGGGGAAAGAGGCTGCAGACATGGTACAGGAGGTGGAGGACAGAGGCTGCAGACATGGTACAGGAGGTGGAGGAAAGAGGCTGCACACATGGTACATAAGGTGGGGGACAGAGGCTGCGGACAATGTACAGGAGGTTGAGGACAGAGGCTGCAGACATAGTACAGGAGGTGGGGGGGGGGCAGAGGCTGCAGACATACTACAGGAGGTGGGGGACAGAGGCTGCGGACATGGTAGAGGAGGTGGAGGATAGAGGCTGTGGACATGGTACAGTAGGTGGGGGACAGAGGCTGCAGACATGGTACAGGAGGTGGGGGACAGAGGCTGCGGACATGGTACAGTAGGTGGGGGACAGAGGCTGCGGACATGGTACAGGAGGTGGGGGACAGAGGCTGCGGACATACTACAGGAGGTGGGGGACAGAGGCTGCGGACATGGTACAGGAGGTGGGGGACAGAGGCTGCGGACATACTACAGGAGGTGGGGGACAGAGGCTGCGGACATGGTACAGGAGGTGGAGGACAGAGGCTGCGGACATGGTAGGTTCCTCCTCTGTCCCCCTTCAGTATCCTTCTGTGCCCCTCCAGTTCACAGGCTGTGACAGTGTCTTTCTCCTCCTGTGCCCCTTTCACCTCTCCACAGGACAAGGCACATCAGTGTCCTCCTCTGCCCCCTTCACAGCTTCACCCCCAGTCCTCCTCAAGTCCTCTGCCATCTTTTTATCATCCTCTCTCTCACTCACTCACTCACTCACTGACCGTCCTATCTTATCCTAGCCTGTCCTGTCCTCCTCAGCTCCTGTTCGGCTGCTGTGGCGGCTAGTAGCGAGACAGTGGCCACCGCTGTGCCGAGAACTAATACCACTGCTAGTGCTACAGGCTTCCATTTAAAAATGGTGCCATTCTGCACTTGATAGGCCTAGGTCACTGCTAGAGTATCTAGCCCTCTTTGAGGGGGGAAGGTTATGAGAAATGGCCCTCCCCAAACATGGTACAGGAGGTGGAGGATAGAGGCTGTGGACATGGTACAGGAGGTGGAGGACAGAGGCTATGGACATGGTACAGGAGGTGGGGGACAGAGGCTGCAAACATGGTACAGGAGGTGGAGGACAGAGGCTGCGGACATGGTACAGGAGGTGGAGGACAGAGGCTGCACACATGGTACATAAGGTGGGGGACAGAGTCTGCGGACAACGTACAGGAGGTTGAGGACAGAGGCTGCAGACATAGTACAGGAGGTGGGGGGCAGAGGCTGCAGACATACTACAGGAGGTGGGGGACAGAGGCTGCGGACATGGTAGAGGAGGTGGAGGACAGAGGCTGTGGACATGGTACAGTAGGTGGGGGACAGAGGCTGTGGACATGGTACAGGAGGTGGGGGACAGAGGCTGCGGACATGGTACAGTAGGTGGGGGACAGAGGCTGCGGACATGGTACAGGAGGTGGGGGACAGAGGCTGCGTACATACTACAGGAGGTGGGGGACAGAGGCTGCGGACATGGTACAGGAGGTGGAGGACAGAGGCTGCGGACATACTACAGGAGGTGGGGGACAGAGGCTGCTGACATGGTAGGTTCCTCCTCTGTCCCCCTTCAGTATCCTTCTGTGCCCCTCCAGTTCACAGGCTGTGACAGTGTCTTTCTCCTCCTGTGCCCCTTTCACCTCTCCACAGGACAAGGCACATCAGTGTCCTCCTCTGCCCCCTTCACAGCTTCACACCCAGTCCTCCTCAAGTCCTCTGCCATTTTTTTATCATCCTCTCTCTCACTCACTCACTCACTGACTGACTGACTGTCCTATCTTATCCTATCCTGTCCTGTCCTCCTCAGCTCCTGCTCGGCTGCTGTGGCAGCTAGTAGCGAGGCAGTGGCCACCGCTGTGCCGAGAACTAATACTGCTGCTAGTGCTACAGGCTTCCATTTAAAAATGGTGCCAGGCGGTGGCATTCTGCACTTGATAAGCCTAGGTCACTACTAGAGTATCTAGCCCTCTTTGAGGGGGGAAAGTTATGAGAAATGGCCCTCCCCAAACAGGATATTGTGTTAAAGCAGTAGTAAACCGCAGTGGATGGGGGAAAAAAAGGCAATTTTATAATGTACTAGCATGCATGGCATACTAGCACATTATAAGAGACTTACCTTAGAATGAAGCCCTCCAGCGCTGAGAGGGCTGACATCTTCCCCCGGTTTCCTGTCCGGGGTCCCATCCTCCGGCTACATGAGTGGCCGGGGGTGCGATTACTCGCGCATGCGCAGTGCGCGGCAGGCCGTGAAGCCGCAACCTGTCACGGCCGAGAACCCACAGTTTAAATGGAGGCGCCGCGGGGGGGGGATGGGGAGAGGAGCATTCGGCCGCATTGCTGGACCGTGGGACAGGTAAGTGTTTATTAAAAGTCAGCAGCTACACTTTTTGTAGATGCTGACTTTTAATTAAAAAAAAAAAAAGCCTGGAACTCCACTTTAATACAAAAAAACAACAAAAAGCTGTTTAAAAACATCACTACCAAAAATTCATAGTGACCTCCACTCCTCACATATTAAAAAACTGACAACGTTGTCATTACAATAAAAAAAAAAAAAGAAACCCTCCCAGAGTCCAGACAACCTTGACAGAATAATTACCAAATCACCCTGTTGCAATGAGACCATGGGGCACCTACTTGCTCAAAAAAGAGCATCAATGTATCATTACAACAAATTGTATTCATTACGTGGTGGGGGGAATCATGGTACACAAGTTCAAGGTAATTTTCTAAAAAGTAACAAAGCAATAAACACATCAGCTCATGTTGGAAACATAATATCCAGCTAAAATACTGTTGGCATGAAGTGCATGCTATGAGAAAATGAGCTTGATGCAATAGATGTTGAATGGCAGTCATTTATGTGCTGGATTATTAAATTTAGCGTATGCTTGTTAGCTCTTAGTCAGAATTTTTTTTTTGTATTAAGTCCTAATACAGTTATTTTTCTATTTGTATAATAGTTAGTTTTCTATTTGTGTCAAACTACTTGGATTAGCAAGCACCTTTTTTTTTAAAAAGGGGATCTTATCCCCTTGTTCTATAAACTGCTGTATTTTCTAGATGCAATAATCCACACCTTAAATGGTTAGTTAGTGGACAGAACTGTGGGCCCCCTTCCTGGATATTGCTTTGAGCGATACCCTCATTGTTTGATGTTTCAAGGTAAAACACCTGTCTTTAGATCCAGGTTAAGCACAAAACCCTGCCAAAAAGGCACTAAAACAATATGTACAAAAGACCAAAAATGCAGTATGCTACACCAAATAAAGCACCTGCACTGTTTCAAAAATCACACTGCACCATGTTGCATTGATGTGAAAGTGTACCATAGAGTGTCATTTCATTTCAAATGTCTTGCACTGCAGTGACACAGCAGACACAAGAGAAATCACACAAATTTGAATGGGGCCTTAGGCTCCATTCATATATGTTCGAGCAGGTTTGCGAGAGCTTGTCGCCGGTGCAGCAGTCCATTCATTTCAATGGACTGCCCTACCCATGAGAAATGTGGAGAAAGAAGTCTCCAACCCTTTTTTTCAAATTACATTGCATGCGGCTACACATGCAAAAACATGCCACGGGTGCTGCTGCATGGGGGTGCCATCAGGAATTAATTGAATACTGGCAGTGGCTGCATATGATTGGATGCAGCTACTGTTCGGCCAGCAATTTTTTGCCCGGCCTCTTCAATTTTCAGATCGAAGGATGTCCAGCAGGAGAACACTGACAGGGCCACCCACAGCTTGAGTTTTGCCCAGCTTACCAAGAACTGGCTGAAATTGGCTTTGCTGGCTAGTTTTAGTATATGCAGGGTGCTTGGAAGGTGTCAGAATTGCCTGCAAGCATCCACAATAAGGTGAGGGCCACAGTGTAAACAGGCCCATAGTATATCTAGCTTCTTTCTCCTCTTACTACTTTCTATTTATTGAAGAATAATATTTCTTAAAATTTTGGGCATTTTCTTTCTTTTGCCATTCTTCCATATATCACTATTTAGTGCCAATTTTATTAAAAAAAATATATATATGACAATTACTAATAAAACAAGTCATTTTGTCAAGAAAAATGTATTTTGGAAGAATTTCATAATTTTAGATATTTATTACCTGCACATCTGTTGTACATATAAAAAAAATGCTAAAATCAAGTTCAGATGGGTCATGTTTCCTTAGCAACTACAGTTGTGAGACCTCTTTCTGTTCATTATGCCTCTCTAGAAGATGCTTAGAATTTTTGAGTCAAACAGATGCAAGCACAAAACTTGGTGTCAAAGAACAAACCTATGCTGATATGTGCATTATTTAAGTTAAAGCTGAACTCCGGGCAGATATAAAAGGCAAATAAAAAATGTACCTCTGTATCAATACATCAAGCTTTGTAATTAAGTTGTACCTGGATTTGACTTTATATCAATCTTTTTTGTTCCTGGAACTTACACTGGGAGAGGGAGGAGAAGGACTGGGAGCCAATCGGTTTTCCTGCAGTGTTTATGTGCTAGCAAGGAACATGCTGATAGGAGGAGAGAGCAGAGTGTCAGAGCAATAAGCTCCTCAGGGTGCTGCTCCCCTTTTCACTGTCTGGTTACAGGCTGGGAATAGGACAGGACCTGTAAAGCCACATACACACGATCGGACTTTTCGGCCGGAGGTCCGCCGGACTTTCCGAACGTGTGGACTTGCCCACACACGCCCGGACTTTTCTGGCAGACAATTCGGCCGAAAAGTCCGATCGTGTGTACGTGGCTTTAAAACTAGGTCCGCCGGACTTTTGGGAAGAAAAAGTCTGCCGGAGCCCTACACACGGTCGGAATGTCCGGCGGACTCTAGTCCAGCGGACAATCCCGCCGGAAAGTCAGATCGTGTGTATGCGGCATAAGTGTTACTTAAAGTATAACTAAAGGCAAAACTTTTTTAAAGTTTTGGATAGTTTTGGATAGAGTGCAGAGGAATTAGAATACCTGTCAATTTGTATTGCACTCTGTTCCTTTGTTAAAGGGGGATTCCACCCTAAAGTGGAACTCCCGCTTTTCGGAACCCTCCCCCCTCCGGTGTCACATTTGGCACCTTTCAGGGGGGAGGGGGGTGCAGATACCTGTCTAAGACAGGTATCTGCACCCACTTCCGGCATAAACTCCCGTGGGAGTTTACGCAAGTTCCTGTCCCGGCACGCTGTCTGCCGGGACACACACGTGTCCCGGCAGACAGCGCTGAAGATTCTCATTGCGCCGCGCGACTCGCGCATGCGCAGTAGGGAATCGGGAAGTGAAGCCACTTCCTGATTCCCTCACCGAGAATGGCGCCGGCTACAGCAGAGAGCCGAGTGAGCGATCGGCCTCTGCTGCCGACACCGCTGGAACCAGGGACAGGTAAGTGTCCATTTTTTAAAAGTCAGCAGCTGCAGTATTTGTAGCTGCTGGCTTTAAATTTTTTTTTTTTCAGTACAGTCCCGCTTTAAGGAGATTCACCCAAATCTATTTGTTCTGCTTACCATTATCATTCAAAGTGAAAGTAAAAGAAAATCCAAATTTTGGGTTGTCCCCAGAAAAGTAATAAAGGTGAAATCTTTCAATGGGACACTAGTTCTGGTGACCTGGGGGTCCCCTAGGATCTCCCTTAATTTGTAATGATTTCCTCTCACTTCCTTTTTGGCTATATGACAAGAAATTAAGGTAAATCTCTGCAATGGGGCACAAATGGCAAAAAAAATGTATCTGACGGGTTATAACCCTCCCATACTCTATCCAAAATGCATTACTAAATCCAGATAGGGTTGTGCTGTGTGGCAAAGATGTGTAAATCTCTGGACTGCATATAAAGAAACGCAAATCCATCGATAGGTGAAACAGCTCCTATATATTTACAATATTTAATCTGCATATTTTGCCATTTGCCTGGAGTTCAATTTTATTAGACGCTTTGGTATTTTAAGTCCATCAGATTTATACAGGTCACATTTTAGGTTGCAGTATAGGCAACTTTTAGGGCCAAATCACGCTTTTGGATTGCATGTAAACGCACATTAGGTCTGTTAGCACATTGCGGTACATTTCATTTTAAATGGCAGTCCAACTCACTAAGGCAACGCAGTGCAAAAATTGCACAGTAACACATTGTCGTGCACTGCTTTGGTAAAAATGCTGAATGTCATTTTTAGTCCATTGTTGTGTGTTAGCAGCCCATTAAAAATGCATGACTGGACTAAAACACATCTTTCCAAAAGTTAACCATACACCGTCGCATTTGGGCTGGTTCCTGTAAAGCATACAAAACATGAACACTCGACTCACATTGACAAACTTTGACAAAGAAATCGAAGAAGCCAGGTGGAAAAAAGTCACCTGAACAGTGGCTGCAACCAATCAGCTCTAGTTGCTGTTCCGGTATTCTGACAGCTGCAGGAGATTCATTAGCGTGAATGAGGGAGTTTGTGGATTTCTCTAGTGCAGCCTGCATGCTCATTGGAGTTATCAGAGAACTGTAAGAACAAAGCACCAAAACATACTGGTGGTGAGGTATGGCTGTAGTATGTACTAACTGCCATTCAACCTTGCATTACTTGTGAGAGTCATGACAAACTGCTCTCACACAAACTCTACCACCCCAGCCATTTCATTATTAATGTATACTGTATATATATATATATATATATATATGTTTCATCTGAGTTAGAATCCACCATGACAGAGAAAAATATTTTTCATAAATAATCCTTAGTTAATTAGCTCCAAACAAACCCGAGAGATTTAACAGAAGCCTTAAAGGAGCTCTTCAGACTACAAATCTTACAGGGAAATCTTGGAACGTTTTTACTACAGAGTTCTTACATGTCTACAGAGCAAGTAAACATTTAACTAAACAAGCATCACCAAGCTGAACTACTACATGGCAGACTAAAGTACTTGTTGCAGACATACAACTCCCGGGAAGTACAGTGCCTGTAAATTCATCAGTGGCTAAGGCGGTGAAGGGTCAACAAGATAAAAGTAATGCATAAACCGACCAGACACGTGGTTCGTGAAAAGTAAACTTTCACACTGGGTCTATAGTTAGAGTTAAGAAATCTAGCTTATTGAAACAGCGGAAATCCAAGAGTGACAAGTCAAAGAGGACCTTCCACCTATGAACTGTCTGAGGCTACATAGGAAATGTCAGTCGTCTTGCACTTGTTAGGAAGAAGTTTGAGAAGTTTCATTTGGTGAAGAACATTTTCCTATTCCTACTGATCACAACAAAACTGGAGACCAGGAAACCTCATCTCCAGACAGTAAAAAAAATCTGAAGGCCTCCTGTGTGAACCAGGGATTATGTGATATAATTAAAATCCATAGTACCACTATGTGATATAATTATTTATACTGTTGTTTGTATTTTCTAATATCCAGAAAAAAAGACTCTTTGTACTATGAGAGGAGTACGTGGGGTTCATACCTCTAGAATATAGATGTCGCGATTTACAACTGTTATGCCACGTACATACGATCGGAAATGCCACCAGCAAAACTCGAGATAAGAGCATTTTGTCGGAAAATGCAATCGTGTATGCTCCATTGGTCTTTTGCTTGCGGAATTCTAGCCAGCAAAAGATTGAGAGTAGGTTCTCTATTTTTCGGTCGGGAAAAGTTCCTATCGGAAAATGCGATCGTCTGTATGCAATTTGGATGCGCAAAAAATCATTCATGTTCGACGCATGCTCAGAAGCATTGAACTTCATTTTCTCTGCTTATCGTAGTGTTGTACATCACCACGTTCTTGACGGTCAAAAGTTCAGAGAACTTTTGTGTGACCGTGTGTATGCAAGACAAGCTTGAGCGGAATTCCGTTGGAAAAACCATCCAATATTTTTTGGATGGAAATTCAGCTCGTGTGTACGCGGCATTACATACTTTCTATACTCCGACAAGTTATTTCCAATTCTTATTCCTGTTATGGAGTATATGGATGGCTGAACTTGTTAATTAATTAAAGCACTCTGTACAGTACACAACATATTTTAAAGGGGTGTTTCACCTTACAAATTATTTTTTTAAAAGTCAGCAGCTAAAAAAAAAGTAGCTGCTGACTTTTAATAAGTACACTTACCCTCCCAGGGCGCCCGCGATGTCGGTCGTGGAGGACGAGCTGTCCCTCAGCGATCCGGTTCCAGCGCCGCCATCCTCAGTAAGGGAAACGGCTTCACGTTCCCTACTGCGCATGTGCGAGTCGGCGCGCGGCCGACTGCGCATGTGCGAGTCGGCGCGCGGCCGACTGCGCATGCGCGAGTCGGCGCGCGGCCTACTGCGCATGCGCGACTCTAATTTGTGAATGGGGAACGCAATGTGTTGTGGGACATAGTTCCCATAACACACCGCGCCCCATTCACCAGAAGACGGAAGAAGAGAACATCACCGCGGCGCTGGAGGAGGCAGATTAGGACCATCTGCCTAGCAACAGCCATTTCTGGTAAGTTAAAAAAAACATTTTTTTTTTTTCATTTTAAATGGTTACTAACATTTTATTAAGTTTTTTTTTTTCAGGGTGTCCCACCACTTTAAGCTGGAGTTCCACATTAAGACCAAGATTATTTTTAGTTATACACAATGTAGTTGTAGTATCAAATTAACTACTCACAAATTACAGTTGTAAAACATTAGAAACTTCATTCAGTCTTGTGTTATACAGCACTGGATTTGTTATATGGCTTGCAAATGAACTTTAAAATTTAAGATTTATATTTTGAATACAAAGAATCTTTCTTTTTTATTCTCATAAGACAAACACACACTAATTATAATGCTTTTTCTATTCATTTGCAGTATATCAAACTGTGTCATTACATTAATATTATGAGACACAGCATGCTGCATGTGTTTCACATAAGACACAATAAAGCCTGTTCATATTAGATTGTCTATGCATATTACAGCTATATTAAATTATGTTTCAATGTACTGTACTTGGTGAATGAAATAATACAATCTATTCTATTCTATACAATCTATTCACACACCGTGAATAACCTTTGTGAGTACTTCCTGAAACTGTATATTGTCTACATTCTATACACTCTATTTTAGGTCACTCAGGTGATCTTTATTGTATCCAATTTATTCCAAGCAATTCAGATTCGTTAAAATCACACTGCGTAGTTTTCTGGTGATCAGAGGCCTGCGTATTTTGTGAAACATGCAGAAGACTGGAATGTGTTTTTTAGATTTGGTTCACAAATGGTTCTTTCTCATTTATTGTATGTCTTTGCTTTTGGTGTAAAACTATGGGGGAGATTTCCTAAAATTGTAGCAATGGTAGCCAATCAGCTTCTAACTTCAGTTCCAAAAATCCTTTTATTGAACATATTGACATATGACAAGTGGTTGACAGATGGAGCAGGGGACAAAGAGGTAGACGTGTTTCGCACAAATGTTAGCGCTTAGTCATGGTAAGGTAATGACTAAGCGCTAACATTTGTGCAAAACGCGTCTACCTCTTTGACCCCTGCTCCATCTGTCAACCACTTGTCATATGAAGCTTCAATAAAAGGATTTTTGGAAGTGCAGCCGTCTGAAATTATTTCCTTATGTTACACAGCATGCGAGCTGGGCTAGCACCTGACTAGTATGTGTGGGGATTAACCAGAGACTCAGTCACCTGGAGTGGCTTTTCTTGTTTCAGCTTCTAACTTCAGCTTGTTCAATTAAACTTTAACAATAAAACCTGAAAGCTGATTGGTTTCTGTGCAGAGCTACACCAGGTTTTGCACTCTTAATTTTTAGTAAATCCCCCAATGTCTTTTAAATGGCAGGTGTGTTGCAGTGTGTTAAAAAAAATGTTCACTCTCTTGTCTGCTGTAAGGTGAATTACAGGGGTCAATAGAAATTAAGGTAGCGTATGGTGCCTTTATCCATAGCTCCCAACTGTCCCTGATTTCGAGGGACTGTCCCTGATTTGTAACAAAGTCCCTCTGTCCCTCTTTCCTCCTTATTTGTCCCTCATTTTAGTCTAATCTAAATAATTGTATATAAAATGCAATATTTATTTTTCAAAAAATGTTTCACGATGCTAAACCTTTCAACCAAATTCTAAATTACTGTTTGTAAATTTTAAAAGCCAATATGAAGGAAGAGTAGTGGTAAAAAAAGCTCTAGTGGGTTTAACTAATATTTTTGTATTTTTTATAATTCTCTTTTAAGGGGATGTGTCAGGGTGTGTGTACTTTTGCCAATAGGTGTCCATCATTCCCATTTCAAAAAGTTGGGAGATATGCCTTTATCAATGTGTACTGTTGCATATGTATACATGACTACCAACCCATAAAAGTATAAATACGTGTGTGCTAATACATGTGATTAGACGTGTAATGATTCAGAAAACGGAATAAATGTGTGTAACCCAACTGTCCCTCATTAGGATGGACTGCCTCTCTTTTGGAATCAAATCCCCCTGTCCCTATTTTATCCTCCGATGTCCCTCTTTTTGATCTGATGTATAGGCTTCTTCAAAACTATATCTGTATAACTACTAAAACTGTTTCACTACAATAAACATTTTGTCCAACCTCAATGTTATTACATTTGTTATTTATAAAAACAAATGTAATGAAGCTGTAGCCACCAGTGTTGCCAAACATCAGTACTTTTACTGGCAGCCAGTAAAAAACAGGCACGATTCTCCTGCCAGTAAATGCCAGTGACAGGACCCTGGGCCCTGGTAACAGTATGTGTCCTTCTGTTCCTAGTAGGTGGCACTGCTGCCTCTGTGTCAGAAACCATGAAAAGTACAGTTAATTCACACTTGTTTAATAATAAAAGTAAATAGAACAAATGTAGTCAAAACATAGCCAAAGTTCGGTAACTGGAACGGATAGTCAGCCAAGCCAACAAGTCAGGGATCAGTGTAATGGAACAGCAAGCAGGATCTTGAGCCAGAAGGGATGTCAGCCAAGCAAGTCTTTAAACAGGAACGCATGAGATAGTCTCTATGATGTAGACCAAGGCGAAGGCAGAGATCCTCTGGGCTGGACGGCTTAAGAAGGCAGGTCGGACGAGCAGGATATCACTAACAGGTGAGTAGCTGTGGAGAGATAGGAGCTGGCAATTAGCTGACAGCTTCGCGGCCAGCTCAGAGAAGGAAGGGCTGAGCCCAGCCCTGACACTCTGTTAATAGCATGAGAGCTACACTAAAAAGCTACACTAAAAAAAGTTATGATTATTCCTTCCTCCTTGTCCAATCAGTAGGGGATTCTTTGCCACTGGTGCATGCCAGAAAAGGGTATTATTGCTTGGAGCTGCATTATATTTTGGACAGATTACCTGGGAGCAGAATCTGGATTGATTGTCCATACACTGGTAGATTTGTGGCCAATCGAGATTTGATGGTGGGAGACTGATTTGATTTTTTTTATTTTTTAAATCAAAAGGCTTTTATTGTGACAAAAGCAAAAGGCACTTTCAATACAGATATGTAAATATACAGTCAATATATAATAAAACAGAAACAGCTTTACATATACAGGGAGTATTCACTTTGTCATTATACTGTATCTTATATAAATTCACAGTACATCTTCCATTTTGCCTTTTGCGGAAACTTCAAAAAGTAAAAAAAAAAAATGTTTGCATTAGAAGGTACGTGTTGATCCTGTGCCCACTCAACCAGTCCAGCATACCTCTGTTACCTCACTCCGAGTAACAGAATGGTGTCCCACTGAGCACCTAGTGTGGACCTCATAGGTGCTCTCACTTAACTCTTCCCTTCCCGTACCTCGTGTATGGGATTGGATCTGGTTGCTGTCGGATACCCAACTGTGAGGGAGCCAGAACATCGACAACTCACTACTGTTGGACCTGCCACTTTACCAAGTATCATGCTTAACGACTGCTTGGTTACCCATAGCAACATTCATCTTCTTATATTGCTGAGTTAACCCTTTTGTAGTGATGTTGCTTCATACCCCACGTGTGCCTTATAGACCCAGGTTCTTTGGAATATGCCAGAACAGTCACAAGTTGACAAGAACTATGTTCTTCTCTTGAGGATTCGAGCCTCCTTTCCATCTCAACCGATGTCTGTTTTCAGATATGCTCTCTGGAGCCTAGCCATCATTGCAACTTTTTCTCTGCTCTTTCTCCAACTGCATCTAAAAAGACAGATGTACCTTGCCAGGAAACCCCAAAGGTTAAACCTTTGCAACTAGCCGATCTTGGCTGTCCCCTGAAGCGAAAACTACTCATTGGACCCAGGGTCTCTGCATGGATTGTGGGGAAAAGGGACATTCCCTCAACCAATCTCTCCAGCATCTGGGAAACCCCTGGGTTTGTTATGCATTAAGAGGGGCCTACTGGCCTACATTTCCACCTTGTACAAATTTTCCCACTCCTACTGTTGATCTCTGTGCTCTGTGTGAGTTCAGTCAGATCCTGTTCTAGCCTTTATGGATCCAAGGGCCATGGCCTTAGAACTGAAGCTCATTCTGGAACCCATCTCCACACCTCTCTTTGTGTCAGCCATTGATTGCACTTTACTTTGCAGTGGTCCCATACAGCAGCATGCAATGCCACTCGGAATGTTCACTAAAGTGCCTTCACCTTCCTAGTTTTGCGACAGATTGCCTCCTCCATCATTCTGGTCCTTCCATGGCTGAAGCAGCACTCTCTGAAAATAAACTGGTACACTCTTGAAGTTTTTCCTTAGGGGCCTCTCGGCCATTCTCTGTGTCTTCTCTCTATTTCAATTACAAAAGTAGTATCACTGCCAAAATGCTTAGGCTATTCCATAGGTTCTTGCTGCCTATGCTGATTTATTTAACATCTTCTCTAAAGCCCCATACACACGCGCGGATTATCCGAGGACCAGGTCGGTCGGATCCTGTCCGTCGTACTTTGTCCGATGTTGGTGTTGCGTACACACGGTCGGACAACGTTGTCGGAATTTCCGGTCTGCAAGAACGTCGTGACGTAAGTCGTCTTCCACGAGACTAGAAAAGGGAAGTTCAGCACCACGTCAGGCACCCGTTGGGCTCCTTCTGCTGATCCCGTGTTTATCGCGAGTTAGTCGAAGTTTGGGGACTTACGATTCGCACTTCTCAGTTTTCTGACTCAGATCGTTACTGCTCTTCCGTTTGTGCTTGTCGTGCGTATCTGTTTATTAGTGCGTGTAGTCAGTTCGCATTTGTTGGTCATTGCGGCCTATATCTTGATATAGGACGCTTTGATTTTCACTGCTTATTGTCTGCTCGTTTCTGGTATTCATTTCGTTCTTTCAGGCCTTGCTGTTTATCGGTGCTTTCTGTTTGTCCGTTCTGACCAGCCGACCGTTTGTGAGCGATGTTTCCCGTACGTACTCGTCGCCGAGTTCGTGCTGTACGCGGAATTGGTGTCGGGCTTTTAGCTTTGACCCAAGACCCGTCCATGAACAGAGTGACGAGGAGTATGTGGACCAAGAATTGGTTGCTTCAGCGGGATCTGTTCTCGCACATGCCTTTGCTTCGTGAGATCCGGGAAAGAATAATCCTGATGATTTCAGGAACTTTCTCCGGATGACGGACCCCGTGTTTCACCGTCTTTTGGCTTTGCTGACCCCTTTTATCAGCCGGCAGGATACCTGCATGAGACAAGCCATCACTCCGGAGCAGAGGCTTGTTGCTACGTTGAGGTACTTGGCGACAGGGAGAAGCCTTCAGGATTTGAAGTTCTCTTCAGGTATCTCTCCCCAGGCCCTGGGAATCATTATTCCAGAGACCTGTTCTGCCATCATCCAGGTCCTGCAGGAGGACTATATTAAGGTAACATTTCTCCTTTACTCTTCCCTTCTATGTATGCTCTGTTTGCTAATGTCTTCTATTTTTGACCTCCTTGCCTAATTACCATGATTGCAATATGCTCTAATATGCTGTGCCCCTTTTCTCCTTCATGCATTTTTCCCTTCACTTACCTCCCCAGCATGCTCTTCTGGCCCAATAGACACCTATGACCTAGTCACTTAAGCAATGTATTTTGTCTGCTGCATAGTATTGTTTTCCCCCAAACACCCCCTAAAATATGCACAAATGTTTGCTGTGTGTTTTACTCCATGTCGAGCCCCTTTTATTTTTTTATTTTTTGTGTGGGGGGGGGGGCAAACTCATTAGGAACCCCCTCCCCCAACTGCTCTGTCAGATGGTACCAATCCTCTATCTGCTGGCTTTCACAGGGTCAATACACACTATATACCTACCTCTTTATAGTGGGCATGTTTAGTGATGAATTCAGCAAAGCATGTAGTGCAAGGGGCTGCCTCCATACTTTCCATTTCCTCTTTTTTTGTGTTCTTTCCCTCCTATTAGCTTGCTTGGTAATTTCATAATGTCACAATGTGCTTTCCTTTTTTTTGGGGGGGGGGGGGGGGTTTATCTTTCCTGTGGGCTGCCATTAGTGTTAAGTACAGAGGGTCTGGCCAAACTAGCACACATTCTTGAGCCATTTGGCAATCAATGAAGTGCAGAGGGTTACCTGTCCAACCCCCCCCCCCAAACCCTAGTTATTGCCAATGGCCCATCAGAAGTGGGGGTATTGATGGGGGGGGGGGGGGGGGGGGGGTGAGTAATCTGCGAAGGGGACCCTCTACTTTTCTGTGCAAATACTTTCCAGCCTAAAATGTTAAAGTATGCTCTTGTTCCAAGATGTTGATTGTCTAATCTGCTTGCAATGTTTATGTGCAAAGTGACTAATTTTTTTTTATTGTTTCACGCCACAGTTCCCTTCCACGCCACAGGAATGGCAGACTGTGGCCTCCCACTTTGCCAGCCGTTGGGACTTTCCTAACTGCGGAGGGGCAATTGATGGGAAACACGTCCGCATCGTCCCACCGCCCAACTCGGGGTCCTACTATTATAATTATAAAGGGTTTAATAGTGTAGTGATGTTGGCGGTGGTGTCGGCGACATACGAGTTTATGTATGTGGACGTGGGATGAACGGCCGGATCTCGGATGGTGGTGCCATTGCGCACACGGAGTTCTACTGGAGTCTCCAAAGTGGCAGTCTGTGCTTGCCACCTCCAGAGGAGAATGCTGAAGGACTCCCGCAGATGAAGCGTTTGCGTTGACTCCCCATCTGATGAGGCCCTTCCCGATGAGGACCCTCACCCCAGACCAGAGGGTCTTCAACTACAGGCTGTCCAGAGCCCGAAGAGTGGTGGAGAACACCTTCGGCATTCTGGCCAGCCGCTTCCGCCTGTTCTTGACGGCTATTAACTTGGCGGAATACAAACTGAACCACATAGTTCTTGCCTGTTGCATATTGCACAACTTTTTAAAACGACACAACAGCAACTACGTGGTGCCCGTTGGCCCAGATGTGGAGGGCCCTCCAAATGCTGACCTCACAGCCCTTCAAGTGGCACGTCCAGGCTTGCCCCCTCTAAATGCCCGCACGGTCCGCGAGCAATATATGGACTACTTTGTGGGTAGGGGGGCCATTGCTCTGCCTGACGATGTGTGAGAGGCATTTTTTAATAAATCTCTTTTTTAAACCAACCTAGGATTTCTTGTCATTTCCGTATTATTGCTTATTTGACCTTGAAATTTTTTCTCTTTAGCTTCGACAGTGGGAATGCACTTTCTGGGCAAAAGGATGTAACAGTCTCTTCTTCCCCAAAAAGATTCTTCTCATGTTGTGTGTTTGATACCTAATCTTTGGTCTAGAGAAGGTTTGTAGTGCATAACTGACACCCAAAATACTCCATTTCCTCACCATGACAGAAATGTGTGTATTCACAAAAATGGTGTGCTACGTGTTTTCAAACAAATCACTGTGGGTGTCATTTACATAAGTCAAATCCACTAAAGTGCCCTGGAAAAGAAATTTGCATTGCAAAGTGGACTTGCCTTTAGTAAATCACACCCATTGCCCCCCAAATCCTTTACATTTGACATACATAATGCTTTTTTGTTTTTAACTAAGGAAGCCACACATTTAGAAAATTAAAAAAGTTTACTTGCAACACATTCACAAGTGCGTTTACAAACTTCTTGCCAAAACTGACAAGATCTGTGTGATTTACAACATTGTTTACAAACATTCCGCATTTGGTAAAACCAGGCATGGAGCAAAACAGAACATAGGAACTAGGAAAGATCAACTTTCTAAAGTGAAGACAAGATCAGACATGACTATATGTTCAAAGTGTGTTTGATCTTGCCTTCATCACATGGGGGGGCACCCCTGGAAACTGGAAATTTAGAACATGCACACAATTTGGGTCGGAAAATGGTCATTAGATGGTAAAACACATGCCTAGAATCTTCAAAAGTGCCATTTTCCATCATGGGGATGAATGGACGTTTTTGGGGGGTGCAACCCCTTCACCACAACCACTTGTGTCTAGTAGTTCGTAAAGTGGTAGCACCCCCAAAAAAACGTTGTCATTCATCCACCATGATGGGAGCTAGCACATGTGGACACAATGTGTGCATGTTCCAAATTTCACACAGTTCTTAAGTTGCAAATGTGTTCAGAAGCAGCCCCAAATGTGTGTTAATTACTTGGTGCGTTTTCATATTTTTCCTAAAACATCAATGATGTTCTTCAATTTTTGTTGAACATCATTGATGTTTTGCTTTATGTCATCTAGATCTCTATTGCAGACCATTATCTCCCGATGAGTACGTGGGCACTCTCTGTGGTAAAGTGCGATTCTTCTTCCACAACATCCACGTCACCTAAAAACAACCAAAAAAAAGAAAAATGTCTTGGAAATGAGGCAGGCATACATTGATTAGCTTACCAGTAGCTGTGTTCTCCCACACTCACCTGTTGTGGTGACAAGTTCTCCAATTTCTCTGATCTCTCCTTCCTCCTCCTCCTCCTCTGCTTCTGGTCTTTCCCCTTCTTTGGGAGGTGTTGGTTTGGTGGTTTCCTCTGACGTCACGAGTTTTCGCTCCCCTATGAGAAGGTACAAAAGGAAGATTTAGCACCACAATCTATTGAGGGCAGAAATAGGAAATGTCAAACATTGCTTGAAAGTGAGGGACAATATTTTTGTTGGGCCAGTTACAAATGACAACCACATGAATGGAGTCACTTTTTAAAGGTGCTAAACTTAGTAGCTTTTTGGTAGAAGTTTGTCTGATGGAGACCCCCCTCTAGTATCCACTGGAGCACATGTGTGGAAAAGCTTAATAAAAAGTGGGTTTGGGTGTCCCAGCACTAGTGCTCTAGAGTCCAGATGGGTAAACAGCTACTGGGTGACCTCTCCTTTACATTGAATAAATTGGCTTGACATTCTTGATGACATTTCTAGAGAGAACAAACTTCCTTTCCCCAAACAATTCACCAAACCTCGTATTATAAGTGGCCTAACGATCGAGGTTGAGTACGATCGAATGGACACACACGAACATGACAGTGGCAGAAAGATCGAGGTTGAGTACGATCGAATGCACAGACGAACCTGAAAGTGGCCATTTTAGAATGTACTACTTTGTAAAAATACAAACACATGGAGCAGTATGCAAGCAAGAAATCAAACACACAACACAACTACTTACTTTTTTGAAGAACTCGCTTGATCTTTCTGTACTGATCGGCCTCCCTCAGTTTCAGGTCTGACCAGCGTTTCCTCAGTTGCTCCTTGGATCGTTGTACCCCAAAATGATTGTACAGCCTCCTCACAACTTTAGACATGATCTTGGCCTTGCGGACATTGGGGTTGAGGTAAGGCCCATACTTCCCATCATAGTTGCTCCTCTTTAATATGTCCACCATCTCCAACATTTCTCCAAATGACATATTGGAGGCCTTGAATTTCAGGCTCCGGGATCGGGACGTTTCTGCCTCCGGCCTTTCCTCGTCCTCCTCCTCGTTGGTGGGATATTTGGTGCGCACCTGCTGTGTCCCCGCCATGTGCTCTCCCCACTGCGCCGTAAAGAGAAGGGGTGGGGAATAGTCGAGAAAGATCGTCAGGGGCGGGCGGAGTTTCACGCATTCGCACTGTATATAAAACGTCACACGCCTGTGTCGTAGCCACGATCTGTGAGACGAGGGGAGAGAAAGCTCACGCACGAGACGAGCGCTATAACGAAGGTACAATTTGACGCTGGTACATAACTAGCCTAGACTGATTAGACCTTGAGGCTTCTTTATGGAGAAGATTAGGAGAGTTTTGCCAGACATTATTTATAGTGTTTTGTGTGGTGTTGTGTCTTGCAGAGATTATGCAGGGATTCAACGACGTGAGTTTTCTCCCCCTGTTCATTGAGAAATACAGGAAAATTCCCCTTTTATGGCAGGCCAAACACCCCCATTATGGCAGCAAACCAATGAGGTACGCAGCCCTGCTGGAACTTGTGGAATTTGTAAAGCCAAGGTTCCCCCCGGCAACTGTTGGTGATTTAAGAAAGAAAATTGGCAGCCTGAGGAGTGCGTATATCAGGGAGCACAAGAAGGTCCTGAAGTCCCAAGAATCTGGAGCTGCAGCAGATGAGGTCTATGCCCCCAAGCTCTGGCACTATGACAGTCTCCATTTTCTCAAAGACCAGACTGATGTCACGGAGCCACTCTCGCCTCCTCCTTCCACGCTTCCTTGCGCGCAGGCCACCCCTGATGAGGCTTCCGAGGAGCAACCTGGGCCTTCCAGTCTGGAAGATGTGCAGGAGCCCAGCTTGAGCCAGGTATAGTAGTTTGGGAACCATTTTTTGTGAAAAAGGAATGATGTTCACTGAATTCAGGATCCCCAATTGCTTAGTTCCTAACGTGTTTGACATATCAACTGACAGTAGTGTTGTAGACATTTGGGGCAAGAATCTAAACTGCAGGGCTGAGAATTGTATGGTTTTCGATTTGTAAACATTTTGCAACAGTCACTAGATGAAAATTGTGTGTGTTTGATGAACAAATAACTGAAACTATGTCCCTTTTTCATACACAGGAAGACCTCAGCCAGGAGGAGGCTGTGGAATGTGGCAGTCAGGAGGAGGAAGGGGTTAGTGGCAGCCAAGAGGTGGGTAGTGGCAGCCAAGAGGAGGGTAGGCCTCGGAGCCTGACTGACTCCCAAATCCCTCCCCTCCGCCTTCCCTACAAAAGGGCGAGAGGGGGGGTGAGGCGGGAGAGTCAGCGCTCCGGATGATCAGAGAGGCTTCAGCCTCCCTACATGCCACACCCACCGACGAGGAGACCTTTGGCTCGGTGGTTGTCACGAAAATGATGGGTATGGAGGTGGGGCAACGCAACATGTGTGAGGGGGTCATCCTCAAGGTCCTAAATAAGGGTATGGCTGGGGTGATGACCCCACTCACACATGTTTGCCATAGTGACCATGCTCCGCCTCCTCCTTCTGCCACCCCACCAGCAACACAGCCACAGCGTGGAAGGAAGCGTGGAAGGAAGACCTGAGAGTGACGACCTGGATTCAGTCTGGTCTGAGAGAAGATGGAGCCTCTCGTAGTACCAGAGCCTGGGGACCTAGATGGCATCTGCTGCAGTTCCGGATGTTTTGGTCTTCAGGACCAGATAGCACTCCCCTTAAGATACGTACTCCTCAGGCCCCCAATTTTAGACGCTTCTAAAATGATGGTTGCCGTGGGGGTCCAAGGCTTTGCAAATTCCCCAAGTTTCTTCATCGCTGCGTTCCTCTTTGGTTTGTTGCTGAGTCCTAAATAAAGGTATTTTTGATTTGAAAAAAACATTGCCTATTGTGTTTTACTTTTCTACAATGACAGTTTATTTGTGAGTAGGCAGGTACATTTCACTAATCATAAAGTAGAATTAACAAGGGGCACCAACAACAAACAAACTCCTAGTAAATTTTAGCAACAAATAGAAATGTTAATAATGTTGTTTTGCTAAGTTGAGACACACAACCCCCCTCAAAAAAAAAAAAAATAACATCTCCTTAAAATATGTTTTAAAAAAAAAAAAAAAGAGAGAAATCATCCCAAAAATATAACAAAGATTCTTTTACGATCTGAGTAAAAATAAACATGTAGTCTAGAAATCGTGAAAAGTAATAAAGAACTAAGTTTGGGACAAGTGCGGGTGAATAGGAGCAGCTAAAACATGTCATTCTTCTTGCATTGTAAAGAAAAAGAGAATGCGCTGCATTAAAGACATTTTAACATTGCAGCATGACGAATGTGCTGTGTCGATTAGGAAAGGTAGTTTTACCTGACCGAGCGCTTCCGTCACAGAATTTCTTCTGAGCATGCGTAGCACTTTGTCCGTCGGACTACGCTACACACGATCGGATTTGGTGTGATCGGACCTTGTTGTCAAAAAATCTATCCAGCAGGATATAGGACTTTGTCCGTCGGACAATCTGACGTACACTGTCCGATGGTGCCTACACACGGTCGGATTTTTCGACAACATTGTCCGATAGGACAGAATCCATGCGAAAATCCGACCGTGTGTATGGGGCTTTAGCGTGTTGCTGACACCTTGTCTCCTCACTGATTTTTTGACTGCAATATCAATCTAATCCCCAGGTCTACTCTTTCACATGCAAGAACCTACTCAGCCTAAATATAGTTTAGAAAATGAAATGCAAGGCTTCATTAAAAAAAATCTACCTCACTTGCTGGTGTTGTTTTTTTCTTTGTTAAGAAGAAAAATGAAACCCTTGATAAAAAACGTGCATACACCACTGGGGCCTGAAAAAACTGGTATCTGCTGCCCTGAATTATTTAGTCTTCTGTGTGGAGCCCAGATTTTTTTTCAAACTCCACATGAGGGGAGCCTACAATCTGGTCTGAATAAAGAAGGAAGATAAATGTAAAACCATGTTCACCCTGTGACAGAGAGTCCTCCTCTAAACCAGAGCCCATTTTTCCTCCTGCTTGAATTCTAGCAGTAATCTCTGTCACAAATCTGCATTCATCCATGCAAAACCCTGGCACCACAGAATTTTAGAACCAAGATTCTTCATTGGGCCCACAGCTCCGGGGGTAGGTTCACCTTTCTGCCCCATCGCTATTGGTGGCTGGAAGTAAAGAGGAGCAACATTAAATACTTTGTAGCTTCTTCCTTTCACATGCCAATTGGCCCTTAATTGTCTCTTCCCATTCCCAAGGAACTCTGGCAACATCTGTCCATGTATTTTATCATGGATCTCCCACCTTCTAAGAGCTGCATGTTCATTTGTTTTGTGGTTGACAGCCTCTCTAAAATGGCATTTCATTCTCCTCTCTATTTTTTTTTCTTCAGCAGCGCTGGCGCCTATCTTCATCCAGTAAATTGTTGGACTGCATGACATACCATCTAATATCACATTGGATAGGGGAGACCAGTTCACCTCCTAGTTTTTGAGAGCAATTTGTAAATCTGTGGACATCTCCCTGCAATTCTCATTTTCTTACCAACTTCAATCAAATAGCCAGAATGAGAGAACAAGGTAGACCCTGGAGTAGTACGTCTGCTCTCTCATCTATGTCCTCTCATAATTACCTCATTAATTTAAGCACCCTCAGGTACCAGAACCTATCCCACTTGATGATGTGCCCTATCTAGTGACTATGCAGACCTCTTTCAATGCAATTTGGTCCCAAGTACAGAAGCATTTTCACAATTCTGCTTCCAAGTATAAAAGGTTTGCTGACCGCCACTTCACCAAAGCCACTGACTTCCAGCCTGGAAATACAGTTGGGCTCACTACAAAGAACATATGCCTCAAGATGCCCTCTGCTAAAGTTTTCTCCAGGTTATATTGTTTTTTTTTTTAATCCTTAGCCAAGATCAAGCCGGTGTCTATCCAACGATTGGAAAGACTTTAATCTGGACGAAGGATCCTGGAACTTGGCATCATATGTTTCTGCCTCTAACCTTGTACAAAAATTGAATTGCCTCTTCTCTCAAAAACCTAGCTCTTGATGGGTGAGGAGACTCTGTAGGAGGGGGATAATGTCACCATTACTTACCTCTCTTGATTCAGTGATGGCACTTCCTTACTTCCACATGACAGCAAGCACATCTGGGTTTTATGGCCATGTCACCTGACGCAGTGGTATGCTGGATCCATTATTTAAATTCAAGTGGGATGTTTATTCCCCACACTAGCAATGAGTTTAATGCTTCCCAGAGCTACCAAACCTGTATACTAGAGCCTGAATGCTCCCCTAAGCTTCCAAAGCTGCACCCAAAGTCTAATCACTCCCCGAAACTACTGAAGCTATATACACCACAGTAATATAGCTCTAGTGCCCACTGCATCCGCAGACACCCTTGTACCTTGTTTTGCTTTGCATCTATTAAGGTTCTTTGCAGTAAATTCAAGGAAGAAATTAAACTTCTACAGTGTATTTATTAATGTGGTTTACTAAACAAAATGCTGTACATACAAACTATTACAATTATAGGAATACAATACAAGACTGACAGATATAAAGTACATACAACAATTGCTATCTACTTCCTAGTGAATAAACATGGATAATAGTCTGTGTACAATAAGAATACGCTAAAAAGTTACTTAGCTCAGGTTATAGCGGCTTCATGATCATCGTAGGCAACCAGTATCTCAGGCTCTACTGTACTGGCAGGAAATCGGGCGATAACTTACCTGCTCTGTGCAGTGGTTTTGCACCTCCCTCCTGACGAGTGCACCCAAGCCAAGCCGCTGCTCTGTGTGTCCATTCAGACATGGACCTGTGTCTTGACCCCGTCCTCTCTCTCCTCATTGGCTCACCTACTTTGACAGCAGCGGGAGCCAATGGCGCCCACTGCTATGTCTCAGCCAATCAGGAGGCAGAGTCACGGACAGCCGAGCAACATTGCTGGATCGAGATGGGGCTCAGGTAAGTATTAGCGGGGCTGAGGGGCATAGAATGCATTAAGATAAAAATCCTTCTGCCTTTAGAACTTTCATTGTTGTAATGTCATCGTATAGTCTTCCAGAACTACCCATTCCTTTGTTCAGCAGCACATGGCTTGTTCAATTCCTTTTTTCCCTCCCCCTACTTCCTGTAGTATCACTTCCTGTCCTGAGCTATACAAACCAGTCCACCAGCTTTCTTAGTATATAGGGGAATTTTAGCTTCCAAACAATACATGGTCTTAAACTGTGAATCCATATTTATGCTATAAAAAATAAAATAGCCATAGCAACACATACCTCCACTGCACACAGCTACATCCACAGCCTCAGTTAGACCTGCTGCTTCTAAAGCATCTCAATTGCTCCCACAGCCTCCACAGCACCCACAGTCTCAACCTCTGCTGCAGCTCTGCTACAATCTCAGTCTCTGCTAAATGTTCTCTGCATCTGCAGCCATCACTGCACCCCTACTGCACCCCTACTGAATCCACAGTCTCTGATACATCTCGGTGGCACCGCAGCAACATCTACAGCTTTCACTGCACCTCCATATAGAATTTTATTGTGTGATTTGTACCTTAAATAAATGCACTAGAAATATGTTTCTGGTACAAAGATTTTTGGTATTTTTAAATACATTTTTTATTGTAGTTAGGGTACATATTAAGTACAGCATTGTAACATTATTCATAAAACCTACATTTTTAATCAAACAGCGTTATCCAGATCTTTAGGTAATTGTCCTGTCAGTTCACTGGGTATGGTAAATTCTAATGTCTTGAAGGATATTGTAAAAGGCTGGGAAGAAAACCAAAGCAATTGAAGTTGCCATATAGATTTATCTGGGGGTGCTTACCATGAGGACAGTGCTGGGACAAGGCCATCTGGTGCCCAGGGAGAAGATGGCAAACCACCTCTGCCCACTGAAATGAATGGGCACCACTGCCAAAGTGCCTGCAAAGTGCTTCGGCAGCGACGCTTTTAGGGCACATTTAACTTTTTCTTTGGCCGGTAGCGGCACTAAAACGGCGCTAAAGCGGGCCCGCGGCTCAGTGTGAAAGGCATCTTAATTAACCCCTTTGTCCTGCATTAGTGGCAGTGGTGGCAGTGTTATGCTGCAGCATGAAGGGGTTAATGAACACTGATACTGGTGACACTAATGCAGCCCAAAGGGGTTAATTAACTGACACTGGTCATTAATGCATATTGAAAATACCATTGGAAAATCATTAATTATTAATCTCACCTCATGTGTCAAGACGATTTGGTGAGTACCTTTTCACTTGATGTGAATTCTATCCATTCCATCTTAAAGTGAGCCTGGAGTTTTTTTTTGTTAATTGCCATACAGAGGGAGGGGTAGGTTCTTTTCCTTTTTCTGCTGCTGATATGATTAGAGATAACATCTTTGATAACTTATGGCCTGTACAAACAAGCATGAAAATCATAGGAAAAAATACCGCTTTTGAATTGATCGTACGATAATCTGATCGTTAGTACACAGCTTTCGAGACTCGATCACTACAATTTATGCAAAATTATCTAATGGGACAAGCAAGAAAATATTTCTCGTACGATGCCAGATTGTACAATTTTCATTCAATCAGTACAGTTGTCGTTCGAAAATTACAATACATATACACTAATTCAGATTACTTCACAATTTGTATTCTGTCTTTCGAAAATTTTCATAACTCTTCATTTTTGATATGAGACTAGCATGCAAAAAAAATCAGATGATTATTCGTCCGATAATCTCATTGTGTGTACCCGGGATTAGGTTCTCTCACTCAGCAAGCCCAAATATTGCCCAAGAGTGAGGAGAGGAAATTTTACCTCTAGAGATCCGCGATATAGCCAAATGACGGCTACAGCGTGGATCTACATTGCCGGGACTTCGTCCATTGATGTCGTCCCGTGCATGAGCGGCCTGCGCGCCCCCTGAAGAGCGCGCTCGGTGATCAGCGAGTCTGTGAGACTCGCTGGATCACAGATCCGAGTAAGGGGTCGATCCCGACCCCTTACCACGTGATCAGCTGTCAGCCAATGACAGCTGATCATGTGATGACAACACAGCCGGTAATCGGCTGACAGCGTGAGGAGAAAAAAAAAAAAAGCCGATCACTGGCGGCAGTGAGAGGGACATTAGTCCTGATCACTGGGATGTGCCCCAGCTCCTCGGTGCCCACCTGTGCCCCCTACAAGTGCCGCCTACCAGTGATCACCAGCGCCATCTGTCAGTGCCCACAGTGCCATCTGTCAGCACCCACAGTGCCACCCGTCAGTGCCCACAATAAGTGCCTGCACATCAGTGTCACCTACCAGTGCCCAGTGTCACCTACCAGTGCCCATCAGTGCCACCTATCAGTGTCATCTATCGGTGCCATCTATCAGGGCCATCTATCAGTGGCATCTATCAGTGCCCATCCGTGCCACCCATCCGTGCCACCCATCAGTGCCATTTTATCTGTGCCCATCAGTACTGACTTAGCTGTCCCCATCAGTGCCACCTTATCTGTGCCCATCAGTGCAGCCTATCAGTGCCCACCAATGCCGCCTCATCAGCACATATCAATGAAGCAGAACAATTACCTGTTTGCAAAATTTTATAACAAACTATTAAACATGATATTTTTTTTCAAAATTTTCCATCTTTTTTTGTTTGTTTAGCATTTATCATTTGAGTACAGTGTTGTATAACCGCGCAATTGTCATTCAAAGTGCGTCAGCGCCGAAAGCTGAAAATTGGTCTGGGCAGGAGGGGGGTTTAAGTTCCCAGTAAGCAAGTGGTTAAAAGATGTGATTTGGTACGTTGTATATCGAACCACATTTTATTTGGGGTTGTCCCAGAAATTGTGATACAGACTAGCACTTTCTTTCCTGTATCTGAGATAGCTGAATGAGTGAGATAAACTGCTGGGGTTTTGGGAGGGGGATAAAAGTTCTACTGAAGAGCTGGAAAAGCATTAGTTGTCACAAATATTTTGATGTGTTCAAAAGTGTGAATATGTTACTTTTTGCTAATCTACTAACCTTGTTTCTTTGTTGTGTAAATGAATTGTCCTATCATTTGATTCATTTTTTCCCTTTGAGTTTAGAAATATGGTAGGTTTTGTAAGAAATGCAAGCAAAGGAAGCTGATCTTCTGATCTTTTTGATCAAGGAAACTTTGCCAAGATAGGAAAATTTTAAATTGAACCATGTTGTGAACTCTTTTTGAATGTGTTTGAGTGCAGGGTATGTTTTTAGCATAACATTTTTAATTCTTAAGCCTCATACACAAGGTATGAAAATCAGAAGGGGATTGTCGTTTAACAGGCTGTTGTTTTCCAATTTTCAGCCAACAAATGTTGGATGACAGGCTAGTAAATATTTGGCAAACGACAGCTCCACTTCAGATTTTCTGATGGTCAGTACACACGCATGCTCGGAAATCAATGCTCACCAAACACAAAATTAGCAGAAGGGGCCCAAAGGGTGGCGCTCAAGAGCTGAAATTCCTCATAGTACGTCACTACATTCGTGTTTGTGGCACGACAGTTTGTGTAACGTTAGTATGCAAGACAAGATCCTGGCACACGCCCTATTCCGATGGAATTACGCTCAAGCTTGGCTTGCATGCACACGGTCACACAAAGTTCACTGAACTTTCGACTGTCAAGAACGCAGTGACGTACAACACTACGATGAGCCGAGAAAATTAAGTTCAATGCTTCCGAGCATGCGTCAAATTGTTTTCGAGCATGCGTAGGAATTTTGCGCGTCAGAATTGGTACAGACGATCAGAATTTCCTATCGGAACTTTTTCCGACTGAGAAATTGAGAACATGCTCTCAATCTTTTGCTGGAGGGAATTTGGCCAGCAAAAGTCTGATGGAGCATACACACGGTCGCATTTTCCGACCGAAAGCTCTCATCGGTCTTTTGCTGGCCGAATTTCCGATCGTGTGTACGTGGCATTAGGCCCAATTCACACTTGCAAATAAGGCCACACATGCAGCGGTAACATGCAGCTAGGGACAGATGATCAGCCCTGGAAGCTGACAGATTGCGCCCTTTGCAGATCATCTGTCCCTAGCTGCAGGTAACCACTGGATATGTGGATAAATGCAAACATTGATGGAAAGCCTCAGCTCATGTCAGCCTTTCACAGTCTGCCTGGGCCACAACTGTGATTCCTGCTGATCTGCTGATTCTTTCCACAGGAATCTGCTGTCCTGCTCTATCTGCAAATGTGAAGGAGGCCTACTACTAAGGGTTCATACCTTTAGGCACGATTCACATGTATGCATGTTGCTTTTGAGCATTTCTGCAGTCCTTTTTGCTGTGCTTTCTGCATTTTTGTAACTGCGTTTTACCATGATTTTACCACAATTTGCCGCGATTTGCGTTTTGTGATTTGTGTCTTTTTTTTTACATCCACTGTATATAGCTGGTTGCTAAGGAGCAGGTCGGGAAGCCAGCTGCCTCGTTCTTTAGCAACGGATAAGTCATCAGCTGTCAGCAGGCTTTCCTGCTGACAGCTTAATGTAAATAAAAATTTCCGGCTAAAAAAAAACATGCCCTTTGGTCTGGTATGGAATTTGAAGGGGACACCCCCATGCCAAAATAAAAAAAAAGTGGCGCAAGGTCCCCCCCAAAATCCATACCAGACTCTTATCAGAGCATGCAGCCTGGCAGGTCAGGAAAGGGAGGGAACGAGCGAGCCCCCTCCTTCCTGAACCCTACCAGACCGCATGCCCTCAACATGGGGTGGTGGGTGTTTTGGGACAGGGGGGGCTCTGCGCCCCCCCACCCCGAAGCACCTTGCCCCCATGTTGATGGGGAAAAGAACCTCTTCCCGACAACCCTGGCTGGTGGTTAGCGGGATCTGTGGACCGGGGACTTATAGGAAACTGGAAGCCCCCAGATCCCAGCCCCCCCATATGAATGGGTATCGGGTACATCATACCCCTACCCATTCACCAAAAAAGCAGTGAAATTGAAAAAATACCAACAGCTGGTTTTTGACAAGTCCTTTATTAAAAAAATAGCTCTGTCTTCTCCCCGAGCCATCTTCTCCAGCCGCCGTCTCTCCTGGTGCCGGATTCAGGTCAATAGACCGACTGTTCGATTTTCGCATAACTAGTGTGCTCAGAGCGACAAACGATTTTCGTGCTGCTATCGGAACTGACTGACCAAACATTTTCGAAATTTTTTTAAGAACATATGATTTTCTAATTGTTAATGGGGGATTTGTTTGGGGGAAAAATGCCTCAATACCTCTGCTGTAACCAAATAAACCTGTGCATCTTGTACTAGTGATACTTACTGTAATAATTGTAAAAGATCTTTAGTGTCTTTTAAATAAGCCCTAGTGGACAAAACACTAGGTCAGGGGTCAGCAATTTAGGGCCCGCAGGCCGAACCCTGCCTGCCCCCGCTAAATGTCCGGCCCGTCAGTGCATGTGATAAATTCACGTGCACCCGGCCTGCAGACATTTTAACATCGGTCGGCTTTCTTGGGATAACAACCGATGCGGCTAAGAAGCTGCTCAGCTGTTATCCCTAGCAGCGGGAGGGGATGTCTCCCACCTCCCGCCACCTTCCGCGCCTCGCCAGGGCTCTCCCGTCCCACCGGGAGGCCCGAGCGACCAGCCGTCACATCCGCCGGCTGGCCGGAGACCCGAACGAAGCCACAATCGGCTTTGCTCGGTCACAGATCTTATAGAGCCCAGATCCCTCCATAAAGAGTGCCTGTCACAGCCCATTACTGTCACAGGGGAGGTTTACATTCCTTCTGACAGCAATAAAAGTGATCAGATTTTTGTTTTAAAGGGACAGTGTAAAAACAAAAAAATGAAAATAAAGAAAAATAAAATTTTAAAGCAGCCAATCCCTCCGTGCTCACGCGCAGAAGCGAACGCATACATAAGTTGCAACTGCAAATGTGGACAGTATTCAAACCACACTTGTGAAGTATCGCTATGATCGTTAGAGCGAGAGCAATTATTCTAGTACAAGACCTCTTCTGTAACTCTAAACTGGTAACCTGTAGAAAACTGTAGTTTGTTGCTATTCCACGAGTGTGCGCAATTTTAAAGCATACCATGGGGGGGCTGTGTAATATGCAGGGGGGCTGGGAAGGGGGGGGCTGCGTGATTTGCAGGGGGGTTGTGTAATATGAAGGGGGGGGGGCTGTGTAATGTAAAGGGGTCCAGATTATTATCTTCATTTATTAGCAGGTGAATGCAGCCCTCCATGCATTCACTTACATTGAATCTGGCCCTTAAAGCGGAGCTCCGCCAATTTTTTTTTTAAGGCAGCAGCTACAAATACTGCAGCTGCTGACTTTTAAAATAAGGAGACTTACCTGTCCCAGGGACCAGCGATGTCGGGGAGGGAGCTTTCAGTGGAAAAAAATTGCTGACCCCTGCACTAGGTTGAAGGAAGATATCAAGATATCCACCCAGTCTTGCTGAAAGAGAACCTATTCCATTAACATAAGTCAAATGCGGGGGGGGGGGGGGGGGGTTGCAAGCATTTATGAATTTTTGGAAGACTATATAATATTGGAATCCGAGATGTAATAGGGGTTAGGAACTTCACTTATTTTTTAGTAATGACTGCCATACGATAACCCTCAGTGACTTAAATGGGTGTTCCAGCCATTTTTTTAAAAAAAATCAGCAGCTACAAACACTGTAGCTGCTGACTTTTAATAAATATACTTAACTGTCCAGCGAGCCTGCGATGTCGGCCCCCCCGAGGCCGATCTGACCATCGGATCGGCTGCCGGCGCCGCCATCCTAACTAAGGGAAACAGGCAGCGGAGCCTTGCGGCCTCCTTGAGGCTTCACTGCCCGTTTCCTACTTCCGCGCATCGCTTTGTGAATGGCCCCGTTGTTTCCTGGGACACACACATGTCCCAGAAGACAATGGGGCTGCTCACCGAGGAGGAGGAATTGAAGAAACAGCACCGCGGAAAAGAAGAGGCAAATTAGGAATACTGCCTAGCAACAGGGGTTTCTGGTGAGTAAAAAAGATTTTTTTTTTTCAAATGTTTTTTTTTTATATTTTTTTAAGAATGTTAATGTCATTTTTTTTTTTTTTTTAGGGTGGCCCTCCACTTTAAGACTTGAGTTCTTTCCTACACTCCATAATATGATCTTTTACTAGTTTTCTATAGATATGTCTATTGGATAATAATTGCTCCAATCCCTCATACTTAGCACTGACTACTGCCAATAGCACTGTGCTTAAAAAAAAACCTTATAATTGACATTGTTTTACGGAATGTGTTGGTGCAGTTATTTGGATATGCTTACCGTCTATGGCTCCTCTGCAATTTGGAAATTTCCATATTTCTTGGAATTCCTTGGCGGCATATTCCATTCCTGTGAGCTGCTGGAAACTGAAATAGAAAAAAAAAATATATATTTCTGAAGCTATATATATATATATATACACATCTAACAATTCTTTGTTTGCCTATTCCCCAGGAAACACAAAGCCCAGAGACACAGCAATAATTTGTTGTATCATCAGCGACAACACACAGAGGGAAAAAAAGAAAATCCAATGAATACATTGTACATTGTACATTGTACAATGTATGCAGCTAGTTTAGTGATGGATCAGCTGCACTAAACATCAAGAAGATGAATGCAATGTCTTTGCCGCCCTTATTGCACACAAGCTGTGCAGGTTGTCCCCTCTACAACAGGACATAATTGATCCATTCATTTATAAAATTATAAATATAGGACAAACTTGTGCCAGCTACTAATTAGTAATGCCTGATCAGAGTTCGTGGTCACAAGATTTGCATTACAGAAGTTTATAGTGCATTGTTTTTTTTTTTATTCTTTTTTTTTTTATTACAAACGATTTTTATTGGAAATACAATAAAATAATACAAACAATTGACAATACGTATTATACATCATACATGTCAGAGGGTCAAAATAATAATGTCAATGCAAATAACATACAAAAATAAAAAAGAAAATAAGGAAAACAAGAACACAAAAGTAGATTGTGAAGCATTCGAGAGCCATAGTCGTACACAACCAGATTACTGTAGGGTAAAAGAGTAACCTATTGTAGGTTCTAGGGATGAGGTATTATGTTAGCGCTCCATGGTCTAGAGTAGGATAAAACAAAAACAGTACTTATAGTTGTGGTAACAGGTTTTGTCTGTAAGATTTCCAGGGCGACCATCTTTGGTCAAACATATGCATCCTATCGTGCAGTGTACAGAGGATTCTTTCCATTAACATAATGGCGTCCATCCTATAGAGGATGGAGGTAGTAGGTACCGTAGGGGCTTTCCAATGTAGGGCAATAGCCCATAGGGTGGCTATGCAAGCAGTGTGTATGAGGCATTCCTCTGAACGAGGCACCCCAGGAATGGAAGCTCCGAGAAGGCCCATGGCTGGGGTGAGCCGTATCTGGGTACCTGTTATAACAGACGCGATAGCATTTACTGAGTCCCAAGTGTGGGTAAGTTGGGAGCAGTCCCAAAAAATGTGCATAAATGTGCCTGGAAGCTGGCATCCTCTGAAGCAAAGATTAGAGGTCCCGGGAAAGATGGAATGAAGTCTGGATGGGGTATAATACCATCTGGTTAATACTTTGTATGCTGTTTCCCTAACCGCCAGGGATTTAGAGGCTTTGCGTAAATTGGTTAGCATGGTGTCCCAGTCCTCCGTGTCGAAAACTTCGTTACAGTCCGCCTCCCATTTGTGTTTGTAGGGAATAACCCCAGGTAAGCTTACAGCTAATGTTGATTTGTAAAGGGAGGAGATAAGACCCCTTCCTCTGGGAGAGTCACGGCAAATTTGTTCAAACATAGAAGGGGGAGATGAGGGGGTGAGTGCGAAGTGAGAGATATAGAAGTGTCTAATTTGCATATATCGAAAATGTTCCCTTAAAGGAATCTGTTTATGTGAGCGTAGATGGTCAAATGAGGCAAAGGTGTTCCCGGATTGTAGGTCAGCTAGCGTGACCATAGAGTTAGCGATCCACCAGGAGAAGCTCTCAGTGTTATGAAAAGCTACGTTGAATAGGGGTTCCCCTAAAAAGGAGGAACTTCGAGGTGCGGGGGTAACTAGGCCTAGTTTGTGCTTGTATCGATACCATAGGATCAGAGAGTGGGTAACAAGAGAGTTAAGAGAGATAAGTTTATAGACTAGTTTGGAGGGGGACCACAGAATAGTGGAAAGTCTGTAGGGGGCAATGGAACGTGATTCAAAATCTACCCAGGGTACTTTAGAGTTTGGTATATTCCATTGTGCAATTTGGGAGAAGCGGGCTGCCAGGTAATAGAGCCAGAGATTTGGTAGACCTAGTCCACCGTTTGTTTGCGGGTTGAAAAGGACCTGTTTGGAGAATCTCGGTCTCTTGTTCTGCCAGATGAATTTGTGAACATCTTGTTGTAATTTGTCTATGAACGTTTTAGGGATAAGAACTGGTAGGGCTCTAAAAAGAAAAAGAAGCTTGGGTAAGAGGGTCATTTTGATTGCCGTGACTCTCCCAAAGAACGAGATCCGATACGTGCTCCATAGTCTGAGCATATCACGGAGCCGGGACACACATGCTGGGTAATTTGCTGCAAAAATAGAGGACCAATGCGGTGTGATATAGATACCCAGATACGGTATTTTATTAGTAGACCATTGCAGGGGGAAGGAGCTCCGGAGGGTCTCACACTGAGCAGGGGGGATATTGATTGGGAGTGCCGTGGATTTTGACATATTCACTGTAAGCCCAGAAATGGAGGCAAAGTGGGATAATAGGTCAAATAGGTTGGGCAGGGAGATGTGGGGTTGGGAAAGAAAAAGCATAACATCATCAGCATACATACATAGATGTGACGTGGAGGAAGCCATTTGGTAACCTGAGATATCAGGGTGTCTTTTAATAGCTGCGGCCAGGGGTTCCAGGGCTAGGGCAAATAAGAGGGGAGATAAGGGGCAACCCTGGCGAGTGCCCCTGCCCAGTGTGAAAAATCCAGAGCTACAGCCCGGGATCTTGATTCTCGTTTGTGAGTTGTGGTAAAGGGCTTGTACCCCTAGCAAGAATTCGTCTTTGAAACCAAGTCTCTGTAACACTGCAAGAAGGTAAGGCCATAGTACGCTGTCGAACGCTTTGTTAATGTCTAAGCTCAGGAGAAGAACTTGTTGTTTGCGTAAATTAGCGTCTTGGAGGACATTTAAAGTCAGGCGAATATTGTCCGTGATGAGTCTATTGGGAATGAAACCTGATTGGTCAGGTGAGGTTAGGGTTTCAATGATGGAGGCCAACCTGTCAGCTAGGGCTCGGCTAAAGATTTTAAGGTCGTTGTTGATGACCGAGATAGGTCGATAGTTCTGGGGGAGGGAGTGGTCTTTCAGAGGCTTGGGCAGTAGCGACATGTTAGCTAAGGTCATTTCAGGGGGGAAATGTTCACCTTTGAGGATCTTGTTGAACATGTTGGTGAGGCGTGGAAGTAATATAGGGGCATAGTGTTTATAATAACTGGCTGTGAAACCATCTGGGCCGGGGGCCACAGAGCGTTTCAGGGATTTGATAACTCCCAGCAGCTCTTCTTCAGTAAAGGGAGCGTTTAAGCTTTCCGTTTGTGAAGCAGACAGAGAGGGTAGGGGCAAGGAGTCCAGCCATTCCCGAGAGGGTAGGACGGGATACGGTGGAGGGTTCGAGAGGAGATTGGAGTAGAAGTCTTCGAAGACACGAAGGACCTCTTTGGGATGGGAAACAATTCTCCCTGATGAGTTGCGAAGCTTATATACGTGGGGGGGGCGTAGTGTGTGGTTCAGTTTTCGGGCAAACATGGCCGAAGCCGTGTTGCTATGGAGAAGGAATTTAGCTTTGGACCATCTTAGGGCTTTTTCGGTTTTGGCTGATAAGAGGGTATCCAATTCAAGTCTCTTTTGGTCAACTAAGAGGGCGTTGGCTCGAGAGGGGTTCCCTATTTGAGTTTTATGTAAGGCATCTAGTTCTCCCGTCAGAGTGAGGATCTGTTGCCATCTTTCTTTGTTGCAGTGCATTGTTTTTTTAACACTGCTGATCTACACCTTGTTTAAAAGAATGATTGGTTGTTGTTATGGAATCTTATCTTATTTTATTACTTCTGCCACCCCTTACCATGTAGCCATGGTGTTGCAGCTAGTAACAAACAACCCGCCAAATCACACCACTGCCAGACTTCATACTTCCAGAGACAATGAACAGTCTTTTGCGAGTTTTGTTTTTGTTGTTTTATTGGGGGGGTACAACTTGGATAGGGATTGGAATATGGGATGCCCATAGGATTCATCATTGCCATCATATTTATAACTTAAGCACAAAAGCACAATGTTAGTGCCAGAAGATTAGATGTGCATGAACATTAAATGTAAATCTCCTCCTGCATCTCCATGCAGACCATTGCTCCTCCTCTGCTCTCCTCCCGCAGACTATTTGCTTCCAAGGATTCCTCATTCAATACTGTGTTAGACAATGAGGACACCACTTCTTACCGTGTAGAAATGATGTTCTCAGAAACTTCTTCCCTCCTGCACAAAGCTTGGTTCCTTCTACCCACACTGGTAGTTACTGAAATTAAGTATGTGACATCCATGGGTGTCCGCAGAACTTTTTTCAGGGGGGGGGGGCATAATTTTACTGTCACACATGCACCGCCCCTTTTTGACAATGTCATTATCACATTATCATGGTCAGAGTCTGCAGACGTAGTACAGTCCCTAGGATAAGTAATGGATAATGGCCAACAGCAGTGATTCCTCTGGCTGGACGATCGCTCACTCTGGGTTCCCCGGGGGCGACTCTGGTCAGTAGTGTAGCATGTCTGTACCCTGGTAGTCAGGCCACATCAACTTGACACAGATCCCCACAGTCTCTTCTCTGATCCAGGACTTCCCATCATCCACCGTGTGTTTAATGAAGACTCTGCTAATGACCGTTTAAAAGCAGAGTTCCCTCACAGACTTACCGGCACGTCCAGCCCTCTACTATGATAACACTCACTGACCTTCCTCAGCCCTGAGTCCTTGATGAGGAACTTGACCGGACCATACATTTCCGACAGCTTCACCTGCCCCTCTGCTCCAGGAGTTCTCTACCATCCGACCGTGTGGTGGCATAGACATTGCCAATGACCGTGTAGAGGCAATGTTCCCTCACAGTTTTCCCCGGGCCTCTTCCTGTGATCGACACCCCCCCCCCCCAGATGGGGATGGCCTCCTGCTGCTGCCTAGCATTCCATTCCTCACTTCACTCAGCCGACTTCTCCCGCCAGTGGCATATCACCTCGGCTTATATATGAGGCCTGCCCCCTGCCAATACCAGTTGGGTATTGGTCAGGGCTCACACACTAGCTGCCTGCCACTCCAGTTTTATGCCCAGCCCCTCTTCCAGAATCTTGTCCCTGGAAGCAGGGGAGGCGCCTCAGAACTGAAGTGCAGGGGGTCTCGACCACTGCTACTCTGACCACTCCCAGCTCCCAGATCAAAACAGACAGGCCTAGCTTGCAGCATAGGCCTGCCTAAATTTGCCTGCTTTGAACAAACCCTAGTAAAATAACCCTTACTAGCACCTACCTACTGGTAGAGGGTGCTACATTTGCAAATAGAGTAACAATACCTATGCGTATGTATTATTCAATATCATATATAATAATATCTAATAGCATAACATAATAAAGGAATATAGTATCTTACCATTAAATACTTTGGTTGCAGCACCTTTACTATTCCTGCACATGTTTCTGGGATTATTTTTCCCAATGACTATGTTGATATCCCCTCAGAGAACTTTAGGTCTTCGTAAAATATGCCTGTAGCCAGAAAATGTAGTGTTGCTTATCAACCTTTCTCCTGTGCTGATAGCTTTGCACATCGGGGAATCATGTTTGGTAATATGTGGTTAAACAAGACTTTACAGCAGGTTAAATGACTACTCTGTCAGCTTTAGATTATTCCTAAAGTCTTCTGGATTGTTTTCCTTCAAGTTGGTCAATAGGTTCACATGTAAGAATTACTCTCATTGATGGAGCTAGTCTTTACACCAACCCTGCTCTTTCTTATATTTTTGCTCCTCTCCTCTTGCTCAGTTGCTATAATGCCCAGCATATGAGTGCAACTTTGTTCTTCCTGCTGGATTTCTTGAACTCCAACCTTTGTTCTTGTAAGAACTGTACCGAAAAGAATAAAGTCAGCCATAGACAGCTTGAACCTTGGCCGGTTTAGTACACACCGACTGAGATTCGAACCATGTATGGGCAGACTGATTTACCCAAGTTGATTGATCAAGGTACAACCAGCCTGTCAGATTTTTCATGTGATTATTGGCAGCACCTATAGCTGTTAGCAATAATGACTGTATGTTCTTCTGGCTGGGACGTCTCCCCCCCCCCCGCCCCCTGTAGGGAGAACACAATAGCGGCGCAGGAGGGATTGCCTTATCAACACTGACTGTTTTCTTTCCTGATTTTCGTTCCTGCAATCTCTGTGTGACACTATATAAATAATTGTTCTCTAGGTATCTATTATTCTTGTAAAGACCTCTTATGAGGCAATACTATGTTTTTGTATTGGCTGCTTGTAATTCTTTTATTTTACATTTTGTTCACATATTATCTTATTTAAAATCTATTTAAACTTTTTAAAATCTATTTTTATTCTTTCATCATTGGGTTTGCATTTCTGTGAAAACCACTCAAATTAATCTGTTGGGATAGAAATAAGGGCACTAAGTTATTTTTGAAGGTGTAAGCTCCAGGGCTGTCATTAATATCCTTGCTTGACTATTTAATACATGAGTCTTATGGATCAAGCATGTGCATATCAAGAGTCTGATTTTAATTAAATCTGGCAATAGAGAATGGGAATATAATTAGAAAATTAGAAACAACACCTGACCATCATGGCCGATTTTTCACCACTGAATTCTGGCATCTACCCACAAGCAGAATGGATGGAAACATAAAAAATACAATTAGGGCTAGTTTACACTTGCTTCAAAACAAGGCTTCGGACAGGCTTTGTTAACTGCTTAAGGACTGCCTCACGCCTATATACGTCGGCAGAATTGCCAACGTATATAGTGGGGTCCTGAGCTCCGTGACCACGGCCGCGGGACCAGCGGACCCGATCGCCGCTGGTGTCCCGTGATCGGGTCACAGAGCTGAAGAACGGGGAGAGGTATGTGTAAACAAACCTCTCCCCGTGCTTCCTAGTGACGCTGTCACTGATCGGCTGTTCCCTGTCATCTGGAAAGCTAATCAGTGACATCAGACGCAAAGCCACGCCCCTACAGTAAAAAAACCAGACACACACACTTAACCCCTCCCCGCCCCCTAGTGGTTAACTCCTTCACTGCCAGTGTCATTTACACAGGAATCAGTGCATTTAAATAGCACTGATTGCTGTATAAATGACAATGGTCCAAAAAATGTGTCAAAAATGTCTGATGTGTCCGCCATAATGTCGCAGTCACAATAAAAATACTTGTAAAAAAAAAAATTTTAATAAAAATGCTATAAAACTATCCCCAATTTTGTAAACGCTATAACTTTTGTGCAAACCAATCAATAATCGCTAATTGGTTTTTTTTTTACCAAAAATATGTAGAAGAATACGTGTCGGCCTAAACTAAGGAAAAAAAATGTTTTTTTATATATTTTTTGGGGATATTTATTATAGCAAAAAGTAAAAAATATTGCATTTTTTTCAAAATTGTCGCTTTATTTTTTTTTAATAGCGCAAAAAATAAAAACCGCTGTTGGGAGCCACGTTGCACGACCGCGTAATTGTCAGTTAAAGCGACGCAGTGCCGAATCGCATAAAGGGGCTTGGTCCTTTGGCTGCAAATTGGTCGGGGCTTAAGTGGTTAAAGCTCTCTAAATGCCAGTCAAAGAACTTATCACTAAATAAAATGGTTAGCTTACAGTCCTGTTTACACCTTGTGTTTGCTTTGCTTCGGCTTCACTTCAAAAATGATACATCATGTCACTTTAGTGGTGCTTCAAAGTGTCTTCAAAGCCGCCATAGAACTCTATGACAAAGCTTGTTTGAAGCTCGCTTGAAGCACCTGTAGCTTTTGAGAGGCTTTAATTTAGCTTTAGCTTTGCTTTGTTTTCGAGAAATTGCAGGTATGAGATATCCACGCACACACAGGGCATCTGCCAAGCTTCAACAAAGCTTCAAAAGAGCATCATGGAAGCAGCACTGACACTTCACCGAAGCATTAGCGATGCTTCATCGAAGCACCACTGAAGCATCAAAAACACATCATAAAAGCATGTCGAAGAGGTAGGGGTTTTACTGTGCGTTGAAGCCAAAGCAAGTGTAAGCCCTATATGTACATTTTACAAATGAGTTTAATTACATGACAATACTGAGGTTTCTGTAACACACACCTTCAAGTTAGAATTATTATTTAAAAGCAGAATTAACTCAAAATGTTGAAAAACTGCAAATAGGCAGGGTTTTTACAACAGAAGAAACCCTGGTGGTCTCTCCAGTCATAAATGCTTTTCCCTACCTGTCAGCGATAATGTATACTGAGCTTCAAATGCACAGCTCAGAGTACATTTACGGCACGACTCTATGATGAAGTTACTCTTGTCCGCATGAAAAAATTGTCATCATGGCCCGGCCATTCAAGCAATCGATCAGAACAAACTCGGAAGGAAGACCAGATGAAGATGGAAGCGCCTGGGACCAGCTGGAGCGCTGACACCACAAGCGCTAGAGGGCTTTGTTTGACAGGTAAGTCTCCCACAATGTCCTGCAGTGCACAACACTGCAGGCCTAAACCTCCTGGCCTGGGGGCCCATTCAAAAAAAATAAAAAATAAAAATTGTAGAGTTTACTTCTGCTTAAATTTGAATTGACAAGCAACCTAATTACATAATAGGCAACCAGGCATAGAATTATCAATCACACTTTAACCCTTTAATAGCATTAATGATCATGAATATTGTTTTTAAATAGCACATGCTGTATAATGAACTACCTGCACACTCACAGCACACACACGTAGTATATTGCTCACATTACTAGGGGCTATTAATGTGAATGACTTCCATGAAGAAACAGCAGGAATTAGTGAGTCACCGATGCAAGGTAAATTACATAAGCCGTACTGTTTTATACAGGACTGCACTAGGGTTTTCTTGTTTTTATCTGAAATGGCTTTCCTTATCCATAATGGATGTTATGCTTCCTTAGATTCACATTATAATGAAAAATGTGTCCTAGTACTAGCTGATAAGGTGATGTGTTCCTTGAAAATACAACCTTCAAACTGCGGGATGTAATATTTTGTTCACCATGTTAAATTAATTGTAAATAATCAGAGCAATTCCTGACACAAGAGGGGATTTACCAAGGAGAATTTTTTCCATCCTGAATGCACAGGTAGAATTTTTTCATCAAATATATTTTTCCCCTTTTTTTTACTGTATCTTATGTTGATAAATTCAGATGTCAGCTTTCTTCCTGCATTTTCTAGGTTATTGGTCATTTTCTAATTTTCCTGTAGTAAGACACACCCAAGTATGGGCCAACCCTGACTTTTGAGGCTAACCAATATCTGCTGGGATATTGAATGACTGAAAACAAAATAATAAAGATATATTAAAGTAATTCTAAAGTCTAAAATGTAACTTTAAAATAAATAACAAACAGGTTTATACTTTCTCTGTGCAATAGAATTTCACAGAGTGGCCCCAAACATCCTCTTCTTGGGTCCCCCGACCAGCGCTCTTGGCTCCACCTCTTTTTGTTGTGCCACCATAGGAAGCCACTTCCTATCGTGGAACACCTGCGTACTCGATCCCGACCCCTGCCATCTGTGTCTATTGACACAGACAGCAAGCCTCCGCCTCGCCCCCTGCTTCCTCGCCACAGGATTTGACTGAAATCAGAGGGAACCAATGCCTCGAAGTCTGAGAGCAGGGAGAAGAGGAAACAGCCACAGCAATCCAGACTGGATTGAGTGAGGACTCAGGTAAGTATTAAGGGGGTGAGGGGGGCAATCCTTTGACCTAAATATTTTTTACCTTAATGTAAGGAATGCATTAAGGTAGAAAATGTTTAGGCTTTACAACCATTTTAGGGCCACATACTGTATACATGTACATACGATTCCCATACAACTTTTATTGTTGTCTGCATGAGACGGCTATGTCATACTTTTACCAAATGCTCTGTCACATTTGGCCATCATTTGTGTATTAAATGAGACTGTCCAAGAGGTGTTGATCTGTCTGGTAATTCAGCATGTGCCTCTGAGCAAATATAAGTATCATGTCCATGGACCGGATCGGAGTTAGGTGGATGTAAATGGACACAAGTCTGTTTACACCCGCTGGTCCATAGGAGTTGATAGACCATCTGATCAGGTCCACCAAAAAAACTGTCAGGTGGACCTGATCGAAACGGTCACGTGAAAGGAGCCCTAAAATCGCTCTGCGCTAATAGTTTGTTTGGCTAGTTAGCTAGTTTGGCTGAGGATAGTGGAGCAAACTGCAGAACCAGAACACAGTAATCAAATAATTTTATTATTTCTCTTTATTTTATTTTTTTCCTGTGAAAAATTAAAAGCGATTGCAGCCGAATCCTGTGCTGTAAACGATTGTTACAAAACCTTCCAGATATAAAACACACAGGTGGATGGTCTATTGATAAATGTAGTGCTTGGAGAGTGAGTTTGAGTTGCCAAGGAAGTTTGCTTCCTCACTAATGTAATGCTGGATTTCTCTGATATGTCACCATAAAGCCTAACTTTGGTTTACTGTGACTTTAAATAGTTTGTTTGGTCCAAGCTGTTCCGAACAAACTATTTCCTTCACTAACAGATGCGCCGGCTACATACAGTCATGGCCCCCCTCTGACGTCATGGGGAAAGCCATAGGGAAGTCCCCATCAAGTCCCCGTGCGTCAGAGGGGGGCGGGGTCACCAGGTGGCCCCACCCTCCGTTATAAAAGACCTGTCAGAAGAAGAAGCGGGAGCCTCCCATTGCGCAGATTGGCCCGACAAAGAAGAAGAGACGCCGTGGAAGAAGATGCCGGACGAGAAGACCAGAGCAAGAAGAAGGAGGAAGGAGAAGATGGAAGAAGAAGATGAAGAAACCAAAGGATGAAGAAAGGAAGAAGACCAGAAGAAAGAAGATGAAAGAAGACTTTAATAAAGGAATTGTCAAAGACCGTCTCCTGTCATTTTTAACATTTTTGTCACTTTTTTGGTGAAATGGTAGGGGAAAGTACCCCCTTACCATTTCACACGGGGGGGAGGCCGGGATCTGGGGGTCCCTTGTTAAAGGGGGCTTCCAGATTCCGATAAGCCCCCCGCCCGCAGACCCCCACAACCACCGGCCAGGGTTGCGGGGATGAGGCCCTTGTCCCCATCAACATGGGGACATGGTGCTTTGAGGGGTCACAGACCCCCAAAGCATCCTCCCAATGTTGAGGGCATGTGGCCTGGTATGGTTCAGGAGGGGGGGCGCTCTCATCCCCCCTCTTTTCCTGCGGCCTGCCAGGTTGCGTGCTCGGATAAGGGTCTGGTATGGATTTTGAGGGGGACCCACGCCACTTTTCTTTTTTTTTGCCCCGGGGTTCCCCTTAAAATCCATCCCAGACCTGAAGGGTCTGGGATGGATATTTAGGGGGAACCCCACGTCATTTTTTTTTTTAATTTGACGTGAGGTTCCCCTTAATATCCATAGCAGACCTGAAGGGCCTGGTAATTGAATTTGGGGGAACCCCCACGCTTTTTTTTTTGTTTTATCAATGACTTTCAATGAATGACTGTTCTCTGTATTACGGGAGCCGACAATTCATTATAGCCGCGAGTGATTTTAAATAGCTTTTTTTCCTGCAAAAATGACACTTTGTGCAGGGACAGTTCTAAGCACAGGAAACATGCGCCCTTTTACATGTATTCTATAGACACCCCCCAGGTACAAAATTTAAGGAACATTACACTTTTATTGTTTCACTTTAAGCATTATTAAAATCACTGCTCCCGAAAAAACTGACGTTTTTAAAAGTTTTGTTTGCATTGATGAATGTCCCCCTGGGGCAGGACCCGGGTCCCCAAACACTTTTTATGACAATAACTTTTTAAAAATCAATGACTTTCAATGACTGTTCTCTGTATTACAGGGAGCCGACAATTCATTATAGTGTATATAATTCATTATAGTGTATATTACATCGCCGAACACCGGACCCGAACCCGAACATACAGTCAATTGTTCGGGTTCGGGTCCAGGACCCGAACACCCAAAAGTCCGGTACGGACAGTTCGGGTTCGCTCAACCATAGTTGTAATGCCCCCTCCAGCAGGTTTGTCTAAACCTGAAAATGGCTTTCCAGAATGTTCCAGACATGGGAGGGGTAAAAGGCCCACAACTCATGTTTCATGGCTCACTTACCACAACTTCTTACATTTTAACACAGTGACTGGCTCCAAGGGAGAGCTCAATTCCCAGCCTCAGCAGTACATAGGCTGGTTTGCATGGTTCCCCCCATACACACACACATATTTATTGCTGCTTTTTTTTTTTTTTTTTTTAATTTTTTTTTATTTATTTAGCCTCTCACATTTTTTTCTTTTGTTTCATTTCGTTACAGGGTTTTCACACAGATGTAATATTTTATACCAAACAGGACATGCTTTGAAATTCTCTGTAAAAGCCTTTAAAAGCCTTTACATGATACCACATTTAGATTCACAGGAAAGCTAAAATTACTGCCCTCAGATACACAAGGTTACACGCCAGACCAACGCTTGTGTTTTCGCCTTTGCGCAAGAAAAGGGGTGCTTTTTTTTTTTTTTTTTTTAATTTTTTTTATTTATTTAGGTAAAACTGTCATTTTTTTCTTTTGTTATCATTTTTATTGTTATCTCACGGAATGTAAAATATCCCCTATGATAGCATTAGGCAGTGACAGGTACTCTTTTTTTGAAAAAAATTGGGGTCTAGACCCTAGATCTTTCCCTCTGCCCTCAAAGCATCTGACCACACCAAGATCGGTGTGATAAAACGCTTTCCCAATTTCCCATGGCGCGGTTTATATCCGGGAGGGGGGACATTCCCTCCCACTGCTTGTAAAAGCAGTCTAGAGGCTAATTACCCGCTAGAATTGCTTTTACATGAAAGCCGATCACTGGCTGAAAAGAATGATACCAAGATGATACCTAAACCTGCAGGCATCATTCTGGTATAACCATTCAAAGTCCAGCAACATACTGGACATATATTGTAATCTTTATTTTTCATGCAGCCTCTTGGCTGAACGAAAAAAAGAAGATTGATTGGTGGGTATGCCCACCATTAGAATACCACCCTTCATCCACCCACTTCTAATGATGGGCATACATGCACCATTTATATATGCCGAAGCATGGGGGCATCCTCCCACAAAAGTTATGCCATGTACACACGGTTGCACTTTTCCACGGGGCAAGGCTCCGTCGGAATTTCGGGACCGTATGTACGCAGCATTAGGAGCCAATCGCTCCTCCGCCCCTGCTGCCCCCATGCTTCGGCATATATGCTCTTTTTTTTAACTGTGGTGGGTGAAATCACCTCCTACAGTGTTGGAGTCGCGTCTTTATGTATCGTGGGAGCAAACACTGTTGCTGTCAAGATAAATAAATCCGCGCTGCAACTGAATGGCGCACCTGAAAACAAAAAAATGGTTAACACTAAAAACACAGTAAACAAAATTACATACCTGAAAAGCAAGCATGATAAAACATAATAAAACATTGCAGAATAGAATGGAGTAAAAAAAGAGCAACAATAGAGAGAGAACAATAAAACGACAACTATTTTTTTATTTTTTTGAGATTTACAGGTAAAAAAAGCTCCTGACTGTTAGCGACTGAATCAAAACGCTACCACAAAAAAACTGTTAGCGATCGCAGGGATCGGGCCTGACTCTGCGAACGCTGCAGTTATGTGTGCTTAGTGTTTTGTAAGTGACAGTGATCGATCGATACTGCACTTGGGTGGGCTGGGCTGGGCTGGGCGGAGGGGGAAAACGCAGGTGCTAGCAGGTATCTGGGCTGATGCCGCTAACAATGCGTTTTTTTTTTGGAACCCTAAACTGCTGGGACGCTAGTATAGATCTGATCAGATCAGATATTGATCTGTTCAGATACTGTACCACTAAGGGAGGTGTATGCTTTGTGCGTGGGTGTGTTTGCAGTGCTGGCACTAACCTGGGGCGACGCAGACCTTATTTGACCCTAAAACCTAATTGATATCACCCGCCGGGCGATCAGGGGGTTAAACCGTTATTGGGTAATAAATGGCGGGTGCCCTGACAGTATAAAAAACAAACTATCTAACCAGCGTCACCCGTAACAGTTATACGGTGATCGCTGGTGAAAGGGTTAACTAGGGGCAATCAGGGGGTTAAAACCTTTATTAGGTATTATATGGGGGTACCTGACGCTATATAAAAACCTGACGGGGAACCTAAATAACTAACTGGCTAACCAGCGTCACCAGTGACAGTTATACTGTGATCACTGGTGAAAGAGTTAACTCTAGGGGCAATCAGGGGGTTAAAACCTTTATTTAGGTTGTAATATGGGGGTACCTGGCCTATAAACCTATTTATGAACCTATATAAACCTGGCGGTTACCTAAAAAAAAAAACTGGCTACCTAGCGGCACCAGTGACACTAATGCAGCGATTAGAAAAACGATCGCTTAGTGACACTGGCAAAAGGGGGTGAAAGGGTTAACTAGGGGCAATCAGGGGGTTAAAACCTTTATTTAGGTTGTAATATGGGGGTACCTGACCTATAAACCTATTTATGAACCTATATAAACATGGCGGTTAACCTAAAAAAAAACTGGTTACCTAGCGACACTAATGCAGCGATCAGAAAAACGATCGCTTAGTGACACTGGCAAAAGGGGGTGAAAGGGTTAACTAGGGGCAATCAGGGGGTTAAAACCTTTATTAGGTAATATATGGGGGTACCTGACACTATATAAAAACCTGACGGGGAACCTAAATAACGAAATAACTAACTGGCTAACCAGCGTCACCAGTGACAGTTATACTGTGATCACTGGTGAAAGGGTTAACTCTAGGGGCAATCAGGGGGTTAAAACCTTTATTTAGGTTGTAATATGGGGGTACCTGACCTATAAACCTATTTATGAACCTATATAAACATGGCGGTTACCTAAAAAAAAAAAATGGTTACCTAGCGACACCAGTGACACATACAGCGATCAGAAAAACGATCGCTTAGTGACACTGGCAAAAGGGGGTGAAAGGGTTACCTGGGGGGCAATCAAGGGGTTAAACCTTTATTAGGGGGGGTAGGGGGCTACCTTGGACCTAAAACTAACTGCACTGACAGTTATTACAGTCACACTGACACTAAATGCAGTGATCAGTAAATAAATGATCACTGCAATTAGTGACACTGTGACTGGGGGGGGAGGGGGTGATCTGGGGGGTGATCTGGGGGTGACAGGGGGGTGGAATATGTGCCTATGTGTACTGGTGTCAGTGTACTGTTGGTGCACTAACCTTTACATGTTGTCTCCTCGGCGTTCCGGTCACATAGACCGGCGCACCGAGTGTGACATCACTTCCTCTGCCTGTGTTTTGATTGACACAGACAGAGGAAGCATCTGATTCGCCAGGAGCGATCGCGAGGGGGTGGCCAGAAACCACTGGCCGTCCCCTCATCCCGGATCGCTCCTGAAGCGATCCCGACCGTCCCCGCCGGCCGGGGGGGTCCGAGCGGACCCCCCACGCGCCTGAAGAATGGCACGTACAGGTACGTGATTCTGCCTGTACGTGCCATTCTGCCGACGTATATCTACATGGGGCAGTCGGGAAGTGGTTAATCATGTTTGGAGAAAGCTGGACTTTTTAATCACTGAATGATTATTACTCACCGATTCACTTGTCAGGATTGGACTGCTTGATCTATTTCATACTACCGCACCTTATATTTATTATATATACTCATCGATCGATTTATTTATGTATTTATTTATTTATTGATACATACATCCAGATCTAGTCCTTGATCTATTTATTTATGTATATTCTTTCCACCTGATCAGTTTTTTTTTTTTTTTTTTTTCTGATACCTACGCGCTGCTACAATATTGATACAGGTTGGATGCATATAATTGTTTCATTCAATTATTTATTCCGTGATACTTGTTGTTTATTGTACATCTATATACGTCATCCCTTTTAAGCAGCTGCTACTGGTGCACCAATTCTCGGTTGCACATTTAACCAAGTGTATCTATATTCATTTATTAATATACTGTAACAATTTACTCAAACATATACTAAAGACAGTCTATCCTTTTTGAGCGCAGAGAGTTGTTTGATAGAGGCGGGCCGAAATACAAAAACAACCTTATTTACATATATAATTCATTATAGTGTATATTACATCGCCGAACACCGGACCCGAACCCGAACATACAGTCAATTGTTCGGGTTCGGGTCCGGGACCCGAACACCCAAAAGTCCGGTACGGACAGTTCGGGTTCGCTCAACCATAGTTGTAATGCCCCCTCCAGCAGGTTTGTCTAAACCTGAAAATGGCTTTCCAGAATGTTCCAGACATGGGAGGGGTAAAAGGCCCACAACTCATGTTTCATGGCTCACTTACCACAACTTCTTACATTTTAACACAGTGACTGGCTCCAAGGGAGAGCTCAATTCCCAGCCTCAGCAGTACATAGGCTGGTTTGCATGGTTCCCCCCATACACACACACATATTTATTGCTGCTCTCATTTCGTTACAGGGTTTTCACACAGAGTAATATTTTATTCTCTCTGTCCCCAAAAGACTCAGATACTAAGGACATTGTGTTTCCCAACATGGGTAGTCACAGCTCCACAGTCTTTATCCTGTTTCATCCCAAAAGGGATGCTGCCATGACTGAAAAGCCTGCGCATCACACGTGTCCTATACTCTGCTCCCCTCATCCCTGAAGGACTCTCACATTAGGGAGCTGTTCCATTCCCTAAAAGAGACAGCCACATATATGTAGCGCCGGCACTTTTTCGAAGTACGCGCTATGCATGTAAATTTAGTTTTTTGCCCAGAACTGTAGTTTATTTTTGGGGTTAATTATTCTAGGCTGTGCTTTGGCATCAGTTTGGCTGGACTGTATTAAAGTTCTAGGTGAGGGGAGCACCTGTGACAGGCTTAGAACGCAGTCTGGTTGGACGCATTGGGTACCAATCTCTCCCCGAAGCCAATCAGTGGGCGCCTTTTGTCCCGCTGTGTATTCAGAGGGGGGGTACTTAAGGTGCTGAGGTCACGTGGTTCGGTGGTTGCACTCTGGCCTGGGCTTTGAGCCTGGTTACGTTCCGGGCCAGGGTCCGTCAGGGCCTGGGTTCTGCTCCGGCCCAGGAGTGTCTGCTGACTCCATGGTACTGGTCCTCCTGACCAGCACCAGAGGCCCTCATGGTCTGGGGTGGGGATCCATCCATTTCCGAGCCTCGGAACTGGCTAGTTCGAGGCGCTGTAACTGAAGGAGGATTCTGAAGTGTTCCAGTGCCGTCTCAGGATTGGAGAGGCCCAGCAACTCTACATGCGACCAGGGGACTATTCGGAGGAGGGCCGCGTACGAGGCTGGCTGCTCGGTAAGAGCCTGGAAGCTGAGCTGTATGGACACTAGTTGAATCCGCATTTCTTACGGTATTGCCGGATCGGCTGAGAGATACTGTTACTGTAAGAAAAGTTCCTAACCTATCCTTCAGTTGCAACTAAGTTCTGAGAGAGACTTTTGTGTGTTCATTTAAAGTTTCACAACCAAGTCTGTGGCAGAGACTTTGCTAAGCTGAAATCACTTGTTGGCTGCTAGATCAAGGATTTATCCAACAGTTGAGTTATCCAGTTGCGAGTGGCTACTTCCTGGATCAGATAAAGAGAGACATTTATTTAAGTGTCGGCAAGTTCCAAGTGCCTGAGCTTCTATACCCTTACCCTCTATTCTCAATTGAGAGACTGTGTTTTGTTCAACGTTTCATGCAAATAAAAATCATAAACAGGATCCAAGTGTCAGTCTCCACAGTTACTGGGTACTAACCCTGGGAACCCCTAGACAAGAACGACGAGCTACAAGGTGGAGGAGGTAATAGGTAAGCCCATAAAAACATAGCCGCCCCTAGGGGTTATGGCGCTACATATATTTCTCACATTCATGCTGCTCTCCTCTCTCCAATGAAGGACCCCCCTTGTGAAGCAGTACATGTTATCTTTATATCACGTTCGAGCCAAAATAGCCACCCCACTCTTGCAGGAATCCAGCAGCCTGGAGCCCACTGTAGAGGACAAGAAAGTCCCCTGTGTGCCCAGCGTACAGCAGCAGTCATGTGACCGCTCTGCTACTCTGTACAAAGCAGTCACTGGAACACAATCCCATTCAGTGCCACACAGCAGCACACTATGGGGAGGCGGGTGGTGGCAAAGGCTAGAACCAGACCACCCTTGATACACCCTTTTGCAGCATGCACTTTGCTATTATTTTATGTAACATCTAAAGCAGGAAAATGGGAAAGTAAATTTGAACAGTTCATTCCATTCAAAATGTAATTATCAGAAAAGGAAGAAGAGAGATTTCAGATCATGTGGAACTTGCTGTTTGACATTATGCACCAGGGAAATGGAACATGCCTAGTATTCATGAAAAGATCCATTTATGTTTCATAATGGTGGGAACATTACTATGGAACGCCTTGTGCTGAAGATTAAAGACACTGTCCTTCCTTAATAGATAATACTTTGCAAACAATTATTGCAAGCCTGAAAATTTTGTTTCTAAAATAATCTCTTTAGAAAGTACAATGTTTTACTGCGATTCATTGATGCAGACACAACACAAATGTTGTTTGTTTGCTGATTTGTTCTTTTCTGTAGGATGTAGGACTGCATTTAAAGCAAAACTCAATGCAATGAAAAACACAGTGAATTTATGAAAGGTGCCATGAATTTTTACTTTACCTTTGTGTAATGTGAGCCAGTCATTAAAATAAGCTACCTTGCCCTCCTCTGCACCATCAAACTCTTAAATAGTTACATAAGGCATTAACTACTTACTCCTGGGTAGAACAATTGCTGCTCTGTGATGCAGCATTTGGTCATGTGCTCTCTGCTAATAAGGAAGATACAATTAATGGTTTCTCTTCTACTCACAGATCAACTTCTCAGTTCAACTTGGCTTTCTGCAATGGAGTTCTCAGCCCATTTCTGTGCTTACTGCACATGATACCACTACTTATACCACAGCACATTCTACTACACGTTAGCTATCAGCCTTCAATGGCTCTGGTGCTCATTATCATTATAGGGGGTCTCTCATGCATGTAAGTACCTCAACATTTTTCCTAGTCTCCAATTTCAATGCATATGGCGTCTCTTACATTGTGCCTTTTTTGCTTGTACTTTATCTATTGTACTAATATTCATCTGTTCACACCAATAGATGTGACTGACAAGGATTTAAACTCGACTATGAAAAAGGACAAAAGTCTGAAACATGTCGGCGTTTTCCTAGATTCATCACATATGATAAGTCTGTAACCCCTTTGCATATGTATTTTGTACACCTAGCCATTGGCTTTTGTCAATATTGTATGTATTTGATACTTGCCAACGTGTAACAACTATATATATATATTTTTCTCTCTCACTACGTTGTATATATTATTTTGAATAAACGTTGTATACTGCATAAACCGTGTCTGGTCTATCAACTTAAACATCCCCCAGGGGTACTGGCCGTGCTATGCACACTAGGCCTTCTTTTCTCTCTAACTGCTCTGAGTGCTATGACAGTGACCAAGTATCTTCCTGGAACCTCTTCTGATTATGTTTCACTGACTATGATCCTGTCATGGGATAGGCTGAACACCCCCCCCGGTTCGGTTCGCACCATTACACCTTGAACAGGCAAAAAGTTCTAGTGAACATTCAAACCCTATTAACCGGTTCCCGACCGGCGCACGACGATGTACGTCGGCAGAATGGCACGGACAGGCATAAGGGCGTACAGGTACGTCCCTTTAAGAATGCCGCCATGCCATCGCGTGCGTGCCGCCGGTCGGGACCCAACCGTGCCAGCCGGTCGGGGGTCAAAGGGCCTGGTATGGATTTTGGGTGGGACCCCATGCTGTTTTTTAAAAAAGAATTGTCGTGGAGTTCCCCTTAAAATCTATACTAGACCTAAAGGGCTTGGTATGGATCTGTCAGGAGAACAGGCAGGTTAACGCGGTGCGCCGGGTGCCTGTGCGCACGCGCAACGGGACGGCGCTCCGGCGCATGCGCATTCGCGGCTCGGCGCTCCGACGCACGCGCATGCGCACTAGCGCACGCTTGAGCGTTCCAGTGCGTGACAGCGTCACATGACCACTTACAGGTCCTATTTAAGGAAGTGGTTCAGATCAGTCCAGCGCTGGCTTGTCTTCAGCTTCCTGCTTGAGCTCTGTTCCTGTTTCCTGTATCCTGATTGATTGACTGCCTGTTTGACCTCGGATCTGCCTTTTTGACCTCGCTGCCTTCTCCTGCTCTTTGACCCCTGGACTGTTTACTGGACTACCCGTTTGCTGCCTCTGGCCCTCTTGAACCTTGCTTGTGACCCGGATTTGTCTACTGTCTCCTGCCCTGAACCTCTGCTAGTGACCCGGATTTACCTGTCTACAGACCTGTACCTGCACCTGTATCCTGGAAGCTTCTCTACGGATTCCTGATCCCAGCACCTGGCTCCTACTCCAGTCCTCATCTTCCGGTTGGGTAGCCTGTGCCTCTTTGTGCCATTCACCCCCTGTCTCACCTCCAGGGGGCGGACTGCGCTCAGTTGCAAGGGTGAACCACTCTCGGCACTTCGGCCTCGGTAAGTACTCTCCTGATAGTACAAGCCAGCCATGTCTGAGGCCGACAGAGTGCGTTCACCCCTTGAGGCTTTGTGCCAACAAGTCTCAGCTTTAACTGAAGCCGTACAAAAATTGCAAGAAGGGTACACTCAAGTGGACAGTCGCCTGCAGCATCTTTCTGGGTTAGCTGCACCTACTTTGGCAGCCCCCTCAGCTTCCAGCGGAATCTCCGCTCCTCCTGGATCAACTAATCCTACTGTAATCATGGCCTCACCCGAACCCAGGGTCCCTACCCCTGAACGCTTTACGGGTGACCGTAAGAAGTTCCGGGCCTTCAAGAATGCTTGCTCCCTCTACTTGGCTCTTCAACCTAGGACTTTTTCGTCAGAAGTTGTAAAGGTGGGCTTCATCATTTCGCTCCTGGCCGAGGAACCCCAGGCATGGGCCCATAGTTTGATGGAGCAGAGGAACCCCGCATTGAATGCGGTAGAGACTTTTTTTGAAAGTATGGCACAACTTTATGATGATCCGCAACGTGGGGCCACAGCTGAAGCTACTTTACATAACCTACTTCAGGGGCGCAGACCGGTGGAGGACTACACCGTAGAATTTCGAAAGTGGTCAGCTGACACCGGTTGGAACGAACCGGCCCTCAAATACCAGTACCGCCAGGGGTTATCCGAAGTTTTAAAAGATGAACTGGCAAGATCCGAAACTCCCGACACGCTGGAGGACCTGATTCAAGCTGCCACCAAATTGGACCGGCGCATGCGGGAGAGGCGTTCCGAACGCTTCCAGTCCCCCCGCTCCAACTGGACTTTCACCAGACCTACCTTGCCTCCACCCGCCACTGCGGCTTCAGCCGTGGCCAACCAGGAGACGGAACCTATGCAGTTGGGGTTGGTCCGGGCCCCCCTCACGGCTGAAGAACGGCTCCGTAGGCGACGGGCGAATCTTTGCCTGTATTGTGGGGCTTCTGGACATTTCCTCAGTACCTGTCCTATAAGACCGAGTAAGTCCTACCGTCAGTGTCTGATGAACTATCAGTCTTCTGGGTTCTCCCAGACTTATGTCGCTCTCTTTGTCTCCTTACAGCTGTCGGGAGAGGAGATCCGACTATCAGCAATCGTTGATTCCGGTGCCTGCAGCTGCTTCCTTGACGCCACATTAGCGTCCAAATTACACTTACCTCTGGTCCTGAAGAAACAAAACTTGCAGGTACACTTGGCTGATGGTTCTCTTCCCCGTTCAGGACTTATCACCCATGAAACCCAACCCATCCGGGTCACCACTGACTCTGGCCATCAGGAACTCCTTCAGTTCGACATCATCCCATCTCCTATGTTCCCCGTCATCTTGGGACTTCCATGGCTTCAAATCCACGAACCACAGATCAACTGGGGGAGGAAAGAAGTCTCCTTTTCATCTCCTCACTGCACTCAGCATTGCTTCATTCAGGCCTCCGTTTCCTGCTCCACCATTTCTTCGGTTCCCGAGAGCCTTCTTCATGTACCCCCAGTTTACCTAGAGTTCCGAGATGTGTTCGACAAACAACAAGCGAACTGTCTGCCGCCCCATCGGGCATATGATTGTCCCATCGACCTACTCCCTGGATCAGCGATCCCTTTTGGTCGTATCTTTCCTCTGTCCGAAGTAGAATTAAAGGTCCTCAAGGCCTACATTGATGAGAATCTGGAAAAGGGGTTCATTCGCCCTTCCTCATCACCAGCTGGAGCTGGCATCTTTTTCGTAGGAAAGAGGGATGGCTCCCTGAGGCCTTGCATCGATTACAGGGAATTAAATAAAATCACAATTAAAAACCGGTATCCCCTGCCACTCATCCCAGAACTTTTCCAGCGTTTCAGATCTGCCCGAATCTTCTCCAAGTTGGATCTTCGTGGGGCCTATAATCTTATCCGAATTAGGGCAGGAGACGAATGGAAAACTGCTTTTAGATCCAGATTCGGGCACTATGAATACTTGGTGATGCCCTTTGGGCTCTGTAACGCACCAGCAACTTTCCAGCACCTGGTCAATGATATTTTCCGCAAACATCTCGATGACTTTCTTGTTGTATATTTGGACGACATCCCTATCTTCTCAGACACCCCGGAACTTCACCAAGTGCACGTGAAACAAGTTCTTTCCATTCTTCGGAGTCACAGTTTGTACCTCAAAGCTGAGAAGTGCGAATTCGAGAAAACTACAGTGCAGTTCCTGGGGTTCATCATTTCTACAAATGGGGTCTCCATGGACCCACAAAAAGTTAAAGCCATACTAGAATGGCCCGCTCCGGTAAACAAGAAAGGGGTACAGCGATTCATCGGTTTCGCAAACTTCTACCGAAGATTCATTGTTGGCTTTTCTTCCATAGTGGCACCCATCACCAAATTGACTCATCAAGGCACCCAATTCCATTGGTCCCCGGAGGCTCAAGGGGCCTTCGACACATTAAAAAAGTTGTTTTCGTCAGCTCCCATCCTGATGCATGCAAATCCAGCCTTACCCTTTGTGCTGGAGGTGGATGCATCAGAGACGGCGACGGGAGCTATCCTATCCCAAAGACTAGGTCCCAAGGCTCTTCTACATCCTGTGGCTTTCGCATCCCGGAAGTTAAGTCCTCCAGAGAGGAACTACGATGTGGGAGATAGAGAATTACTGGCCATCAAGTTTGCCTTGGAGGAGTGGAGGTACCTCCTGGAAGGGGCTTCTCATCCAATTATGATTTGGACCGACCACCGAAATTTGGAATACCTCAGGACAGCCAAACGCCTAAAGCCTAGGCAGGCCCGATGGGCTCTTTTCTTTGCTAGGTTTAATTTCCATATCTCGTACAGACCCGGCTCGAAAAATGGGAAGGCAGACGCTCTCTCCAGGATGTTCCATGAAACACCCCAAGAAACTGAACCCAGTACCATTCTTCCATCACAGAATTTTCTCTCTCTAATTTTGCAACCTGATCTGATTCCCGCTATTAAGGCAGCATCTGGGCAACCTTCAAATCAAGGAACTCCTCCAATGGAGATGCATGACGGATTACACTGGTTCCAGGGAAAGGTATTTGTTCCTACTGAAGTAAGACCCTTGACACTCAGGACTCTGCATGATCTCAAACTTGCAGGACATTTTGGGGTTCGTAAAACAACGGAGCTAGTGTCTCGTTCCTTTTGGTGGCCTGGGTGGAGACAAGACTGTCGGGATTATGTGTCATCTTGTGTAGTTTGTCAACGGAACAAGGGGACCAACTCTAAAGCCTGGGGCCTGCTGAGACCCTTGTCCATCCCTGAGCGTCCATGGGCGGAGATAGCAATGGACTTTATCGTGGAACTACCTTCCTCAGAGGGATTCACTACAATAATGGTCGTTGTAGACCGACTGTCAAAAATGGCACATTTTCTTCCAATTACCGGCACCCCGTCTGCTTCTGCTACAGCCGATATCTTTCTCAAAGAGATTGTCCGACTCCACGGTTTACCTGCAACTATTACCTCGGATAGGGGTCCCCAGTTCACTTCTAAGTTCTGGCAAGAGTTATGTAAGACCCTGGAGATTAAAATATGCCTCTCTTCGGCCTATCATCCTCAAAGTAACGGTCAAACAGAGAGGACGAATCAGTCATTGGAGCAGTATCTTCGTTGCTTTTGCTCAGATTCCCAGGACGAATGGTCCAGTCTTCTACCATTTGCAGAATTTGCTTATAACAACGCGGTCCATACCGCCACCAATCAAACGCCCTTTTGGGCCAACTACGGATTCCATCCTTCCTTCCTACCAGGATTCCTTCCTGAAATTGCCGTTCCGGCTGTCCAGGACCGAGTACGGTCCCTTCAACAGAACTTCCAAAAGATACAAGAAGCCATGCAGAAAGCCCAGGAGGGGTATGAAAGATACTTTAATCGGGGAAGAAAGGAGAACCCGGATTTTGAAATAGGAGACGAAGTATGGTTATCCTCAGTGAACCTCAAGTTAGCTGTCCCCACACGGAAATTAGGACCTAAATTCATCGGCCCTTTCAAAATAAAACGGAAAATTAATCCTGTGGCTTTTGAACTTTCTCTGCCGGATTCGTACAGGATACACCCTGTCTTCCACGCTTCCCTCCTGAAGCCTGTTACTCCTAGTCCTTTCCCGGGCAGGATTGAACCCCCACCTCCACCAGTTCTGGTGGATGGCGAGACGGAATTCGTGGTGGAGAAGATCTTGAGTTGCAGGAAGAGGGGGAGGCAACTCCAGTACTTGGTCAAGTGGGAGGGTTACCCCACGGAAGAAAACTCATGGGAGCCCTCAGGAAATCTGCATGCTCCACGTTTAATTCGGGCCTTCCACACCGAGCATCCAGAACTGATGGCTAGTTTGGGCGTCCGGAGGCCGCCCCTCGGGGGAGGGCACTGTCAGGAGAACAGGCAGGTTAACGCGGTGCGCCGGGTGCCTGTGCGCACGCGCAACGGGATGGCGCTCCGGCGCATGCGCATTCGCGGCTCGGCGCTCCGACGCACGCGCATGCGCACTAGCGCACGCTTGAGCGTTCCAGTGCGTGACAGCGTCACATGACCACTTACAGGTCCTATTTAAGGAAGTGGTTCAGATCAGTCCAGCGCTGGCTTGTCTTCAGCTTCCTGCTTGAGCTCTGTTCCTGTTTCCTGTATCCTGATTGATTGACTGCCTGTTTGACCTCGGATCTGCCTTTTTGACCTCGCTGCCTTCTCCTGCTCTTTGACCCCTGGACTGTTTACTGGACTACCCGTTTGCTGCCTCTGGCCCTCTTGAACCTTGCTTGTGACCCGGATTTGTCTACTGTCTCCTGCCCTGAACCTCTGCTAGTGACCCGGATTTACCTGTCTACAGACCTGTACCTGCACCTGTATCCTGGAAGCTTCTCTACGGATTCCTGATCCCAGCACCTGGCTCCTACTCCAGTCCTCATCTTCCGGTTGGGTAGCCTGTGCCTCTTTGTGCCATTCACCCCCTGTCTCACCTCCAGGGGGCGGACTGCGCTCAGTTGCAAGGGTGAACCACTCTCGGCACTTCGGCCTCGGTAAGTACTCTCCTGATAGGATCTTGGGGGGGACCCCACACCGTTTCGCTTTTCTTAATGTCTTCTGTCATAGGGTTCCCCTCAACCACTTCAATACACTGAATTATATACTCTGCACTATATACCATGCACTGTATTATATATACTACACTGACTGCACTATATACTCTGCAATGTATTATATATACTACACTGATGGCACTATATACTCTGCACTGTATTATATATACTACACGGACTGCACTATATACTCTGAACTGTATTATATATACTACACTGACTGCACTATATACTCTGAACTGTATTATATATACTGTACTACACTAACTGCACTATATACTCTGAACTGTATCATATATACTACACTGACTGACTGCACACTACATTAACTACCACCTGCCTAATCTCCATTCATTCACTATATATGGCCACCATGTAAGCAGCAGCCTTATATAGTGTGGGGCGTGCACATCACACTGTCATTGGCCAAAGCATACAGGTCAGGTGCATGCTTTGGCCAATCAGCAGCTGTCAATGTAGTGCAATCTCACAGTGCATTATGGGATGTTCCACGGTGGGAAAACTTCCCGTGAGTGCCCTATATGTTCGTTTGTTCTACTTACGTTCGACTCGAACATCGGCACCATCCCTAATCCTGTCCTATGGAAGGACAAAGTCAAATGGCTACTACAAAATTAAGTAGACATCTGTGCAGTACTATAAAAATTGTGCTCTCCAATTGCACTGAATAACTGCTACACACTCGGGAAAAAAAAGTTAGAGACACATGTAAGTCTTTTTGGCAAGCTGCATTTTAGGAGTGAGAGGCATTTTATGTAGAAAAAAAATTGCACTGGATTATGTCAGAGACACAAAGCAGAAATATTACAAAGATGCACCACACATCATGTAAGCCTTTTAGTAGGCAGCATTTGAAGAGGGAGAGATGAGGCATTATTGATCCATAAATAAAAATTGCACTGGATTATGCCAGAGACTTGAGGCAGAAATATTACAGAGACACGTTGTACATCAATTTACACCTTTTTAGTAGGTCACATTTCAAGAAAGGGAGACAAGACTTTTTTAACCATGGAGTGAGAGGCATTTTATCTAGAAATAAAAATTGTACTGGATTATGTCAGAGACACAAAGCAGACATATTATAAATTTATCATTTAAACCTATTAGTGGGCAGAAATTTAGGAGAGAGGTATGAGGCATTATTGATCCAGAAAATAAAATTGCAATGTGGAAGGTAGACAGGTAACAGCGCTCTCTGCAGGGGTAACCCAATCCATACATCAGATCCACTCACAAGTGCCTGAGCTCGATGTGTTCCATCAGACTCTTGCCGACTCTTTCTGTTAATACAAATTTGCATTGTATAATGTCAGAGACAGGAAGCAGAAATAATACAGAGACGGGCTGCACTTTATGTAAGCCTTTATAGTAGGCTGTATTTGCAAATGGAGACACAAGGATTTTTGATCTAGAAATAAAAATGCCACGCACACACGATCGGACTTTTCGGCCAGACAATCCGGCGGACTATCCGCCAGACTTTCCAAATGTGCGGACTTGCCCACACACGCCCGGACTTTTCCGACGGACTAGATCCGGCGGACAATCCACCGGAGGTCCGCCGGACTTTTACACGGAGTAAAGTCCGTTCATTTAGAACGTGACTCCAGGTAGACGGGACTAGCTTTTTTATTTACACTTTTTTCACCAGGTGAATGGGTAGGGAGGGGTACATCCCATACTCATTCACATAGGGTGGGGGGCCGGAATCTGGGGGCCATCGGAATCTGGGGGCCCCCTTATTCCGATATGGGGGCTCCCGGATTCCGATAAGCCCCCCGCCCGCAGACCCCGACAACCAACTGGCCAGGGTTGTCGGGAAGAGGCCCTTGTCCTCATCAACATGGGGGCAAGGTGCTTTCCCCAAAGCACCCCCCCATGTTGAGGGCACGCGGCCTGGTACGGCTCAGGAGGGGGGGGGCGCTAGCTCGTCCACACCCCCTTTCCTGACCGCCTGGGATGCATGCTCGGATAAGGGTCTCATATGGATTCGTTTTTTCGGCGTAGGGATTCCCATTTAAATCCATACCAGGTGATTGGGCTAGCGAGGTGTCAATATCGCCGATCGAGGCGGTCGCATTGACTTCCTTCGCTAGTCCCGTCTACCTGGAGTCACGTTCTAAATGAACAGACTTTACTCCGTGTGTGGGGCGAGTCCGTTCATTTCAAAAGTCCCGCGGACTAGCACACAGAAGGCCGGATTGTCTGCCAGACTTTTGTTTGTAGGGCAGTGTCCAGGGCTTAGTACGTAGGGCAGTGTACAGAGAACAGTAGTATGTAGGGCAATGTGTAGAGGTCAGTAGTTGGTAGGGCAGTGTACAGAGATCAGTAGTAGGTAGGACAGTGTACAGAGGTCAGTAATAGGTAGGGCAGCGTCCAAGGCTCAATAGTATGTAGGTTAGTGTACAGAGGTCAGTAGTCGGTAGGGCAGTGTCCAGGGCTCAGTAGTATGCAGGGCAGTGTACAGAGGTCAGTTGTATGTAGGGCAGTGTACAGAGGTCATTAGTAGGTACTGGTGGGGCAGCGTCCAGGGCTCAGTAGTATGTAGGGCAGTGTACAGAGGTCAGTAGTATGTAGGGTAGTGTACAGAGGTCAGTAATTTGTAAAACAGTGTACAGATGTAAGTAGGATGTTGGGCAGGAGAAACATTAGGTGTGGCACCCTGACATAATACAGCACAAACATTAAGCTACAATGCATACAAAATTCTAAATTCAGCAGCTAAGGAGCTACTGCAGAAACATTAGCTGCAGCACAGTAGAACTGAAATAGACCTGTGGAGGCACAATATGGTAAAGCTGGCAGACTTGCAGCAGTGGTAAGAGATGGTGATAGTGGCAGGAGACAATAATGATGGAAGAAAATGGTAATGGTGCAGGCCAGCATGGGTATCAGGAGATGGTAATGGATGGCAGGCCAGCAGATGTGGCAAGACATGGCACTGGCAACAGATTAATTGTTGAAGGCCAGTAGCAGTGGCAAGAGAGGATAATGGTGGCAGGAGATTGTAATGGTGAGCCAGTCAAATCTGTATGGGGGACAGGCGGTTTGTTTTTGTTTGTCACATATCTGCTTGCTGCACCAAATGCCTACGCTGCAAGGACACTGGCAACTGAGCAGCCTAGTGGCCCAACTGCGTACTGGGTAAGCTGGAGCCACTGGGGTAGCCTCAGTATCCAGCAGTCAAGTGAGTTATCTGTTGTCAACGTGTTCACATCTACCCTTGACCCCATGTAATGATTGATCATATGGGTTATGTACTGCCTGTCACTCCTGCCATCAGCCAGGCCTGGACAATGCATCAACAAAAAAAAAAAAAAAGACCTGAAACTCTCACTTAGGAAGCCACCTGCACTGCTGCCCCTTCTTTCACTGCCATGAGAATCTAAAGAACATTGGCTATTGAAGGGGATCCTGGAAAGCTATTAAGAGATTCCACTGCAGCACTTCTTTCAGATGGTTCCTTTTTTAATCCCTTTTTAATGGCAGGAAGAGTTCTGGCATTTTTCTCTAACGTAGATTCAAAAAGCTGGCCAACCATTAATGGTCCCTTTCCTTGATGGTCCAAATTCAGGGGTCCTTGCATAGGCACTGCAGTATTATTGAGCCTATCTACCACAAATTACCAATGGTAGAGGAACACCAAGTCCTCAATATTGCTGAAGTCAATGGTGTCCTCAGCCATCTCACCCCACCCACATACAACTCTCAGTGTTTGAGAGGGGTAAAACATAACCCTAGAAGCTTGCCCCATGTCATCCTCCTCACTACTCCCACCCCAAACCTCTTCTTCCCTGTGCTTCTCTGGTGCTGCTTCACAGGGATGGGGTCAGCATAAAGTGAGCCCTGGGACAGCAGTGATCCTTCCTCTTCCACCTGCTGCTGTGCCTCCCGTACCTCCTCCAGTTGCCTCTTTGAAAGGTGACAACGTGGTACACGAGTCTTGAATGAGAAGCCATTGTTGTGGTGAAAAAAACAGATCACAAAACTGTATTCACCCAAATACCCATTTACAGCTGGCTGATGCAAGTGCAGCTCCTGCATTCCATACCTTGAATCTCGTACCCTGTATCCTGTTACCCCATCTTTGCTAGCCCCAGTCCTGGGCATGCTCTGTTTATGTCAGCTTCCTTCTATTTGTATATACTGTATTATAATCAGGTTGTTGGGTTGGTTTTGCCTCACTGTCATTTATTTTTTATTTTTGCTGTGTTTATGGTATGTTGGTGTTGGACAGGTGTTGTGTGCATGTTAGTCCCTTGGGTGGGACTGGTGGCTCTGAGGATTCATTGGATGAGGCCAATGAGAAGGAAGTTGTAGAGGTGATTGAGATGTCACCATCACCAAGTTGCACAAAGGGGGAGTGGCAACATTAGTTCTAGCAGTGTGCCCTGTCCTGCATTCTTCATGGCTGTCAACAAATTGACCCAATGGGCCCTGAAGGAGAGGTAGCATCTCTGTCCATGCTTTGCTGGACCACATGTCTGTGGTCATGTGGACCCTGCTGCTCACTATCGGCTCTAGTGACAATGAAAAAAAAAACCCTTTGTCAGACTTCCATCTCTATTGTTTAAGGCTGAAGATATAGCAGAAAATACAGCTAGAGATTCTTGTTGAGTGGTGAAAAAGTTACATAGTTACATAGTTAGTCTGGTTGAAAAAAGAGTAGTTCAACCAATAGAAGGAAAGAAATATTGCTTGCTACAGATTGTCACCCAAGCCAAGTCAGAGCTCCGTGTATCCATTCAGACACGGAGCCCCGGCCTGGCCCCACCCCCTCTCTCCCCTGATTGGTTGACTGACTTTGATTGACAGCTGCGGGAGCCTATAGCGCCGGTGCTCTGTCTCAACCAATCAGGAAGGATATGTCTTCCCGCCAGGGATGGTGAGAACTTCGCTCCCATGGAGGCCCCGCATTTTTGGAGATAAAATTCCCCGTCGAACATAAAAAAATTATGTGTCAAAAGATACTCCAAACTCAAAATAATGAATTCCTGTGTAGCCAAAGAAAATCTGCCTGATTTTTTAAGAAAAAAAAATACTGCCTGTATACCCAAGGTGTGTGGTATGGAGGAGTACAAGCTGGACACGTCACATGTGATCCAGCTGTAGCCCTATCCCCATGCAACACCATCAAGTTTGGATAGCAGTTGTTTAGTATCACGCAGGTAACCTGGTAACTCCACAACCAAAGGTTGTAGTTGTTGATCGACCCATTGTCCCAGTCTCTCGTTAAGAGAATTGATACCAGCCACAATGGGCCTTCCAGTAAGGGTGTAAGACCCTTATGGAGTTTAGGTAAATGGTGAAAGACTGGGACAACGGGGGGGAAGGGGGGTAAAAACATGTCTTTCTCCCTCTCAGTAAAAAGACCCATATGGACAGCACGACTTAACAAAGAGGACAATTCAGCTTTAAAGGTAACAGTGGGGTTCCCACTTAATTTAATATAGGTGAGGGGGTCGGATAGTTGTCTGATGGCTTCATTACGGTAAGAGGTGGCATCCATCACAACTACCGAACCTCCTTTATCTGCATTCTTAATGACTACTTTGGAATCCGCCCTTAAATGTTGAATGGACAATTTTTCGTCCGGAGACAGATTATTAGCCAATTTTTTAGAAGTATTGTGTGCCAGCATAGTAAGGTCCCTTTCTACCAAAGATTGATACATATCCATGTTTTTACCTCGAGAGTTAACCGGGTAAAAGTCTGACCTCATTTTAAATGACACAACACCATGAAAAGTGTCCCTGTCTTCCAAGGCCACATCAGACTCACTTGCTAAATCAACAAGGTCATTGAAAACACAGACATCTCTAAATGATATAGGGAGAGAAAGGGGAGACCGGGAAGGAGAAAAGGGAGACCGAGGAAGAGAAGATGAATACGTATGCTCAGAGACACCAATGACAGCATTATTGATGGACGGAGTGACATTTAAATCCAACTCACCCTCACCGCTAGCAAAATTATCAGTGGAGGGAACAACATTTAAATCTGTTTCAGTAAAGAAATGTTTCTGTAAAGTTAAAGTCCTTGCTAGTTTATTAACATCCAGAATTGTATCAAACAGATTAAAATGGTTAGTGGGACAAAAGTTCAAACCTCTTGATAGTAGCGCTGTTTCTGATGGAGATAAAGATTTTTCAGATAAGTTGACAACATTGAAGTTTAAACTTATTTCCAAACTCGCAGTTCGATCTCCTCGTAAATGTTTGAAGAAAAACAAAACAAGTATTTTCAAATGCAAAAAAGTCTTTTTACATTTGAAAATACTTGTTTTGTGTCTTTATTCTTATTAGTCTATCTACAATGGATATTTGGCCAATTATTGTACTCAATTTTGATCTATTATTATTTTTGTAGGTAAATTCATGCACTTAGCCATTTACTTTTCAGTTTCTGGATGTACCTGTATCAATGCAGTTATCCTCAGTTTTTTTCATCATATATTGGTACCCATGTTTTGTATGTTTATGTACATTTGTATGTTTATATACATTTTAATTATGCATGTTTTTGGATGTGGTCTCCATACTGGCAGTTTTGGTCCACACTTTGACTCCGATGGCTTTGCTTTTTGGACTCAGGTGGGGTTATCTCTGCCAGGTGCGACCTTTCTGGATGCAATTACCATTGTGATTAAGTTTAAATGTCTTAGATTGGCTGTTTAATTTTCACCAGCCACCTGACTTTTGCTATATATATCCTGGTTCTTGCATTCTGTCTTTAGCTATGATTAAGCGCCTTTGAGGCATGAAACGCGTAAGCCACTTATGCTGTTTGCTGTATCTTCTAAGATGTAACTGTTTTGGATTTTATTAATCGTCAAATAAAGAAGCTTTGCTGAAGTGCGGCCATCCAGATTTAATTTTTCTCTCCTTTGTCAGACTTCCATCTCTATTGTTTAAGGCTGAAGATATAGCAGAAAATACAGGACTTTGTACTGGATGGCTGAGGGGATTGTGGACATTGCTGGAAAGAGATGGAGCTCAGGTAGAGAATTGGGGGGTGCTGGGGAGGCTGCTACACACAGAAGGTTTTTTATCTTAATGTATAGAATGCATTAAGATACAAAAGCTTCTGCCTTTACAACTCCTTTAATAACAGTACATACATTCAATGTACAAACAGGTATTATCAGCAAAAGACCCAATAGGAGTCCTGGTGGAATTGCGCACATATAACCAGGTGTATAGTTATTAACCACTTCAGCTTCGTAAGATTCTACCCCCCTTCCTGACCAGGCCATTTTTTGCGATACTGCATTACGCTACTACGCTACTTTAACTGACAATTGCACGGTCGTGCCAACTGTACCCAAATAAAATTTATGTCTTTTATTTTGGAGCTTTCTTTTGGTGGTATTTGATCACTTCTGCAGCTTTTATTTTTTGCGCTATAAACAAAAAAAGATCAATGATTTTGAAAAAAAAACAAAACAATATTTTTTAACTTTCTGCTATAAAACACATCCAATAAAAAAATGTAAAAAAATCTAATTTCTTCATCAATTTAGGCCAATATGTATTCTTCTTCATGTTTTTGGTAAAAAAAAAAAATCCCAATAAGCGTATATATTGATTGATTTGCACAAAAGTTATAGTGTCTACATACTATGAGATAGATTTATGGACTTTTTATTTATTTTTATTGTTTTTATTAGTAATGGCGGCAATCTGAGATTTTTAGTGGGACTGCGACATTGCGGCGGACAAATCTGACACTAAGTGACACTTTTTGGGCACCAGTGACACCAATACAGTGATCAGTGCTAAACAAAATGCACTGCCACTGTATAAATGACACTGGCAGGTAAGGGGTTAACATCAGGGGGCGATCAAGAGGTTAAGTGTGCTCCCAGGGAGTGCTTTCTAACTGTGGGGGGGGGGGGGGGGAGCTGTGACTGGAGGAAAACAGAGATCCATGGTGATCTCCATTTTCCTCCCTCACAGAACGGTGGTCGCCCTTGTTTACATAGGCAGTCTGCCATTCTGTCTCTCCTGTGAACAATTGGCTCCTGCTGTGTCCAATCAGCGGCGTGTGCGTGCACCCCAGAGCCAATATGAGGAATCACGTGCATGTACGTGATTTTGTGCTTAAGTGCTTAAGGGCCTCTCACTTGTTTAATAATAAAAAAAAAAGATAAACAGAGTAAACATAGTCAAAACATAGCCAGAGTTCAGAAACCGGAACAGATAGTAAGACAAGCCAAAACATCAGGGAGCCAGAGAAGAGTGTAGAAGAACAGCAAGCAGGATCTGGAGCCATAAGGAATGTCAGCCAAGCAAGTCTTTAACAGGAACACAGGAGAATGTCTCTAGAGATTTGACCAATGCGAAGGCAGAGATCATCTGGGCTGGATGGCTTAAGTAGGCATGACTGACGAGTAGGATATCTTCAACAGGTGAGTCACTGTGGAAAGAGCTGGGCCACCCTGCCGCAGTATATGTATGTGGGGCAGTCCTTAAGCAGCTAATAAAAATACCTCCAGGTGAATATTGCAGCAAAGTCCCATTGTAGGGGCCCCTGTGCATGATGCAACTCTGTCTTTGTATCAGAGACCTGAAGACAAGATCTGCAGTGATGAGGAGACCCTCCAGCTGTTACTCAACCAGTCTGGAATGCAGCCCTAGTTATCTGGCACTGTAAATGTGAGATAGTAATAGGACAGAGATACTCTGTCACGAAGATTCCACAATACACTCAAGAAGCTATGGCCTGCTGCAGTTAAACTATTAGAACATAGAAATACTTCATAAGCGTCTCTTTTGACCTATTATTAGTAGCATGGGCAGAACATGTGGCTGAGTCCTTCTCTCTCTCCACTTCCTCCTTCCAGGATCTTTTCCCATAATTTTACATTGCAGTGTGATGCTAGCAGCTGACAATAGAGGGCAGAGGATCCCTTCATATTAATGAAGCATGACCAGAAAATGACATAGTTGTGTTCTATTCAGTTAATTTTTCTAGTATTGTACAAACTCTATCTTTAAAATATAACTAGATTTCAACAAAGTGGAGAGTGATTATAAAACCTTTCAGGCTTTCATTGCTGTCTCTACACTCGGTTGGTAGATTCAACTCTATTTGTCATATCTACCATTATCACAAAAAGTAAACATAAAAGAAGGCCCCAATTTTTGGGCTGTTCCCAGAACAGTAATAGAGGGGAAATCTTCCATTGTGGATGCTAGTTATGGCAACCCTGGTGGCAAGCAGGAATTCCCTCACTTTGGGGGGATTTCCTCTCACTTCCTGTTTTGGCTATGGGACAAGAAGTAAAGAAAAATCTTCCTAATGAGACACAGATAGTAAAAGAAAAAAAAAAAAACTGACAGAGGGTTATAAAATACTTTAATACAGTAGCGCTACCCCCATAGGAGCTGCTGGATAGGGTGGGTCCTCTGTTCTTTGCCTTGACCTTCTCAAGAACTTCTCAAGAACTTCAGTACACCAGTTTGAGTGTACAAACATACAATATCACAGGAATTCACTGAAAGTAATACTTAGTACCCAATAGTAGAGCTATATCCCACAAAACAGGTACCAAAACAGGCAGTAAAGGCAAACTTAATATATTGTCATCCAATATGGTTGGTAACTAGGCAAGCATAAAACGGATTAACCATGGTAAAAACACAATTTAGCATACACAGTGACTAACAGTAGGGACTAGGCATAAGATGACATTTGTCGTCCAGAGCAGCATAAACAGTAGAAAGACCAGCTCAATTGCAGCAGTGAGCAATAGTAACGTTTATTCTACTGAGTGCTGAAACTATACCGTAAGAGTCAGTTTATGGCAGCAATGCTAGTTTTCCAACTGAGTATGCACCATCTAAATAAAGAGGAGGATGGTGGTGGAGGGGCAGTGGAACAAGAGGGGAACAAAGGGGGCTTGCAGATTAATTATTATAGGAGGGGCAGTCCTTTGAGGCGTTCTTCTGCTGGACATTGTTGGGGCCCTTTAAGAGCATCGGTGCACTTAACAACAGTCCCGGTTAACTGCATGCAGTATAGGTACAGTATAGTCTCGGCACAGGTGCAATGTAGATGTGGTTCAGAAGCCGTAAAGGTTCCGCATAATGTGGTATAGTGTTGGTATAGGTGCAATGTAGATTTGGAAAGAGTGCAGTATGGATGCGGTATGGATTGGGACAGTCCCTGCTAGCAGTATCAGCAATGGGTGAATATACCTCTCATCAGTCCCTGGGATGCTGCGGAGACCTCTCGCTGTCGAAGGGATGGCTCCCTCAGTCTCTCCCAGAAAGCCTACTGTGATCAGTGGTGGGAAGCGGAGGGTGAGTGGGTGCGCCAGTTTTCCCTGCAGCAACGGTGCTGTGATGTGTGAAGTGCTGTGCTGCCCCTGGGTGTCCTCACTCCCAATCTCAGGCTTGGATTCACATTGGTATGATCTCCTGCTAGCAGGTGAATATCCAGACAGGTGTTCTCTCTCTCACTCCCTTGGTGTGAGATCTGCCTTGCCCACATCTTGTACAAACATTCAATACCATCCAGAAGGGTGCCTATGCGCGTTAAGTCCCTTCTAGCCCTTCATAAGCATGTTACCATAATCCAAAACTGACACTTCTGTCCCATATCATTACTTAATGCAGACCACAATAAATTCATACATGTGGGATTTTTAAATAAAGGCTTGACTAGCCTGACAAACAAGGATCAAGGCAAGCAAGTAATAATATCAGAAGAAAACTCCATTTATTCCACATTTGCAAATGCAAATAAATTCCAGACTTAGTTTTCTACATCTATCAGGAAGTTCCCAATTATAAAAGGTACATGTTATGGGTATCCCCTTTCTCTGCTCTCTAATGTGCTCACCATCGAGTCTCTTGCCCAGTTAATTAGGGAGAACTGAGGCATGGCTAGCAGCAAGGTAACACATCACTTTCCTGCACTTAAGCCAACCATACGTGAACCGAAATTTGGCTGGTTCAGCAGGGACTGGCCGCATTTTAATCCGTGTATTTTTTTTTTTTTCTAAATAACAATAAATAACTATAAATATAAATAACAAACTTACCTCCACTGTGCAGTTTGTTTTGCACAGAGTGGCCCCAATCCTCCTGTTCTTGGGTCCCTCGGTGGCTGTCCTGGCTCCTCCCCGCAATAGCTAACCTCCCTCTGGGAAGCTCTATGCCAAGGGGGTTAGCTTGCGGGCGCGCTCCCTGTCATACATGCTGCAATCATAGACACAGCGTGTATGACTCGGTCCCGTCCTCGCGGCGGGCCGCGTCATTGGATGCGATTGGCTGTCATTGCCAGGTGTTTTTTCACCTTAATGCAAAGGATGCATTAAAGAGGAGGGCCCACAAAAAAAAACATTAAAAGTCAGCAGCTACAAATACTGCAGCTGCTGACTTTTAATAATCGGACACTTACCTGTCCCAGGGTCCAGCGATGCGGGGAAACGAGGCCCCCCCTCGTTCCCCTCTCCGCTTGCGGTGCCAGCATTCTTAATGTGGGCACCCGGCTGTGGCTTCACAGCCGTGCACCCACTGCGCATGCGCGAGCGGAGCCGTGCGCCGTGATTTGACGCTCACTCATCTGGGACACGTGACAGGTCCCAGATGACTGTGCGGCGCCTAGGGGAAGTGATGTCAGTGCCCGGGCACTGAAGGTGGCGGACTACGAGGGACCCCCTAGCAACAGGCATTTAGAGGTGAGTAAAAAACATTTTTTTTCCAATTATTTTTTTAAAATTTTTTTCATAATTTTTAAGAAAAACATTTTTTTTTGGTGGCAACACCACTTTAAGGTGAAAACACATGAACCTTTACAACCCCTTTAATGCAGTTAGGCCCCACATTTTTCAAACGTACGTATAGCATAGGATTGTGGAATTGAAATTTACTTAAATAACAGATTGACATCCGATACATCCGAATCTCTGAATCAAACAAATTTTGGCCAAATCCTGATACATAACGAAACGAATTGCTCATGTCTAGAAAAATCTTTGTAACTATTCTACTGCGTATTTGGAACTCCTGTGCCTGTACTTGGCATTTATCTATTGCTGGTTTTTCTTACTTTGACTGGTTATAATGTTATTTACCATAAATTCTGGGTAAGTGGCTATAAATTCTTTGTTTTTTTAGTTCTTTTGATTGACTGACAGTTGAGATAATTTGATACCAATTAAGGAAGATGTGACCCTACTTGGTAGTTAACAAACACAGTTTTAATATACCTTGAAGACCAGAGCTGAGAACAACTGTTAGCTTAGAATGACTAACTAGATTTTCCATGATGGGTTTGTTCCAAATTTTCTTTAGTAGCACTGAAATGATTAGCTTTCACAGCAGGTTTCAGAAAGCACTGAAGTCTAAAGGTTATTTTTTACACACTGCGAAAGATGCTGATTTGTCTTTTCAAAAAGCTTGTTTACAGCAAACTTAATTTGTAGATGAGTACATTTGGCAAATATGAACTTCTTTTAAAAAGATTTTAAAAGCAAATTTATTCTATGTCTCGTAAATAAGATTATATATATATATATATATATATATATATATATATATATATATATATATATATATATATATATATACACTGTATGATGTAATGATCGTTTTTAAAAAAAGGAACAGTGATTTTAATGATGCTTAAAGTGAAACAATAATAATTAAAAAAATCCTTTAAATATAGTTCCCGGTGGGTCCCCTTATGCCGCGTACACACGAAGGGACTTTCCCGCGGGATTGTCCGCTGGACTCGAGTCCGCCGGACAGTCCGATCGTGTGTGGGCCTTCGACTGGCTTTTTATTCCAGTCCGGCGGACAATACGGCCGTCTGTAGTATGGTCCGGCGGACCAAAAAGGACGCATGCTCAGTAGCAAGTATTTTTCTAGTATTTTTCTTTTTCTAGTCCCGTCGTACGTGCTGTACGTCATAGCGTGAACTGCCGGACTTTTAGCGCGATCGTGTGTGGTCAAGTCCGTTCGCTTTCAAGTCCGCAGAAGCCCAGCTGGAAAGTCTGGCGATTTGTCCGCTGGACTAGGTCCGGCGGACAAAGTCCGATCGTGTGTACGCGGCATTAGTCTGCATGTAAAGTGGCACATTTGTACCATGTATAGAATCTGCTGCAGCAAAACTGACATTTCTAAAGAAAAAAAAATGACATTTTAATTTGCTGGAAATGCAATACCATTGCCGGCAATACAAAAATGCTCCAAGATATTTACGGGTAGATTTTTAGATTTAGCTTGACTTAAATACAGCAAACCTTATGCCCAAACCCAATTTTGCAACTTTTTGACACTTTTTAGTAAAATTGTACTTATCATCACAACTAGGGCTCGAGTCCTGCGGGAACGTGTGGGAACGGTGTTCCTGCACTTTTTTCACAGCAGGAACGCCATTCCCTTTGCAAGACTAGAACCGCCCGAGCTGATCCTTCACTAAGCGGCGATGCCCAGCATCGCCGCATAGTGAAGGATGGCATCCTCCCCTCCCTTGGTCCTCCTCCTCCAGCAGCCGTGGCTATACTATACACGACTGCGCCTGCCAATCTGCAGCGCTAGATCCCACTGCAATACTGTCATTGGCTGCTAGAACCGCCATTGTCCTAACAACCAATGACATCACCTGTGCTCCCCGCCCTCATCAGCAAGTTCCTCCACCTGGCTTTTGCCCCCCTGCAGCATGCTCCTTCGTCAAGGACTTATCCAGGTACACATTTTTCTACTTTGTGATGGCTCAGTCACAACTCTGATGGGGAACTCTGGGGACACTCTGATGGGGGGGCTCTCTGATGGGGAAACCAGTGGTGACAGCAGTTAACAGTCTTCCAGTGACATCCAGTGATTGTGAAAGGGGCTTCAGTACAATGAATTTGGTTATGTCACCCATTAGGAGTGGGCTTGGCATTGAACGCCTGTCTTCTCTTTTGTTTATTAGTCTCATTGGCCCCCCTGTGCATTTATGGGATCCTTTACCATATGTCACAAAATGGCTGACCACACATCACAGCGCAGATGATACTAAATCTCGTACAGTTGATAATCTTGCACGGCAAGGGCAACTTTTTTCCAGTTTGTATGATATTTTCTTTTTTCAAATAGTCCAGGTTTTCATGGCCGCCATATATATACAGTAACGTAACAAAATACGCTAGATAAATTATACAATATTCCATATAGTGATCATAACATCTCATATCTAACATCTTCTATGTTCCTCTCAAAGAAAAAAAAAAAAAAAGACGATATAACGTCAGTATTGTAACAATCTGGGAGAGAAAAAATAACCCTCAGCCACTATACCTGGTATCACCCAATTTCCCGTTTTCTAGATAACCAAAAGAAAAGAGAAAAAAAAAGAAAGGAGAACAAAACACAAAGAAAAAAAAAAAAAAAAAAGAAAGAAAAAAAAAAAAAGGGGTTAAAAGCCCCAATAAGTACTGGATACTTAATTGTCAACTGTGTAGGATATTTTCTAATGAACTGTGTAACATAGAATTTGCATAATAATTTGGAACAGGGTGTATTTGTGTTAGAAATTCACACTAACTGCACTGTATTTTCGTATCATTTTTTATTTTTTGGTGGGGGAGTGGATCTTGGGTGGGAGTTCCCACACCTTTTTCCCCAGGACTTGACCCCTGATCACAACTACTTAGTGCATTCGGGTGGATTAAAGCTTGTTTTTTTTCCAGGACAAATTGGGCTTTCATTTGGTGGTAACCTTGTATCCAGATCTCTCACATGCATTACTTTCCATCTATATGACATGGACTCTTAATGGAGTAGTGTATGTGAGAGATCTGGATATAAGGTTACTACCATCCTGGGAACATCGGCACTTTTGACTATACATATGAACAAATAACCTGTACCTGCCACTCTATGTTTACTTAATAGTTCTGGATCTATATTCTGATCTTTTTTCACAATCTATACTATCTACTGCAGACTTGGATGAGTGGTGGTGTCACAGTCCCTACCAAGCAGACAGCCAGGCGGGGTCGCATTCCCAGGTGGCCCTGGCTGGTCTTGAACTCATGGACTTCTGTTTAATGCTCCTATTTCCTACCTCTGATCCACACCTCAGTTCCTTTCAGGCTGCTTTCCAACCATGCCTAGTTCAGCATGAAGTACTGAGGGTGATACTCTGATTGCACCTGTCACTCTAGGACCAGCTGCGACAGGTTGCCTAATCTGCTGGGTATAAAAGACTGCCTCACTCTGAGGGCCTGGTCAGTTCATTGTCTCATGTTTGCTAAGTGTTCCTGGTTTATGTTGCAGTGTTCCCAGACTGACCCCGGCTCCGTTTATCATTTATCCTGTCTTCCGGAATCCTTGACTACGGCTTTACCTTGACTATTCCTTGGCAATATCCTGTTAAAGCCCCCGTGCACAGATTCACAGCTCAGGTAGCTTCTTACCTTGCTACCGAGTGCTGTGCGTATTTGGAAGGGTGAGCATTAGGGATGGGCCCGGTGTTCGATTCAAACCCATGTTTGAATCGAGCACCGGGCGTTCGCTCGCTCGGCGAGCCCAGAACTATTGGGGCCGCTCGCATCAAATTCGTGTGATGCGAGCGGCCCGCAATGCATTGCGCTAGTCGCAGTGCAATGCTGGCTGATGATTGGCCAAGCATGCACTGTGACCCCGCATGCTTGGCCAATCACAGCGCCGGCAGCGAGGAGAGCCATAATTGGCTACAGGCAGGATGCCTGTAGCCAATTATAGCTCAGGAGCTTTAGTACACGCCCCATGGTATAAGAGGCCGCCGCGGCGGCGGCCTCGCATATTGTGTTTCAGTGTCAGCGTGTCAGTGTGCTGCTGACTGCTGAGAAAGTGAGAATATGTGCTCTATTGGGGATATGTGTGTGCATGCTGTTAGAACAGCATTGCAGTATCACATCTGGGGGGTGTCTATAGGTGGCCTGTGAAGGGGGGCAGGTTTCCTGTGCTTAGACTGTGCGTACTTTCCCTGCAAAAAAGTGTAATTTTTGCAGGAAAAAAGCTATTTAAAAGCACTCGCGGCTAATGAATTGATGGCTCCTGTAACACAGAGAACTGTCATTCATTAATAAAAAACAAAAAAAAAGCGTAGGGTCCCCCTCAAAATCCATACCAGACCCTTGAGGTCTGGGATGGATTTTAAGGGGAACCCTAGCCAAAAAAAATGGCGTGGGGTCCCCCTCAAAATCCATACCAGACCCTTATCCGAGCACGCAACCTGGCAGGCCGCAGGAAAAGAGGGGGGGAAGAGAGTGCCCCCCCTCCCGCCTGAACCGTACCAGGCCACATGCCCTCAACATTGGGAGGATGCTTTGGGGTCCCCCCCAAAGCACCTTGTCCCCATGTTGATGAGGACAAGGGCCTCTTCCCCACAACCCTGGCCATTGGTTGTGGGGGTCTGCGGGCGGGGGGCTTATCGGAATCTGGAAGCCCCCTTTAACAAGGGGACCCCCAGATCCCCCCCCCCCTGTGTGAAATGGTAAGGGGGTACAAAAGTACCCCTACCATTTCACCAAAAAAGTGTCAAAAATGGTAAAAATAACAGGAGACGGTCTTTGACAATTCCTTTATTAAAATCTTCTTTCTTCATCCTTCGGTTTCTTCATCTTCTCCTTCCGTCATCTTCTTCCATCTTCTTCTTCCTCTGATCCGCTTCTTCTTGCGCTGGTCTTCTCGTCCTTCTCGTCCGGCATCTTCTTCCGTCGGCGTCGGTGTCGGGGTCTCTTCTTGGGCCGCTCCGCGCAATAGGAGGCTCCCTCTGTGTGAGACTCCGCTCCATCTGACAGGTCTTTTATAATGGAGGGCATCTGGTGACCCTGCCCCCTCTGATGCACGGGACGTCATGGGGAATTCCCTATGGCTTTCCCCATGACGTCAGAGGGGGGCGGGGTCACCAGGTGCCCTCCATTATAAAAGACCTGTCAGACGGAGCGGAGCCTCACACAGCGGGAGCCTCCCATTGTGCGGAGCGGCCCAAGAAGAGACACCGACGCCGACAGAAGAAGATGCCGGACGAGAAGGACGAGAAGACCAGCGCAAGAAGAAGCGGATCGGAGGAAGAAGGAGATGGAAGAAGATGGAAGAAGATGACGGAAGGAGAAGATGAAGAAACCGAAGGATGAAGAAAGAAGAAAGAAGATTTTAATAAAGGAATTGTCAAAGACCGTCTCCTGTCATTTTTACAATTTTTGACACTTTTTTGGTGAAATGGTAGGGGTACTTTTGTACCCCCTTACCATTTCACACAGGGGGGGGCGGGATCTGGGGGTCCCCTTGTTAAAGGGGGCTTCCAGATTCCGATAAGCCCCCCGCCCGCAGACCCCCACAACCAATGGCCAGGGTTGTGGGGAAGAGGCCCTTGTCCTCATCAACATGGGGACAAGGTGCTTTGGGGGGGACCCCAAAGCATCCTCCCAATGTTGAGGGCATGTGGCCTGGTACGGTTCAGGCGGAAGGGGGGGCCGCTCTCGCCCCCCCTCTTTTCCTGCGGCCTGCCAGGTTGCGTGCTCGGATAAGGGTCTGGTATGGATTTTGAGGGGGACCCCACGCCATTTTTTTTGGCTAGGGTTCCCCTTAAAATCCATCCCGGACCTCAAGGGTCTGGTATGGATTTTGAGGGGGACCCTACGCCATTTTTTTTTTTTGGCTGGGGTTCCCCTTAATATCCATCCCAGACCTGAAGGGCCTGGTTATTGAATTTGGGGGGACCCCCACGCTTTTTTTTTTTCATTTTCTTTATTTTTTATCAATGACTTTTTTTTTATGAATGACTTTCAGTTTCAATGAATGACTGTTCTCTGTATTACGGGAGCCGTCAATACACATTAGCCGCGAGTGATTTTAAATAGCTTTTTTACTTGCAAAAATGACACTTTTTGCAGAGACAGTTCTAAACACGGGAAACATGCGCCCCTTTACAGGCATACTATAGACACCCCCCAGGTACGAAATTTAAAGGAATATTACACTTTTATTGTTTCAATTTAAGCATTATTAAAATCACTGCTCCTGAAAAAACTGCAGTTTTAAAAAAAAAAATTTGCATTGATACATGTCCCCTGGGGCAGGACCCAGGTCCCCAAACCCTTTTTATGACATAAACATGCATATTAGCCTTTAAAATTAGCACTTTTAATTTCGAACGTTCGCATCCATTATAACTAATAGGGTTCTAAAGCTCGCACGGACTTTAGGTCCATTCGCGGGTTCTGGTGCGAGCCGAACGGGGGGGTGTTCGGCTCATCCCTAGTGAGCATACATCTCTGCAATATGGACTCCAACAAAGGTAAGCCCTTACATAATGAACTGACCATCATGGAGTCCGCAGAGATGTACAAGATGCTCACCTCCCTTGCCCTTCAAGTCTCCAGCCTGGGCCAGACAGTTTCTGAGTTGAAGCAAGAAGTCCGCTTGTTTAAAGGCACAGTACGCCCAACCCTGGAACCTGCATCTCCGGAACCATTTGTTTTGATGCCTGAGAAGTTTGATGGTAATCGTGCATCCTTCCTTTGTTTTAAGATGGATTGTGAGCTGTTGTTTGCCCTTAAGCCTACGACCTATGCCACCGACTATATTAAGATTCGTGCTTCCATCAACCTGCTCACTGGACAATGCAAAACTTGGGCTCATCAGCGTTTACAGGAGGGGAGTCCAGTCTTGGACAGCTGGGAAGCTTTCATGTTTGCTCTGGACTCTTACATTCCTGCTTTCAAGAAAACCAGTGCTCCCAAGTCTGTTCTCTGTACACATGGCCTACGGGTATCCAGGGACAGGAATACACGGTACAGATGCGACTCCATGTCATCTCGGTATGTGCCAAGCCATGAAGCCCCTTCCCTGCAAAGCCTAGATGCTCCTGTGGTTACACGCACACCTTCCCTGGGAGATGTGGAACCCATGGAGATCGGGGCCATCCGGCCCAAGCTTTCTCAAGGTGAAAGAGAGCGGAGAAGAGACTGCAGTCTTTGTTTCTACTGTGGGGGGAGAGGGCACCTTATCTCTCTCTGCCCAATTCGCCCACCTCGGCCAAAGGTTCTCCAAGTGGGTACTCTTAGGATCCTTCCTGCTACCCCTGAATCTCTGCCTGCTATCCAGCTTAAAGTTCCTGTGCCTGTGTCCCCGGTTGAAGTTCCTGTGTCCCCGGTTGAAGTTCCTGTGTCCCCGGTTGAAGTTCCTGTGTCCCCGGTTGAAGTTTCTGTGTCCCCGGATGAAGTTCCTGTGTCCCCTGATGAAGTTCCTGTGTCCCCGGTGGAGGTTCCTGTGTCCCCAGTGGAGGTTCCACTTCCGCTTGAAGTTCCTGTGCCGCTGCTTGAAGTTCTGTCTCCTGACTGCATGTATGCCTCGAATGGGACCGTGGTCCGTAAGCAGGATCCGGAGTTTTTTGTAAGAGCTATACTAGCGACAAAAGTTTCCCCAGCAAAGACAAAGAAAAAGCCCAAAGGGATTAAGGAGAAGTTCTATAACACTTCTACAGTGGTGTGAAAAAGTGTTTGCCCCCTTCCTCATTTCCTGTTCCTTTGCATGTTTGTCACACTTAAGTGTTTCGGAACATCAAACCAATTTAAACAATAGTCAAGGACAACACAAGTAAACACAAAATGCAATTTGTAAATGAAGGTGTTTATTATTAAAGGTGAAAAAAAATCCAAACCATCATGGCCCTGTGTGAAAAAGTGATTGCCCCCTAAACCTAATAACTGGTTGGGCCAACCTTAGCAGCAACAACTGCAACCAAGCGTTTGCGATAACGTGCAATGAGGCTTTTACAGCGTCCTGGAGGAATTTTGGCCCACTCATCTTTGCAGAATTGTCCTAATTCAGTTACATTAAAGGGTTTTCGAGCATGAACGGCCTTTTTAAGGTCATACCACAACATCTCAATAGGATTCAGGTCAGGACTTTGGCTAGGCCACTCCAAAGTCTTCATTTTGTTTTTCTTCAGCCATTCGGTGGTGGACTTGCTGGTGTGTTTAGGATCATTGTCCTGCTGCAGAACCCAAGTTCGTTTCAGCTTGAGTACACGAACAGATGGTCGGACATTCTCCTTCAGGATCTCTTGGTAGACAGCAGAATTCATAGTTCCTTTTATCACGACAAGTCTTCCAGGTCCTGAAGCAGCAAAACAGCCCCAGACCATCACACTACCACCACCATATTTTACTGTTGGTATAATGTTCTTTTTCTGAAATGCAGTGTTCCTTCTACGCCAGATATACTTGGACACACACCTTCCAAAGAGTTCCACTTTTGTCTCATCGGTCCACAGAATGTTGTCCCAAAAGTCTTGGGATCATCAAGATGTGTTGTGGAGAAATTGAGACGAGCTTTGATGTTCTTTTTGCTCAGCAGTGGTTTTCTCCTTGGAACTCTGCCATGCAGGCCATTTTTGCCCAGTCTTTTCCTGATGGTGGAGGCATGAACGCTGACCTTAACTGAGGCAAGTGAGGCCTGCAGTTCCTTGGACGTTGTTGTGGGGTCTTTTGTGACCTCTTGGATGAGTCGTCGCTGCGCTCTTGGGGTAATTTTGGGCGGCCGGCCACTCCTGGGAAGGTTCACCACTGTTCCATGTCTTCGCCATTTGTGGATAATGGCTCTCACTGTGGTTCGCTGGATTCCCAAAGCTTTGGAAATGGCTTTATAACCCTTTCCAGACTGATAGATCTCAATTACTTTCTTTCTCAATTGTTCCTGAATTTCTTTGGGTCTCGGCATGATGTGTAGCTTTTAAGGATCTTCTGGTGGACCTTACTGTGTCAAGCAGCTCCTATTTAAGTGATGCCTTGATTGTGAACAGGTGTGGCAATAATCAGGCCTGGGTGTGGCTAGAGAAATTGAACTCAGGTGTGGACAACCACAGTTATAGTATGTTTTAACAAGGGGGGCAATCACTTTTTCACACAGGGCCATGATGGTTTGGATTTTTTTTCACCTTTAATAATAAACACCTTCATTTACAAATTGCATTTTGTGTTTACTTGTGTTGTCCTTGACTATTGTTTAAATTGGTTTGATGTTCCGAAACACTTAAGTGTGACAAACATGCAAAGGAACAGGAAATGAGGAAGGGGGCAAACACTTTTTCACACCACTGTATTTACTCTTGTGGTATGGATGTTTTTGACAAACTGTCTGTTCGCTCCCGGGGGGCATTCTAAAGGGGGAACTGTCACGGTCCCTACCGTACCAAGCAGACGGCCAGGCGGGGTCGCATCCCAGGTGGCCCTGGCTGGTCTTGAACTCATGGCCTTCTGTTTAATGCTCATATTTCCTACCTCTGAGTCACACCTCAGTTCCTTTCAACCTGCTTTCCAACCATGCCTAGTTCAGCATGAAGTACTGAGGGTGATACTCTGATTGCACCTGTCACTCTAGGATCAGCTGAGACAGGTTGCCTAATCTGCTGGGTATAAAAGACTGCCTCACTCTGAGGGCCTGGTCAGTTCATTGTCTCATGTTTGCCAAGTGGTCCTGGTTTCTGTTGCAGTATTCCAAGACTGACCCAGGCTTCTGACCCTGGCTCCGTTTATCGTTTATCCTGTCTTCCGGAATCCTTGACTACGGCTTTACCTTGATTATTCCTTGGCAATTTCCTGTTAAAGCCCCCGTGCACAGATTCACAGCTCAGGTAGCTTTTTACCTTGCTACCGAGTGCTGTGTGTATTTGCAAGGGTGAGCATACATCTCTGCAATATGGACTCCAACAAAGGTAAGCCCTTACAGGTGGGTTACTCCCATGGGCCGGTAGGCGCTATCTTTATCTGGAAATCTATGTCAGATTTTTCATATTTTTTTTAGGATGCCTGTAGAAGCTACACACACCTACTAAAGTTATACTTTGTAAATTGATTGAGTTCGCAAGACACAATTCTGTTGCCATCATCCCTAAAAATGGTAAATAGTGAACCTCTAGGACTGGGACTTTAAAGGCAACCATAATAGAAAAAATATACATAAAATTATATAAATTTTTATAAATTTATTGTACAAAAGACATAGAATATTTGAAAACACATATATAAATTTCCAGATAAAAACAAAACCGATGTTTCGAGATGATATGCATGGAGGTAGGTGAAAATTCTGACGCGTTTCCAAACGGCTAGTAATATGCCTATCTTCCTCAGGGAATTATAATCACCATCTACAGGATATCAAAACATACTGATTACACAGTTATCATGTATAGATTCAAATGCCAGACTAAACATAGAATGGAATTTTTACAATTGACAACAAATTGATAAAGGTGCCATATACATAACACACTTACATCATCATACAGAACATCATATATATGGCATTGCTTCCCATTCACTTTCAGGAAAGAACCCAGGTGGATGTCCAAAACAGCAAAGGTAAAAGCAAAATTCCCGAACTCCCTACAAGACGGCGTAGAAAGGATATCTCTATAAACCAAATGGCGTGGAAACCTATAGATAGCCACCACTGGAAAAACAATACACAAATGGGGAGTCATAAGAAAAAGCCTGGATACAAAATTAAATAGGCAGAGTAGGAATCCCCACCCAACCACCAGACTAATTGAAACTCACCAAATAGTTCTATTGAAAAAATCCCAGTTGGAGAAGAAATCCCAGATGGAAAACTCCAAAATGAAACCGTCCAGATGGTAGAGAGCAGGTCCTACAGCATCATGCTGTGGAGGGGAATGACGCCATGTGCCGTCTTAGGCGTCCTTATGTAGGTGTGCTTGGATCCGTCCCGCCCCATGGGAGTGTTATCCGATGACGCTGGACGCAAATAGCGTCCGACGTCATCGGAAAATCTCCCGCCCATTGGGCTGCATCATGTCCTGGATGGATTGCCAGGACCATCATGCAGCAAGGACGCCGTAAGTGCATCTGCACGGCAACCCAAAAGAACGCCATCGTGCATCGCCCAATGCGCATGCGCGACGTGGCCAGCCACGTCATCGCACATCTCAAAAGTGCGCATGCGCGATGGGTCACCCGGGCGTAAGCACATCAAGCACATAAACACATAGCGCACATGCACGACAGATCAATAGGCGTCAGCGCAATTGGCACAGGGACGGCCAAACCACCAACCTCACACTCCCCCCTGGGAGGCCGGGGGCGTGCGATTACGCCAACCCCACAGCTCCAGAGCAAGTGAAAGGCAGGTAGATCCCGATGCAAAACAGATGGGCTGCCCGGGAAATGGCAACGCCCCTAAGGTGGAACCCCCGGCCCCAAACAGGACATGGCAAAGGGGAAATCTGGAAACCCAAAAAATCCCAAAAGCCAAATGCCAAGGGAGCCGGTGAAGGGGGACCCTTGCTGCACAATGAAATGGACACCAGGGGAGATGGAAAATCCTAAATACCCCCCAATGGACCGGGTCCAGGGGTTGTTAGGTTTCCTGTATTGTCCTCTGCATCAGCTCCTCTTTCCCTCAACTGGACTTTGACGGTCAATGGAAAACTCTCGCCCTTTTCCCCCCTTGTCTGTCCAGACAGGCAAAAAAGACACCATACACCGTGTGTGGTTGAAAAAAGAATGCCTTTACTTCCCGTTTCACAGAGCATATACAATACAAGAAAGGGGGAAGAACGCAATTGAACAACCAATCACATTCAAGCATTTAAGCATTTTGTTATACAATTCAATATTGATCTGCAAGATTCATAATATTTCTTCCTTCAGACTCCACATCATATTTACTCTAAAAATGTCTCACGCAATATATGTCCTTGATAAGGTTCTCAGTATGTTTTGATAATAAATAGAAGTACAAAACAGCATACTTGTTATGGGAAGCAGACCCGTTACTAGAAGCCATGAGAAATAAAACTTCTTATGGAAGTGTGTGAGTGTGAGATAAACAGAATTTACAGTGAGTTTCTACTATTTCAATACTATTAAATCTTGAAGGGTAACTCTACACTTCCCACGTTTCCTTACAATCCCTCCTTTGATAATAGGAGACTTTAAGAAGTCTCCGCTGATCACTCATTGTACCACCTATATCCTGCCTTAAACATGGTCATGGCTGTTTCAGACTTATCAACTAGGTTCTTTGATTTTGCTACTTTACTTATCAGGCAGAACACCAATTTGATTGTCACATAAACGTGTCATACCCGCTTTCTTACAGAAATTCATAATGTTTTCCCAAATAGAACCGAACCATCCTCCTACACCTGAAAAGGGATTCCATGAGTGACATTCATCCATGAATCCATTAACATCCCAAATCAATCTCCTTTGTGACGGCATTGTATACGCCTACCCCACCGAAGGATGCAAAAATTTTGTCCCACCAAGTGGTTAATTCCCTCTTGTGTCTGCCAAATTCAAGGTGACCGTGGGCAGGTTTCATGGACACAAGTGTGTCTGACCCTGTGGTCCCCATTAGAGGGATCATTTCCACAACAGTACACCAACCTGAAGTTTTTCTGTCCATAGGGTAAGGGACGGTGGTATGGCACCATAGTCCACAACAGACCATCCATCCGTGGGGAACATGAGGGGTTTGAACCACTTTGGGGGGGGCTAAGTCTTGACCTTAATCCCACTAAACACATCCAATCCCCCAAAGAGGGAATGCTATCTCCACCTTGCCTTATCCAGGGGCTGTCCATGTGTGTGCTGTTTATCCATTCAGTAACCCGTGGATTGTTGGATCCCCTTACACATTTACATATGTCATATAGGGACATGTTACCTATGCTTTCATCAGGGTCCAGGATATTAAAAGTAGCTAACCCGTGGGAGTGGTGTTTATAACAGGGACTTCCTGGGTGGTATTTAGTAACTGCTCTAGGGTGATAGGCCTTCCAACCATAGGGACTAAATGTGGGCCTGTGGATAAGTATGACTCCTTTCCATGTATGTTGCTCTGGCATTCACTACAACAGTACCCTCCCCCATCCCGCACGAGGAGTTTAGCCAACACCCAAAAAATAAGAGTAAGAATACAGTGATGGTCATTTCAATTGGAAAAAGAAAGACTGTCCAGGTGGTGCATTTTCTTGGCTCACGGGGAAAGTCTATGGTAAGAATGGTTTGGGGGGGTTAAAGGGTTTTGTGAGAGGGGGCATGGGACAGTAGTGGCTGAGTCTCTTGTACAGTTGTTGGTGGGGACTCCTCCATTTCCTTTCCTGTCTCCTTTATCTGTGGGCTCTTCTTCAACCTTGATGCATGGATCCATTGTGGGCTTTGATCCGTCAGTATTGCTGTCCTGGAGACCTTGAGGACTTCAAATGGACCTTGGAAGACGGGGCCTGGTTGTTTGCGGACTGCAAGTTATTTGATTAGTACTTTATCCCCCGAGACGAAAGGATGTGTTGGTTCTGTGGAAAGAGGAAGAAAGGTGACAGCAACCTTGTCATAAGTTTCAGCAGGGCTACTTACCAGATATTTCACGTGCTCTTCCTGTAAGGAATATAAGTTAGATTCCTCGCCTATCTTAGGGGCTTTTTGAGCGGGTCTTCCCATAAGGATCTCAAAAGGTGGACAGTCCTGTCCTAGCATGGGGGTGGTTCTTATCTGGGGGTGGGCCTTTTTAAATTTGTCTTTAATGTTTCTATTCAGCTATCCCTGCGGTCTCTCCTGTTACGGGAATAACTTCCGGCCATGAGGAAAATGGCAAAATGGAGTATTATTACGCAAAGATATTTGATATTACCTTTCTGTTTGGGCATGTGTGTCAAATCAATCTGTAAGTCTTTTAATGGGCCTATGTGTCCCTGAACATTATTCTGGACACAAGTTAAGCAAGTTGCTGTAGGGGTTTCTTACCTATGTGCCCGGGGCCATGGAGATAAGATAAAATCAAAGGAGCTACTGTTTCTGGAATATCTATGATCCCCTCCTTGTTTGACCACAAGCCGTCCGGGTTGTGTGTCAAACCATGTGACTCCCAACAGGTAATGTCAGACAATTCTTCTGGCTCGGGCTGGGAAACTTGGGGACGAAAATCTGTAGAAAACAATTGGAGGGTTGATTCCCACTTCTGAGGATTGTCTCCTCAGCAGCAATTTTGGTTGCTCTGACCCTTACGTTGTTTCCCTTTGTAATATCAGATTTGTCATAGGAATGACCTATTACTTTTATGACATTAATAAAAAAAAAATTTTTTTGTTTTTTGAGGGTAAGTGGAGTGCACTTAATAAATCCTCTACCCAGACTCGATTTGAGATTTGCTTATTATCCGCTGTCTTGTACCCGCGGGCCCAAAAGACCCCAAAAGTGTATCTATTGTCAGTGTAAATGTTTACTTTTTGTCCTTTGAATAATTGACAGGCATGTGTCATAGCATAGAGCTCTGCCTGCTGATCTGAAGTCGCTGCTAGTGGTTTTGGTTCTTATATTATGTCTGGTAAAGTCACTATAGCATACAGTATCGCTTAGAACAGCTGCCGTCAAAAAAAAAAAACATTTATGTAGTCAGTAGATGTAGAAATGTTTTGTAAAAGGTGTACTACAGTATGTGTTGTGTACAATGTAGTATCAGTTCCTAAAGTGATTTTGGATGTTTCCTTTACTGTCATGTTTACTGCCACAGGCAGCAACAGCTTGTAGGCAAGCTGGCAGTCCTTGTATCTGAACGGGGAGTTTTTTGGATAGATAAGCCACGGGTCGGTAGTGGGTACCATGTGCTTGGGCCAGCACGGCAGCCAGCGCAGGGTCCCTGACTATACAGTAAAGCACAAAGGATTTCTTATGATCTGGTAAACCCAGTGCTGGAGCACTGGCCAAAGACTGTAATAAGGTACGTGTTATTTCCTCAGTGTAACACCTGCTTGGGGGCAGTGGCTGCAGTAGAGGGGTGCAAGGATTGAATCATAAAAAGAACAATCTGGGATCCACTGCCTGCAGTAGACAATAGAGCCAAGAAAAGAAAGGAGCGCTGCCTTATCTTTGGGGCCGAGACAGGTCAGAGTCTTGACTCTTTCAGGGGACACTTGCTTGGTCCCGCCTGAGATAATACATCCTAGGTATTCCACCCTCTCCCTGCACCACTGGATCTCTTTTGCGAGACACCAAGTGACCCTTAAGAGATAAGTGAGTCATCAGGCTTTTAGAGTCTTCTGCACACTGTGCCCCGCTCTCACTACATAACAGTAGGTCATCTACATATTGCAGGAGTACTGATCCCTGTGGGAGCACCCAGTCATCCAGGGTTAGTTTTAACACCATGGAAAATGCTGCAGGACTGTCCACAAAGTCTTGAGGAAGACTGTCCCAAGTCAGTCGGCCCCGAGCTCGAGCCTCAGGCAAAGGCAAAGATCCTTTGGAAATCCCTGTGAACATCAATGCTAAAGAAAGCATTGGAAGTCTAGTACCCTATATACAGTGGAGGAAGTGGGGATGTTTATAAAAATTCCCGTGATGTTTGAGACTAGTGGTGGAGGTGGTTAAATACATTTGTTCACCCCCCTCAAATCCCCCTAGCCTCCACTCGCTGCTGGCTTTCTTTACTGCATGTGTGTATTCCAGGGACTGATAATGGGTTTTAGAATGCCTTTCTGCATGCATGTGGTGATCTGTGGTGCTATACCCTGTAATTCGTCAACATGACGGTGGTATTGTTTCTGAAAGAATGGTATGATGTTTGGTTCGAAAGTAGGGACATAAGGAGTGCATTTGACATGTCCTACGTCTGTCTTTGACTTTTCCCATATCGGGTGAGTCTCTAATGGTGCCAGTATGGTCATAAAGTAAAACGTTAAATCTTTTCTTTTTGGAAAGTCAAGTCACATGTTGCTGATTCGGTAGTCATTCCCCCTTGTAGGTTAAATTTAACGTTACGCCTAATGAAGACATGAGGTCTCTTCCCTTTAGACATAAGGGGCAGTCAATGAGGATGGCAAATGTTTGTGTGTAACATCTATCCCATTAATTCCCATAGAGTAGAGCAGCCCTCGGTACAATTATTTTTTTTTTTTGGTTGAAAAAACGGGTGTCGTTAAGACAACTCGTATTAGCCCCTGTGTCCACTAAAAAACATACCACCCATCCCTCAACTTTAAGGACTACCTTCGGAAGTGTTTTCCAGTGGGAAGAGAAGAAATGCATTACCAAGGAGGGAATCTGCTCCGGGTACTCCTTATGGATGTTGATGAAAGGGGTCATTGCGAGGGTTGTTATCATTGTACCCTGGCCAATCCATTTGAATTAATTCTAGGTTTCTGGGTTCTGGCCGCTCTCTGGGGGGCCAGGCCGCCTTGACTACAGGACGGCTATATTCTTGGTGCATTCGGCGGCCAGGCGGGTGTTGGTTTTGGCTGTATTGTTGGTGTTGCAGGGAGAGGCCTTGTTGTGTTGGGGAAGGATATTGCTGTATTTGATAATTGGGAAATTTACGCTGATATATGCCTCTGGAAACACTCCACCCCGTCCTTTGAAACCTACTCTGTCCATTTCCCTGGGTGTTTCTTCTGTGTGGACAATATTTTTTCCAATGGGAGGGGTCTCCACAATGAAAACAGCTTTGATTTGGGTATTCTTGTGTTTGCAACGTGGAATTATCAAAGGCTGGGAGCATGGGGGTGGGAGTCCCTGAGGTCTGGGCGAATAGTCCTCCTTTGGTATTAAAAAATCCAGAGGAGGCCCTTTTCTTTACATCATCCACAAACTGTGGGGGGGACATGGTTGCCCACTCAGTATTGACCAGTTTAATTACCTGGGTCACCTTTGGATCTCCATTGTTCATGGCAGTGCTGACAAAAAGTTGTGGGCTATCTACATCACATGTCAAATAGATCTTATAAAGCCGGGACACAAAAGAAAAAAAATCTTCTCCTGGCTGCTGTTTACATGAGATTAAGTCATGTATGGGCATTTCTGGTTTATAGGCTTTCCTCTATGCTGCCAGGAGATTATTCCAAAATGTGGGCCAGTTTTCCTCAGCTTCATATAAATTACTAGCTTTGAACCAATTTGATATTTTTATATCCGCTGAACTTTCGGGATCTACAGCATTTACTATGACTTCTAAGTCTTCTTGTGACATACGTGCCCCCTCACAATATCTCTTTAGGAAATTAACTGCTGCTCGGGGGTCTTTTCTAGGTTTGGGACATGTTTCTTTAATTTCCCTGACAGTACCTAACGGGAGCGGGATTTGGACTTGCGTGGTTCCTATGGTAATGAGAGGCAAAGCAAGTGTGGCAGATGTTGTGTCAGTTTTCTCAGGGTCAGTGACCACTGGAATTTTGATTAAGGAGGTGCTGGTGTTGTCATACTCATCACTCTCCAGGGCTGGGCATTCTTCATCAGTAGACTGGGGTGAATTATCTTTGTTAGGGGAGGATAATGAAGGATAAAGTCTTTCTTTTGGCTTTTCGTCATTATCCGTTTTAATCATAGCATACGGTGGAGGTACTGGTGCCAAACGCACATAATCCTTTGAATCCCCCTTGTCATAACAAGGGGGTTGGACAGGGGCAGAGGCAAGTGTTGGTTTTTCAGGAGGCTTGTCTAAGGAACGATGAGGGAATTGCTTTTTATAATTTTTCAATGCTTTACACCACATTTTATAACATTCAGTCATATATTCTTTATCATAAGGAAACGGTGGATAATTATACTGCTTATGTTGGCTACAAATTTTGGTGACTTCTTCCCATTCCTCCGCAAAACATGGTCCCCACTCACTTAGCCCCGCAATTTGTAGAGCATGTGCTCTGGTCAATATGTTTTTCCAGAAGGGTTCAGTATAATATGTTCCATAGTTTCCAGACACGAAATCTAAAGGAGTGGGCTGATCCGGCTTACCTTCCGAACCTCCCTTTCCCGGCAGATTTCCCATGTTTACAATTCTTATACTTTATCTTGTATTATAACTCTATTTATACACATCAGCTGCAGAACATACAGTTAATGACTTAGGACAAGCCACAAAAGTTTCACCCGTTCCACATTCAATAGTACCTATGACACCTTTAACAGTTAAAGCTTCTTGAAATTAAAAAGTTTTTTATTTCTTGGCAAAATGCCAAAAAAAGACTCCCTCTGGCCAGAGGTTCCCCTGCTTATAAGTAAGCTTTGTACATTATTACTTTCCTTATTCTTATAACCAAACAATTTTTATTTATATTTTAAATTTCTTGGCAAAGTGCCAACAGGTTTAAACAGTACTTTCAATTGCTGTAATACTAATGCTGCAAACAATTCCCCACTATCCGTTACGGTTGGTGAGATATTAGCATTTGAACCCTTGTTGGCAAAACGCCAAAATATCCAAAATTTGCACCTGACTTCCCCTGCGCAAAAGATGTCAGTGGCAAAAGGAATTATTCACATAGCATGTTTTGATCAAAAGTTAGCCTCACCAATCCATGTATTACCCCAGAAAAATGTTACAACGTCCCTGTTGTCATGATGTATCAAAGACCCTCCTGGAACACAAAACTATTATGTATATTAAACCTGGTAATAACCTCCGGGAATACTAGCAACCAAATAAGTATTTGATCCCTCATACACAAATAATAGGTTTGTTAAACACTCTGGGCAGCGTCCTGCCAAAAACACTTAGACATTATTTCAAATATGACATTAAAATGATTTAGAGGTTTCCAATGACCAGTCCTTCTGGTTAAAAACAAGGTTTTCAACCTGCTATGGTATGATATTAATACAATATATGGGAGGGATACTGGGCAATTTTAGCAGGTATCCTTGTCCCCTATATTTTGATACCTAATACCGTTCTTTTATATTAATACCCGGGATCTTGGTACATCTCGTCAGTTTATCCCGATTTCCGGGATCCTGGTACTCGTCAATTATCCCAATATATGAGTGAGCTGTGCTATAATTCTCCTGGGATCCTAGACCGGCATCCCAGCTTAATGTCCCTAATCTCCCTATCTCTCAGGACCCGGGATTCTGGTACACCTCGTCAGTAATCCCAATTTCCGGGATCCTGGTACTCGTCAGTAATCCCAATAATGTCCTTATCTCTAAGGCAAGCTAATCAAATTAAATTAATCAATTATGCCTTGAGTTCTATAATGCGACGGGTTATAACATTGACAGAGTAAGCTGTTCAAAAATACTTTGAAAAAGTAATTTTAATGAAAGCTTACCTGTAATGTACCCCACTTCTGGTACCATCTGTTAGGTTTCCTGTATTGTCCTCTGCATCAGCTCCTCTTTCCCTCAACTGGACTTTGACGGTCAATGGAAAACTCTCGCCCTTTTCCCCCCTTGTCTGTCCAGACAGGCAAAAAAGACACCATACACCGTGTGTGGTTGAAAAAAGAATGCCTTTACTTCCCGTTTCACAGAGCATATACAATACAAGAAAGGGGGAAGAACGCAATTGAACAACCAATCACATTCAAGCATTTAAGCATTTTGTTATACAATTCAATATTGATCTGCAAGATTCATAATATTTCTTCCTTCAGACTCCACATCATATTTACTCTAAAAATGTCTCACGCAATATATGTCCTTGATAAGGTTCTCAGTATGTTTTGATAATAAATAGAAGTACAAAACAGCATACTTGTTATGGGAAGCAGACCCGTTACTAGAAGCCATGAGAACTAAAACTTCTTATGGAAGTGTGTGAGTGTGAGATAAACAGAATTTACAGTGAGTTTCTACAGAAAAACAGAAAAACATCTTTGTTACAATACTATTAAATCTTGAAGGGTAACTCTACACTTCCCACGTTTCCTTACAGGGGTCTCACCCATAAACTACATGGGATCGATCAGGGGCATAGAATAAATAGAGGAGGGAGCCTATTGTTAATGGGAGGCACTGAACTAACCCCAGACCACAGCCCCCAAGCCTGAATTGGGCCCGGGCCTGGTCTGTGGGAACCCCCCCCCCCAAAAAAACAACTAAGGACTAAAACCACTGGCATCAATACCACCCATAAGGATCGGAAAGAGATTCCAGACCCATGGGTGGATATATTAACCCCTAAGGAGTCCAAGGCACCCCCTACCCCTACCAAGAAGCAGGGAGAGAGAGGCCTCGCCCCCACATAATACCCCCACGATAAAAATCACAGCAGGAGAGAAGGAGCCTAAGGACCCCATGGGGTTACGATGCCAGGTAAGGAGTAAGGGAAGTTGATCCCCCAAACAAGAAATGGACCATCCAAAATCCACCAATAAGTGAATCCCGGGGAAGCAAAGCCATTTACAATGACATAATAAAAAATATATAATATACAAAAATATATACAAATCCCCAATGAATAATTCACCTTTCCAAATACACCACTAAGAAGGAAATACCTCCCTGAAATACACCAACCCTTAGAAACCTAGAGACAGAAGGGGGTGGGAAAAAGAGATTCAAAAAGACCCGTAAACCCATAAATTAATTAGTCAGTTTTACCCGAACTATAGCCTTCCAAAAAAGGCCTAAAACTTTCAACCTCATTGAGGCCTGGAGGAGTGGTTGCCCTCAAGGTCCTAATCCAGCGCATTTCCCGCTGGAGTAGCACCTTGTTCCAATCTCCCCCCCTGATTGGAATGTGTAATCTGTCTAAGACGGTAAAGTTTACTTTAGGAAGTCTGTAATTATGTTTTTTTGCCACATGGAGTCCCAAGGGCAAATATAGATTACAAATTTTCATATCATACATGTGTTTCTCTACCCTCTTGCTGAGTTTTTGTCTTGTCTTACCGACATAAAAGGCACCACACTGACACTGCATGAGGTATACCACCCCCTGAGTCTGGCAAGATGCGTAATGTCTCAGGGAGAAGTCTACCCCATTCGGCAGTGTCAGTGTGTTCCTCTGTCCAATCACTGAACATTGAGCACAATTTCCACAAGGGAAAGTTCCAAAGTTTTTACACGGATCCCTTCTTGAATTTCCTCTGTATTCACTTTGTGTGACTAGATTGCCTATCAAGCCTGCTTTTTTATAAGAAATAAGTGGGAGGGGCGTTACCAAACCACCCACAGTTGGATCCTCCGTCAAGATAGACCAATGCTTAGTGATGATTTTTCGAATCATCTGATGTTCATTGGAGAAACGCAATATGATGCGTGTATTATCATCCAAGTCTTTTTTCTTTTTGGTTTTGAAAAGAAGATCTTTTCTGGCTAGAGATTTAACTCGATTAAAGGCCTTCTTAAGGCAGGTTTTAGTGTAGCCCCTACTTAGCAATCTTTGGGTAAGTCCATCACTTTCTCTTTGAAAGTCCTCTTCACCAGTACAGTTCCTTCTGATCCGAAGGAACTGACTGAAGGGGATAGACCTCTTTAGAGAGAGCGAATGGAAACTATCTGCATGGAGCAGAGTGTTCCCAGCAGTTTCTTTACGGAACAACTTGCTGGTGAGGTTCCCGTTGGGGGCTTTTTGAATACAGATATCCAAGAAGTTAACCTCATTGAGATCAAAGCTCATTGTAAAGAATAGATTGAAAACATTGTCATTCATAAGTTGTAGGCATTCCAATAACTTGGTCTCCGAGCCGTCCCAAATGATAAGGACATCGTCTATGTACCTCTGCCACATGAGAATGTGACAGGTTTACACAGACGCACGCTCACTGGCCAGGAAATCTTTTTCCCACTCCCCCAGGTACAGATTCGCATATGAGGGCGCACAACACGTCCCCATAGCTACTCCCTGTACCTGGAGGTAGTGGGAATCCTTAAGGATGAAAACGTTATGCCGGAGAATGAAGTCCAGCATCTGAATGACAAATGCATTGAACTTACAATCTGTAGTGGTTCTCTGTTTGAGAACCCTGTCCACAGCAGCAATTCCCAAATCATGGGCAATGCTGTTGTATAATGACTCTACGTCGATTAGTCACCAAAATCGCCGCTTCAGGAATGACCAAATCCTCAATAATATGTAACAAATGGATGGTGTCCTTGGTGTAGGACGGTAAGTCCATCACATGAGGTCTTAGGTGATCATCGATCACTTGACTGATACCTTCAGAGATTGATCCATTACCCGATACTATGGGTCTGCCCGGTGGACTTTTGAGGCTTTTATGCACCTTAGGGAGAGCATATAGGGTGGGCAATCTGGGGTGTCTAGTTCTTATGAAGTCCCACACTTCTCGAGTTATTGCTCCCTCATTGAGGAACTCATCAACGAGGATATAAAAATCCTGGTTGTATTTGTCCACCAATGAAGGGGGAATTTTTCTGTAACACTTTGGGTTATTGAGTATTTTTAGAACCATATTTTCATAATCCAAATTGTTCATAATCACTATATTGCCCCCTTTATCTGAGCCTTTAATTGTAATCTCTCCGTTATTTTTAAGGGATAAAAGTGCCTTTTTCTGTTCTATATTCAAATTTTGCTGTCCCAAATCATCCTTAAGTCTGTCCAAATCCTTAGTGGTCTGTTTGACAAAAAGTGCCAATGCCGGATTCTGGTTGAGTTGTGGAAAAATATGTGATCTACGTTTGAACTTTTTGGGTTCATAGATCACATCCTTTTCCGTTTCCTCCTCACTCCCCTCACTGTCCAAAACATCCTCCTCCTGCTCATCCCAAGACCCACTCTCAAGTACAAGGAGGTTGAGGTCCCTCAGAGCTCTAAAGTCTGCTGCCTTTAAATTAGGTGGTAAATCACCTTCTTTTTGTGTTTGTTTTTTATATAAACTTTTGTAGAATAACTTGCGGGCAAACAAATTGATGTCCTTGATAACCTCAAACGCATCAGTGTTTTTGTTAGGACAGAAAGATAACCCAAATGAGAGCACCTCATGTTCCCATTTAGTGAGCATATGTGAAGACAGATTTATGATATTTAAACCTCCTTCGTTTGGCCCTTGGCAGTTGTAGACTCTGTCTCTATTTGGGTCATTACTGACTGAGATATCCCCGCTTGTATCAATGGAGTTGATAACGGGGGTACTTGTGGTATCCGATTCCGGTCTAAAAAATCATCCAACTGAGTGCGTTGGCTTTTAGAGATCGCTCCTTGATCCTTTTTGCTACCTTTAGTGCGATTAGAGGAGTTATTTTCGAGGATTCCACCTGTTGAATTTTTAAATGCAGCTGAGCCTGTCTTACCGTCCCGATCCATATGAAGATCAGTGGCCGATTTTTTAGGGAGTTAATGGACCTCACCTTCCAATTCATGTTGTCTAGGAAATAAACCTTTCCTTTTTCCAAATTGTCGGCCTGTATGGGAGGAGACTGAGGAGGATGAGTTAGAGGGTGTATCAGATAGATCATCATTCGATTTAAACATATTTTCCGCAGGACCTTTCTTGTCTTTGCGAGTCATTTTAGAATTTTAGAATTTTTTGTCCATGTTCCATTTATATGCTCGATTCTCCCCGAATGCATTTTTATCTCTCCAATATTCTTTCTCCTTTTTGATCAAAATTTGTTTACTAAAGGTTTCTAAATGTTCCTTTAGTTTAGTTTCAGATTTATTATAGTCCTCATGACTTTTTAGGGGTGTGAGTCGAGCAAAAAGGGAACCAATCTCATCATTCATCGTTACTAATTGTGACTTGTATTCATTCTGAAGCAGCAACATAAGACGGCACATGGCGTCATTCCCCTCCACAGCATGGTGCTGTAGGAGCTGCTCTCCACCATCTGGACGGTTTCATTTTGGAGTTTTCCATCTGGGATTTCTTCTCCAACTGGGATTTTTTCAATAGAACTATTTGGGTGAGTTTCAATTAGTCTGGTGGTTGGGTGGGGATTCCTACTCTGCCTATTTAATTTTGTATCCAGGCTTTTTCTTATGACTCCCCATTTGTGTATTGTTTTTCCAGTGGTGGCTATCTATAGGTTTCTACGCCATTTGGTTTATAGAGATATCCTTTCTATGCCGTCTTGTAGGGAGTTCGGGAATTTTGCTTTTACCTTTGCTGTTTTGGACATCCACCTGGGTTCTTTCCTGAAAGTGAATGGGAAGCAATGCCATATATATGATGTTCTGTATGATGATGTAAGTGTGTTATGTATATGGCACCTTTATCAATTTATTGTCAATTGTAAAAATTCCATTCTATGTTTAGTCTGGCATTTGAATCTATACATGATAACTGTGTAATCAGTATGTTTTGATATCCTGTAGATGGTGATTATAATTCCCTGAGGAAGATAGGCATATTACTAGCCGTTTGGTAATGCGTCGGGATTTTCACCTACCTCCATGCATATCATCTCGAAACATCGGTTTTGTTTTTATCTGGAAATTTATATATGTGTTTTCAAATATTCTATGTCTTTTGTACAATAAATTTATAAAAATTTATATAATTTTATGTATATTTTTTCTATTATGGTTGCCTTTAAAGTCCCAGTCCTAGAGGTTCACTATTTACCAAAGTTATACTTTGTATATGTTTGAGTGGCCCTGAGGAAGCGGGAGTCCCAGGAAACACAACGACCAGACCAAGCTAACACTGAATACATACTCTTATGTCTTTATAGGATGTACTCTATACTGTATGGTATTAATCATGTGTCTTTTATGTCATGAGGAATTTTTTATCTGTACAAACTCTACATTTTTTTTATGTTTTGTGTAAGTTGTTCTCAAAGGCAAATGTAAGGTCCCCCCTCTTTGACCTATGCTTCTTATCTTTTCAACTTTATTTTGTACTTTATTTCACAAAAACTTTTTTTATATTACGTACGGGCCACACTATATTTATTTTCTTTAATGAGACATCAAGGGTCTTTTAGACCTGACCTCCATTGAACCTTAAGGATTGCAGATTGCGCTCCACTATTTTGTTCTCTGGCTGCAAAAAGCCAGGCAAATTGACACTAGAAACCAGAAGTGATGTTTTACATATCGCTTCCAGGGTCATTCTATCTAAGGGAGTTCAGCAAACACATGTTCACTGGTATATCTTTCATCCACCTAGCGTCCACTGCTATGTGGGTTCTGAACTGCAGATGGGACAGTGGAACCTGGGAAACAAGGCAGGGGGTTGCGTTGGGGTGGGGGGTAACACTCTGGAGGTCAACTAAAGTGTTCATTAGAAAGCCAACAGTTGGCTTGTGGAGTGTTTGTAAACCCTCCTATCCACCACCACTGTACGATGGTGGCACTAAAAGAGTTAAAAGTCCCCATCCCCACTATATGGTATTTACATTTTTTTTTTTTTTTAGTACGTCGCCCATGGCAGTGCTCAACTCCCCTTGCTTTTTGTGACAATAGCTTGCCTGTGGGCCTTGAAAAGGGCCAGCATTTAGTATCACAATTTACTCCAGCAGAGACTTCAATTGAGTTCACAACTACGTTCGGGTTTTGCAAATTTTAAGCAGAATTTGGCATAATCCTCCACTTAATTGAACCTGGGCAAATTCACTCATCCCTAATCATATGAATAAGGCAATTTTAAAAATGGAGTTGCCAGGTCTGTGTTTCCCCCTTTATTACTTATGTGCTGTTTTACCCTATAGGCAAATTAGTAACCTTTCACATAAGTCCCTCAACACATGCCAGAGTGCTGGGTACAATCCTAGACTCTGACCTCTCCTTCAGCCCCCACATCCAATCACTGGCTAAATCTATTTCCCACCTCGACTACTGCAACTCCCTCCTCACTGGCCTACCTTTACACAGGCTATGCCCCCTTCAGTCTGTTATAAATGCTGCTGCTAGACTCATTCACCTCACTAACCGATCCGTGACTACTGCCCCTCTCTGCCAATCCCTTTACTGGCTTCCCCTACCCCATCAAAAATTTTTTAAATACTAACCAAAATATACAAGGCCATTCACAACATCACCCCCAGCTACATCACCAAACTTATCTGCAGATATCGCCCAAATTGTCCCCTCTGCTCTTCCCAGGATCTCCTGCTCTCTAGTTCCATTGTTACCTCCTCCCACGCTCACCTACAAGACTTCACTAGAGCCTCTCCCATGTCTGATCAGCCGCTACCCTGTCCACCTTTAGGATATCCCTGAAAACTCATTAATTCAGGGAAGCCTATCCCACACCCACCTAAGAACCGTACCCGAGCCACCCCCATCAAATCATTCTCCGCAGCTATTACCTTTTGTACCACCTACCCTTTAGAATGTAAGCTCCATGTCCCTTCTGTATTGAACTGTATTGTAATTGTGCTGTCCCCCCCTCTACATTGTAAAGCACTGCGCAAACTGTTGGCGCTCAATAAATAGTGTATTATAATAATAATAATAATATGTCATTACATGTCTTTCTCCTCTTGGCCAATCGCTTGAAATTTGGAAGCAAGCAATGAAAGCCTTATGCCGCGTACACATGGTCGGACTTTCCAACTGCAAATGTGCGATCGGAGCTTGTTGTCGGAAATTCCGACCGTGTGTAGGCTCCATCGGACAGTTTCCATCGGAATTTCCATTGCACAAAATTTGTGATCAGGTTCTCAAATTTTCCGACAACAAAATCCATTCGCGTAAATTCTGATTGTGTGCAGACAATTCTGACGCACAAAGTGCCACGCATGTTCAGAATCAAGCAGAAGAGCAGCACTGGCTATTTAACTTAATTTTTCTCGGCTCGTCGTACGTGTTGTATGTCACGCATTCTTGATGTTTGGAATTTCCAACAAACTTTGTGTGACCGTGTGTATGCAAGACAAGTTTGAGCCAACATCCGTTGGAAAAATAAATGGGATTTTGTTGTCAGGATGTCCGATCGTGTGTACAGGGCATTAGTGTTCCTTACTTTTAAGAAAACAGGCCTAAGCTTATATTGTTGTTATTATTTTGCCCTTGTTTTTACCCTATTCTTCTGTAACAAGAAAATTCAATAAACATTAATGAAACAAAAAAAGAAAACAGGCCTAAAACAGTTTGTGGTGGTGAATTTTATAAGGTTGCCAGAGAAGATGATTTAAAAAATTTTGTTCATCCCCAATAAATATGTATTTTTCTTGTTTCCATTTTACATTATGTCAAAATCCAGCTAATTTGTATCCATGTAGCTCATTGCTACTAGAAGATTCAGAGCTGTACATTTATCACCACCTAGTGGCAACTAATTAAAATGCCAAAATTCTTTATTTCTTACTATATTTTCCCACACAAAATAATGGAATGTTTACTATTACTTAACAAGTATATTTATTGTTAAATCAGATTTGTGACTTACTGTTTACTCATTGCACACACACATGCAAGCATATATATATATATATATATATATATATATATATATATATATATATATATATATATATATATATATGCTTGCATGTGTGTGTGCAATGAGTAAACAGTAAGTCACAAATCTGATTTAACAATAAATATACTTGTTAAGTAATAGTAAACATTCCATTATCAAATATATATATATATTATATACAGTGAGCAAAATTATAAAAGCAACACTTTTGTGTTTTTGCCCCTATTTAACTTAAAGATCTATGATTTTTTTCTATGTACACAAAAGGCCTATTTATCTCAAATATTGTACACAAACTTTTCTAATAAGTGTTAGTGAGCACTTCTCCTTTGCCGAGATAATCCATCCACCTCACAGGTGTGGCATATAAAGATGCTGATTAGACAGCATGATTATTGCACGGGTGTGCCTTAGGCTGGCCACAATAAAAGGTCACTCTAAAATGTGCAGTTTTTCTGTATTGGGGGGGGGGGGGACTCGTTAGTATCTGGTGTGACTAACGTAATTTTGCTCAGTTTATATATAGCTAGATCTATCAAATACAGGTAGTAGAAGAGATTTCTTGGTCATGACATAGCGCATCCAAAAATTTACCATTGACATATTTAGTACTTTGTGCTACAGAGCTGAAGTATATTTGTCTTTTACATGTGTTGACAGGACACAAAGTTTTATAAGGTACCTAGGACATCAGTAGTCTTTACTAATTAATTCATACTTGGTATTTGCATCTTTAGGAATGTCTATAAAGGCTTTGCCTTCATCCAGGTCATGGGATATTACGAGTTAGCAAATATAAACCTATTGATCACACTTGAAAACTTTTCATGATTGCATTTAGCCATCTCAAAATTTTTTCAAGTTTGCATTTTAATATATTATCAAATCATTCTCTCTGAATGTTTTTTTCTATTATAAAAATGTTTTTGATAGTAACATTATATTTATTTTTTCATCAGATTTGGCAGTAACCTGGCTGATTCTTTTCTTCTGATTAGGTACTAAAACTGGAAATTGAAAGTAGACAAACATATGTTGTATGCTATACAGCAAATAAACTGTCTGACTGGTTCCTATATACTCAGCCAGCTGCCATTATCAAGAATAGAAGTAACATGGGGGATTTAAAACAAGCAAACAATGGAAAACAGCTGTACAATTAGTAAGGCATTTACACAAATACATTGCAATCTGCTTCTTTGTTAAAACCAAATGTTCCCATTGTATCAAATTTGGTTATCCTGCAGAGCTCTCGCCTCAAGAATTGCTTCAGAATGTCACATCTCCGTGCACTGAATTTTAGCCTCATTATGTGAATGAAATCAGAAATAAAAAGCAGTGTATTATGGATCCCAACTCTACATAATAATGTGCGCCAAGGACAGATATTTTCTGCAGCTGAAAACTGTCTGGATTCATGTATGGCAGTGATGTAACATAATGGTGCAGGGCTCTGGTGCAACATAAAAGGAAGACCTTCTGGTGTCTTTTCAGTTTTCTTTACTGCCGTTAAATAGTAACTCCACTTTCATGGAAAAAAATAGCAAATAAAAAAAAGAATACAGTATACAGTACCTAGCACATACAGTTGCTACATAAGCCATATTGTAACTGAATATTATTAAAAACGACCTATTTCAATCGGCAGTGCTGTAATTTTCCATAAAATTCAATGCAATTTGGTAAGGCTGTTACTGATTAAAATTTTCGTGTTCGATTAATCGATTTTTTTTTTAAACGATTAATCGACTAATTTCGATTAATTATAACGCACATACAGATCCAACTACTTTTAGCTGATCTCCTTGCATTGCAACTCTGCATTAGTCAGTGGTAAATGTGGTATACACTATATACAATCACCCAACACTAGTTAGTTTCCACAATCCATGACTTAACTTCATAGTTCACACAAATATGTTTTAAATTCAAACTGTAGCACTGACATAAGTAATTTTTTTTCCCACAGTAGCATGACAATCCCTCCACCTCCTGCGTAACCTATTTTGCATTTCGTCCATTTTATGTATACACAAATTCAATTGTTCCCTCATTAATTTTATCTCTTGTTTCATTGGGTTCACATCATCTTCCAAGAGGCTAAGTCTCCCCTCTGAAACAGATGTTCGCTCACATACCTGCTGCACGTCATGTCTTAATAGTAAGAGCTCCTCTTTTATACTTTTAAGTTGGTCAGACATTTTAAACAAGGATGACTTACAGTTGTTGATTGCATAAAAAACATCTTTCAAGGACGGATCTTCCTCCCCTCCTGGGGTTTGCTCAAGAGTTTCACCCTCTGTCATTTTGCTTAGAACTGGCGCACTCTCCTGGGCTGTCACTCCTGCTGCTGCTGGTGGTGCTGGGCCCTGGCTCTTTCTTCCTACAGAGGGGCCAGTCTGGGAGCAATGTTGTTGTGCTCCCCACAGCCTGCCACCTTTCGCGGGTGTCTGGCCCGGTGTATGGGCGAATTGCTTCAGCTTTGTGGAGGCCTGGTTCCCCTTCTCCTTCACTGTGCGCTGTGCTTGCTCACCAGTGCCATCATGTGTGGACGCCTCCTCCATCCCCTTCCTCCTAGTCATAGCGGGGGGCACGGGAGGTACTCCGGCGTACTCCAGCGCCCTTCACAGCTCTATCCTGGGCATGCGCTGCCTCCTCTCCTTCTCACTGATGAGCCGCACCGTTGGTATCGCCAGGGGAGAGCTCACCGCCGGTACCTGCCACAGAGTTGGAACACCCTCTGCCACCTGTCCAGCACGCCAACCAGCCACTCCACCTCCCAGCGTCTCAACGTTGCCTCAGCTCCCCCTCATGCTGCATCTCCAGGTCTCCAGAGCAGGAGCAGTTACTAGGTCCGGGCTGCAACGACCTCTCACCTCAACATCCGGTCACACCGCAGGGCAGTATTCCAACAGAATAAGGACCCCAAAAACACCTCCAAGACGACCATTGCCTTGCTAAAGAAGCTGAGAGTAAAGGTGATGGGTGGGCCAAGCATGTCCCCAGACTTAAACCCTATTGAGCATCTGTGAGGCATCCTCAAACGGAAGATGGAGGAGTGCAAGGTCTCTAACATCCACCAGCTCTGTGATGTGATGTCGTCATGGAGGAGTGGAAGAGGACTCCAGTGGCAACCTATGATGCTCTGGTGAACTCCATGCCCAAGAGGGTTAAGGCAGTGCTGGAAAATAATGGTGGCCACACAAAATATTGACACTTTGGGCCCAATTTGGACATTTTCATTTAGGGGTGTACTCACTTTTGTTGCCAGCGGTTTAGACATTAATAGCTGTGTCTGATCTGATGGTACAAAGTATATCTACACGCTGCAAACTCGTACCCTCACTGCGCCAATTATTCCAAAAATTACAAAAATAATAATAAATGTGTGTATATATATATATATGAATATTATATACAATAAATCAGTGAAATGACCCTAGCTGCCACTAAATATATAAAACCAGATTTGTGTTAAGATTAAACTCAAACGTGAAATGTGAAATGTTTGAAAGAAATCAAGTAGCGCTGAAAACTATATGTGAACTATACAAAATATTGCAAAACTATCATAAAACAATATATAACACCACGTGAAAGTGTTTGAATGAAAAAAAGTCCTTTTGATAACTGTAATGAAAAAAAGGTATATGAAGCGATCTGTCCAATGCTGATCAATCTTCAAAATACTCCTTTGTGAACTTCCACCACACCAAAGTTTCTCGTGATCCCTCTCCCAATAGATCCGCACTCACCAGATGGTGTTGCCCGCCACTCTCGTGGTTGGCAAAAACGCTGTTTAACCACACCTGGGTTAGTGATCCAATTGATCCAAGGCTTTAAACATCCATATGTGAAAATAAAACATAAACAGTGCTCCACATCCCTTAGGAAGAAGTCACATGACGAAACATGTCAGGGGCGTGGCCACACGGACTTTGAAATTCTTTTGATAAAGTTTGGTGCTCTCAGAGATCGGCTCTATTTCATCGCTCCTGCTGTTTGCCATTCAGAATCCATTCTATCGCAGACTGTATCCTGGGCAGCGTTTAAAGGAGTGGGTGAGCTCTGAAATAGTACATTTTGGTATCCCATACGACCATTTTGTGCGAACCGCCAAGTTTTCCATTGATGCAGTGTGCTGTGGAACATTTTTTGCTGTGTTTTTGCTGGTTTATCATTTGGAACATGTGAGTTTAATCATTGAAGGGTGTGTGCAAGATTTGTTTGAATAAATAGTGTTACAAACAGAATCACGCTATGTGGAGCACTGTTTATGTTTTATTTTCACATATGGATGTTTAAAGCCTTGGATCAATTGGATCACTAACCCAGGTGTGGTTAAACAGCGTTTTTGCCAACCACGAGAGTGGCGGGCAACACCATCTGGTGAGTGCGGATCTATTGGGAGAGGGATCACGAGACACTTTGGTGTGGTGGAAGTTCACAAAGGAGTATTTTGAAGATTGATCAGCATTGGACAGATCGCTTCATATACCTTTTTTTTCATTACAGTTATCAAAAGGACTTTTTTTCATTCAAACACTTTCACGTGGTGTTATATATTGTTTTATGATAGTTTTGCAATATTAATAGCTGTGTGTTGCGTTATTTTGAGGGGACAGCAAATTGACACTGTTATACAAGCTGTACACTCACTACTTTACATTGTAGCAAAGTGTCATTTCTTCAGTGTTGTCACATGAAAATATCTAATAAAATATTTACAAAAATGTGAGGGGTGTACTCAGTTTTGTGAGATACTGTAAGATACTGTGAGATACTGTAAGTTTTATATATATATGTCCACCTGCAGGCTGATTAACCACTTCAATACAGGGCACTTAAACACCTTCCTGCCCAGACCAATTTTGAGCTTTCAGCGCTGTCGCACTTTGAATGACAATTGCGTGGTCATATAACACTGTTAGAGCTTTCTTTTGGTGGTATTTGATCACCTCTGCGGTTTTTATTTTTTGCTAAACAAATAAAAAAAGACCGACATTTTTTTTTTTTGTTTCAGTTTCAAAACTTTGTAAATAAGTAAGTTTTCTCCTTCACTGATGGGCACTGATAGGTCTGCACTGATGGGCACTGATAAGGTGGCACTGATGGGCGCCGATGAGGTGGCACCAATGAAGTGGCACTGAGGTGGCATTGATGGGCACTGATAGGCGGCACTGATGGGCGACACGGATGGGCACTGATGGGCGACACGGATGGGCACTGATGGGTGGCACAAATTGGCACTGATAGCTGGCACAGATTGGCATGGATAGGCGGCATGGATGGGCATGGATAGGCGGCACAGGTGGGCACTGATAGGCGGCACGGATGGGCACTGATAGGTGGCATTGATGGGCACTGATAGGTGGCACGAACAGGCACTGATAGGTGGCACGGATAGGCACTGATAGGCAGCATTGTTTTTTACTGATGGATGCCAATCAGTGCCAAACAATAATGCATGCCAATCAGTGATGCCCATTGTGGGCACTGATTGGCATCCATTGTGGGCACTGATTGGCATCCATTGTGGGCACTGTGTGTCATCCCTGGTGGTCTAGGGTGGCATACCTTTTGATGGGCATCCCTGGTGGTCTGGTGGCGTCCCTGGTGGTCCAGTGTGGGCATCCTCAGGGGGGCTGCGCTGATAATCGATCAGCACAGACCCCCCTGTCAGAGGAGCAGCCGATCGGCTCTCCTCTACTCGCATCTGACAGACGCGAGTGAGGAAAAGCCGATTACCGGCTTTTCCTATTTACACTGTGATCAGCCGTGATTGGACACGGCTGATAACGTGGTAAAGAGTCTCCGTCGGAGACCCTTTACCAAGATCGTAGTTGCGGGGTGTCAGACTGACACCCCGCAACAACAATCGCTGCGATGCGCGCCCCCGGGGGCGCGCAGCGGCTCAAAATCCTGAGGACTTCATATGACGTCCTGTCAGGATTTTACAACCACTTTGCCGCCGTCATTTGACAATGGGCGGGCGGCAAGTGGTTAATGTGATCAGTCTCTGGGTGGAAACCAAGCCTGTTATAAGCCAGCTAAACCCTAATTTGGATGCTTGTAATAGAGATACGTGTGTTGTTCCTGATCAAGCTCCCTGTCTGCCCTGCTCTACTAGATTGGATTTCCCTGTGTATGACTTTGGAATGGATTTTTGACTATTCCCTGAACTCAGCCTGCCTTTTACCTAGACTGTCATAGAACCACACTATCTGCAAGTACCTGTTTGCTGTGCTCAGTTCACACCTACCCTGGCGTGGTAAACAGGAACTATATAGCATTGTGTATAAGTCCTGGGGGCAACCGAGTACTGGTAGGCCTGCTTGCCTTATGGGAAAGGGGGCTGCTATAGGTGAAAAACACATTAGCTAGCTATAGTGTCTGACCACCTGCGTTGGGGTAGACGTGACAGAAATACAACATTCAAAAGATGACATTTTGTTTTACTGTTAAATAACCTATTAGATGAAGGAACTTCAGAATTATATTCAGGGTGCCCAGCAGTTAAATGTTTCTATGGCTAGGCTTTGATTAGCCCTTATAACTGCCCAAGCAATATCTACAGTAACTGGGTGAACACATGCTGATATAATGTTAAGTGACTAGAAACATTAAAGCAGGACTCCAGACAAGCATTTGTTGTCCTGTGTAAAAAAAGGTTGCTCACATGATGAGGTATATACCACTTTTAAAATCACCTCCCTTTCTATATTATCTACAATTTCATTCCTGCTGGGTAATAAAGCGTTCACTATACGCCCGGTGTTGTGACTATAACAGCTGTGGCTCTTATACACAGAAGTTATAGTGTAATTTATCGGCCCCTTTTCTCCCCTAGTCCATTTACAGAATGCCTTGTACATTACATTTTGTGAATGGTTCAGAACATTATCAGCAATTACAGAAAATACCTGTTGATCTTGCCAGGAATGCAGTTTCCTTATCAGTTAGGCCCGTTTCATATGGGGTGGACCTTGCCAGGAGTCTACCTGCTCAGTGGGTAATCTGTCTGTGAAACCTGGTCCATGTCTTCTCTGCTTATGCAGAACAGACACAGCCCACTCTCCTTTATGGGCGGTTAGATTTGCCACTGCTTTCAGGGCCTCATCAGGAGCTAGGCCTTTACATTGCACAAATCAATACTTTCCCAATATACAGGTAGAGGAACAGATAGGAATGTGACTTTATAGGTGGACAATCTGTCAAAGAAATGTTATGTACACACACAAATGTTAAAATTCAGTTCTTTATTCACATCTAGTCATCAGGCAGATTATAGCTATTGTTAACCACTTTCTGACCGCCTCATGCAGATATACTGCGGCAGAAGGGCACGTACAGGCAGAATCACGTACCTGTATGTTGCCCTTTAAGAGGCGGCCGGTGGGCGTGTGCATGCTGCCGGTGGCGCGCACGCGGCAAGCTCCGTGAGTTGGGTCGCGGGACCCGCGGACTCGATCGCCGCGGGCATACCCGCAATCACCTCATGGGGAGGAAGAACGGGGAGATGTTAATGTAAACAAGCATCTCCCCATTCTGCCTAGTGACAGTGTCACTGATCTCTGCTCCCTGTGATCGGAGCAGAGATCAGTGATGTGTCACACACAGCCACACCCCCCACAGTTAGAAACATGCCCCTAGGACACACTTAACCCCATACACTGCCACCTAGTGGTTAACCCCTTCACTGCCAGTGTCATTTACACAGAAATCAGTGCATTTGTATAGCACTGATTGCTGTATATATGACAATGGTCCCAAAAATGTCCGATGTGTCCACCACAATGTCGCAGTCACGTTGCAAATCGCTGATCGCCACCATTTAAAAAATAAATAAAATTATTAATAAAAATGCCATAAAACTATCCCCTATTTTGTAAAACGCTCTAACTTTTGCGCAAACTAATCAATAATCGCTTATTGCGTTTTTTTTTAACCGAAAATATGTAGAAGAATATGTATCGGCCTAAACTGAGGAAAAAAAAATTTTTTTTTATATATTTTTGGGGGATATTTATTATAGCAAAAAGTAAAAAATAATGTGTTTTTTAAAAAAAAATAAAAACCGCAGAGGTGATCAAATACCACCAAAAGAAAGCTCTATTTGTGGGGAAAAAAAGGATGTCCATTTTGTTTGGGAGCCACGTCGCACGAGCGCGCAATTGTCAGTTAAATCGACGCAGTGCCGAATCGCAAAAAGTCCTCTGGTCAGGAAGGGGGTAAATTCTTCGGGGCTGAAGTGGTTAAAATGGTCAACATTAGCCTCATCATCATTAAAATCAACTTGGAAGACAGAAGCATATCGGAACCCAGCCACTATTTAGAAAGGTAAAGATATGGCTTCAGCCTGAACTCCTCCTGGCTATGCTCCTCTAGAGCAAAGCCAGGAGTTCAGGCTAAAGCCATATTTTTACCTCTCTATATAGTGGCTGGGTTCCAGTGTGCGGTGGTTCTACCTTCTGTCTTGTGATCTGTTTTAGCTAGCCTGGATGAGCTTGTTTGAACATTGGCACCTGATCTGTGCTTTGGACTGCAGAGGACAGTTTTGCAGCGCTCAATGTTTTTGTATATGGATCGTTACACTAAAGCAAAATAAATGTACATAAACTTATAGAACATATAATCCCACTGAACACATCCCTCAGAAACCCCTCCACAGCATATTATACCCAGAGATCACTTGGGGCAGACAATAATTTGGGTACTTCCTGTGATTAAGAGTACGGAAATATGGTGTTCACAAAGATACGCTGTCAGAGGGTTCCTGTTCTCAACGTGTTTCGCTTCTTCAAGAGAGGGGTATTCTACAATCAAAATAGAAAAAACAGAATAAATATCTCAATAGAACCGAACATAAAAAGAGATAGTCTGCAACTCCTTGCTTGCTCTTAAAAATCTTCAAAAATGATTGGTTCTCCATAAAAGACACTGTGTCTAGACAGTAGATCTCTAGACACTGTGTCACATTTACCTTGTGCAAAGTGCATTATTAATAGATAGTTGGTTCTAGTCTGTTATGGCTGGCATTTACAGGGTGAGATTCATGCCCTTTCTGGGGTATCATCAGGCATTCTATTGATCATTTGTTTTTGGATCAATGATATTTGTACACTGATACAGCAACAAATGCCGAAAAACAAAATTGGAAACAAATAAAGAATGACAAAAAAAACTAAGAAAAACAAAAATCAAAACAAAACAAAAAAGCTACATACTCCTCTTAAGATCAAATAAATGATAAAAGAAAACCACATCAGAACACATTAAATATGTATCCTACAAAACATATATGATACATGGGAGACAGTGCGAGCGGATAGAGTACAATACTTGCCACAAACACTGTCCTCCAATACACCGAAATGGAACACATTTATTATATCAAGTGAATATATTGACAATAAAACAAAAAAAAAATAAAGTCAAAAGGATGATTGATGTCCCACTCAGAATTGAGACCTCCTAGAATCCTTGACTGCAAATTAAAGATCCGAAACACTTTGTTTAGCGTTTGCAAAGCAATCTAAATACATCTACCCCTCCTAGGAGCAATTATTTTCTCTATGCCCTGTATCCTACCAAAAATGCCTACTATTGCTTCACAGGTTAACCATGCCACAGTGGTGGTCACTTCCTCTACATCACTTTGCCTTTAAAGCCACTACCCCTTTAACATTACTTTCCCTTGTGAAAAAAACCTGAAAACCAAAGTGAAGTTTGGAAAGTGCTGTAACACATCTTGAACATGGATAAGTGCTATAAACATAGTTAACCCGCATTTGTCCCTTTCCCCCCTAGCTCTAGGCTCTTCTGAAAGAGGCAAAATTATGAGTTATTTTTGCCTCACACATGCATGTGTACAGCTCTATCTGCTTTCTATTTTAAAATCAATGAAGAACAATGCTAGATGGTAGGGGGGTGGCAAAAATGTGACCAAACCACCAGAGCAGTTAAGATTGGCAGTATAGCAGATGTACTGTATATGCTTGTGAGGAGAATGGAGCCTGAGGAGAAGTCAGGCACAGTGGCAGGGGAGGCCTGCAGGTGTATTACAGGAACTGCAGTGGTGAATCTGGGGGACAGGGCTCAGGACAGAAATTCAAGAGATACTGGGAGCTTGTGTATACAGGGGCTCAGTGCTGCAGTTGCTGCTGCTGCAGAGAGCTGTTGCTGACAATTGCTGGAAGCCTGCCAGGGCCATGTGGCTGCTGATCTGTGCTGTAGGAATAAGCTACTGTGAGACTTTGCTGCTGAGCCACATGGAGGCTACTCAGAGAAATAGAGCTACTGATGACATTGCTGCCAGACCGTGAGGCTGCTGCGCTGCATCTGGGGAGCTGATACTGTTCTAGGGCTACCCAATGAGTAAGCTGTTGTTTCAATGTTTCAAATGTTCCAGTTCTCCTGCTGTTTTAGTTTTCAGTTGTGTAATATTGGGAGACTGCTGCATCAGGACTACTGAGCCTTTGTCCATTGCTGGCTTCAGAGGAGGGACCCCTTGTACCACTTGTCTGGCCTAAAAAGGACTGTTGGAAACCAAGGGGCCACCTGAGTCTTGTTTGAATGTAAGTCAACCGAGTGCTCCACCAAAAGGATCAGGGCCACAATGCTAACGGGTCTGCACTACAATTACCTAGTCCCACTGACCAGTGGAGTAGAGCTAGTTAGTGCCTTTGTGTTTGAGACAGATTTGACAAATGCCAGTCTGTTTTCAGCCTGTATGTGGTGGAACTGTTATATCTGTAAAGTGTTTATTTGTCTGCTTAATCAATTTCCTTTCGAGGGCTTTTAGCTTTTCAATAAAAGGCTTTGAAACTGTATCCAGGTGTGTTAGTATCACTTCAGTCCAGGTCCAGGGTGGTCATTACTGGAGCAGGGCAGGAGGACTCAAACAATCCAGCATCTCCTTCGGGACTGAGCACTACATATGAACGTTGGTTGGTTTAAACATCCACTTTTATTTTTTATATATCATTTTTTATATACTCTTTATTTATACTTTTTATTTGTTATATCTAATGCCGGATTTATGTCTCTTAAACTTTCTGATCCTGTTCCAGGGCTCAAGTCCTGAGGGAACGCATGGGAACAGAGTTCCCGTACTTTTTCCACAACAGGAACTCAGTTCCCGTTAGCAGCCGTGTCCTGCAAGACTTTGAAGTATGTGAGCTGTGTGGCAGGTGCTACACCAGCAGCTGCCGACACAGCTCGCAATAGTAAGTGCCGTACACCTGACCATTCAGGCATTGCCAGTAGGGGGCCCCATGACAGCTTCCGCTTCGATCTACCTGTCAATCACAGCTAGCTGACAGGTAGATCAGGTCCCTGCTGCTAAGAGATTGTATTTAGTCAGACCTCTCGTGTTGCTCTCCTCCCCACCGTCCACTCCTGATTTTTTGTCTCCTCATCTCCCCCCCCCCCCAGTCTCCTGCATACTTGCTCTGTGTGTCCCACTGAATCCCCCTCCTCTATCTTCAGTGCCATATGATGAGAGAACCCAGAGGAGGAGCACAGCTATTCTGCTCACAGGGCATGCAGGGAGAGAGGTGAGCTAAGTGAGGAACATCAGTTTGGGGTGGTAAGCTGAGCACAATACCTGGCAAAGTTTAATGCCAGGAGGGAAATATGTGAAGGGTTGGATCTTGGGTGGGAGTTCCCACTGTTGACCTTTCCATTTAACCCTGTGTTATCCAAACTTTCTGATCCTGTTCCATACTACCAGCTAAGTTATTTACTCTTTCCCCTCATTCCATATTTTCTACAGTGCAAAGTTAAAAAGGAAATCCAGTGGCAGTGGGGTGATGTCTTCATAATGGATGTGACAAGCAGACGGGAGTTATGAGTTCCTGAAAAATATACAAAACTGGAGTATAAAGAAAAAATGCACTGATTGCATTCTCTCAATTAAAATTTGGGGAAAACCTAACTTTAAATCTTGGATAGTAAGAAAAAACACAAAACTTTTCCTAGTGCATCTATGCAGTCTAGGAAAGAAAGGATCTGGATTAAATGATTATCTGGAGATTGCGTAGTGTAAAAAAAAAAACACTTCATTAAAACATTGTTGTTTTAATAATACAGCCAACTTCTAGTTCTGTAGAGAGCTTGATTGCCTTCAAAATCATGTGCTTTAACAAGGGAAGAGTGAACAGGCCTCCTTCCTCCCCTCTCTGTATTTCTTACCTCCTTATTGGCTTCAGATTGTAATAGAGCCAACAGGGAGGCAAAAACAACAGAGAGTAGTAGACTACACCACAAACCAGGAAGGGGCCTGGTTTCTCTTTCCTCTAATGAGGCAACCAGTTCTGGTGGTTAGCTGCACGGTTTGCAGAACAACTATCAAGAGGTACCTGTGAATGCTCTTCAGGTTATCCCTCTTCATCCATCACTAAATTTGCGGCAGTCTCCACAAGTTATTTCAACACTGACACTTCCAGGAGTGTTGAATGCCTGTGTACCCTTCTGCCCAGATAGCAAGGCTAATTTGCCACAAATTTGTGGCAGTGTTTAATTGTAAGTCTTGTTAACTTGTTGCACATTTTCACTGACAAGTTGTACACTTGCAGAGCATTTGAAGCACAAGTTCTAGTTGACACCTTTCCAATTTGTAGCAATTTGCGTGGCAAGTCTCCAGCAAGAGAAAAGTTGCAGTGTTGAGTCTACAGCATTAAAATTCAGCCACAGTGACCCCTGTGGTGGGATGACTATTGCATAACATAACTGAACCAGAACTTGCAGCAGACTTGCAGAAGGTTTGCAAAGAAAGTTGATCCGGAGTCACGCAATGTGGACTTGCTGCATTTCTGCAACAAACTTGTGAAGCCTGGAAAGTCTAGCAATAGCTTAGCATGTCATTTTCAAACTTGCCGCACAATTGCTTACTGTCTGGGTGCATGTCATGGTTCCATCCTCTGACCTCTATGCCACTGCAAGACTTAGCAGTGAAGTAAAGGCTGAAGGATGGTTCCAGGGTGCTTGACAGAGGACACAGGAGTCCGATATTCCCAGAAGTGTTGAATGCCAAACAAGTTTACACGGATTGCAAATCTATAATGAAGATTAAGTAGTAGACAAGTGCCACTGGAGAAGTGACTGTAAAAGCTCTTTTATTGCAAGGATGCTTGATCTTTTCCTACCTTGACAGGATCATTTTTAAGTAAATTCTCCATAACATTCCAATGACTAAACTCCACTAAGTGCAATCATAAAGGTAGAGATAAATTTTAGAAGCAGATTATTTTGCTTTATCGGTTTTGATACATTTATAGCTGTATGCCACTGAAGCTTTCCTACAAAGACGATCAGTAATTTTATCTGTTTGAGCAGTAGATGGCAGTATTGAATTACACAAAACTTTGAAGCTGGTTTTACAGCAGAGCCGAGCATGATAGCCTAAAAACTTTGGGACAATTAATCAAGAAACTCATGCTGCACCCGCAATGTTTCTGTGTCACAGCATCAAAAACTGACTTTTTGACAACCTCAGCTACTTCAGATAAAAGTAATACAAATAATAATATACGACAGACTAATATGACTTTTTTCCAGGTAAATGCAATCCATCATTTTTATCTCCTGCTAATATAATTTGTCAAATTGTAATAGAAGCAAAAATAAAGGGAAGGAATTTGGGATTTAAGACCCTAAATGAATTATAATTGTATTGCTGTTAAATGAATGTCTCACAAATAAGAAAACAGGCAACACCTTAGCATTAATATATCACTAGTGCAATCATTTCCTATGTGATTAATAGCTGTTTGCTATCATTATTACAGAGTAATGTACGCATGGCAATCAAAATGATACTAAGATTTTATTTTTTCACCAAATTTAGTTTGAACTGAAGATGAGTCACTTCAGAGTGAGGCTTTAACCAGGGTCAAAGGTTGTGCATGGCATTGTGGGTTAGCAACAAAATTATCTAACAGCAACCCCCCCCCCCCCAAAATATGCAAATTACAATTCTGAAAATCCCCTTGAAAGTTATGTTTGACACAAATCCATATCTCAACCGTAGTCCAATTATCTTTTTTTTTTTTTTGCTTGTGTGTAATCTTCTAAAGTGCTGTCACAGAAGATTGTAGCTAGGTACCCAAACATTTGTGTATCGATACAGTATATACATATACAGAATATATATATATATAAACAGTATCTCACAAAAGTGAGTACACCCCTCACATTTTTGTAAATATTTTATTATATCTTTTCATGTGACAACACTGAAGAAATTACACTTGTAAAGTAGTGAGTGTACAGCTTGTATAACAGTGTAAATTTGCTGTTGCCTCAAAATAACTCAACACACAGCTGTACACTCACTACTTTACATTGTGGCAACGTGTAATTTCTTCAGTGTTGTCACATGAAAAGATATAATACAATATTTACAAAAAATGTGAGGGGTGTACTCACTTTTGTGAGATACTGTAAGTTTTGCCTAGGGAAGTTTGTATGCAACCACACATATAGATATTTTGATATTTGATGGCTGAAGACTATTGGTAGAAGTACTGGTATTGTAATGTAATGTTTCCAGAAAGCTATGTAAGGTACACAACCCCACCCACTAGCCATGATCTGCCCGCATTGCAGAAGGAAGCAGAGACCCAGTGATGATCTCACTGGGTCACAAAAAGGTAGATTTTATTTACAAATTTCATTAGCTTGCTGATGATGGCGAAAATAGGGAAGGCAAAATATAAGCAGATAAAAAAAAGCCTTGTCAATAGTAAGAAGCACTTAGGCTCTCTTTAGGGAGATATAAGGAATCTAAATAGACCCCTGATGTTTCCCCTTTCTGCTGGAAAAAGAGATAACTGATATAGAGCCCCTGGTTTCCTTCTCCACTACACTGGCACTGAATCTAAAAGTGTTCATAAGGCCCCTTTCACACTGAGGCTGACCGCTTTTGAAGAGCTTTTCATGCGCTTTTGAAGAGCTTTTTAGGCATGCGCAGTAGGGAACCGGGAAATAAAGCAGCAAGGCTGCATTTCCTGATTTTCTTACCGAAGATGGCGGCGGCAGCATCCGAGGACCGAGGGACAGTTCGGGCCTCGGGTGCCGACATCGCTGAACCCTGTGACATGTAAGTGTCCTTATTTTAAAAGTCAGCAGCTGCAGTATTTGTAGCTGCTGACTTTAAAAAAAAAAAATTGTGGTACTCCTGCTTTAAGTTTCAGTCTACAGATTAATGAATATGAGATTCATGATCACTAATCTCAATGCTCTCCATTCTAATGATAAATGAGATCGGCCAAAAGAAGGGAGGGTCACACAGTTGGCAATATAAACAAGAAGAAAGCAGCTATGGGGAGAAGGGCGCACTATTTATTCATGAATGCTCCACAGAATTCTTCATTGTCAATATCAGTAGGAGAAAGAATTTTCTCTTTAAGCTTCTACATTCCCCCTCCCAATTAACTGGCAGTCAGTGGGAGGAAAATTCCTCCATCTCTTCCCAAGTATTGGTAGTCAATGGATTAAAGCGGAAGTAAACCCTTTGATTTAAATAGTTAAAAAAAAATGGCATGCCGGAAATGCTACCTGTTACATTGACTATGCTTTCAACCAAACTGTCAAGCCATCCAATGGCTGGTGTCATAACTGATCACATGTGCAGCATCATGGCAGTTGAAGATTGAACAGAGGCCAAGATGGCAGCTTCCTTAGCTGAAAACGATAGGAGGGTTTACTTCCACTTTAACTCTACTCCCCCCTTCCCAGACGTTGGTGGTATGTGAGGGTCCATTCACACTAGGATATTGGTGCCTTTTGGTGTAAATGGCACTCCAATGCACCTTCCTTACACAACTTGGTTCAGGTCTAGTTTTTGGTATGGTGGTGGCCTCAACACAATGCATGCTAATTTATGACATAATGTTTATTAAATCCACCATACCCGATCAAGCTGGTGTGAATGGGACCTAAAGGTCCCCATCCTCTTCCACAGTTATTGCTGGTTAGGGGTTTAGTCTCACCTCCCTTCCCTCAACCCAGGCACTGGCGGTTAGTGATTGTCCCCAGCCCCTTTGAAAGCATTGGTGATCAGTGGTTGTTCCCCTCTATCCTTCCTGCATTGAGCATTGATGGTCAGTGGTGGTCCCCTGCTTCCTGAAAAGTTTTGGTGGTCAGAGGTAGTTTTTCCCATTCCCCCAAAAAACAATGGTGGTTAGTAGTGTAGCCTCCCAAAAACCAGTGGTGGTCAATTGTGTGCTCTCCCCCACCCAATGAAAACATTGAAGGTCAGTAATATCACTTTTTTTCCGAAAAGCATTGGTGATCATTGGTGCTTCCCTCTGTCCTGAAAAAACATTGGTTGTCAGTGGTGTTTCTACTCTTTGCCCCCAGAAAATAATTGGTGGTCAGTGGTATTCCCCCCACCCCTGAAAAGTATTGGTGGTCAGGGTTTTTTCTCCACCTTAAAAGGGTTGGTGGACAGTATAAGACACAGAGCACATTAACCCATTTTTTCTGCTTTGTGTACCGTGCCAATGCCTGTTCAGTGATGTCACCACTAGAACTATCCTCATACTGTCAGGCAGAATGTTCAAAGATGTGGAGCTGAGTGCCGTAAAGAGCTATCTGACATTGACTCTGAGACACAGCCCTGATCCACTGGACTCTAGGAATCTGAAATCCTGAGAGACTCACATGGAATCTGGGGTGGTTGTGGGTATGCTCCATTCTTTTAAAATTTGTATGCTAAGAACATTGTTAGCAAGTAGAGAAAATACCTGATCTTGCAAGAAATACAGTGTCAGTGGCGATTCCTCTGAGATCAACTGGATGCAAAAACAGTCTCTTTTTCTTCTATAAACTGCTAAGCCCATTACTCACTTGCAATAGGGATGAACAAAAGCAGACATGTTTGAAGTCAAGTCTGGGTGGCAACTGGGACTCCTCCATAGATGCAGTGGCGTGAGTGATTGCAGCCACTCAGGGACAGGAAGTAGGGTAATCTCAGGAGTTGAAAATAAAGAAACATACAACGGAACCTCGAATTACGAGCATAATCCGTTTCAGGAGAATGCTCATAATCCAAAGTACTCGCATATCAAAGCGAGTTTCCCCATTGAAGTCAATGGAAACGAAAATAATTTGTTCCGCATTGACTTCAATGGCATGCAATACCACATACGGCCAGAGGTGGGGGGCGCCGAAGAGCCTCGGAAATGGCCGGAGGACACTTCGGCTGACCTCGGCAAGCCTTGGAAAGGTTCGGAAACTGAGTATCTCCGTGTCTTTCCGAGCATTGCCGAACGGTGCCAGTCGGCTGTAATCACCGTCGTTCTGCTCTTCTCGGCTCCGGCGCACCCGCACCTCAGGTCAAATGCGGTACTGAAGGCCCTATTAGCTTGAATTCTGCTTGTCTTGCGAGACAACACTCGCAAACCGAGTCAGAATGTTAAAAAAAAGTTGCTCGTCTTTCAAAATGCTCGTTAACCGCATTACTCGTAGACCAAGGTTCCACTGTACAGGTAAGTAATGCAGCCACCGCAGGTAAGCTGCAATGTATTGTATTTTTGTTTTTAGGTTTAGATACGCTTTAAGAAAGCTATCATTTGCTTTAAACTGGGAGTTTCTATACACAATCTTCTTAGTTTTTTTTTTCTGTTAAACAGTTCCATCTAGGGTTAAATATTTGATATTTACTAGAAAACTAGTAGGGGACCAAAACAGTTCTATTTATGTTGCCTAAAAAACAACGATCTCTCCATACCACCAAAGTAGTTGGAGCAGTCTCATACAGCTACAGGGCACCATGATACCTTTACAGCCTCATCTTTTCCGATGCTGCAATTACACAAAAGAATCCAAAGGTGGCCATAAGAGGCAAAAAAGAAAATATATATAAAACAAATTGAAACTGTTCTTTAAGTGCTGTTTTCCTGCTGCTGTTAGCACTAGGCTATAGTGCAATATAATGAACAGATCCATACTTTACTATTTAGGTTATCTTGACAATTTGCCTATTGCTTCTTTTTTTTAAATATTTTTAGAAATTGTTTTCTGCTTTATTGTTCTAAATATTACTGTTTGCAATACTACCATTTGTGTTTACACACATACACAGTTACACCTTAATTAATAAAACAAGATATTTTTCTTTGCTAATTTTAGACTATTTAGCAGGATCTAGTCAAACATTTTTAGAAACAACTTAGCAATGAAAATTATGTTAATGAATATTTATTTCATAGATGTACAAAGGTTCACAGCTTACCTGCACTACATAAATATTTATGAGACTCATGGGATTTTTTATTTATTTAAATATATTCTATTTGGAACAGTAGAGTTTCTTTCTTTTCAAATGTGTTCAGCTGATAAAAATGTGTGTAAAGCAGTGACATGTTACGTAAAGCTAGGCTCTGAGCACATGGCTAAATACATGGATGAAATATATATATATATATATATATATATATATATATATATATATATAGTAAATATATATACAGGAATCAGCGCCTATTTGCTATATTAACAAGCGCTAATGTATATGGTGGAAAAAAACAAAAAGAGAACTTTAGCCAATTAAGGCAAAACAGATGCTACCTTATGGCCTACCAAGGCTCAGAAAGATAATTGAACACACACAAATGTAGGCAGCACTTTTGAAGACATCTGGATGGTGTAATCTATATATCCATATATATCAAACACATATGATCATACGATACATAAAAAATCCACAAAGTGCATAGGTTAAAAAGTCCATAATTAAAATGGTAAAAAGTCCATAGGGTAATCCAGTGTGGGGTTAATTTCTATAAGTAGAAGATGGTTAAGCTGTCACCGACACACGTGAAGAGCCAGGGGAGTACTCACATCCCCTCCGAATAAAACTCTTACCAGAAAATGTAAGGTAATAAGCAGGTAAATGGCACTTGTTAGAACACGTTTTATATCCAATTTCCCTGAACCAGCTTTATCATAATGACTCGATCACAAACAGAGATATTCGTATCCAGTCATATGAGGAAAACAAAAGCACATTCCATAATGTAATCCTGTATAAAACCGTTTATTTCCTCATATAAAAAACTCCCTCTTTAGGAATTGCACTTACATCAGTAAAACAAACATTAAGCATTGCATCACAAAATAAAGTTGTATCAGCCAGGCATGAAGGAAACTGACAGGGTGTCTCCTACCGCAATCTGCTCTCTCTCTGGCGGTAGTGAGACCCGTGTCTCCGGACAGCGTGCTGAGGTGTATTGTATCGTCGCTAAGACACGCCCTAACGTTTCGTCATTATCGACATCATCAGAGAGCGGGGTTTAGCGACGTGAAAAAACAAGTTATATACTGCTGCCAATCCACCATGAATCCCCTAGTGGAGTGACGCAGTACTACATACTGCAGCCAGACATTGTTATCCAGACACAGGAAAAGCTAGAAATGTTAACTGCAGGTGGACCCACACTAGCGCCCATCGTCAATGCTGATACAACAATATGCGTAAATGCGAGCACCAGCCAGCCCAACTTTTAACAGGCGCAACATATATGGAAGTGGATATACAATGTGTATCAATATAAGTTAATTATAATTCCACTTATTATAGTGGTCATTCTTACAAACAACCCACTAACACGTATGAAGCAACATTTCCGGTGCGTTATTCTCCCGGAATAAAACCGGGTCAGATGATTATCAATATGGACTAATATTAGACCCTATACATATATTTAAAAACCAAACAATGACAATTAGCAAACATCATGTATATTATTGTACAGAAAACAAAAAGAGCTCTAAAGCGCTAAAACTGGCAGTCATTAGAAACGTATGTCTTGTCATAACAATTATGCAATGAATAGCTTGACACCAGTGCAGCTGCAAACTTCTGGAAGAAAAGTAGACAGCAAAAACAAACAAAAATGCAGCGCTCAATGGGACCAGTAGTAAAGAACTATTGCCGATGGTATGGTATGGTATGTATATTAATGTAGCCCAATTTGAAACAACTTTAGTATAATAAACAAATAAAGAAGTATATCATTCACAAATAGAGAAGTATATAATTCTATATCCCCCCCCAAAAAAACTAAATAATAAAATAGAATAAAGTAATATAAAAATATATATAATATATATAAATGGACCAAGCAATTTAATTGTACATAGGGAAACCAAAATACCAAATGATAGGACGAAAATATTATTCGATTAGACCACTCTGGGAAAAAAACACAGAATACAAACGACAAACCAATTGCAGAAAAGTGTGGTCTAAAAGTCCCAATAATCGCTTGTGAAACAGTTGACAGCCAATTCGATATTAATACCGTTTGGGGCCAACGTGTTCATAAGATAAATCCAGCGGGTCTCACGTTTGGAAATTTTGCGGACTAGATTGGATCCCCTCCAATTAGGTTGGATGCAATCAATTCCCCAAAATTTGAGGCCCGTTGGATCCTGGTTGTGGTGATTTTAAAAATGTAAGGAGACACTGTGGAATTTAAAGACAATAGATCTATTATAAAGGTGTTCTGATATGCGTTTTTTTAGTGTTCTTTTAGTACGTCGCACGCACATGAGATTGCACGGACATACAAAAAAGTAGACCATGTGAGTGAGTGAGTAGAAATTCAGTAATTTGGAAGGATTTATTATTTCCAGTGGAAATGAACTCAGTCATTCCTCAAACTGGACTGTTCAATTTTACACATGTACTGCACCTCCTACAAGAATAAAACTATCCCAGAACATGGGACTCTGCATTTTTTTTTGCGCTATAAACAAAGGAAGAGCCACAATTTTGAAAAAAAAAACACAATATCTTTTACCTTTTGCTATAATAAATATCCCACATTTTTTATCAAAAAAACTTTTTTTTTTCCTCAGTTTAGGCCGATATGTACTTTTCTACATACTTTTGGTTAAAAAAAATCACAAAAAGCGCATATTGATTGGTTTACGCAAAAGTTATAGCGTCTACAAAATAGGGTTTAGATTTATGGCATTTTTTATATATATATTTTTTTACTAGTAATGGCGGTTATCTGCAATTTTTATCAGGACTGCGATATTGCGGCGGACACTTTTGACACATTTTTGGGGCCATTGACAATTATACAGCGATCAGTGCTATAAAAATGCACTTGCATCCGGGCACACGCTGCCCCTAAAAGCCAAAATGCAATGCGACCTAAGGTAACGTCGTTTCGCCCAGCCGTGCCATTCTGCCGCAGTGAAACTGCGGTGGCTGGTCGGCAAGCGGTTAAAGGTTGATTTCACATTTGTGGCTTTTTAAATCACAATCAGTGTCTGTGTATAAATAGTCAATGAGTTTGTTAGCTCTCACATGGATGCACTAAGCAGTATAGACACTGAGCCATGAGGAGGTAGAAAAGAACAGTCAAAAGACCTGCGTAACAAGGTAATGAAACTTTGCAAAGATGGAAAAGGATATAAAAAGATATCCAAAGCCTTGAATATGCCAGTCAGTCTTCAGGGCTGGGCTCAGCCCTTCCTTCTCTGAGATGGTCGCTCAGCTGTCGGCTAATTGCCAGCTCCTATCTCTCCACAGTGACTCTGTTGATGATATCCTGCTCGTCGGTCCTGCCGATTTAAGCTGTGCAGCCCAGATGATCTCTGCCTTCGCCTTGGTCAACATCACAGAGACTATCTCCTGTGTTCCTGTTAAAGATTTGCTTGGCTGACATTTCTTCTGGCTCCAGATCCTGCTTGCTGTTTCACTACACTGATCCCTGGCTCTCCAACTTTCTGGCTTGTCTGAATATCCGTTCCGGTTACCGAACTTTGGCTATGTTTTTTCTATTTACTTTTATTATTAAACAAGTGTGATTTAACTATATTTCTGTCTGGGTCTGATTCATGGTTTCTGACATCAGTACTGTTCAATCACTTAATAAGAAGTGGAAATTTTGGGAATCTCTTGATACCAAGCCAAGGTCAGGTAGATCAAGAAAGGTTTCAGCCACAACTGCCACAGGAACTGTTTGGGATACAAATAAAAACCTACAGGTAACCTCAGGAGAAATGCAGGCTTCTCTGGAAAAAGATGATGCGGTTGTTTTTAAGATGCACAATATGATGATACTTGAACAAAAAAGCTGCATGGTCGAGTTGCCAGAAAGCAGCCTTTACTGTACCAAAAAAGCCTGGTTACAATATTCCCAACAAAACCTTGACATGCCTCATTGGCTTTTTTTTTGCATTGGCGCAGTAAAGGCTTCCTTCTAGGAGCTCAAATATGCAGCTCTTTTTTGTTCAAGTATCTTTGAATTGTGCTCCTTAAAAACAACCTTTTTGCAGAGCAGCCTGTATTTCTCCTGCGGTTACCTGTGGGTTTTTCTTTGTATCCTGAGAAATTCTTCCACCAATTGTGGCTGCAAGTCTACCTGACCTTGGCTTGGTATCAAAAAAGTCCCTAATTCTCCACATTTCTTAATACGTGATTAAACAGTACTGACTGGCATATTCAAGGTTTTGTATATCTTTTTATATCCTTTTCCATCTTTGTAAAGTTTTATTAGCTTGTTACGCAGGTCTTTTGCCTTTTTAATCTGTGTTTGCCACCTTCAAGGCCAAACATTCCAGGGTATGTAAACTTTTGTCCAGGGCCATTTAGGTGATTTCTGTTATCATTATGATTTTAAAAGGGATCCAAAAAACTATGTGATAACAAATGGCTTCATGTTATTGCTATCCTTAAATAAAAGACTGCTTTTTTGGCATGATCAGTCATATTTTTAATATTAATGCTAACATTTCACAAATTCTGCCAGGGTGTGCAAACTTTTGAGCACAATTGTATATATCTCACAAAAGTGAGTACACCCCTCTCATCTTTATCAATATTTTATGATATCTTTTCATGTATCAACACTGAAGAAGTGACACTTTGCTAAAATGTAAAGTAGTGAGTGTACAGCTTGTATAACAGTGCTGCCTCTCAAAATAACTCCACTTCATGGACAATCTGTGTACATTTGAGTATAAGACAAATCCATCAGTGTATTATTAGGAATTGCAAAGGTTGTTTTTTTTAGTGGCTATTACTACTACACCACCTCTTTCTGCACATGTTGTAGTGGTGGTTGCTGTGGGGTCCTATTACAAATTTTGCTGTTGGGCTCCCTGGTGTGTTTTACACCTCTGCTCCTGATTATACATGCAGAAGGTCTTCTTTTGACAGTGGCAGCCCCATCAGAAATAGTTTTTTGAAAACAGAAGTAACCACAATGTTTGGTGCAGGTTGGTGGTTGTAATCCAATCTGATTGGCACCACTAACTCTCTCAAGGTCCTAGATGTAACCAGCAGAGAAACCACAAATAACCTTTTCCCAGATTTAAAATCCATAAGAGAACAACAGAGAAAAATCTGAATGCAATCGTTTTAAAACCTTGACAAATTCCCAGATAGCAAGCAATTGTGTTTCAAGTTTGAAAATGACCTGCTAAGCAATTGCTAAACTTGTCAGGCTTCACAAGTTTGTTGTACAATTGCAGTAAGTCCGCATTGCATGACTCCAGATCAACTTTCTTTGCAAACATTCTGCAAGTTTGCTGCAAGTTCTGGTTCAGTTATGTTGTGCAATAGTCATCCCACCACGGGGGTCACTGTGGCTGAATTTTCATGCTGTAGACTTTCAGAGCTCTTGTTGTAGACTCACCACTGCAACTTTGCTCTTGCTAGAGACTTGCCATGCAAATTTGCTACAAATTAGAAAAGTGTCAACTAGAAGTTCTTCAAGTGGTCTGCAAGTGTACAACTTGCCAGTGACAATGTGCAGCAAGTTAACAGACTTACAATTCAACACTGTCGCAAATTTGTGGCACGTTATCCTTGCTATCTGGATTAAACTCTCAGATAACAATATTCATATTCTGTCCCACCTACAGTGTATGTATTTTTGTTGTTTTGAAATTTATCAGATTGATATCTAGTAATCATTTAGATTCAATACAACTTATTTACTTGTGTGATTTCATGTCCATGTGTTTAGTCAGTGGTGTCGATATGGGGGTGCAGGGGGTGCGGCCCGCACCCGGGTGACACCCGCAAGAGGGGTAACACCAGGGCTATTTTCAGCTGGAACATGGCAGAAGAGAGTTCCGCCATCGCTAGCCATGTAATTTCTGCTCACTACTGTCACTTCTAAACACTAAAGCCAGGCTTCTGTGTTTAGAAGTGACAGCGCACCTGACCAGCCACTGCAGTGAACCCCCCGGGAGCAGATGTGGTACTACTAATGCCAGCCACGTACCGATTCTCGGTACCCGCAGCATCTTTCGCCGCCGCTGCCTGTTATACTAAGCCAGGAAAGCTTTTGCTACGTGGCTCCTTCTTCTCCTCAGCTCCGACGTGTCTTATGACAGGTCATGAGGAGGAGCCTGGAACGAGGGGCATCATCTAACCCACTGCATTAAGCCGTGTTGTATCTGAGGTCTGTGTTTGGAGAAGAGATTTGGGGGGATAAATAAAAGTGTGCTAATTGAACAGTAGGGGGAAGGGGGATGGGTGTCTGTGCTGGGAGGGGGAAGACACTCAAGAGAGTCATGAACTCTGCACCCAGCACCCACCTGAACTCTGCACTCTGCACCCTGCACCCACCTGAACTCTGCACCCTACACCCACCTGAACTCTGCACCCAGCACCCACCTGATCTCTGCACCCAGCACCCAGCACCCACCTGAACTTTGTACCCTCCACCTACCTGAACTCTGCACCCTACACCCACCAGAACTCGGCACCCTACACCCACCTGAACTCTGTACCCTACACCCAACAGAACTCTGCACCCAGCACCCACCTGAACTCTGCACTCAGCACCCACCTGAACTTTGCACCCTGCACCCACCTAAACTCTGCACTCTGCACCCACCTGAACTCTGCACCCACCTGAACTCTGCACCCTGCACCCACCTGAACTCTGCACCTAACACCCACATGAACTCTGCACCCTGCACCCACCTGCACCCTGCACTCTGCACCTAGCACCCACCTGAACCCAGCACCCTGTACCTAGCACCTTCCAGAACCCTGCACTCTGTACGTAGTACCCTCCAAAATCCTGCACCCTGTTTGTAGAACCCTCCTGGTATTTAATGACCCTTTAGAACCCTCCCACACCCAGTTGCTGTGGAACGCTCTGGGGAAAGGTGTGGGGCGTGGTTAAGTTCCTGCACCTTTTCTCTGAGAAAAATGCCCTGGGTGACACTATAAAATAGCACTGTGGCTGGGGGTGCGAGAGGCATGCGAGGGGCTAGCCTGCTCAGTGCTTTACTGCCTGTCCTACTGTCACCCTGCAGTGGCATGACAGAGCACTCTAGCAGGCTATCTGGGGGAGGGGGGGGGGGTGACACCATGTTTTACAAACAATACCCCCATAATGACAACTTGAAAAAAGTTTGTTTGAAATCTTTGCAAATTTATAAAACGAAAATAATCTCATGTACATAAGTATTCACAGCCTTTGCTCAATACTTTGTTGAAGCACCTTTGGCACCAATTACAGCCTCAAGTCTATTTCAGTATTAAGGTACAAGCTTGACACGCCTATTTTTTGGCAGTTTTCGCCCATTCTTCTTTGCAGGACCTCTCAAGCTCCATCAGGTTGGATGGGGAGCATCGGTGCACAGCCATTTTCAGATCTCTCCAGAGATGTTCAATCAGATTCAAGTCTAGGCTCTGGCTGGGTCACTCAAGTACATTCACAGAGTTGTCCCATAGCCACTCCTTTGTTATCTTGGCTGTGTGCTTAGGGTCATTGTCCTGTTGGAAGATGAATCTTCTCCCCAGACTGAGGTCCAGAGTACTCTGGAGCAGGTTTTTTCAAGGATGTCTCTGTAAATTGCTGCATTCACCTTTACCTCGATCCTGACTAGTCTCCCAGTTCCTGAAAAACATCTCCTGGCCAATACCATTCGTACAGTAAAGCATGCTGCCACCACCATGAATGGTATTGGCCGGGTAATGAGCGGTGCCTGGTTTCCTCCAGACATGACGCTTGCCATTCAGGCCAAAGAGTTCAACCTTTGTTTCATCAGACCAGAGAATTGTGTTTCTTATGATCTGAGAGTCCTTCGGGTGCCTGTTGGCAAACTCCATGCAAGCTGTCATGTCCCTTTCACTGAGGAGTGGCTTCCATCTGGCCACTCTACCATACAGGCCTGATTGGTGGAGTGCTGCAGAGATGGTTGTTCTTCTGGAAAGTTCTCTTCTCTCCACAGAGAAATGCTGGAGCTCTGTCAGAGTGATCATCGGGTTCTTGGTCACCTCCCTGACTAAGGCCCTTTTCTCCCGATCGCTCAGTTTGCCTGGGTGGCCTGCTCTAGGAAGAGTCCTGGTGGTTCAAAACTTCTTCCATTTACGGATGATGGAGGCCACTGTGCTCATTGGAACCTTCAATGCTGCAGACATTCTTCTGTACCTTTTCCCAGATCTGTGCCTCGATACAATCCTGTCTCTGAGGTCTACAGACAATTCCTTGGACTTCTTGGCTTGGTTTGTGCTCTGACATGCACTGTTAACTGTGGGACCTTATATAGACTGGTGTGTGCCTTTCCAAATCATGTCCAATCAATTGAATTTACCACAGGTAGACTCCAAGTTGTAGAAACAGGGAAGATCGATGGAAACAGGATGCACCTGAGCTCAATTTTGAGTGTCATGGCAAAGGTTGTGAATACTTATGTAAATGTGAATTTTTTCGGTTTTTATTTTTAATAAATTTGAAAAGATTTCAAACAAACTTCTTTCATGTTGTCATTATGGGGTATTGTTTGTAGAATTTTGAGGAAAATAATGAATTGAATCCATTTTGGAATAAGCCTGTAACATAACAAAATGTGGAAAACGTGAAGTGTTGTGAAAACTTTCCGGATGCACTGTATTTTGAAGGCAACATAGGAAGATTTATCTGTAATGGAAGAAAACTGCTAAAAACTGTTCAGTGTTTATGTTGCATTTACAGTATCACTGAAGATTTTCTCAAAGGCAAATCATGTTTTGAGAGAATTTATAGGTTATAAAAGGCTATTTCTTTATATATGTAAAAATAGAAGAAAATTGCTTTTGAACAGCAATGTGAAATCAAAACATAAGAATGAATTAGAAATGGGGAAAGGAAGAGTGTACTTTATAGCAGTTAAATGCATTTCAGCTGTCTATGTCTCATTGTCGGTTACAACTAAAAGAAAGATACTGGTTGGTACGTACACTTTTTCTATATCCTTTCTTTTCATATATCAGCCTTGAGCATTTATGGATTCTTGTGCTGCATTTTAACTCTCTCTGCGTATTAATCAAAGCAGCTATTGTCACTGTCTACAGAATGATGTTCATTAGGATGACATCCATCATGCAAACAGTATTCAGGAACTGACATCTGATACAAGACAAATTGCAAACACTTAGCAAACACATTCAAAACACATTAGACACTTGTGTTTATATTCTGTGTTCCAATATATTAGAAGACATATTTCAAAATATATGGCCAGTGTATGCATATACGAAAAGTTTGCAATTAGTGAGCTAGTTTAATCGAGGCTAAGTGTGTTCAATGAGGTCTTCCTTTTTACTTTATGTTTCTTGAGGCCATTACCCTGTTTTAGGGAACATATAATAACTTTAACCTAATTCTTTACAACAAAAAAATTAGAAAGCAATTTTATCAACATTAAAACTTGTTAAAAAAAAGACACCATTGCTTCTATATTTTTACCATTTGTTGTTTCAAATTGCACTTGCATTAAAACTGCTTCTCTCCCTATACTAATTTATAGGAATGTAAAAGCTGTTTGAAGGAAATGTAGATCAACAGAAATCAGCTGCTGAACAAATGTGCCAATCAAAGTTGAAGCACCTCAAACTGATGTAGGAAAAATGCTACATTTTCCTCTCAAAACAGACCCAAAGTCCACTGACACAAGCCCTAATGCCCCATACACACGGTCGGACTTTCCGGCGGCAAATGTGCGATCGGAGCTTTTTGTCAGAAATTCCGACCGTGTGTAGGCGCCATCGGACAGTTTCCATCGGAATTTCTGTTGCACAAATTTGAGATCAGGTTCTCAAAGTTTCCGACAACAAAATCCGTTTGCGTAAATTCCGATCGTGTGTAGACAATTCCGACGCACAAAGTGCCATGCATGCTCAGGATCAAGCAGAAGAGCAGCACCGGCTATTGAACTTAATTTTTCTTGGCTCATCGTACGTGTTGCACATCACTGCGTTCTTGACGTTCGGAATTTCCGAACAAATTTTGTGCGACCATGTGAATTCAAAACAAGTTTGAGCCAACATCCGTCGGAAAAAAAAACATGGGATTTTGTTTTCGGAATGTTCGATCATGTGTACGCGGTATTAGGGGGCTGGAGGAGTGGTTGAGATTACTGGTGTAATGAACCAAATGCTGGCCCCTAGTATAGTACATTTTCTTACAAGTTGCTCTCTTTGAACATCTTCTGATCCTGCAATCCAGTGAGGACCTTGGAGAGTAATCTTAACCACTTAAGGACCGGAAGGATTTGCCCCTTAATGCCCATGCCCTTTTTTAGCCATCCGGCACTGCGTCACTTTAATTGACAATTGCACAGTCGGGCGACGCTGTACCCAAACAAAATTTACGTCCTTTTTTCTCACAAAAAGAGCTTTCTTTTGGTGGTATTTGATCACCTCTATGGTTTTTATTTTTTGCGCTATAAACAAACAAAAAGCGACAATTTTGAAAAAAAAAAAACGATCCTTTTTACTTTTTGCTTTAACCACTTCAGCCCCGGACCATTTGGCAGCCAAAGGACCAGAGGTCTTTTTTCAATTTCGCACTGCACTGCTTTAACTGGTAATTGCGCGGTCATGCAATGTTGTACCCAAACGAAATTGGCGTCCTTTTCTTCCCACAAATAGAGCTTTATTTTGATGGTATTTGATTGCCTCTGTGATTTTTATTTTTTGCGCTATAAACGGAAAAAGACTGCAAATTTTGAAAAAAAAAGATATTTTCTACTTTTTGTTATAAGAAAAATCCAATAAACTCAATTTTAATCAAACATTTGGGCCAAAATGTATTTAGCCACATGTCTTTAGTAAAAAAAATGCCAATAAGCGTATATTTATTGGTTTGCGCAAAAGTTATAGCGTCTACAAACTAGAGTACATTTTCTGGAATTTACACCGCTTTTAATTTATGACTGCCTATCTCATTTCTTGAGGTGCTAAAATGGCAGGGAAGTACAAAACCCCCCCAAATGACCCCATTTTGGAAAGTAGACACCCCAAGCTATTTGCTGAGAGGCATGTTGAGCCCATTGAATATTTTTTTTTTTAGTCCCAAGTGATTGAATAAAGACAAAAAAAAAAAAAAAAAAAATATTTTCAAAAAGTTGTCACTAAATGATATATTGCTCACACATGCCATGGTTATATGTGGAATTGCACCCCAAAATACATTTAGCTGCTTCTCCTGAGTATGGGGATACCACATGTGTGGGACTTTTTGGGAGCCTAGCCGCGTACGGGGCCCCGAAACCCAAGCACCGCCTTCAGGATTTCTAAGGGTGCAAATTTTTGATTTCACCCCTCACTACCTATCACAGTTTCGAAGGCCATAAAATGCCAAAATAGCACACAAACCCCCCCAAATGACCCCATTTTGGAAAGTAGACACCCCAAGCTATTTGCTGAGAGGCATGTTGAGCCCATTGAATATTTTTTTTTTTAGTCCCAAGTGATTGAATAAAGACAAAAAATAAAAAATAAAAAAAAAATAAAAAAAGTTGTCACTAAATGATATATTGCTCACACATGCCATAGTTATATGTGGAATTGCACCCCAAAATACATTTTTCTGCTTCTCCTGAGTATGGGGATACCACATATGTGGGAATTTTTGGGAGCCTAGCCGCGTACGGGGCCCCGAAACCCAAGCACCGTCTTCAGGATTTCTAAGGGTGCAAATTTTTGATTTCACTCCTCACTACCTATCACAGTTTCGAAGGCCATAAAATGCCAAAATAGCACAAAACCCCCCCAAATGACCCCATTTTGGAAAGTAGACACCCCAAGCTATTTGCTGAGAGGCATGGTGAGTATTTTACAGCTCTCATTTGTTTTTGAAAATGAAGAAAGTAAAGAAAAAAAATTTTTTTTTTCTTTTTTCAATTTTCAAAACTTTGTGACAAAAAGCGAGATCTGCAAAATACTCACAATACCTCTCAGCAAATAGCTTGGGGTGTCTACTTTCCAAAATGGGGTCATTTTGGGGGGTTTTATGCCATCTGGGCATTCCATGGCCTCCGAAACTGTGATTGGCAGTGAGAAGTGAAATAAAAAAATTACACCCTTAGAAAGCCTGAAGGCGGTGCTTGGTTTTTGGGGTGACGTACGCGGCTAGGCTCCCAAAAAGTCCCACACATGTGGTATCCCCGTACTCAGGAGAAGCAACAGAATGTATTTTGGGGTGTATTTCCACATATGCCCATGGCATGTTTGAGCAATATATCATTTAGTGACAACTTTTTGTAAAAAAATATATATATTTTTTTTTTTTTCATTATTCAATCTCTTGGGACAAAAAAAAATAAAAATTTAATGGGCTCAACATTGCTCTCAGCAAATAGCTTGGGGTGTCTACTTTCCAAAATGGGGTCATTTGGGGGGGGGTTTGAACTGTCCTGGCATTTTATGCACAACATTTAGAAGCCTATGTCACACGTCACCCACTCTTCTAACCACTTGTAGACAAAGCCTTTTCTGACACTTTTTGTTTACATGAAAACATATTTTTTTTTTGCAAGAAAATTACGTTGAACCCCCAAACACTATATATATTGTTAAAGCAAAGGCCCTACAGATTAAAATGGTGGGTGTTGCATTTTTTTTTCCACACAGTAATTGCGTAGCGATTTTTCAAACGCATTTTTTGTGGAAAAAATACACTTTTTTTTATTTTAATGCACTAAAACACACTACATTGCTCAAATTTTTCATGAAATAAAAAATATGATCTTAGGCCGAGTACATGGATACCAAACAGGACATGCTTTGAAATTGCGCACAAACACGCAGTGGCGACAAACTACATACATTTTTAAAAGCCTTTAAAAGCCTTTACATGATACCACATTAGATTCACGGAGGAGGTCTACTGCTAAAATTACTGCCCTCGATCTGACCTTCGCGGTGATACCTCACATGCATGGTGCAATTGCTGTTTACGTATGACGCCAGACCAACGCTTGTGTTCGCCTTTGCGCAAGAGAAGGGGGGGCAGGGGTGCTTTTTTTTTTTTTTTTTATTTTTTTTTTTTTATTTAGCTTTTTTATTTTATTTTAAAACTGTTCCCTCCATTTTTTTCTTTTGTTATCATTTTTTATTGTTATCTCACGGAATGTAAATATCCCCTATGATAGCAATAGGCAGTGACAGGTACTCTTTTTTTGAAAAAATTGGGGTCTGTTAGACCCTAGATCTTTCCTCTGCCCTCAAAGCATCTGACCACACCAAGATCGGTGTGATAAAACGCTTTCCCAATTTCCCAATGGCGCGGTTTATATCCGGGAGGGGGGACATTCCCTCCCACTGCTTGTAAAAGCAGTCTAGAGGCTAATTACCCGCTAGAATTGCTTTTACATGAAAGCCGATCACTGGCTGAAAAGAATGATACCAAGATGATACCTAAACCTGCAGGCATCATTCTGGTATAACCATTCAAAGTCCAGCAACATACTGGACATATATTGTAATCTTTATTTTTCATGCAGCCTCTTGGCTGAACGAAAAAAAAGAGATTGATTGGTGGGTATGCCCACCATTAGAATACCACCCTTCATCCACCCACTTCTAATGATGGGCATACATGCACCATTTATATATGCCGAAGCATGGGGGCATCCTCCCACAAAAGTTATGCCATGTACACACGGTTGCACTTTTCCACGGGGCAAGGCTCCGTCGGAATTTCGACCGTATGTACGCAGCATTAGGAGCCAATCGCTCCTCCGCCCCTGCTGCCCCCCATGCTTCGGCATATATGCTCTTTTTTTTAACTGTGGTGGTGAAATCACCTCCTACAGTGTTGGAGTCGCGTCTTTATGTATCGTGGGAGCAAACACTGTTGCTGTCAAGATAAATAAATCCACGCTGCAACTGAATGGCGCACCTGAAAACAAAAAAAATGGTTAACACTAAAACACAGTAAACAAAATTACATACCTGAAAAGCAAGCATGATAAAACATAATAAAACATTGCAGAATAGAATGGAGTAAAAAAAGAGCAACAATAGAGAGAGAACAATAAAACGACAACTATTTTTTTTTTTTTTTGAGATTTACAGGTAAAAAAGCTCCTGACTGTTAGCGACTGAATCAAAACGCTACCACAAAAAAACTGTTAGCGATCGCAGGGATCAGGCCTGACTCTGCGAACGCTGCAGTTATGTGTGCTTAGTGTTTTGTAAGTGACAGTGATCGATCGATACTGCACTTGGGTGGGCTGGGCTGGGCTGGGCGGAGGGGGAAAACGCAGGTGCTAGCAGGTATCTGGGCTGATCCCGCTAACAATGCGTTTTTTTGGAACCCTAAACTGCTGGGACGCTAGTATAGATCTGATCAGATCAGATATTGATCTGTTCAGATACTGTACCACTAAGGGAGGTGTATGCTTTGTGCGTGGGTGTTTGCGGTGCTGGCACTAACCTGGGGCGACGCAGACCTTATTTGACCCTAAAACCTAATTGATATCACCCGCCGGGCGATCAGGGGGTTTAAACCGTTATTGGGTAATAAATGGCGGGTGCCCTGACAGTATAAAAAACAAACTATCTAACCAGCGTCACCCGTTGTTATACGGTGATCACTGGTGAAAGGGTTAACTAGGGGCAATCAGGGGGTTAAAACCTTTATTAGGTATTATATGGGGGTACCTGACGCTATATAAAAACCTGACGGGGAACCTAAATAACTAACTGGCTAACCAGCGTCACCAGTGACAGTTATACTGTGATCACTGGTGAAAGAGTTAACTCTAGGGGCAATCAGGGGGTTAAACCTTTATTTAGGTTGTAATATGGGGGTACCTGGCCTATAAACCTATTTATGAACCTATATAAACCTGGCGGTTACCTAAAAAAAAAACTGGCTACCTAGCGGCACCAGTGACACTAATGCAGCGATTAGAAAAACGATCGCTTAGTGACACTGGCAAAGGGGGTGAAAGGGTTAACTAGGGGCAATCAGGGGGTTTAAAACCTTTATTTAGGTTGTAATATGGGGGTACCTGACCTATAAACCTATTTATGAACCTATATAAACATGGCGGTTAACCTAAAAAAAAACTGGTTACCTAGCGACACTAATGCAGCGATCAGAAAAACGATCGCTTAGTGACACTGGCAAAAGGGGGTGAAAGGGTTAACTAGGGGCAATCAGGGGGTTAAAACCTTTATTAGGTAATATATGGGGGTACCTGACACTATATAAAAAACCTGACGGGGAACCTAAATAACGAAATAACTAACTGGCTAACCAGCGTCACCAGTGACAGTTATACTGTGATCACTGGTGAAAGGGTTAACTCTAGGGGCAATCAGGGGGTTAAAACCTTTATTTAGGTTGTAATATGGGGGTACCTGACCTATAAACCTATTTATGAACCTATATAAACATGGCGGTTACCTAAAAAAAAAAAATGGTTACCTAGCGACACCAGTGACACATACAGCGATCAGAAAAACGATCGCTTAGTGACACTGGCAAAGGGGGTGAAAGGGTTACCTGGGGGGCAATCAAGGGGGTTAAACCTTTATTAGGGGGGGGTGGGGGGCTACCTTGGACCTAAAACTAACTGCACTGACAGTTATTACAGTCACACTGACACTAAATGCAGTGATCAGTAAATAAATGATCACTGCAATTAGTGACACTGTGACTGGGGGGGGAGGGGGTGATCTGGGGGTGATCTGGGGGTGACAGGGGGGTGGAATATGTGCCTATGTGTACTGGTGTCAGTGTACTGTTGGTGCACTAACCTTTACATGTTGTCTCCTCGGCGTTCCGGTCACATAGACCGGCGCACCGAGTGTGACATCACTTCCTCTGCCTGTGTTTTGATTGACACAGACAGAGGAAGCATCTGATTCGCCAGGAGCGATCGCGAGGGGGTGGCCAGAAACCACTGGCCGTCCCCTCATCCCGGATCGCTCCTGAAGCGATCCCGACCGTCCCCGCCGGCCGGGGGGGGTCCGATCGGACCCCCCACGCGCCTGAAGAATGGCACGTACAGGTACGTGATTCTGCCTGTACGTGCCATTCTGCCGACGTATATGTACATGGGGCGGTCGGGAAGTGGTTAATATATATTCAAAAAATATATATATAAAAAAACTAATTTATTCATTAGTTTAGGCTGATATACATTCTTCTACATATTTTTGTGAAATAAAAATCACAATAGGCGTATATTGATTGGTTTGCACAAAAGCTGTCGCATCTACAAACTATGGGATAGATTTTTTTTTTATTGTTTCTACTGGTTATGGTGGCGATCTGCGATTTTTAGTTGGACTGTGACATTGCGGTGGACAAATCTGACCCCAAGTGACACTTTTTGCTATAAAAATGCACTGATTAATGTAAAAATGACACTGGCAGGGAAGGGGTTAACACTAGGGGCGATCAAGGGGTTAAGTGTGTTCCCTCAGTAAGTTCTAACTGTAGGGGGGATGGGCTACCAGGGACATGACAGAGATCACTGTTCCCGATGACTGGGAACAGTAGATCTGTCATGTCATCTGTCAGAATGGGGATCCGCTTTGTTTGTTTGGGTATTTCAATTCCTCAACTTTTTTTTTTTTTTTAAACATGTTTGGATAATGTGATTATCAGGTGGAGATACCTATGTATGATGGTTGAATAAATACAATAAAGGGGAGTGTGGCTTTCATCATTTCATCATATTTTGTTATATTTTTTAGACAGAAAAAAAAAAATACTGACAGGTGCTACCAGACATTCGTGCTATTCTGTATCCCATGGGACTATATTAAAGTGATTGTAAAAACACATATATATATATATATTTTTTTTTTAAAATAACAAACATGTTATACTTACCTGCTCTGTACAATGGAATTGTCCCGAATGTCCCCTTCTCATGTCCCCTGCTGGTGCTCCTAGCTCCTCCCCTCCACTGAGCGTACCTGTAGAAAGCTGCTTACTATGGGGGCACTCGTGCGGGCTCGGTCCTGATCCTTGCTGTCTGTGTCTAATTACTCAGCCCCGCCCCCGCTCGCTCATCACTGGCTTTAACTGACATCAGCAGGAGCCAATGAATCTAGCTGCTTCAGCAAAGCCCAAGAGAGCAGGACGTGAGGGGAGAGAAGAACTGCACTAGATCTATTGAGGGCTCAGGTAAGTAAAAGAGGGGGGGGGGGGTTGTGGCAGGATACTGATGCCTAAATATTTTTTACCCTAATGGAAGGAATACGATAAGGTAAAAAAATGTTTAGGCTTAATGACCACTTCAAACAATGTTGTCAGGGAGTATGTTAGGACTGCACCCCTCCTCCTTCCCCTTGTTATGGAGAAAAGGAGAGGGGGAGATGTTCTGTAATTGTAACACACTTCTTGGGAACCAAAAAAAGTTCACAAGAAGTACATCCCTCACACTTAACCCCTGCACATACATTTTAATTATTATTGTTATAATTTTGCTTAAATTATAATAGTTTGCGCAGTCATACACATTATTACATAATACATTATTTTACATGACAAACTTAGTACAAAATACTGACAATAGCATAATAGAGGAGAAAAGAACACACTGTCCATTTACACTTATAATCTAAAGAGGGTGAAAAAATATTTGACTCTGGTACACTGTTTTGAAAAAAAGACCCTGCTTTTTATTATGTTTATAAATTTAAAAAAGCATTTTTTTTTTTTTGCATTTATTGTTATTTCTTTTAATACTGTAATTGTATCTCATATCTAAAGTAGTGAGTACACGATCAGAAACCATGCTGATTGGCCCCCAAATGGACAGGAAAGGGGTTAACACAACTGTAACTTCTTCTTTTCCATTCACTTTAGACCCCTTTCACATGTTTTTCAGGTGCTTTAGCGTTAAATAAAGCGCCTGTAAAGAAGCCTCATCTGCAATCCCAATGTGAAAGCCTGAGTGCTTTAAGAGCCCTTTCACACTGCCAGGACCCGAAAAATGCTGGTAAAGCGTTGCCTAAACTAGCGGCGCTTTACCAGCTTTTTGGAACGCTAGCAGGGATTTCAATGGGAGGGGGCGCTTTAGGAGCGGTGTATTCACTGCTCCTAAAGTGCTGCAAAGAAGCTGCTTGCAGGACTTTTTTTGACACCCTGCCAGCACAACGCCTCAGTGTGAAAGCATTCTGGCTTTCACATTGGGATTGCAGATGAGGCTTCTTTCATGCGCTTTACAGGCGCTCTTTTAATGCTAAAGCGCCTGAAAAATGCCCAAGTCTGAAAGGGACCTTAAGGTCTCATGCACATTGGACATTTCTTTGCCTCTTCTAGATGCCTTTCCTCCTGGCAGTGGCAGAAAAAATGCTTGACACTTGCAAACGTGTTTAGACCAGTGACGGCTGGTGTTTTTTTTTTTTTTTTTGGGGGGGCAGAAAACAACCACTGTCACCCCCCCATCTGCTAGTCGATCTGGCACTTACCCCATCTAGGCAGAAGGCATCGGGCATCAGACATTAGGCATCAAGCAGCAGGCAGCAGGCATCAGGCATCGGACATCAGGCATCGAGCAGCTTGCAACCCGCATCGAGCAGCGGCTCCTGTATCCCTATGCTCCATGGCGGCTGTACATCTCCTCCCCTCCTCCTAGGTGTCCAATAGGATCGCCTATCTTTTCAGCCAATTGGGTGACGGGTCTCAGACCCGCTTCCTAATTGGCTTGGAGGAGGATCAAAGGTCTCAGTTGCTATTCTAACACACCTGGGTGGGCTGTAAGCACATTCTCTGCACCCTAAGTCCACCCTAGTTTAAAGCTTATTAGAGCCTTTGGCTCTAAGCAGTGCTTCAAAAAAACACCCCCCCCATTGTACTTTATGCACCCGGCGTCCTGCCAAGGGCCAGACGCATGGATGGGGGGGGGGGGGGGGCGGCGATGGATGGGCAGGTGGGCCCGTGCGCCCTTGGGTTTGAATGCATAGAATGCATTAAGGTGAAAAACCTTGAGGGTTTACAACCCCTTTAAGGTTAGTTTTGCAGTGGTAATGAAATTCTACAATTTGTAAAGTATCTTCTTGACTGTAGACCGACGGAGGCCAAAAATCTTTAAAAATCCTTTTTAGTCAAATGAACTGAAACTTTTTTTGTAAAGATATTCTCTCAGATTTCAAGATATGTAAAGGTTAAATCATCAAATAAAGCAACCCACTGTCATGCTTGCCCCTAACGCAGGTGGTCAGACACTATAACTGGCTACTGTGTTCTTCACCTATAATAACCCTCTTTCCCATAAGGCAAGTGGGTCTACCAATTCTTGGTTGCCCCCAGGACTTATACACCTTCACCTATAGCAGCCCTCTTTCCCATAAGGCAAGCAGGTCTACCGATACTTGGTTACCCCCAGAAATGATACACAATGCTATAGTGCCTGGCCACCACAAAAGGGCAGACGCAAACTGAGCAAAACAAACAGGTACTTGCAGTTGGCAGACAGGCAGAGTGGTTCAATGACAGTCCAGGTACAAGGCAGGCAAGGATCAGAATAGTCAGGGTCAATCCCTGGTCAAAAGACAGAGTTCAGAGAGTAGTCGATATCCAATCTGAGGTCGTCAATGAGGGAATGCAACAATCTAGCAGAGTAGGACAGACAAGCAGGGAGCTTGGAACACATGTAACAAAGGCAATATCACAAGTATGAGACTGCAGACTTGGCTGGCTTAATTCAGGTTTGGTCTCCACTCAGAGACTGGCCATACCAATCACCTTACAGGTGGACAGACAGACAAGGCGGTTGCCACAACCAAAACCAGGATGCTAGAATGAGGAGGTTACATGCTCCTGACAACCACTCAAACCTAATATTTCATATTTTTATGGGTGCTAGTAAATTGAATCCCCCTTCTTATATGGCTTGGGCTCTTATGGCAATATTTACTGTATATAACTTTTGTCATGCCAGCAAAAGTTTTAAACATCTTTGCTTCTCTGTACTTTACTACACACCTCAAGCAGTATAAAAAAGCTAGATCCACAGCTGAAATACATACGTGTGGGCTGTTTTACAAGCCAACAAAATGTGTTATTCTTTTCAGTTAGCCATAGCTAAGTCTTAACCTTACTTGCTGTCACTGGATAGTGAAGGAACAGCAGCTTTCTGAAATAAGTCATCTCTGGGGTGTCATCTGTAGTCATCAATCTTTATTTGTTAGAAAGTCAGCTCTGTATAGTTTTGTAAAGCCTGATTGGTTTACATGGCTGTTTGTCTCCTGTTCTATGATATCTGAATGCAGATATATAGAGGATTACAGTGAGATAGTATAAAGAGAGACTGCAGTACAGTTTTCAAAAAAATTAAGTCTTTTTAAATAAACCCATTACTGGACTAAAAGGGACATTTCATAGTTGGGAGTTGATTTTGACAAATTTCTCTAATTAGTAGACATAGGGGTAATTTACTAAAGGCAAACATTTACTAAAGGCAAATAGGCAGTTTATACTTTCCCCATCGAAGTTGCACTTTCCCCAGTGGTTGGATGGTGCTGGTTGTGGATGGGGATGCATGGTGGAGAGGGATGGATGGATGGTGCTGGACGTGGATGGGGATGGGCATGTATTGTGGAGAGGAATGGATGGATGGTGCTGGGTGGGGGGGTGGGGATGGGGATGCATGGTGGAGAGGGATGGATGGATGGTGCTGGACGTGGATGGGGATGGGCATGTATTGTGGAGAGGAATGGATGGATGGTGCTGGGTGGGGATGGGGATGCATGGTGGAGAGGGATGGATGATGCTGGGGGTGGATGGGGATGTATGGTGGAGAGGGATGGATGGATGGTGCTGGACGTGGATGGGGATGCATGGTGGAGAGGGGTAGATGGATGGTGCTGGGTGTGGTTGGGGATGCACTGTGGAGAGGGATGGGTGGATGGTGCTAAGTGTGGTTGGGGATGCATTATGGAGAGGGATGGATGGATGGTGCTGGGTGGGGATGAAGATGATTGAGTTGCATTGTGAAAATTGATGAGGATGACTTTGGGTGGGGATGAGTTACATAATGAAGAGGCTCTAAACAATGTAACTCATTTCTACCCTGCAAGCAGCATCTTTACAGTGCTGTAGGAGCGGTGTATACATTGCTCCTAAAGCGCCCCTGCCCATTGAAATCAATGGGGCAGCGCTGCCAAACTGCAGACAAAGCGCTTCTGCAGCAGCGCTTTGTGGTCGGTTTTAACACCATTTCGACCGCTAGTGGGGGTCAAAAGCGCCCCGCTAGCGGCCGAATAGCGCAGCTAAAATGATGGTAAAGAGCTTCTAAAAATAGCGGCGCTTTACCGCCAACGCCTGCCCGCCCTGGTGTGAACATAGCCTTATACCATTAAGTTATATAATAAGACCATTTCACAATATACAGACCCTTGGCTGATGTCATTCACATTCTCTGTTGCTTGTGCACTGCTCTGACGGACATAGCTTTCTTTTCATGTTTGAGTTATAGTGATATGGCAATATTTAAAATGAGTCCTCACAAAAAGTATGTTGGCTCCATAAATATTGCAGCAGCGCTTATATGATTTAAAAGTTCATCAAAAAATCATAAAATCATAAAAATCCGTCAAATCATGAATAAATCCTGTATGCAGTGCAGCTTAAAACAATTCCTTTCTGTGATATAGAGATGTGACTTCCACCCGACACCAATTCTTATCACCACGTGCTGGGGAAGTTCCCCTTTGGGGATGCACTCACCAGAGCGTAGACAAAATTGGGGATATTAATCAGAAACCACTGGCCACTGCAACCTCCTTACTGCGTCCGCTTTTCCTCCACCTGTGTGCCTCAGAATAGTTCCTCTCCACCAGTATCCAGCATAAAAAAAATAAAGTATTGCGGATAGCGTAGTACAGTTTGGTAAACACAGTTTTATTTCAATTTTCCCATTCCCCCCAGTAAAATGCGTACCAGAATAAAAATTATCAATCACATTTGAATAAAATGAAGAAACTGCACTCTGCCTGCAAGGTTTCCGTCCGCCGGAAACCGCCAAAGACCGCTGTGTCTAGGTATGCCTTCCACTTCCTGGTATCTGGGCTGGCTGGAGCGCACTCTGGACCGCAAAACGTCACTTCCTGCGAGGCCACGACCCTGACGCGTTTCGTCACTTCCGGACGTCGTCTGAGGGTGTGGCCTCGCCATAGGAAGCGCTACATTTATTTGGGCATCTCCCAGATTGTCTCCAATCCGGATCGCCGCCAGTCTGAATGACCTTTTATGCGGCCAATCAGACCAGCGCCTATAATACTAATAGAATACTGTCTACATGCAATGTAAACTCTGATATGTATAACTAGCCTGAACATTCGACAGCTTATAAAGCAAATACATTACATCAATCATGCTTGAGACCATGTTGAACTGTTACTTAGTGATATTTATACACAACCATAACTATATTGTGCAACATGTTATACACCCTGCCATGATAGATTCTCGTATCGCCTGTCAGTGTATTAATGCCGATTGCACGGATTCATGTTTGCAGATACCGGCCCTGGAAACGACAATTTCATATATATTGATGTATAACACCCCATATATTATGAATATATGTGTGTATATATCGGTTACTACCAACTTTAGTGCGTTGAAACATGAGCCGATTGGTCGGCCGTTTATCCTACTGTGTATGGTCGCTATTATAAAAACGGCATCCATATGACTTTCTGGCGATATGATTATTATAACATAGCTTACACTATAGTTTTACATGAAGATAGACATTCATCATTTAAAGAAAGAGCCACTCGGGGCACCATATGTATATATTCTTAAAACATCTTTGGTTCCTATACACATGGAGAGCTGTGGTGATTAGAATAAATTAAATTAAATTAAATTAAATAAAATTAAAATAAATTTAATTAAATTAAATTGAATTAAATTCGCTTGGAATGCATTATATAATTATTATGTGCCTAGCAACCTATTAACCCTAAAACTACCCGTGGTTATTGGTATAGATGGTGAGCACATTTGGTGTGTATCTGGAGATATGTTCTAAAGGTGTTAGACACCCTCTGTATTTTAGCTTATGGTAATCATGGCCTGCCGTGACCTATGACCCTAGTGACCGGGAATTTTGATGCATGTCTCACGTGCTGATCAGACTGAAGGATTGTAAATAAAAACATAGTCTTTTCATTAAAACTGCAATAGAGAAATGCAATAAAGTAAAATCAAGCCCCAGGGAGAAGGAGTAAATGACATAAATGCAAAAATTGAAGAAAATTTTGAAAAAATGTGAAAAAATGTTTTTGGAAAAATACACTGAACCAATATAGTGGAATAGATCTGGCCGGAGATGAGTGGTATGAGGATGAAATAGGATTGCCACCATTGGGTTTGAAAAATTACATAAAATTACTTAAAATTACATAAAATTACATAAAATTCCATAAAATCGCATAAAATCGCATATAATCGCATAAAACGAGGTCAGAATGGACTAAAAGAGCATATTTAACTAAAATTCATTAAAATTAGCTAAAATGGATATAAAATGCTCTGTTAGGGATATATATGATCCCATTAAAACATAATAAAAGGCTACTATGTGATAAAAGGCAATCATAATGGAAGTTTTCTTATCCATTCTTCCTGTCTCAATGCGTCATTTATGTATGCTGAGGGATATCTTATTGTAGGTTATTTATGGTTATTTATGTGTCACTTATAAAGCAATTGATATCCAACTCTACATTCAAGCCTTTTGGCACTAAAACGTCTGTGGAGTAGATCCAGTGAGTTTCACGTTTTGAAAGCTCTCGTATTAGGTTCATACCTCTCCAATGGGGCTGGATATGTTCAACCCCCCAAAAAAGCAAACCTGACGCATCCATGTTGTGTTTTAGCTTAAAATGCAGTGATACATTGTGGTCCTTGTATCCAATTTTTATGTTATGTATATGTTCTGCAATTCGTATCCTTAGCTTTCTCTTTGTTCTTCCAATATACATCAGTCCACATGGACATTTTAATGCGTATACCACATGTGTGGTGTTGCAGGTAATAAATTGTTCTACCGTGAAAGTTTGATTATTGACTGGAGAGATGAATGTGTCCAAGGATCTACATGGGGCAGTCACTTCTCTGCATGCCCTGCATCTTCTGCAGGCAAAAAAACCGCTTTGGTCCCAAAACGTCGGTGGTCGTTTCGGTGGGTCTAAAATCTTCCGTACGATTTTATCTCCAAAATTGGTGGCTTTCCTGTAAATAAATTGTGGTGCTGGTGGCAGCTCTGTTTTTAGTTTTTTTATCCAACATTAAAACATGCCAGTGTTGTTTGAATATTTTCTCGACGTCTCTATACTGGGCATGGAATCCGGAAATAAAGCCCCATTCTTTACTTGTGGTGCTCTTAATCATCTCATTCGACTCATGTGGCGCGGTGTCCCCATTCTGTACTTTCTCTGCTAGACAGGTGGCTCTCGGTATCATCCTCACTTCTTCTACTACTTTTTCCAAGGTGTCTGGGTCGTAGCCTTTAGTAATAAACCTGTCTGCTAGTACTTTTGCCTGGGTGGTGAAGATCTCATCCTCGGAGCAATTCCGACGTACCCGCATAATTTGTCCTTTAGGTATGTTTCTAAGCCACTGAGGGTGATGTCCACTTGTGACTGGTAAGTAACTATTTCTGTCTGTTTTTTTAAAAAACACTTTTGTTTCAAGCTTGTCGCCTTTTTTGTATACCGTGACATCCAGATAATTAATTTCCTCCTTGCTTCTGTCAGATGTTAAAACAATATTCCGATCATTTTTATTTAAAAATTCTAAAAACACATTTAAATCCTCCTCATTTCCTGCCCATATAAAAAACAAATCGTCTATAAAACGCTTATAAAAAACTAGTTCAGCCCGTTGTCTATTAAAAATGGTCTTATCCTCCCACTCTGCCATAAATAAATTAGCAATACTAGGCGCAAATTTAGCTCCCATAGCTACTCCGCGTTGCTGGGAATAGAAAGTATTGTCAAACCAAAAATAATTGTGACTAAGGCAAAAGTCCAGACTGTTTCTTAAAAATATTTTTTGATTGTGGGGGATATCGTCTCTTTTACTCAAGGCCCAGTTTAAAGCTAATAGGGCATCCTCGTGTTGGATTATCGAGTATAACGATGACACGTCTGCTGTGACAAGCCAGATCTGCGATTTATTGGTGAGGTCCACATCATTTAGAAGATTCAGAAAATTCTTAGTGTCCTTCAGGTACGATCTGGTGTTTTGTACACTAGTTTGAAGAAATTTGTCCAAATATTGGCCTAACCTCGAGGAAACCGACTCAATACTGTTGACTATTGGTCTTGCAGGCGGATTTATTGGATCTTTGTGTATTTTCGGTAACGTATAGAGCGTGGGCACTCTGCTACTCATAGGCGTCAAGTATTTTTTCTCTTTGCTTGATAGCACTCCGGTTGCACTCCCCATATTCACCAATATTTCCAATTGGTTCCTATATGCTAAAGTTGGGTCTTTGTCCAGCTTTTTATATGTGATGGTGTCTGCCAGCATGTTTTTTATCTGGTTTTCATAATATTCTTTGGTTAGTAATACCACTCCTCCACCTTTATCCGCAGGTCGGATGACTATATCTTTACGTTTCTCCAGCATTTCTATGCCCTCATTGATATGTCTTACATTTATTTCCTTTTTTGGCCTTATATTTTCTAAATCCTGTAATACCAATCCTTTGAACACTTCAATGTGGTGATTAGGGTTATTTGGGGGGTTAAACAGGGATTTATTTTTGAGGCCACTACTTATAACCCCATTGGTATAGGTCACAGCAGGTCTGACTCCGGGAGTGATCCCTAAAAAATGTTTTTTTTATATTTAGTTTTCTCACATATTTGTGGATGTCAATGTATACATCAAACTTATTGATTGGCTTTTTTATTCCACATTTCAATCCTAAATTTAATATGTTGAGCTCCTTATGAGATAATACTACTGGTGTTAGGTTGTAAATTCCAGTTACTCTGAGCCCCTCCTTCTTTTGTTGGACCCTCTGTCCTGCCCTGCATCCTCTGGTTTTTCTTCCCGTTGATAACCGTGTGAGTCCCGTTCTCCCCTTTGGGGCCATACATGTGGGTCTCCCTGGGGTGTTATCCCCTGGTCGTCCCTGTGTGGGGGGTGGGTTTGCTGGTGGAACGGTGGCTGGGGGTAACCCGGGGGTCTCCCTCTTCGTGGTTGGAAGCCTCGGCCTCTCCACTGTCCCCCTCTCCCCCTCCCTAAAAAAGGACGTGGCTGGTATTGCCCATTGTATCCGTCCTGTTGGTATGGTGGTTGGTTCCTATTGTAAGGCGGGGCATTATAAGTATTGTAGGTAGTTCTGTATTGGTTGTCTCCCTGGTGGCCAGTATTGGATCTCCCTCTATTTGTACTGGCTTTTCCCCTGCCCCTTTTTACAGGAGTGGAGTGATACACGGGAGAATCTATTTCGTTCTGCGCTCTGTTTCTTTGTGTCCAAGGCGTGTTGGGCTCTGTTGGTACCTGTGCGGGGGTAGTGTGCTGTTGTGCTCTTTGGGGTAATAGATGTTGGGGGCCTGGATTGGTCCCTTGTGTGTTATGCTGTTGCCAAGAATAGACAGTGTTATTTTTAAAATCATTAAGGTCTCTCTGATACTTTTTTATCTTCTTTCTTTGGGTGTCTCTATCTACCTTTTCTAGTTTTTTCTGGGTTCTTAGATTAAATTCTACAATCTGTTGACTGTCTTTTATGGGTTCTAGCTCTTTCTGTAAGTTTTTAATTTTCGTCTCTATATTGACCATTTTCTTTTTCTTGCGTGCTAGTATAAGTTCTTGGAGCTTGTATCCGACCCCATTAAAAAAGTCCAGCCATTCCTGGCTGGACTCCGGGTCATCGAGACCATCCTGAGGGGTCACATCCCATCTCAGACTTCTTATAATAATTCTTTCTCTTATATAGTATTCCATAGTAAATATGTCCCACCATGCTCTGACCTGTTTTTCAAGGGTATTACTCAAAGATGCCATGGCTCCATTATAATTAACTTCACTTGGGGTGGGTTCATGATTCGTAAATAAGGCATCCATATCTATATGACGGTTACTCAAAAACTTTAAAACATCCATAGCTGCAGAGATAAATGTATAGTGTCATGAAAGGAGCCTGAACACAGGCATCCAACACAAGTGAACAGATCGATGGGCTGCACTAAAGGAATCAGGCTCCAAAGGTAGTGATAAGATAAATATTTATTAATAATAAAGACACACGTGAACACAGCAAACACAAACAAGCGAGAACACAAATAACACAGCAAACCCCCAAGCCCTAATCTAACTAACTAACTAACAATACACACAAGGCAATAGAACATATATATACATGTATATACAAGGCAGGGAGGAGAGACAAGGGGGGAAACAGGAAGCAAGGGAACATCAAGGCAGGAATCAGGGGACGGGTCTCAGGAACCAGGTAAAGGGGGACAGCATCCAGGACAGGGCAGGAAGGGAATAAAGGGTCAGATTGCAGGTACAGGTTACAGGTCCAGGATCAGGTTACAGCACAGGCAAGACAAGGCTACAGAACGGAATACTGAAGCACTGAGCTTCAGTGAGGGACAGGCTTATATAGTCTCAGCAGTTCAACAGGTGCCGCCTGATTACTGGCATGTCCATCTGCTGGGAGACCCCCGCTGGTGGCCACCAGAACTGCACCCTTTGATGTTGAAGGAAGTAGTGACACCACCAGGCGATCCAGGTAATAACACCATTCCTGACAATGTCCATCGGCTGGGAGACCCCTGCTGGTGGCCACCAGAACTGCACCCTTTGATGCCAAAGGAAACAGTGACACCAGCAGGCGATCCAGGTAACAGCACCGTTCCTGACAGTTCCCCCCCCTAAGGAGTGGCCTCTGGACACTCCATTCTGCCCTAGATCTGGCAGTGCATGTAAAAGTGGAAGAGTCCCAAAAAGTCTTCTCTGTTACGGCAGACTTCCTTGCGCTCTCTGGCCAGAGTCTCTTAACCTACTAGGAGGCGTGCCACCCGAGTCCGACAATGGGACATGTACCCCACCACCAGGGTCTGGAATTTTAGATCTGGAAATAAAAACGGACAGGGCAGCAGGCTCCGGGTCATCAGGCTGGGCAGCGGGCACCAGGTCATCAGGCTGGGCAGCGAGCTTCGGGTCATCAGGCTGGGCAGCGGACAGGAACTCATCAGGCTGGGCAGCGGACAGGAACTCATCAAGCTGGGCAGCGGACAGGAACTCATCAAGCTGGGCAGCAGACAGGGACTCATCAGGCTGGGCAGCAGACAGGGACTCATCAAGCTGGGCAGCAGACAGGGACTCATCAAGCTGGGCAGCAGACAGGAACTCATCAGGCTGGGCAGCAGACAGGAACTCATCAGGCTGGGCAGCAGACAGGAACTCATCAGGCTGGGCAGCAGACAGGAACTCATCAGGCTGGGCAGCAGACAGGAACTCATCAGGCTGGGCAGCAGACAGGAACTCATCAAGCTGGGCAGCAGACAGGGACTCATCAAGCTGGGCAGCGGACAGGAACTCATCAGGCTGGGCAGCAGACAGGAACACCTCAGGCTGGGCAGCAGACAGGAACACCTCAGGCTGGGCAGCAGACAGGAACTCATCAGGCTGGGCAGCAGACAGGAACTCATCAGGCTGGGCAGCAGACAGGAACACCTCAGGCTGGGCAGCAGACAGGAACATCTCAGGCTGGGCAGCAGACAGGAACACCTCAGGCTGGGCAGCAGACAGGAACACCTCAGGCTGGGCAGCAGACAGGAACACCTCAGGCTGGGCAGCAGACAGGAACACCTCAGGCTGGGCAGCAGACAGGAACACCTCAGGCTGGGCAGCAGACAGGAACACATCAGGCTGGGCAGCAGACAGGAACACATCAGGCTGGGCAGCAGACAGTGGCTCATCAGGCTGGGCAGCAGACAGTGGCTCATCAGGCTGGGCAGCAAACAGTGGCTCATCAGGCTGGGCAACAGGCACGGGCACATCAAGCTGGGCAACAGGCACATCAAGCTGGGCAACAGGCACATCAAGCTGGGCAACAGGCACATCAAGCTGGGCAGCAGGCACGGGCACATCAAGCTGGGCAGCAGACACGGGCACATCAAGCTGGGCAGCAGACACGGGCACATCAAGCTGGGCAGCAGACACGGGCACATCAAGCTGGGCAACAGGCACGGGCACATCAAGCTGGGCAACAGGCACATCAAGCTGGGCAGCAGGCACATCAAGCTGGGCAGCAGGCACGGGCACATCAAGCTGGGCAGCAGGCACGGGCACATCAAGCTGGGCAGCAGGCACGGGCACATCGGGCTGGACAGCAGGCACGGGCACATCGGGCTGGGCAGCAGGCACGGGCACATCGGGCTGGGCAGCAGGCACGGGCACATCAGGCTGGGCAGCAGGCACGGGCACATCAGAATGGAAGGCAGGCAGCGGGTCATCAGAATGGAAGGCAGGCAGTGGGTCATCAGACTGGAAAACTGGCAGCGGGTCGTCAGACTGGAAAACTGGCAGCGGGTCGTCAGACTGGAAAACTGGCAGCGGGTCGTCAGACTGGAAAACTGGCAGCGGGTCGTCAGACTGGAAAACTGGCAGCGGGTCGTCAGACTGGAAAACTGGCAGCGGGTCGTCAGACTGGAAAACTGGCAGCGGGTCGTCAGACTGGAAAACTGTCAGCGGGTCGTCAGACTGGAAAACTGGCAGCGGGTCGTCAGACTGGAAAACTGGCAGCGGGTCATCAGACTGGAAAACTGGCACCAGGACATCAGACTGGAAGGCTGGGACGTCAGGCTGGAAGGCTGGAACATCAGGCTGGAAGGCCGGCACCAGGACATCAGACTGGAAGGCTGGGATGTCAAGCTGGAGGGCTGGCACCAGGACATCAGACAGGGAAGCTGAGACATCAGGCTGGAAGGCCGGCACCAGGACATCAGACTGGAAGGCTGGGACATCAGGCTGGAAGGCTAGTACTGGCTCTTCAGGCTGGATTGCTGGCACCTCCGGCTGGAACTCTGGCGCTTCAGGCTGGGACAGATTAGTGGGTGTGGAGGCAGATTGGGTTACTGGCAGGATCGTTTTGGTCGGGAAGAACTTTCGTTTTTTCTTTGACTTGGTCGCTGAAGCTTTGTAGGTTGGGGGTGCAGCAGACAGGAAAGGAGTGTTGGGATATGGCAGAGAAGAGGTAACAGTAGCTGGGGGAAGTTCTTGTGGATTAGTAGGCAGCTGAGAAGAGGCAGGGGGGTTGTATGCAGGATAGGTACAGGGAGAAGAGACCGGATATGAATATTTGGTTGGGAGCAATGTATACCGGGTGGCAACTGAGTTTGGCATGGGTGATGGGGAAACATACATTTGGGTAGGCTGGTGTCTGATGGCAGAAGTGGTGGGTTTGGCTGGGGCTAATTTTACCATGTCAGACCATGCTGAAAGTATGGGTTGTACAAACTGTGGATTTAAGTTTCCCTGTCTAACAAAAGACTGAGCAGACACAATGCACTCAGCAATCACCTGTGGGGAACAGCCAGCGGAGTGCTCACAGAAATCAGCAGGATCATCTTAAAAAAGCCATACTAGGGATACAACCTGATTCATATTAAAAGGGGGAGTGTAATCATCACGGCCTTCAGGAATACAGGGCAGGGCCAGCTCTGTACAAATCTTGATCAGAGGCTGTACGTCCTCAAAAGGAAAACTGCCCTGATCAACGAAAACATGGGCCATACGGATGCACTCCAGTAGTTGCTCCCTAGTATAGTCACCCAAAGTCTGATAACAAAAATCTCTTTCTTCCATTGCCAGGAGCGAAAGATACAATATATCTTCCGGATGCATCTTTCTTGGCAATAGCAAGTGTCCAGACCCAATTCCCAAGTGCAGCCGATCTGTTTGTATGGCTTCAGTATTCTGTCATGAAAGGAGCCTGAACACAGGCATCCAACACAAGTGAACAGATCGATGGGCTGCACTAAAGGAATCAGGCTCCAAAGGTAGTGATAAGATAAATATTTATTAATAATAAAGACACACGTGAACACAGCAAACACAAACAAGCGAGAACACAAATAACACAGCAAACCCCCAAGCCCTAATCTAACTAACTAACTAACAATACACACAAGGCAATAGAACATATATATACATGTATATACAAGGCAGGGAGGAGAGACAAGGGGGGAAACAGGAAGCAAGGGAACATCAAGGCAGGAATCAGGGGACGGGTCTCAGGAACCAGGTAAAGGGGGACAGCATCCAGGACAGGGCAGGAAGGGAATAAAGGGTCAGATTGCAGGTACAGGTACAGGTTACAGGTCCAGGATCAGGTTACAGCACAGGCAAGACAAGGCTACAGAACGGAATACTGAAGCACTGAGCTTCAGTGAGGGACAGGCTTATATAGTCTCAGCAGTTCAACAGGTGCCGCCTGATTCCTGGCATGTCCATCTGCTGGGAGACCCCCGCTGGTGGCCACCAGAACTGCACCCTTTGATGTTGAAGGAAGTAGTGACACCACCAGGCGATCCAGGTAATAACACCATTCCTGACAATGTCCATCGGCTGGGAGACCCCTGCTGGTGGCCACCAGAACTGCACCCTTTGATGCCAAAGGAAACAGTGACACCAGCAGGCGATCCAGGTAACAGCACCGTTCCTGACAGTATAGTATATGGTGTATGGATAGAGCCAGATAAATTGCCGTCCCCGTGGATCTATCACTCCGCGCTTATGGATTTGAACTTTTAAAGTGTATAAATATATACATATAAATAAAATAAATATATAAATATAATGGGATATGGAAATAATAAAATGTATGCAATACACCTGTAAAAGCAGCCACTGTATAGTAAAAACAATAATAGTGATATGGCAATATTTAAAATGAGTCCTCACAAAAAGTATGTTGGCTCCATAAATATTGCAGCAGGGCTTATATGATTTAAAAGTTCATCAAAAAATCATAAAATCATAAAAATCCGTCAAATCATGAATAAATCCTGTATGCAGTGCAGCTTAAAACAATTCCTTTCTGTGATATAGAGATGTGACTTCCACCCGACACCAATTCTTATCACCACGTGCTGGGGAAGTTCCCCTTTGGGGATGCACTCACCAGAGCGTAGACAAAATTGGGCATATTAATCAGAAACCACTGGCCACTGCAACCTCCTTACTGCGTCCGCTTTTCCTCCACCTGTGTGCCTCAGAATAGTTCCTCTCCACCAGTATCCAGCATAAAAAAAATAAAGTATTGCGGATAGCGTAGTACAGTTTGGTAAACACAGTTTTATTTCAATTTTCCCATTCCCCCCAGTAAAATGCGTACCAGAATAAAAATTATCAATCACATTTGAATAAAATGAAGAAACTGCACTCTGCCTGCAAGGTTTCCGTCCGCCGGAAACCGCCAAAGACCGCTGTGTCTAGGTATCCCTTCCACTTCCTGGTATCTGAGCTGGCTGGAGCGCACTCTGGACCGCAAAACGTCACTTCCTGCGAGGCCACGACCCTGACGCGTTTCGTCACTTCCGGACGTCGTCTGAGGGTGTGGCCTCGCCATAGGAAGCGCTACATTTATTTGGGCATCTCCCAGATTGTCTCCAATCCGGATCGCCGCCAGTCTGAATGACCTTTTATGCGGCCAATCAGACCAGCGCCTATAATACTAATAGAATACTGTCTACACGCAATGTAAACTCTGATATGTATAACTAGCCTGAACATTCGACAGCTTATAAAGCAAATACATTACATCAATCATGCTTGAGACCATGTTGAACTGTTACTTAGTGATATTTATACACAACCATAACTATATTGTGCAACATGTTATACACCCTGCCATGATAGATTCTCGTATCGCCTGTCAGTGTATTAATGCCGATTGCACGGATTCATGTTTGCAGATACCGGCCCTGGAAACGACAATTTCATATATATTGATGTATAACACCCCATATATTATGAATATATGTGTGTATATATCGGTTACTACTAACTTTAGTGCGTTGAAACATGAGCCGATTGGTCGGCCGTTTATCCTACTGTGTATGGTCGCTATTATAAAAACGGCATCCATATGACTTTCTGGCGATATGATTATTATAACATAGCTTACACTATAGTTTTACATGAAGGTAGACATTCATCATTTAAAGAAAGAGCCACTCGGGGCACCATATGTATATATTCTTAAAACATCTTTGGTTCCTATACACATGGAGAGCTGTGGTGATTAGAATAAATTAAATTAAATTAAATTAAATAAAAAATTAAAATAAATTAAATTAAATTAAATTGAATTAAATTCGCTTGGAATGCATTATATAATTATTATGTGCCTAGCAACCTATTAACCCTAAAACTACCCGTGGTTATTGGTATAGATGGTGAGCACATTTGGTGTGTATCTGGAGATATGTTCTAAAGGTGTTAGACACCCTCTGTATTTTAGCTTATGGTAATCATGGCCTGCCGTGACCTATGACCCTAGTGACCGGGAATTTTGATGCATGTCTCACGTGCTGATCAGACTGAAGGATTGTAAATAAAAACATAGTCTTTTCATTAAAACTGCAATAGAGAAATGCAATAAAGTAAGATCAAGCCCCAGGGAGAAGGAGTAAATGACATAAATGCAAAAATTGAAGAAAATTTTGAAAAAATGTGAAAAAATGTTTTTGGAAAAATACACTGAACCAATATAGTGGAATAGATCTGGCCGGAGATGAGTGGTATGAGGATGAAATAGGATTGCCACCATTGGGTTTGAAAAATTACATAAAATTACTTAAAATTACATAAAATTACATAAAATTCCATAAAATCGCATAAAATCGCATATAATCGCATAAAACGAGGTCAGAATGGACTAAAAGAGCATATTTAACTAAAATTCATTAAAATTAGCTAAAATGGATATAAAATGCTCTGTTAGGGATATATATGATCCCATTAAAACATAATAAAAGGCTACTATGTGATAAAAGGCAATCATAATGGAAGTTTTCTTATCCATTCTTCCTGTCTCAATGCGTCATTTATGTATGCTGAGGGATATCTTATTGTAGGTTATTTATGGTTATTTATGTGTCACTTATAAAGCAATTGATATCCAACTCTACATTCAAGCCTTTTGGCACTAAAACGTCTGTGGAGTAGATCCAGTGAGTTTCACGTTTTGAAAGCTCTCGTATTAGGTTCATACCTCTCCAATGGGGCTGGATATGTTCAACCCCCCAAAAAAGCAAACCTGACGCATCCATGTTGTGTTTTAGCTTAAAATGCAGTGATACATTGTGGTCCTTGTATCCAATTTTTATGTTATGTATATGTTCTGCAATTCGTATCCTTAGCTTTCTCTTTGTTCTTCCAATATACATCAGTCCACATGGACATTTTAATGCGTATACCACATGTGTGGTGTTGCAGGTAATAAATTGTTCTACCGTGAAAGTTTGATTATTGACTGGAGAGATGAATGTGTCCAAGGATCTACATGGGGCAGTCACTTCTCTGCATGCCCTGCATCTTCTGCAGGCAAAAAAAACGTTTTGGTCCCAAAACGTCGGTGGTCGTTTCGGTGGGTCTAAAATCTTCCGTACGATTTTATCTCCAAAATTGGTGGCTTTCCTGTAAATAAATTGTGGTGCTGGTGGCAGCTCTGTTTTTAGTTTTTTATCCAACATTAAAACATGCCAGTGTTGTTTGAATATTTTCTCGACGTCTCTATACTGGGCATGGAATCCGGAAATAAAGCCCCATTCTTTACTTGTGGTGCTCTTAATCATCTCATTCGACTCATGTGGCGCGGTGTCCCCATTCTGTACTTTCTCTGCTAGACAGGTGGCTCTCGGTATCATCCTCACTTCTTCTACTACTTTTTCCAAGGTGTCTGGGTCGTAGCCTTTAGTAATAAACCTGTCTGCTAGTACTTTTGCCTGGGTGGTGAAGATCTCATCCTCGGAGCAATTCCGACGTACCCGCATAATTTGTCCTTTAGGTATGTTTCTAAGCCACTGAGGGTGATGTCCACTTGTGACTGGTAAGTAACTATTTCTGTCTGTTTTTTTAAAAAACACTTTTGTTTCAAGCTTGTCGCCTTTTTTGTATACCGTGACATCCAGATAATTAATTTCCTCCTTGCTTCTGTCAGATGTTAAAACAATATTCCAATGCTGGAGAAACGTAAAGATATAGTCATCCGACCTGCGGATAAAGGTGGAGGAGTGGTATTACTAACCAAAGAATATTATGAAAACCAGATAAAAAACATGCTGGCAGACACCATCACATATAAAAAGCTGGACAAAGACCCAACTTTAGCATATAGGAACCAATTGGAAATATTGGTGAATATGGGGAGTGCAACCGGAGTGCTATCAAGCAAAGAGAAAAAATACTTGACGCCTATGAGTAGCAGAGTGCCCACGCTCTATACGTTACCGAAAATACACAAAGATCCAATAAATCCGCATGCAAGACCAATAGTCAACAGTATTGAGTCGGTTTCCTCGAGGTTAGGCCAATATTTGGACAAATTTCTTCAAACTAGTGTACAAAACACCAGATCGTACCTGAAGGACACTAAGAATTTTCTGAATCTTCTAAATGATGTGGACCTCACCAATAAATCGCAGATTTGGCTTGTCACAGCAGACGTGTCATCGTTATACTCGATAATCCAACACGAGGATGCCCTATTAGCTTTAAACTGGGCCTTGAGTAAAAGAGACGATATCCCCCACAATCAAAAAATATTTTTAAGAAACAGTCTGGACTTTTGCCTTAGTCACAATTATTTTTGGTTTGACAATACTTTCTATTCCCAGCAACGCAGAGTAGCTATGGGAGCTAAATTTGCGCCTAGTATTGCTAATTTATTTATGGCAGAGTGGGAGGATAAGACCATTTTTAATAGACAACGGGCTGAACTAGTTTTTTATAAGCGTTTTATAGACGATTTGTTTTTTATATGGGCAGGAAATGAGGAGGATTTAAATGTGTTTTTAGAATTTTTAAATAAAAATGATCGGAATATTGTTTTAACATCTGACAGAAGCAAGGAGGAAATTAATTATCTGGATGTCACGGTATACAAAAAAGGCGACAAGCTTGAAACAAAAGTGTTTTTTAAAAAAACAGACAGAAATAGTTACTTACCAGTCACAAGTGGACATCACCCTCAGTGGCTTAGAAACATACCTAAAGGACAAATTATGCGGGTACGTCGGAATTGCTCCGAGGACGAGATCTTCACCACCCAGGCAAAAGTACTAGCAGACAGGTTTATTACTAAAGGCTACGACCCAGACACCTTGGAAAAAGTAGTAGAAGAAGTGAGGATGATACCGAGAGCCACCTGTCTAGCAGAGAAAGTACAGAATGGGGACACCGCGCCACATGAGTCGAATGAGATGATTAAGAGCACCACAAGTAAAGAATGGGGCTTTATTTCCGGATTCCATGCCCAGTATAGAGACGTCGAGAAAATATTCAAACAACACTGGCATGTTTTAATGTTGGATAAAAAACTAAAAACAGAGCTGCCACCAGCACCACAATTTATTTACAGGAAAGCCACCAATTTTGGAGATAAAATCGTACGGAAGATTTTAGACCCACCGAAACGACCACCGACGTTTTGGGACCAAAGCGTTTTTTTTTGCCTGCAGAAGATGCAGGGCATGCAGAGAAGTGACTGCCCCATGTAGATCCTTGGACACATTCATCTCTCCAGTCAATAATCAAACTTTCACGGTAGAACAATTTATTACCTGCAACACCACACATGTGGTATACGCATTAAAATGTCCATGTGGACTGATGTATATTGGAAGAACAAAGAGAAAGCTAAGGATACGAATTGCAGAACATATACATAACATAAAAATTGGATACAAGGACCACAATGTATCACTGCATTTTAAGCTAAAACACAACATGGATGCGTCAGGTTTGCTTTTTTGGGGGGTTGAACATATCCAGCCCCATTGGAGAGGTATGAACCTAATACGAGAGCTTTCAAAACGTGAAACTCACTGGATCTACTCCACAGACGTTTTAGTGCCAAAAGGCTTGAATGTAGAGTTGGATATCAATTGCTTTATAAGTGACACATAAATAACCATAAATAACCTACAATAAGATATCCCTCAGCATACATAAATGACGCATTGAGACAGGAAGAATGGATAAGAAAACTTCCATTATGATTGCCTTTTATCACATAGTAGCCTTTTATTATGTTTTAATGGGATCATATATATCCCTAACAGAGCATTTTATATCCATTTTAGCTAATTTTAATGAATTTTAGTTAAATATGCTCTTTTAGTCCATTCTAAACTCGTTTTATGCGATTATATGCGATTTTATGCGATTTTATGGAATTTTATGTAATTTTATGTAATTTTAAGTAATTTTATGTAATTTTTCAAACCCAATGGTGGCAATCCTATTTCATCCTCATACCACTCATCTCCGGCCAGATCTATTCCACTATATTGGTTCAGTGTATTTTTCCAAAAACATTTTTTCACATTTTTTCAAAATTTTCTTCAATTTTTGCATTTATGTCATTTACTCCTTCTCCCTGGGGCTTGATTTTACTTTATTGCATTTCTCTATTGCAGTTTTAATGAAAAGACTATGTTTTTATTTACAATCCTTCAGTCTGATCAGCACGTGAGACATGCATCAAAATTCCCGGTCACTAGGGTCATAGGTCACGGCAGGCCATGATTACCATAAGCTAAAATACAGAGGGTGTCTAACACCTTTAGAACATATCTCCAGATACACACCAAATGTGCTCACCATCTATACCAATAACCACGGGTAGTTTTAGGGTTAATAGGTTGCTAGGCACATAATTATATAATGCATTCCAAGCGAATTTAATTCAATTTAATTTAATTTAATTTATTTTAATTTTATTTAATTTAATTTAATTTAATTTATTCTAATCACCACAGCTCTCCATGTGTATAGGAACCAAAGATGTTTTAAGAATATATACATATGGTGCCCCGAGTGGCTCTTTCTTTAAATGATGAATGTCTATCTTCATGTAAAACTATAGTGTAAGCTATGTTATAATAATCATATCGCCAGAAAGTCATATGGATGCCGTTTTTATAATAGCGACCATACACAGTAGGATAAACGGCCGACCAATCGGCTCATGTTTCAACGCACTAAAGTTAGTAGTAACCGATATATACACACATATATTCATAATATATGGGGTGTTATACATCAATATATATGAAAATTGTCGTTTCCAGGGCCGGTATCTGCAAACATGAATCTGTGCAATCGGCATTAATACACTGACAGGCGATACGAGAATCTATCATGGCAGGGTGTATAACATGTTGCACAATATAGTTATGGTTGTGTATAAATATCACTAAGTAACAGTTCAACATGGTCTCAAGCATGATTGATGTAATGTATTTGCTTTATAAGCTGTCGAATGTTCAGGCTAGTTATACATATCAGAGTTTACATTGCGTGTAGACAGTATTCTATTAGTATTATAGGCGCTGGTCTGATTGGCCGCATAAAAGGTCATTCAGACTGGCGGCGATCCGGATTGGAGACAATCTGGGAGATGCCCAAATAAATGTAGCGCTTCCTATGGCGAGGCCACACCCTCAGACGACGTCCGGAAGTGACGAAACGCGTCAGGGTCGTGGCCTCGCAGGAAGTGACGTTTTGCGGTCCAGAGTGCGCTCCAGCCAGCCCAGATACCAGGAAGTGGAAGGGATACCTAGACACAGCGGTCTTTGGCGGTTTCCGGCGGACGGAAACCTTGCAGGCAGAGTGCAGTTTCTTCATTTTATTCAAATGTGATTGATAATTTTTATTCTGGTACGCATTTTACTGGGGGGAATGGGAAAATTGAAATAAAACTGTGTTTACCAAACTGTACTACGCTATCCGCAATACTTTATTTTTTTTATGCTGGATACTGGTGGAGAGGAACTATTCTGAGGCACACAGGTGGAGGAAAAGCGGACGCAGTAAGGAGGTTGCAGTGGCCAGTGGTTTCTGATTAATATGCCCAACTTTGTCTACGCTCTGGTGAGTGCATCCCCAAAGGGGAACTTCCCCAGCACGTGGTGATAAGAATTGGTGTCGGGTGGAAGTCACATCTCTATATCACAGAAAGGAATTGTTTTAAGCTGCACTGCATACAGGATTTATTCATGATTTGACGGATTTTTATGATTTTATGATTTTTTGATGAACTTTTAAATCATATAAGCGCTGCTGCAATATTTATGGAGCCAACATACTTTTTGTGAGGACTCATTTTAAATATTGCCATATCACTATTATTGTTTTTACTATACAGTGGCTGCTTTTACAGGTGTATTGCATACATTTTATTATTTCCATATCCCATTATATTTATATATTTATTTTATTTATATGTATATATTTATACACTTTAAAAGTTCAAATCCATAAGCGCGGAGTGATAGATCCACGGGGACGGCAATTTATCTGGCTCTATCCATACACCATGTTTGAGTTATGTTACATGGTTAGCTAGGCTGAAAAAAGACACAAGTCCATCCAGTTCAACCCTAAAAAAAAATTGAAATAATAAATAAAAATAAAAAAATATCGTACAATCCAATATACCCAATTCTATACCCACTTTGTTCTTTGTCTTTATGGGTGGAGCCATCAACATTTGGGGTCAGTATGCTCAGCTGTGCTTTTACCGTTGCAATTTTTAAAATGTATTTAGAATGTATATAAAATGCATGTATGTTTTTATGCATATTGTGTATCTCTGCATACCCCTGATGTTATACATTCTGTTATCATAGATATAAGCTACAGATCTGGAACCCGCAAGCCCTCTGTCCCTGAAGATCTGCATTTTGTTTTTTGAAACGCATTGGACGTTCTGTCTGACAGCGCTGGGCTTTTCCTTGCAGCTGGTTTCCATTTCTGCTCCCTATATTTGTGTTTGTTGCGTATATCCCCATGTTCATGTTGCTATATAATCGATGTGCAATACATTTTAAATATTTTTTACTATCAAACTGTTTGTGGCCCGGTTTAAAGTCCCAATCTGAGGATTTCTTGTTTTGACTCTATGTATCAGGGATGTGGTCCACAATCAGTTTTGGCAACTAGTTGTGGAAGAGGGTCCCTTTATGCAAACAATACTCAACCATGTGCAAGGAAATTAAACTGCATTTTTGCTTGCACATAGTTGGATGTTGAAAGTCAGCAGAGCTTCACCGCATTTACTAGTCTCTGGGGAAAATTTTCTTGCAAGGTGCAACTTCCCTTGCATAGTGAAAAGTCTATTTGCCTTTAGTAAATCAACCCATAATGTTGTAAAGGGGAAGGTGTTTAGGAAACGTGCAAATCAGAAGCAATAACTGGCTTAAAAAGTAACTAACCTCTCCTATCCTTTATAGCCAAGGAAGTTGCCAACTTAGCCTCTTTTTGATCTGCGGGTGCCATTGTGCTGTACATGTGACCAGTTATGACACCAGTCATTTGATGACTTGACAGTTCTGTTGAGAACACCAGCAGTTGTTGCAGTTATCATTCATGGCACTGTTTTGGGAAACAGTTAAATTGATGGGTTTCCTTCCGCTATAATAATACCATCAGTACTTGGAGAACTGTGAAAATGTGCTTCTCATGTCTTTCATATCTGAAAGTTTGAATTTTGTCAACAACCCATTTTCACCTGATCATTATTTCCCTTTTTAGAACACCTGTCAGCCTGTCAATGTTAATTCAGGGTTACAAAATACTGGACTCTTCTAGAAGGGCAATTAGAATGTTGAATGCATTTAAACATCTAGCCTCCACATATGTCTTCCTGTCACTTTAGATGAACTTGAAAGATTTCAGTTAAAAAAAAAACCTTCCTGACATTTCCCCATATTATGCTTTCTGTTTAGATTGACAGTCCAGCAATTAATCTTGTATGTTGAAATTTGGCTGTGATGTAGAGAAATACTGTAATATTAGGGCCAAGAACATGGAGCCCAGTCTGAGGAAAAAGGACAATGCAGAGCATGTAACATTAGCAAAATTAAACTTAACTACAATAGCAGGTACCTCAAAGTGCCATAGGGTAACAAGCATGTCTAAACCCAAAAACAAAAATGTGATATAATGCAGCTTAAACGTCCTTAGATGTGGTGACTGCATTTGTTTTCTTTTTCAGGCTAAGAACCTTTTTAGCAAGTACAGAAAATATCGGTTGATCTTGTCAGAAATGCAGTGTCCTTGTCACTTCCTTTGAGCTGAACTGAAACCATAAGCAATGTTATCTCTCTTTTGTAAACTACTATTTTCTTTAGTCTTAATGTAATGGAGATGAACAAAGACAGACATATGTATAGTCCAGCATGCATGAAAATCTGAATCTTTTTTGCTTAAGCAGTATCTGGATCAATCATGCTAATTACCCCTCAGAACCCTTCCAATTCTATCAGTCCAGTAAGCACTTTGTTCAGTACAGTACAGTACCAACCCCCAAAACGCTTTGGATTTTTATGCTTGTCAAGGATGCCAGCCCACGTGGCTAGCTAATTGGGGGAGGCCCTTGACTGGGGTAGAAGGGAATAAGGGGGAATTTACTTTGAGCAAGTAAGCCTGGCTGCAGGGGCGGACTGACAACTCATGGGGCCCCCGGGCAATAGGAGATTAAGGGGCCCCCAGGCAATCAGAGATTATGGGGCCACACAGTATACACTCACACACAGTATACAATCACACAGTATACACATACATGTACACACAGTATAAACAGACATGTTTCTATTGGCTGGTGGGGCAGCTATAATCTCTGGATTTTTAGACCAAAAGGATGTCGGTAAGGGACATTTCAGAAACAGATGTAAAAAAAACACAGATTTTTACATACTGTCCCTGGTTTTACTGAGGCTGGCAACCCTGATGCGGCCCCCTAGTGGCCCGGGGCCCTCGGGAAGTGCCCGAGTTGCCGAATGGTCAGTCCGCCCCTGCCTGGCTGTTATACTCTTTTCACAGCCTGCATAACCTCTGGCCACCAGTAGATGAAGACTCCACTCCAGTCTAGCTGGTTGACCACACACAGGCAGATACAAATTATTACATCCAATCTGGTGCAACCTAAGGGTTGGGGAGCAGTCTAGCAATTCGCACACACTTATAGGATTCCAAAAGCTACCCTACCAGCTGTAACCCTTGTGTTAATTACTCTTTCCACTGCCCACACACACTCGCATGCCAGACACACAACTTATGGTAGCTTGCCGCCACCTAGCAGTTTGTCCGCTGACTGGTCTGCTAGGCAACCATACATACAGATCTCTGTCTGGCAGATCTGCTTGTTTACAATCTGCATGCAATTTGCCAACACACAATACAACTGCATACAGATTAGCAAGGAATTTAGACCAAGCACATAGACACTATAATGCAACAATCTATCTATAACTTAGTACACATAATCCACTTAATCATTTTATAATTTAATATCTCAAAAGCGGGCAGTGCATAAAATATATACAAAGCTAAAGGGATAAAAAAAAAGGAAACTTTTACCAAGGTTTATCCTGCGACAGAAGCATGTCAGGAATATCGGCAAGATCAGTTATCAGACAGCTCCATGTGAATCACTTATTCATATCTCATGCTCCTCCTACGATAAATATCAGTTGCCGAGAGCCTGCGTGCGGCAACAGTACTACTACTACTACTTAACTTTTTAGGGGCATGGCTTTCATACTACAGATTCTCTTTATTTAAAAGATAAAAAAAGCTAGCATAACATCTCTCTTGATGATTTGATATGGTCTACTCCTTTTCCTCTGGTTTCACATATGTGCAATTGTGTGTGCATTCCAGATAGTAAACTGTATTTTTAATGAAGCATATTTTGAGGGCCAAATCAAAATTTGCATATTTGCTGTGGCCTGTCAGTACTCACTAGCATTGTTGAAGCAATTTTGGAATTTGAGTGCCCCTTGTTGATCCTTCTAGTAGTTTCCACTTATGTAACAGGCCAAGCTGTCCAGCAAAACTTACAGTTACATATATACTATATATCAGGTTTAGGTATTAGCAAAAATTATATATTAATTGTTAATCAAATAAAAAAAGGACCATACTGTATGTGGATAAGGCCAGTAAATAACTTATGTAATGTATATCACATACAGTATATGGACACATTATGAAGCAATTGAATAGTAGCGCAGGCACTATATGTGATATAAAGAGAGTTGTTATTCAAAATGACTAAGGTTTCTCAAATAGTCATATAGCATATATGGAAAAAAAGCATTTGGGAAATGATGTCCACATCAAAACTGCAATATTATATGATGTATAAAAAGATTAATAGCATTTAATATAAGCAACAAACAAACAAGGAGAAGCCATACACTGGTGATCTCACTCTATACGTATTATTATTATTATACATGATTTATATAGCGCCAACAGTTTGCGCCAACCTGAGGGCAGACAATACAGATACAATACAGGAGGAATTAACGTATTTGATGCAACTGGCTTGCTTGATGACCATCCCCCTACCTGTGGCCTCGCCTCTGGCTCGTTTCACCCCAGTGGGTTTAATTGTGAATGAATGGATTGTAATAGATGAAATAGATTATTGAGTGCCTCTATGATTAAGCCCACTGGGGTGAAATGTCGGTGTAGCCACATGCAGGGGCTGTCTCAGGTGCAACAAACTTATATGGAGCGAGGTCATCAGTGTTTGGCTTCGTCATGTTTGTTTGCTGTGCAGTGAGGAACTAGGATGAGCGCCCGGGGGCTGGAACCTGACAGACTGCAGGCCAGAGGATTTATTGGAGCATCAAATGGCACTTGCAGTATTGATCTTCAACATTTAATATAAGAAACCCTAGGGAAACAAAGTTTCTCACCATAATGATGATGAACCAGGTTTGCAGCATAGGAGGGAAGCATGAAGGTGACCCCCACACAACTACTCCCTTATATACCTTCATCATGCCCCTGGATATGCCAACCAGCTGCATATCCAGGGGTGTGTGATGTCACATGATGTGGATGCCAGGACTTCACATGCTCAGGCTGATACAAAACCAGAAGTGACTGTTCATTAGTTCATTAGTTCTGTCAAAATCATCATCACTGGAACAGTTCCTCCTAAACCTATGATATTGAATGTAGGGGATACTGTGGATAAGAAACATTGGGTGAGTACTTGGGCGGGAAGGGTTGTTTTTCTTGCTGTGGGTTTTCTGTACAGGGTTGTGACTAAGGAGCCATCTGCTTGAATCAGAATTTGTATGTCCAGGAAAATAATTTTTATAACTAGAATTTGTGGTAAATTTCAATTTAAATGAGTTGTTACTTAAGACATTCATAAACTCAGGCAACTCCCAAGACATCCCGACCATTTGACTTGCAGACACATTATTACATTAAAGTGGATGTAAAAGCTCACATATACCGAGTGAAGTGAACAGCCTCAGATGATACAAAGGGATGAAACAAATCTCCCTACATAAGTTTTACTTGTATATGTGCTGTCTTCAACTTTCTAGACTGTTTAGAAAGTGCACATCATGTTAGAATCTTCTCTTCCTGTTCCACTACTGGATGTGGTTTCTTGGCATACACTGTGTGACAGCTGATTGGATGAAAGGCACATACCCCTTCTCCACATAGGCAGAGGAAGGAAGAAATGTGCAGAGCTGTGCTGTGAATAGGCCAGCTGTCTGCTAATATACTTTTATGCACCATCCCAACACAAATTTCAGGCTGGTTTTATCTTGGTTGTCGGGGAGCTTGTCAGAAGTTATCATGCTGATAACAGAAGACCGGAGCAGCAGAAAGACACGAGACTTAGGACTTTGGAGGGAGATAAGTAAACACTACAGATAGATGTGCCAAGGTCAAATATCATGAATGGGTTTACATCCACTTTAAATGTTCCTCTAACTCCCTGAATGGCAACACCTACCAAATTGTCTCTATTCACGCTTTTGAGTTCTACATTATGTGGCTCTGCCCATTCCTGCACACCCTTTTAAAAAAAAGACACATACAGCTCCTACCGTGCATGTCTACCACTTGCCCCTTTCATTTCTATAGTGGGAGCCGCTCATTCAGTTCATTCCTATGGCTGCAGCCATGCATCTCTGGGTTACTGGGGGCTGCAATGAATAAAGACCAGCCATATAACTGAAATGGGCAAGAGGTGTGCACATGATATAGGCATATGAGATTTATTTATTTTTTTACTGCACGGGCTGCACCAGGCAGGGCTGCACAGTCAAGAATCCAGACCGGTGTTGAAGGTAAACCTTTGCCTGGGGGGGGGGGGGGACACCCGTGTGTGTGGGGAGGGCATTTAAAAGACAACTTTCCATGGAGTGAAGTTGTTTTAAGCAAAATTTTATTTTTTTGTTGCCTTTCTAAACTTTTGAGGAAAATAGAGGTGAGTTCTAAAATCTGACATTTTTAAAGGTTTTAAGAAAAACAACTTTGCAAGCTGATTTCCAAAGAAGGAATCATGTGTTCTAAAGACATAGCACTGCATTTTTAAGTGGCTGTCAATTACAAGACAACTGTCACACAGCATGGAACTGCAGTTGCTGATGAGATATAGGTTATTTTTATATGTTCAGCAGCAATATATTGAAGTGCAGAAAATATCTTCTACAATGAGGGTTTGTTGACAATACTTTAAATAACACCTTTTGTGAACCAAGTTATAGTACTGTAGAGCTCACAGCTAAACTAAAAAAAAATTAATCTTTTCATGACCTCAAATGGACTGCTTCTAAATATACAACTAAACCACAGCAAAATTTAAAAAAACAAGTATTTAAACACTATTGAAAAGGCATTTATTTGTATTTAAAATGAAGTAGCATGTGCTACAAACTTTAACTATACTTACAAAGGAGAGTGATAAAAGTACACTTCACGGTATATTAAATCTAAAACCCTGGAAGTTGGAGGTTCTGCCCACATTCTCATTTATTGGATTTTGTTTTGTAGAGTGACAGTAGGACATCTATTGGAGAAGCCAGCAGTCCTAGAACAATAAGGTGACCAAGTAAGGTTACCATCGGACAACAATGTACCTCATTTTGCTATATAATTCAGACCACTGCACTCTGTAGAAAATATTATGAATTACCATCTATGGGCCACTGCACTCCACATGTGATGTTGTGTGTCTTACATGTTCTGAACCACTGCACTCTGTATGCAATGCTATAAACCACATATCCTGCACTCATTATGTGAAGCTGTACTATACATACGACTGATTCAATCCTGTGCTGTACATTATATATTCTTGACCACTGCACTCTGTAGAAGATGCTGTGTATGAGAGTGAGTGTTTGCTCTGCCCCATTCTCATTTCCTTGGCCTTTGCAGAGTTGCAGTAGGATTGGAGGAGCCAGCAATGTGGGAGAAGTACTCACGTAACGTATGTGTAGCGCACTACCCCCTTGGGAGCTGCAGTGTTTGTTCATTACCTTTTTGTCAGTTAGCCCCATTTCTTCCTGTCCCATGCAACTTCAAACACCAGGCGACTTTAAAGTCAATAATGCTTTATTCTGGGGTAAATCAATAAATGATGAAATAGATGATATGAGATGCCCCGTTATCTTATCGTATTGGCATGTTACTATTTACTCCTGGTGACTCCCTCCTGCTCTCAACTTTTGCTCTGTCAGAACTTAACACTTCCAGTATGGACCGACCACCAGCATCACTCTGAATAATGCGTTGAGTTTAGACTACAAAGTCACAGGCCACACTGCCTATTTCCATGACTCTTGTTGTCATATCTCTGTTATGTCCTGGAAATTGTGTATCACTGCAGTCCTTGGACACACAGCGTGTTCACGGAATAGCACTACTGGGTTGCACTCCCTTTGATCACTCCCATTCAACAGTCCATGTCCAAGTCTCACAGAAAGCTGATTCCCAGTTTCCTCCATCCGCTTGACTCCTACTTCCTCCTCCTTTGATGTCCGGTATATCCCCGCATGGGACGCCTGGTCCTCATTAGGTTTCTACATGGTTGCTGTTCTCCAGGGGCCAGACGTGGGTCGCCCTGGACGCCTACTTCTCCGGTTGTCCAGCTCTGGGGTCTCTGAACCCCCAGGCCTTCAAACCTCCTCCCGGAGGCTCCGGGGTCTCTGAACTCCCAGCCCTCCGGCCCTCCTCCTCTTCTCTCCTCTCCTTTTGCCCTCCAGCCTCCAGCCTCCTTTTGAGCATGTGACCCCATTGACCAAAGAAATTAACCATTGGTCAATTCTCTCACATGGGTTTTCTGACACTCATGCCTCAGTCTTTTCTCTCTTTCCAGTCCTACCCACTGCCCAGCAGAGGAGGTATCCCTGAGCCCAAGTGTAGGCAGTCATATCCCATTCTACACTAACACTCCCATCCCCAAATAAACGACCAGGCCTAAGAAAAAGAACCAGGCCTAGCCAATTTTACCTACATCTAACCTACACTTACAAAAGAACCCATACTAAGCACCTATCTAAGTGTGGGGTCCTCTATATATGTTACATACTTTAGCCTACTGCACTGCAAAGAAAGTCCTATCAGTTAAATACTTCAGAAAGCTATGCTCTGTATGCTGTGCTGTATAATACATACACCTGACTGCTGCATTCAGTGTGCCAGGCTGTAGGTTACAAACTCCAAACCAATGCTCTCTGTTCCTAATGCTTTATATTACATACTCTGGGGTCTGGAGCAGTGCAATCCTTATGCCTTTATATACACTACAGACCCCAAACTGAACACTGAATTCTATTCAACATTTTAAACAGCTTTACCAGTAGGACTCTTTCTAGGAATGTGGCATTTCAATCATCTTATCGATTAGGCACATTTTTGTTAGTATTCTGATAAGAGTAAACAAAACAAGTGGAGCAAGAAAAACATATCTGTGATATATGTCTCATAACAGGGCATTATGAAAAATGTTTAATGTTTCCCATTGCATTTGTATAGTATGGCTATAGATGCTTAACTGCTTAATTTCTTTTTCATAAATGTTGAATTTTCCTAAGATGGAGTAAAGTACATGTATATCCTAACTGAATGACGTTGTTTTTAATAAAATAAAAGTCGTTTTCACCTTTTTCATCCAAAGTTGCATATGAGCTCTGCTGATTTCTTGCAGATTATTATTAATATACAGGTTTTATACAGCGCCAGCGGATTGTGCAGTGCTTTACAATATAAAGGGAGACAGTACAATTACTATACATTTCAATACAGAAGGAATAGGAGAGCCCTGCTCATGAAGCTTACAATCTAAAGGTGATACAAGAGCGGCAGCGGGTGATCTGTTGGAGGTGATCCAAGTACAGTTTTTAGGTGGAGGTGGGGTACGCTTCCCTGAATAAATGGGTTTATATGCAACTACTTCCATACCTCCCAACATTTTGAGATGAGAATGAGGGACACCTACTAGCAAAGGTATGTAGGCATAAGGCACGCCCCTGCCACACCCCCTTAAAGGAGAATTAACCCCAAAAAAGGTTAATTAAATCCATAAGGGACTTTTTTTTCCCACTACTATTCCTTTATATTGGCTTATACAATTTACAAATGCAGCAATTTATAATTTGGATGAAAGGTTTAACAGGGACAGTTAGGAGCTCAGATAGCAAGAATAATTTGCCACAAATTTGTGGCAGTGTTGAATTGTAAGTCTTGTTAACTTGCTGCACATTTTCTAGTTCTAGTTCTAGTTGACACTTTTCCAATTTGTAGCAAATTTGTGTGGCAAGTCTCCAGCAAGAGCAAAGTTGCAGTGGTGAGTCTACAGCAAGAGCTCCTCAAGTCTACAGCATGAAAATCCAGCCACACTGACTCCTGTGGTGGGATGACTATTGCACAACATAACTGTATGAGAATGTGCAGCAGACTTGCAGAATGTTTGCAAAGAATTTGATCTGGAGTCTTGCAGCGCGGACTTGCTGCATTTGTGCATCAAACTTCTGAAGCCTGGAGAGTCTAGCAATAGCTTAGCAAGTCATTTTCAAACTTGTAGCCCAATTGCTTGCTATTTGGGAAGCATGCATGTCTTTCTCAGGAAAGTTTCCTAATTGTGACTATGGTGTGGAATGTGCATCACATGCATGGGCGTCCGCAGCATAGGGCAAGGGGGGGGGGGCAATTGCCCCCCCTGGAATTGTAAGAAGGTGTTGAAGACAGTTGCCCTGTGTTGCAATGGCCGCTGCGGCCACCGTGGACTTTTTTTCTGAGTCTGCTGGCCTGGGGCTGCTCTCTTTTCCGACTTATCACAGATACAGACATCCATCCCTCCCTCCCACACCCCCGGCCCAATCATCGTATTGGCTCTGCCGCTCGGGCCTCTGCTCGATATCTCGGCTGTTCCGTGATTGGCTGCCTGGCCTGTGTATGTACATCGCTATGCAGATCCGGCCGGCGCCAGCTCCTCCCATAGGTGTGTGCAATCAGTCAGTGGCCGAGAATACGCTGCCAGTGCCTGGGCCTATCGTATCACAGGAGGAAATCCTGAAGAACCACAGGTAACAGCAGTGCCAGTTAGGAGGAAAATTTAGATACATATATATATATATATTGCTTGGAAAGTTGGACAGCTAAGCTATTGCTGGAAAAGATATTTGTGTGTTATATAATCTTCTTCACTTTGTATGGAAGTTACACAGTCTCAGGTATACCATGCCCATATAAATATAGCCTAGAGAATTTACATCTTTCTATATTGCAATGTATTGCAATACAATACATCTGCTGTGGCCATATTTTGATCTTGATGAAAACAACCTATACTGTATTGCAATATAGAAAGATGTACATTCTCTAGGCAATATTTATATGGGCATGGTATGCCTGAGAGTAACTTCCATACAAAGTGAAGCTGAATTATCTCAAGAGCCATTTCACACTGCCATCTGGCCGCGTTATCCGTAAAGCGCTGCTAGTTTTAGCCGCGCTTTACCATCATTTTATCCATGCTTTTCGGACGCTAGCGGGGAGATTTTAACCCCCGCTAGCGGTCGAAGAAAGGGTTAAATGCGACTGTGCATCGCCGCTGCCGAAACGCCCATCCCGCCCCCCCTGAAAAAAGTTCTGCGGAAGCCCATGATCACATGGCCACATTTTACTTAATAAGGTGACATTGGGAGACAGAGACAGAGCTTTGTCATCCTTTACCTGGAAGTGTCAGCATAGGGACCTCTGGCAGCATCACCAAAATTTATGATAATGAAAGCTGCAGATTGAAAATAATGAAACTTCCTTTAAAAATAACTTCAACATGTTAAGTGCATATAGGATTTTAGTGACTGGGTTTACGTGTACTTTTACAATCTTTTAAAACTCCATTGTTTCTTACATTCTTAAAAGAAAATATATATTTTTTTAGGGCTTAGCTGTATATGTGTAAAAGTTACTATGCATGATATGTTGAAGTCCTAGAGCAGAATGAATGCCCTCCTGTTGGGACCACTCCTTGGGAGTGCTCACACTTTCTTTGTGTCCCTAGACCAGTGTTTCTCAACTCCAGTCCCCAAGGCGCCCCAACAGGTCATGTTTTCAGGATTTTCCATTATTTTGCTCAGTTGATTTGATCAGTTTCACTGCCTTAGCAATTACCACAGCCGTTTGATCTGAGGGAAATCCTGAAAACATGACCTGTTGGGGCGCCTTGAGGACTGGAGTTGAGAAACACTGTCCTAGATAAAAGCACAGCTGATGAAACTCCTGTCCTGTCGTCTCCTGCAGCAATACAGCTCTGTCTAACTCTTTTCAGACATGGCATGTTTCCAGCTCCATTCAGTCACTGTTCATTACAGCTCTGTCCAGCTCTTCCCGGGCTCTGTTTGTTACAGCTCTGTCCAGCTCTGCTCAGGCAATGTTTATTTTCAGCCTTGTTCCAGCTCTTTCTGCCCTGCTATAGCCCATGTTTCCCTTGGGCCCCCCCTTTTACAGTTCAGTCCTGGCTTTCCAATGTGTAAAGCACAAGCTAATAATGCTGGAAATGGCCTGGGGGGGGGGGGGGGGGGTATTTAAGCCTCAAATACTCGAATGACTAAATGGATATGGGCTTAACCCCTCCTAACAATTATATCCCAGTGGGGAGGGGGGGAGGGAGAGAGAGGAGACACTATGTACATAAATATGCTACTACTTCCCTAAACTTACAAAACTTGATCTTTGTTATACAAATTAAAATTAGTCACATAAACAACATGTATCACAAGACATATTTTATGTCTAAGGAGCAGCTAACTCCTGCTCTTAAGTTTACTTAATCTATATAAGACTAATATATATATATATATATATATATATATATATATATATATATATATATATATGCAAAGCTAAATAATAGCAATATTGTGAAGTCTTGAATATATATCACATGTGTAAATTACAAATTGCAAATAGTGGCCACCCAGCTGGCATTTGCGAACCATGAGGAGATGCACTGATTGAACATCTACAGACACCTGAATAGTAGCAATGGGTTCAAATTTTGGCTTGTTGTAAAGTTAGTCTATTGGTCCAAACTCAGTGAACAGCTGGATAACCAAGACTGAAGATGGTGGTTTCATCAGCTGTGGCCCAGAGGAGGTATACCGTGATCTGAAAGTATGGAAATCCAAAGTGAGGGCCATCCACTAAAGCAAGTATATGTTGTTGCACATAGACACAAGTAATCAGGCACAATTCCACTCAGCAGTACTGCTCCAAGTGAATAGAAAGCAAAGCTTCATAGAGCCATGTAAGCTGCTGTAAGGCATTTTCACATAAACAAGTGTTTATATAGGCAAGTCTAGGAAAACACGTAAGGTACTTATCCAACATGCGCCATTGCTATCATTCTCGCTGGGTAAAGCCTTATATTCCAAGAGTCATAGGAGCAGGTAGCTGGGCAGAGAAAGGGCTTAACCGGTTTTGCTGGGTGTCCCGGCTGCTTCAGAGGCTGCTACAAACAAATGAACACACTTCCTGTATTTATTCACAAACAGTCCCAGAAAATTGGACAAAAATGGCAGTACTGTGCATGTGCGATGCGTCATGACGTCACGCAGTGTGATGACGTCACCCAGTGTCCCTCATCTTGGTTTGAAACAACAATAAATAGGCAATTTACTGGGCATGTAAAATACATACAGAGAGCTTTAATAGCAGAGCTCTCCACTAGATGTCTCCAAGACAGCAGATTCATAATGTTCAATTATGGTCATTACTTTAGTTACCTAATCAAGTTCCAAACAGTGATAATTTCGTCGACTAAAATTACTAAAACATTTTAGTCGACTAAATGAATACTATTTTAGTCTACTAAAATATGACTAAAACTAAAACAATTGAGATGACTAAAATACGACTAAAACTAAAATGGCATTTTAGTCAAGACTAAAATGGGACTAAAACTAAAATGCCATTTTAGTCAAAAGACTAAGACTAAAACTAAATTGAAATTTGACTTCAAAATTAACACTGGTCTGTAGTGCATGTTCATACCTCAATACCATAAATAATAACATTAGATTTTTCACTCCAGCAATATATAATGAGTTTGGAAATTGTAGAGAAATGTTAACTAATGCATTACAATTTAATTACACCCATTAGATTTTAGATGAAAAAAGGAGTTTTAGTCGACTAAAATGTACTGGAGATTTTAGTCGACTAAAACGTAGGACATTTTAGTAGACTAAAATCTACTGGAGATTTAGTCGACTAAATAAGACTGAAACTAAAACAATTGCAGAAGACTAAAATGGGACTAAATCTAAAATGCCATTTTAGTCCTAAGACTAAAACTAAATCGAAATTTGCTGCCAAAATTAACACTGGTTCCAAACTGATCCTGTAACCATCATATCTTACTATATTTGCTTTATACATGGCAAACAGGTAAGTGTAAATATGTAAATGGAAAGCCGCACATTATTCCACAAAACATAAACACAACAGAGTACATAAAGAAATAAATTAACAAATTTCCTTTTCTATTGCATTCCATCTATTTATTGTGATATATATTAATTAGTTTACAATGCTGCTATTATTTAGCTTTGCACATATATAAATATTTTTAAGTCTGATTTAGATTAAAGTGGAGTTCCACCCCAAAATACAAAAATATATTAATGTGCTTAAAAAAAATAATAAAAAAAAAAAACATTTGGAGAAATTATTTTTTTTACTCACCTCTTAATGCCTGTTGCTAGGGGGTCCCTCGTAGTCTGCCTCCTTCAGTGCCACTGCCTGGGCTCCTGATGTCACTTCCCTCAGTGCAGGAAGGGAGATCGCCTGTCCCCCATCCCTCTTATCAATCATCTGGGACACGTGACCGGTCCCAGATGATTGCGCGGCCAGTGACGGCGCGCGGCTCGCGCATGCGCAGTGGGTGCCCGGCTGTGGCTTCACAGCCGGGCGGCCACAGTTTATATGCCGGCGCTGCTGAGCGGAGGGGGGGACAAGCGGGGCTTCGATCCCCCGCATTGCTGGACTCCTGGACAGGTAAGAGTCCGATTATTAAAAGTCAGCAGCTGCAGTATTTGTAGCTGCTGACTTTTAATTTTTTTTTTAAGTGGGAACTCCTCTTTAAGTAAACTTATGAGCAAGTTTAAGGTTATGTTTTTAAAATATGTCTTGTGATACATGTTGTTTATGTGACTAATTTTAGTTTTTATAATAAAGATCAAGTTTTGTATGTGTTTGGAAGTAGTCGCACATTTATGTACATAGTGTCTCCTCTCTCTCTCCCTTCCCTCCCCCCCCCCCCCACGGGGATATAATTGTTAACCCTAGAGGGTATTCAATAGATTGGTTACAGGCAAACCTACTTGAGTGGGATAGGAAGGGTTGAACCCATATCCATTTAGTTGTTCGAGTATTTGAGGTATATGTATTTATGGAGGGCTCCCCCACTAGAAGATAGGAAGAAATGATCAAACCTTGGTATACAAAGTTTATAGGGCATTTAAGCACCAGCCAGGTAAACTAACTACCTGAGTGCAAGAGCTAGAATACTGAAGCCTGTTTCCTGTTACTGCTGACCCAGATTACGTGACCCTCCCCTTATTTCCTGGGTTGTTTTCAGCCTTCGTTGTTACTGACCCTGACTGTCTCTGACTGTCTGACTACTCTCTGCGTGCCATCTGCCAAGACCCCTGCTTAACCTCAAATGCCTCTCATCTCCAGCCTAGTTTACTGCTTTCTCGTTACTTACCGAGATTGTCTGACTACTCTCTGCTTGTAGCCTGCCAAAACCCCTGCTTGACCCTAAAGTGGAACTTCACCCAAAAGGGGAAGTTCCGCTTGTTTGCATCCCCTCCCTCCACTGTTACATTTGTCACTTTTTGGGGGGGAGAGGGGAGCATTTACCTGGTTTTGACAGGAACCCGCTTCCACTTTTGGCTCAGATTGCCACGGAGATCTAAGCCAGAAGTTCGGCATGCCTGATGTCTTGTGAGATACATCACAGGTCCCAGAAGACTACAGGACCATTCACAAGGTTCAGCATGGCTTGTACATGTGCAGTAGAAAACCCTCTGTGAAGCCGCAAGGCTTCATTTCCTGTTTCCCTTACTAGAGATGCCTGCGCCTGCACCCAAAGCTGATTGAAGAATCTGCTCAGATGAGGACATCACTGAATCAATGGACAAGTGATTTTTTTTACATTAAAAGTCAGCAGCTACAGTATTTTGTAGTTGCTGACTTTTTTGGGGAGCCTGGAGCTCCTCTTCAAGGACTTTCACATCTCCAGCTAAGTTTACTGTTTTCTCCAGCCTGACCTGGACTATCTGACTGCTCAAGGGAGGTATTGGGAGAAAAAGACTGTCAGGGTGGTATAGGTGTTATCACCGTAGCTGACCACATTTTTAGCTGGGGAGGAGAAGTGTTACATTATTATTATATAGGATTATATAGTACCAACAGTTTACACAGCACTTTACAAAATAAAAGGATACAGTACAATTCAATACAAGAGGCTTCAGAGGGCCCTGCCTGGAAAAAACTTAGGCCCAATGGATGTACAACCTAAAGCTCAACTCCAATGAAAAAAATGTTTAATCTAATTTTGGGTAGAGCATAGAAAAGTTAAAAGATTTTTATTATTAGTACAATGTACAATGCAATTGGACAGAAACAAATTGGTCCATAATTAACTTAACAAAATGAATGTGACTTCTAACCCCCCACCCATACACACAGTTATTTATTACAAAAAAAAAAAAAAATGAGTTTATTACACAAGCTCAATGATAGGAACATAACATTCCAGTAAACGACAGGTTGTAAATCCTGCAAGACGCTAACAGCCATTTTTTTCAGCCAATGGATCCAGGTTTTACAGAATTTGATGTGACAGTTATAGCTCATATATGTCAATTTATATAAAGGTAATTATTGCTTAACTGACAGAATCAAACTGGCTTTATCCTGCAGAACAGTCTGTTCTGAAAGAGCAGAGAGATTTGAAATCAATTCTGGGACATTCAGGTCCCTTCATTTCTTCAGTAACCACTAGGATTTTAAAATGGCAAGATCATAATGTGAGTACCTCATTCAAATATGTTGGATGGCATGGCAGAATCATAATATGTGTAAAAAGAAAGACATATACCTCTAATTACTAGCTAGTTTGGCCAGAGTATACAATGAAAAAATAAACCAAGTAGGTTTGCAGTCATGTGAAAGCTTCAATGATACATGGATGCCTTGGCGGGAATGCAAGGTTTCCCTTTCAGCACTGGTGATGTCAGTAAGGGTGTAACATAAAACTGCGACCTTTGGAGGCAAGGAAAATGTTTCTTCTTATATTGAAGCCAATTACAGGCTCATTCAAAGTGTATGAATCAAAAACAGACAAACAGAAATTCCTAGTGCTGCCCTAGCTTGTCTAGTAAAAAGTACAAGAGAATAATAAATGAAATGTCCAAAATTGTAAAAATAACAATAAAAATAAAAAATGAGATTATGCACCTATATGAAAAAATGTCTCATATACTCTGGATGAAAATTGAAAGAGTTCTACTCTGGGTTTTGACAGCTGTCATTCAGGTCCCTGTAGCTCGTGGTTTCAGCGTCCTCCCTCCTGTCTCCATGGAGCCACCGCTGCGGCAAGGACAATCCCACAATCTGGAGCGGGATCCTTTGCCCACCTGGGCACAGACGGTCTCCCATGATTACCCTGTGAGTTAAACCTGTCATTGTGTTTTTTACATATACTCATTAAACTGTTTTATACTATTGGTCGCCTGGCACCTCTCTCTCCTTCCCCTCTCATTCAAAGTGTATGGACTGAATTAATGCAACTTGGTTCATTGCACACACAGAAAAGACACACATTAATGTAGAATTAAAGGCAAAACTTTTTAGTTTTGGCTAGAGTAATGGAGGGTTATAACCCCTCTCAGTTTTTTTTGCCATCTGCATCACATTGGGGAGATTTTTTTTTCACTTCCTGTCCTGTAGTCAAAAGTAAAAGGAAGTAAAAGTAAATTCCTCCAAAGTGAGGGAATCCCTGGTTGTCACCATGACCACTAGTACTAATACCCCATAGGAAGATTTTCTCTCTATTACTGTGCTGGAAAAAAACAAAAACTAACAGGTGTTTTAACCCCCCTCCACACTATTTAAAACAATAAAAAATGTTTTGCCTTTAGTCATACTTTAATGCACGCATGGGTAGGAATAAACTCTTTGTCAAAATAATAAGCCGCTAGTTAGGCCAGATCCACAAGTGGACCACTAATCACCAGAAACAAAAACTGACTCTAGACACCAATGAAATGGCACCAGAAAACAACATAGAAACCCTAAAATGTATAGAATTGTGAAACTGACATATCTTAATTTCTTTAATCATGTTCTGTGTTGTACTAATTATGCTATAACTCTCTGTACAATTGCTGCACTTGTTTGCAATGTTCTTTTGATAGAAAGGATATATAACCAACTGTAATGCATGTTACCACCAGCTGGCACTATAACAATGTATACTATTTCAAGTTAATCTTGTTAGATGGTAAACATACAATTTTGATGTGACAAGCATATCCAGCCATCCAAAACATTACGCATAATAGCAGAACCTTGGCTTCTGCAGAACAGTTTGTTTAAAATTAGAACATGGCAAGTAGGTGGCCAGTGCTATCAGGAACTGGCACACTTGTTTGTTTCTTTCCTAACTTTTTTGACACAAACACCATCCATCTTTTCTTATTTTCCTTTGTTGTTGTGTTTTCATTATGACTCTATTAAATGCCATTAACTTTTTATACTTTATTATTTTTCAAAGTTAGATTGTGCTACATATGGGGCTGGATTTACATCTAGGGAGGCTATAGGCCTCGGACCTGTGGTGTCGCTTAAATAATTTTAAACATTGTGAAGGGAAAAATAAAAAGACCCTTTTCATGTAATATTTGCTTTGGAGGTACTGGGGACTGGAGCAGTAGATGCTTTCAATTAGTTCATCTTCTGCCCCTGTATACCCCTTGTGAACTTGAGCAAACTTTTCCAATACTTATAGTGGTAGTAAACCCTGCTTGGTCATTTTTACCTACTGGTAAGCCTATAATAAGGCTTACCTGTAGGTAAAATGAACATCTCCTAAACATGCACCGTTTAGAAGATGTTCATCCTGCATGCAGCCAGTGCTTGTGCAAGTTATGCCGGACCTTCAGAACTTTGTGCCGGAATGTACATCGCAGTCCCGCCCAATCACATAGCCGGAGGGCGCGAACCCTGAAGAAAGACTGGGGGAAGATGTCAGCCCTCTCAGCGGTGACAGTACAGCGCTGGAGGGCTTAGTTTAAAGTTGAGTATTTCATAATGTGCAATGCATACTAGCACATTATGCCATTGCCTTGCAGGTATTTATTTTAGTTTTTTTTTACAACAGCTGCGGTTTACAACTGCTTCAAGATAACAAAGTAATGCATATATTGTTTTCTTTTTGAGAGGACAAAATATACTTTGTGTTGGCATGTAGTATTGCAATTACTATTTTATGTTTCTATACAATTTGTAATAAAGTGAAAAGAATACTTTTCTTTTAAATTCTACCAGTTTTAAAACAACTAGGGGCATATTTATATGCAAACTCCAACAAGCCTTCAAAATACATGAATCTTCCCAGTAAATGTGTTTTAATTTATAATGAATGATTCACCATCAGTCAGTGGTCAGAACTACCAGGGTCGCAGCAGTCGCACTTGCGACCGGTCCCTGGCATTCCGCTACTGTTGGGGGCCCAGCAGGGTTGCTAGTCCCACGGCTGAGCTTAAAGCGTCTCTCATACAGCTCCTGAGCCGACCCGGCAGTGCTCCCTGCTCCCTCCCCCCTCCCTTGCACAGGATGAGAGTGGAGACAAAGCCGATCTGCTCCTTTTCCCCCCTCCACTCTCCTCCTGTGTGTGCTCTGCAGGAAGTCAAGTGTGAAGCTAACAAGCTCACACTCTCCACGGTGCACACACGGGAGTGGGGAGGGGGAGAAGGAGCATATCGGCTGTGTCTCCACCCTCATCCCGTGCAAGGGAGAGGGGAGGGAGCACTGCCGGGCTGGCTCTGAGCTGTATGAGAGACACTTTCCGATCAGCCGTTCTGAGGAGGCAGGCGGTATGATGAGCACTGATACCCATCACTGATAGCATGGCTGATAAAAGGCACCGATATGAGGGATTGATGAGCACTGACAGGCTGCACTAATAGTCAGCACAGATGGGCACTGATAGGTGGCATTAATAGGCAGCACAGGTGGGCACTGATAGGTGGCAATAATAGGCAGCACAGATGGGCACTGATACGCTGCACTGATAGGTGGCATTGATGAGCAATAATCTGTGACACTGACAGGCATCACTGACAGGCACTGATAGGTAGCATTGATGGGCACTGATAGGCAGCATTTATGAGCACTGATAGGTGGCACTGATATGCATTATTAATGAGCACTGATAGGCGGCACTGATAGGCAGAATTTATGGGCACCGATGGGCGGCACTGATGAGCACTGATAGGTGGCACTAAGAGACAGTATTGATGAACACTGATAGGCGGCCCTGAAATGCAGCACTGATAGGTGGCATTGATGGGCGCTGATGGGCACTGATAGATGGCATTGATGGGCACTGATAGGCAGCATTGATGAGCACTGGTAGGCAGATTGATGAGCACTGATAAGTGGCACTGATAGGCAGCACTGATTATCAGTGTAAACAATTTACTGGCATTTTTGACAGTTAACGGCTCTCCTTTCCTCAGATATACTAGTGTGGGAGGGAAGGGCTGCCGATACCCAGCAAGTCTGTTTACATGTGATCACCTGGTAAAGGCCCACCATGATTGCGCTGGATGCACATCCAAGGGGGCATACAGGAGGCAGAGTTCTGGAAGGATGTCCATGTACACCCTCCCAAAATTGGAAGCCCGGGGCTCGGATGGAAGGGGGAGGGGTTAAAGGGGCCCATCATGATTTCTTCATGATTGCATCGGGGCCCTGAAGGTTCTAGTTTCGCCGCTGCCATCAGTGACTGACTGGTTAATGTAATGTCACATTTACTGCTTTATACATATGCCATAGTGTTACCGTAAGTAAAAAGTGTAACATTTATTCTATTATTTGCCGTGTTTAGAACCAAACTAAAGTTAGATTTTCCATACACAGTATTGTGAACCTATTTACCAATGAAATACTTTTTAGGAAAATGTTTTACTACAACTAAATGAGTGAAATAAAAAAAAAAAGTTTAAATTTGAGTTTTAAAAAATAAATGATTAACTGCCAGAAAAATAATAATTAGGAAGACGAAGTTATTTCGGGCTGATTTGGGTTGAAGTGACACTAAACTCTGGTTAACAATATTCTGTTATATATATATACATTTTGCAGAAAAAAGATATTGTGACATGTCACATGTCACAACTAACAGTTAATGGGGGTTAAATAGTTACAATTTAAAAAAAATACAAATTAAAAAAAAAAAGATATATTTTTTCTCCACTAAGAAGGATTCTTGAATTGACATTACTTGCAGATCTGATGAAACTTTTTTGATCTGCACATAAACAAACTAATGTAAGAAAAACATTGTAAGAATGATACGAATACAATGTACAATGTATTTATGGGGAGCAGGTGTGTTAAATTTGGTGTTATCGCTCTCACGCTCTCATACTGGTCACTGGAAGTTCAACATGGCACCTCATGGCAAAGAACTCTCTGAGGATCTGAAAAAAAGAATTGTTGCTCTACATAAATATGGCCTAGGCTATAAGAAGATTGAAAAGAGCCTGAAACTGAGCTGCAGCACTGTGGCCAAGACCATACAGCAGTTTAACAGGACAGGTTCCACTCAGAACAGGCCTCACCATGGTCAACCAAAGAAGTTGAGTGCACATGCTCAGCGTTATATCCAGAGGTTGTCTTTGGGAAATAGAAGTATGAGTGCTGGCAGCATTGCTGCAGAGGTTGAAGGGGTGGGGGGTCAGCCTGTCAGTGCTCAGACCACACGCCGCACACTGCATCAAATTGGTCTGCATGACTGTCTTCCAGAAGGAAGCCTCTTCTAAAGATGATGCACAAGAAAGCCTGCAAACAGTTTGCTGAAGACAAGCAGACTAAGGACATTGATTACTGGAACCATGTCCTGTAGTCTGATGAGAACAAGAGAAACTTATTTGGTTCAGATGGTGTCAAGCGTGTGTGGCGGCAACAAGGTGAGGAATACAAAGACAAGTGTGTCTTGCCTACAGTCAAGCATGGTGGTGGGAGTGTCATGGTCTGGGGCTACATGAGTGCTAACAGCACTGGGGAGCTACAGTTCATTGAGGGAACCATGAATGCCAACATGTACTGTGACATACTGAAGCAGAGCATGATCCCCTCCCTTCAGAGACTGGGCTGCAGGGCAGTATTCCAACATGATAATGACCCCAAACACACCTCCAAGATGACCACTGCCTTGATAAAGAAGCTGAGGGTAAAGGTGATGGACTGGCCAAGCATGTCTCCAGACCTAAACCCTATTGAGCATCTGTGGGGCATCCTCAAACGGAAGGTGGAGGAGCACAAGGTCTCTAACATCCACCAGCAACATGATGTCGCCATGGAGGAGTGGAAGAGGACTCCAGTGGCAACCTGTGAAGCTCTGGTGAACTCCATGCCCAAGAGGGCAGTGCTGGAAAATAATGGTGGCCACACAAAATATTGACACGTTGGGCCCAATTTGGACATTTTCACTTAGAGGTGTATTCACTTTTATTGCCAGCAGTTTAGACATTATTGGCTGTATGTTGAGTGACTTTGAGGGGACAGCAAATTTACACTGTTATACAAGCTGTACACTCACTACTTTACATTGTAGCAAAGTGTCATTTCTTCAGTGTTGTCACATGAAAATATATATCAAAATATTTTGAAAAATGGGAGGGGGAGGGGTGTACTCACTTTTGTGGGATACTGTGTGTGCGCATATATATATATATATATATATATATATATATATATATATATATATATATACACTGCCTAACGTCTTAGAAACTGTACACACTGTATTAGATACTGTGTACACTGCCTGCACTGTATTAACAACTGTACAATGGCTGCACTGTATTATATACTATGTACACCACCAGAGGTGTATTAGAAACTGTACACACTGCATTAGATACTGTACACTGCCTGCACTGTATTAGCAACTGTACAACTGCGGCACTGTATTGTATACTGTGCACACCACCAGAAGTGTAGTAGAAACTGTACACACTGTATTAGATACAGGCAAAGATATTTTTCTTTACACACTTCTCAAAGGTTTTTAAGAAAATTACTTTCTGACATGATAAAAATAGACATGAACTGGGAAATTTTCCAGGATTGGACACCGTTTTTGAGCTAAACAGAGCTCACTTAATTAAATACATAATAGCTTTAGTAATAATGGAAGTAATGAGGCAAAGATCCAATTTTGTCTGGACACCTATGATTATTTATTGTTCAAAGACATGTTCAAGTGAAAGTCAAGTATGGGACTAGTAAGAGATGCAGAGCTGGCACACAGTCAAAGGAACAATCCACTTCAGAATTTTAGTCTGACTATGGAGGTTAATTATAAACTGGCACAATCTGCAGTCATGTCATTGTACTGAGACATAGACCAATGTTTCCTTTTAAGGCAGGACACTTCTCTGGAGCTTACAGGGCTGTTCTTCATGATCATTCGTAGATTAGTAACATTTACAGTGCATTTTACACCATTCAGTGCAGCTTTGATGATGTCTTGGGCTTCATAGCTGCCAATCAAATGTCATCTTTCTCATTCTATAGCAGAACAAAAGATGATTTGGTTATTATGGGTTACCCTAGCATGGTATATTAATTGTACATTATTAACCACTTCAATACAGGGCATTTTCACCTCCTTCCTGCCCAAGCCAATTTTGAGTTTTTAGCTCTGTCGCATTTTGAATGACAATTGCGCGGTTATGCAACACTGTACCCAAATTAAATTTTCATATTTTTTTCCCCACAAATAGAGCTTTCTTTTGGTGGTATTTGATCACCTCTGCGGTTTTTATTTTTTGCGCTATAAACAAAAGAAGAGCAACAAGTTTTAAATAAACACAATATTTTTTACTTTTTGCTATAATAAATATCCCAATTAAAAAATGTTTCCCTCAGTTTAGGCCGATATGTATTGTTCTACATATTTTTGGTAAAAAAAAATTCAATAAGTGTATATATTTATTGGTTTGCGCAAAAGTTATAGCGTCTACAAAATAGGGGAGTGGAATAGTTTTATGGCATTTTTTTTTTTTTTTTACTAGTAATGGTGGTGATCTGCGATTTGTGATTTTTGACATTTGTGACATTGTGGCGGACAGATCTGACACTTTTGACACCATTTTGGGACCATTGGCATTTATATAGCGATCAGTGCTATACAAATGCATTGATTACTGTATAAATGTCACTGGCAGGGAAGGGGTTAACACTAGGGGGCAATCAAAGGGTTAACTGTGTGTCCTAGGAAGTGATTCTAACTGTAGGGGGGCAGGGACTCACAAGGGGAGGAGATAGATCGGTGTTCCTCTGTACTGGGAACACACATACGGTCTCCTCTCACCTGACAGGACGTGGATCTGTGTGCTTACACACACAGATCCACTGTGCCGCAATGTCCGCCGGGCACGCACATCAGGTCCCGAGTAATGCAGCGCGTCCCCCAGATGGCCCGGGAAGCCCAGGACGTCATATGATGCCCACCCAGGATGGGAGATCCCTCCTGCGGACGTCATATGACTATATGCGGGATGTGAAGTGGTTAAAAAAACGTGCCTGGCAATTTTAACATTTACATGTGAAAATATGCATTCTTTTTTTTTGCTAGAAAATTACTTAGAACCCCAAACATATTTTCTTAAAGCAGAGGCCCTGCAAAATAAAATGGTGGTGGTCGCTAGTTTTCTGTCTCATGATATTTGTGCAGCCCAGACCAAACGCGAGTATTCAAGAAAAAAAATACTATTACATTAATTTTAGTGCACAAAATACAATATAATACCCAATTTGTGCTAAAATATAAAATATGATGCTGTGCCGAGTAAATAAATACCAAACATGTCAAGATTTCAAATTGCGCATTACTGTGAAATGGCGACAAACTATGGTATCTAAATATGTCATAGGCAACACTTTAAATGCTTTTATATACATATATACAAGAACTATATAGTGTATAAAATTATGCAATTTAAGCAAAAATGTGATTTGCAATCTATAAAAAAATTACAGTAAATATTATAATTTCTTATAAGCGTCTTGAATGATCCAGTATTAATAGTTCTTGTGTTGTTTCTATTTCGTCACCTTGTGTATAAGGTATGTGGATTTCTGTGTCTGCTCTACAATACTGCTGTGACACCACTGTGCCCTCTGGACTCTCACCTTCTTAATACTTGTAATACTGCTTATAGGAATATTCCTCCAAGTTGGGTGGTCCTCCTAAGGCCTCTGTTCACTAGGGACCCTCTAGCTGTTCTCTTCTGACTTTTGGGTCTGTATGGTAGGTGGATACTCTTCTATGTAAGCTCTTGAGTTTGACTTGCCCAGGGTATATAGATATGCAAAAAAAACTTCTCATCGTGTGATACCGTCTCGATAAAATGATTAATTAAATAAAAAACCTCACTCACATTAAAAAAAACTTGTAAAACAGCATTAGACTACATGAGTAACGGACTTATATGTCCGCTTACATCACTTCCGGTTTCCTCATATGCCTCTGCTCGCGCCTTACGCGTTATGTAACTTGACTTCATCAAGGGAAATAAATACTGTGTAGATGTGTTCTCATCTGAATGTTTTCATTATTGTCATACTTCATCTTTTGCTTTGTGTTTTTCCTTATAGCATTCCCTGAGGTCAGTGGCAAGAGGAATAGTCCGAATGAGGTCCATACCCATCCAGAGTCTGATGGCAGAGATCCTTTGCGTGAATCTCTAATGTCTACTATTTGTCCTCTTTAAATCAGTTTTTCTTTTAGGCACAGTCAAAAACTAATGTTTTAAACTGTGTGTAATGTATTATGGGGTAGGACATCACTTACATTTGCATTGGTATTTATTTATCAAAGGGGCAGAGGCAGCTTACTTTGACAAATAAATGAGCACTTAGCTTATTGAATGACGTCAAGTTAATTATGGATTTTAGGTGTCCAAGTGTACAGCCTAAATTCCTTTCTTAAACCAACACCGTCATAGACAATATTGTAACCTCGCCCCAGCAATGGTTATGTTGAACATAGCAATAATGTTATATGAACAGTGGCAAGGTTCTTAATATGTTCTGCCACACTTGTCCCACATGAGCTCTTGGAGATCATCTTCTGGCACCAACACAAGATCTGTGACCTGGAAAGAATGGTGGGGATTGCACCTTCTTATTGCAAGACTGCTGCTTTTAATTTCCTTTTCATTTTTTTTTTGTTTGGTTTCTGTTAAATATGATAATGTATGTTATTTGAAACATTTTAAAACAGTTTTTATATTTTTGTATTTTGTAAAACCTTTTATACATTAAAGCGGAGTTTCACCCAAAAGTGAGACTTCCGCTTTAAGCACTCCTCCCCCCTTACATGCCACATTTGTCATCTAATTTTTTTTGGGGGGAGTGGGTGACTACTTTACAGTGGGACTTCCTGTCCCACTTATTCCTTCTGACCACGGAACCGCCTAGGCGACTCCTCCTCTCCCCTAGGCGGTCCCTTCCTCTCGGCAATCTTCTGGGACAATCTTCAATCCCAGAAGATTGCCTGTCCACTGGGAGAGCGCAGCGTGACTCACGCATGACCAGTGCGTGCCCGGCCGTGAAGCTGCAAGCTGTCAGAGCCGGGTGCCCACAGTTCCAATGGATGCACCGAGGAGAGGGAGAGGAGCGGTGCTCCGTGTGGCCGCATCGCTGAACCATGGAACAGGTGAGTGTCTGTTTATTAAAAGTCAGCAGCTAAACATTTTGTAGCTGCTGACTTTTATTTAAAAAAAAAGCCTGGTACTTCGCTTTAAGTAGAGTGTGTTCTTTTTTCAAAACGATTTTTATGTTTAGAATGATGGTTTTTGTTTAAGTTTAATATCATTTCATCTCAACAAATAGACCAAAACTGCCTGGTGAATTCTATCTCTGGCTTTTGAGCAATCTAAGATATTTATTACGAAGATTATTTATTAATATAGCAATGCAATCAATCTGAAATTCACAGAACTAACTGTTAATTTCAGTTTAATAATATATGCATTCACTTTCCCATTGTTGCAAACGTGTACTTTAATGAAAAACTCACTTGGCCTAAACACAAGGCTAAAAACAAAAAAAGGTAACAAAATACAAATATAGCTATGTGTTGAACTAACAACTAGGGATGGGCTGGATGTTTAAGTCAAACGTAAGTTCGACTCGTACATCAGCTGTTCGTTTGTTCGTAGAACAAACAAACATATGGGGCATTTGCGGCAAATTCGCCCACTGCGGAGCTCCCCATAATGCACTGCAAGATCGCAGTGCATTGACGGCTGCTGATTGGCCAAAGCATGTACCTGACCTGCATGCATTCCATGCCCCAAACTATATAAGGCTGCTGCTTATACAGCGGCCATATATAGTGAATGAACAGAGATTAGGTAGGGTAGTGTGCAGTCAGTCAGTGTAGTGTATATATAATACAGTTCAGGGTATATAGTGCAGTCTGTGTAGTATGTATAATACAGTTCAGAGCATATAGTTCAGTCTGTATAGTATATATAATACATTTCAGAGAGTATATAGTGCAGTCCGCGTAGTATATATAATATAGTTCAGAGTATTTAGTGCAGTCCGTGTAGTATATATATTACAGTTCAGAGCATATAGTGCAGTCCCTGTGGTATATATAATACAGTTCAGAGTATATAGTGCAGTCCGTGTAGTGGATATAATACAGTTCAGAGTATATAGTGCAGTCCGTGTAGTGGATATAATACAGTTCAGAGTATATAGTGCAGTCCGTGTAGTATATATAATACAGTTCAGAGTATATAGTGCGGTCCGTGTAGTATATATAATACAAGTCAGAGAGTATATAATGCAGTCCGTGTAGTATATATAATACACTTCAGAGTATATAGTGCAGTCCGTGTAGTATATATAATACACTTCAGAGTATATAGTGCAGTCCGTGTAGTATATATAATACAGTAAAGAGTATAAATATATAATACAAGTCAGAGAGTATATAATGTAGTCCGTGTAGTATATATAATACATTGCAGAATATATAGTGCAGTCAGTGTAGTATATATAATACAATGGAGAATTATAGTGCAGTCAGTGTAGTATACAAAATACAGTGCAGGGTATATAGTGCAGTGCAGAGTATATAATACAGTGTATTGAAGTGGTTAAGGGGAACCCTATGACAGAATTAAGAAAAAAAAGCGGCATGGCCACCCCACCCCCCCAAAACCCATACCAGGCCCTCCAGGTCTGGTATATGTTTTAAGGGGAACTCAACGCCAACATTTTTTAATAAAATGGCATGGGGTTCCCCCAAAATCCATACCAGACCCTTATCCGAGTATGCAGCCTGGCAGGCCAGGAAAGGGAGGGGCTGAGCGTCCCCCCTCCTGAACCATACAAGGCTTGCCGAGGACAAGGGCCTCTTCCCGACTACCAGAATATGGAAGCCCCCTTTAACAAGGGCCCCCCCCACGTGAATGAGTATTCTATTTTTCGGGTTCGTCGGGTGGTGCGATTGACGATGAATTTACATTGCGGACACTTTTTTTTCTTTTTCTTTTTTAATAAAGGAACTTTCAAAAACTGTCTCTTGTGGTTTTTACTTTTTGACACTTTTTTGGTGAATGGGTTGGGGTATAATGTACCCGATATCAATTCCCATAGGGGGGGGGGTGGGATCTGTGGGCCCTCTTGTTAAAGGGGGCTGTCAGGAAAGGTTCCACCCGCTGATGATACTGTCTGACATTTGGCGTGCAGTACTGTGGTCCACCAGCAGGTGTCTTCTGGCAGTCTGGAACTGCCAGGGGAGCCTTCCCCTGTTGATGGTATTATGTGATCCTTGGGCCGCAGTACTGGCGTCCACCAGCGGGTGGTTCCTGGCAGTGTGGGGCCGACATCATCTCTTGCAATCAGGCGTCACCTGAGTGATTGCAGGAGGTGTGTGTAAGTCCCCGGCAGACTCACTGATGCCCTGCCTTGGTATCTTTCCTTGCGCCCTGACCCTGTGAAGATCTGCATCTGCATCCGCATCCGCATCCGCACCCGTACCCGTACCTGATCCTGTTCCTGTCTGTTTCCTGAGCCCTGGACTCTGAGCCTTGTACCTGTACCCGTCCCTCCTGTGATCCATCCATCCTCGCCCTGTCCTGTTTGTCTTCCTTTTCCCCAGCTGCTGACCTCACGTTGACGACCCTGGCCTGGCCCTGTTTATGATTCTGGTATTCCCCTTTACTTGTATATATTTGTCTGTTATTATTTGTGGGTTCCTATTGGTGGTTGGTTGCACATTGTAGTATATTGGAGGTGGTTGTATTTATTCACTTTCCTTAATAAATCATATATTTTCACCTTACCTGCGTTTGTTCCTCTGTTGCTGTCCACACAGCTCTGGTCACACCTGATACTTGACAGGGGCTTTCAGATTCCGATAAACTCCCCACCCACAGCCCAGTGTTGTCGGGAAGAGGCCCTTGTCCCCATCAACAAGGTGCTTTGGGGTGGGGCGCCGCAGAGCACCCCCTGCAGCAGAGCACCCCCCCCATGTTGAGGGAATGTGGCCTGGAATGGTTCAGGAGGGGGGGCGCTCACTCGTCACCCCCATCCTGACCTTCAGGCTGCATGCTCGGATAAGGGTCTGGTATGGATTTAACATTTTGGCATGGAGTTCCCCTTAAAATCCATACCAGACCCGAAGGGCCTGGTATTGACTTGGGGTTGGGGGGCACGCTATTTTTTTTCATTTATTATTTATCTATATTGCTGGGAGCCAGCAATACATTACAGCCGCAAGCAAGTTTAAATTAAATTTTTCCTTTAGAAATATCAGTATTGCTAACGTATATTCTACACAATGCACAGATGCACCACTTTACAGGCAGACAAAGGGGACCCCCTGGCATGATATTTAAAGGAATATTTAATTTTTATTGTTTCACTTTAAGCATTAATAAAATCACTGCTCCTGAAAAAAAAACAATAATTTAAAAAACTTTTTTTTGCATTGATAGATTTCCCCTAGGGCAGTACCCGGGTCCCAATACACTTTTTATGGCAATAACATGTTTGTGTCCCATAGACTTTAATAAGGTTTGCATGTTCACTGGAACTTTTTGCCTGTTCGAGGTGTTCTGGTGCAAACCGGGTGGGTGTTCGGCCCATCCCTACTAACAACATTTCATTCACAAAAGACCTTCACCAGAATCTCCTATTACCACTTTCCGACCGCTGAACACCGATATACATCTGCACAAGGGCAGCGGTGGGCAAATGGGCGTACCTGTATTTCACCTTTAAATGGGCGTGGCCCGTCGCGTACAGCGTGACCACGCCCGTGGGACCCGCAGAACGGGGAAATGTAAACAAGGCATTTCCCAGTTCTGCTTAGTGACATGACAGAGATCACTGCTCCCTGTCATCGGGAGCAGTGATTGCTGTCATGTCAGTGGAAGCCCACCCCCCACAGTTAGAATCACTCCCTAGGACACACTTAAACCCTTGATTGCCCCCTAGTGTTTAACCCCTTCCCTGCCAGTGTCATTTACACAGTAATCAGTGCATTTTTAAAGCACCGATCGCTGTATAAATGACAATGGTCCCAAAATAGTGTAAAAAGTGTCCGATGTGTCCTCCATAATGTCGCAGTCACGATAATAATTGCAGATTGCCGCCAAAACGAATAAATAAAAATAAAATAAAAATAAAAAATAAAAATAAATAAAAATGACATAAAACTATCCCCTATTATGTAGATGCTATAAATTTTGCGCAAACCAATCAATATACACTTATTGCGATTTTTTTTTTTTTTTACCAAAAATATGTAGAAGAATACATATCGGCCTAAACTGAGGAAAAAAAATTGTTTTTATTTTTGGGATATTTATTATAGCAAAAAGTAAAAAATATTGCTTTTTTTCAAAATTGTTGTTCTTTTTTTGTTTATAGCGCAAAAAATTAAAACCGCAGAGGTGATCAAATACCACCAAAAGAAGTGGTGATAAGGGACTTATACTGAGACTTTGATAGTGTGGTGGGCAATATGGCACTAACAAACACTATCTGGGAGGTTCTCTAACTGACACTGACATTAATACAGTGACCAGTGAAAATACTGTACACTGTCACAGTACTAATGACACTGGCTGGGAGGGGTTAGCGTCTAGGGGCAATCAAGGGGTTAACTGTGTGCCTAACAGGTTTAATGTGTGTAATGTGTGCTGCTTTTACTTTACTATCTAGCTGTTTTTTCTCCCTAATTTGCAAGGAGAAGAAACAACCAGATCGCTATTTACAATACATAGATTTCTTTGTTTTTGTAAACACAGAACCCTGTGTGTGATATTATTGACTGAAATCAGCTGCCAAACTCGTGTCCAATCACAGCATGGGTCATCAGTGGGCACGTGCAGGCAAGCTCCAAACCTGTACAGGTATGTTGTCCGGCCTGCCTGTGCCACCCACTAGTAGTAAATCTACTGTGAGTGGGTGGCAAGTAGTTAATACGCAATCTTGGTCACACACTAACAGCTCTTTACATGACAAGTGTCCTGAGCTTCAGTCTTCCCAGTTTGCCATAAGCACAGTTCAGACAATGGTCTTACCTTCCGGGTGACAAACAGCACCCACCTCTCTACAAGCATGCTGCAGGAATGACCAATAGCTCTCCTTGGGGGTCTAACACACATTCTACCAGAAAGTCCTTCACCCCAGCAAACTATTACATGAGATAGACTTGATCTAATCTAGTTAATTGGTCCTTGCTAGTTACAGTTTATTAACTAAACAGTATAGTTGGAGAAAAAAAAAAAAGAGCAACAGGCAGGGCCTATAGAGCCAGGTGCCTCCACCCCCGATAGTTGAAAGAAGAAGGAAGGTGGGACTTTGTGTGAGGCATGCATCCCGGGAGATAACATGATAGCAATGAATATGGCAGGTACCCTAAAATAATGGAACTAAAAACATTGCATAAAAACATTACATAACATCAATTGGCATTCAATGGTTTAATTGTATATAAAATGTAACAATAATAATAGCATAATACAATAAAATAATACATTTTATAAAGGACCAAATTCATTAAGGCATGTCTCCATAATAAATAACTGTAACCCTTGTAGCAGAGCGTCCCAGAGAGAGCCAGGAGAAGTCCTGTTCGGGGGTTTATACATCTCCCAGGCTCCTCTCATATACATTCAGAGGTCTCTGAGACATGATCCAGTTCGGATCTTAGTCCTCCTCTCCAGGCTAATTTAAGCTCACCTGAGCAAACAGCCTTTGCTCTCTGCCTGGGACACACAAACAGGGATGGTTTGTGAGGAGCCAAAAGGTTGGTAAAACCCTTTAAAAACTCTTTACAGAAGCTGACAAGCGGTAGGCTTGCTCAGCCTGATAGTTAGAGACGGTGTATGGTATAGTTAGAGCCGAGACACGGCTAGGACTTTTGTTTGTTTATTTCTGTTTTGATGTGTTTTCTGGAAGACTGTGCAGCACCTGTGTATGGACTTGTATTTAAATCAAATAAACCCAGCACTGTTTTCACTACCTCAAGTGGATTTGGTATCTGTGCCTTACTAAGCAGCTCATCCCAGGTTACACCCTGATTAGTTGGTAGAATCCAATTGATATATGAAGTGCTAATAGAATTATAAAAATAATGAGGGGCATCTATTGGCTCATAATCCCATAATATGATAACATATTTAATTCATATTGTAAACATTATAAAGGACCAAATTCATTGAAGCGTGTCTCCATGATAAATAACTGTAACTCTGATTGGTTGGTACATTCCAGTTAGTATGAGAGGTAGTTGATGGTAGTAATGCAATGTATAAATGAAAGGGCATCTATTGGCTCAACGCGTTTCGTGGCGATTGGCACTCTTCAGGAGCAAGTATGAGGTAGATGTCTATAAATATTAAAACATATATTAAAAAAAGAAATTGTACAATAGGTCTATCTAGAGGTAGAGGAGAGGGGAAAAAAGCGATTTCCCCAAATTACTTACAGATATGCCTATGAAATTGGGCATAGGCATAGAGGGCTGGATGCTGAACGAAGGAATGTCAGCCCCCGGGAGCTGAGGTGGACGAACCCAGATGTGCAACGATGGAATTCAGTAAGAGACAATAATCCCCGGGGATGAACCCCCATAGATTTCAGAATTAGTGTGATCCACGTAATTATAGCCATGTATAAAAAGAGGGGGTATATGGTAAAATATAAAATATAACGTGAAAATATAAACTAAATAACTAATAAAGGAAAATGTACTAGTGCAGGGACCAATCGATGTTTTTTTTTAAACAGTAAGTTATTTTGCTTGTCTACTCTTACCAATTATTACATGCTCAGTGGTAGACACGAAACAATAATCCTTCCAATATAAACAAGTATATTATTTATAGGGCTAGGTCTTTTCTTACTGAGGGTTTATTAACACTTTAATATAAAAACGAAACAAAATAAAACATCTATTTAGTTGGATGTTTCAGAACACCATGCCATTTACTAGAAAATGAAATATAATTTTGTTTTGGGGGTATAAGCTGTGTAGTTAAATGCTGTTCTGTGTATGAAAACATGGTCTTCTAATAGTAATTTTTGTGTTCAGACATATATACAGCTGCACAGTTTGACAAATACATTTCTGGACTAGAACATTAACCTATTGCAGGAACAGAAGAATAAAAATTAAGGTAAGAAGCATTTTAATATGGCCCAGTCACGCTTTATGAGCACTGATTCATTAAAACATCTCGAATAAGACAATGCATCAGGGACTGTTTATACAGATATCGATTTAGCCTAAAAAGTAATTGCTAGGCAGAAATAATACTTTATAAAAAACAAAAAACCTCAATTGACAGAACAATACAGTCATTCTTTGCCATAAATCTTCTGTGTCTCTCTTGCATAATATCAAAGGAAATATACAAACTGATTGGATGGACTTTGTGAATTACTGTAGTAGGTCACATATAAGAATGGCTAAATCACATATTATTTTAAGTATAAAAAGACCTTTTCTTTCCTGTGCTTTCTTACTCCCAAGTTCTCTCATGTGATGAAAAGCTCATTAAAAAGAAAGTAAACCCTGATGGGTTTTACTCCCCTGCAAAGTAAAAGCATAATCGGCAAGTATGCATCGAATACTAGCCCATTATGTTGCACTTACCTGCAAACGAAGCCCGTTATGTCCGCGATGTCCCCGCTGGTGGCCACATCCATCTTCACCCCTCTTCCTTCTGGGGCTGTGGACTCCGGCTCTGTGACTGGCCGGAGTCGTGAGACGTCACTGACATGACGTTGGCACAAGCATATATGGTAAATATCTCCTAAACCGTATAGGTTTAGGAGATATTTCCAGTACCTACAAGTAAGCCTTATTATAGGCTTACCTGTAGGTAAAAGTGGTGTGTAAGGGTTTACAACCACTTTAAGAACATTACATGGTCTTAGTCACATGATCATATTTTCTGACTACCACGTGTTAGTATTTTGTTCCATAAGAGACTGTTGGAAAGTAAAAACATTCCGAAAGACTAATGTAATGACTAATCACTTAAAGCGAATCTTCACCCTGAAAATGAACTTTCCTCCTCTCCAACCCAGCCCTACTCTGCTACAGACACTACAAGAATCTCTTTTTTTATATGCTAACTTTTTTTTCATTGTAGAGGTTGTGGCCCATCCCCCACCCTACCTCATTACCTAGCAGAATGATGTGCAGTGCCCCTGGTGCCTCCTATGATATGTGACCAAAAAAACGTGCCCAGAAGAGACGGTAGCTTCCTGATGACATCATGGGAGAAGATGGCAGTGCAGGACCTGAGCCCAGCTGCAGAGAATTGGATTTCAGCAGTACAATGCTGGATCCACTGGGTGGCTGAGTATGTGAACTGTGCACAACCCAGCATCAAGTAGGCAGGGAAGGGCAGGGCAGGGCAGAGGCATAACTAGAACCTTCAGGACCCGGTGCAAGAAATCATGATGGGCTCCCCTGTCCCCCTTCCATCCGAGCCCTGGGCTTCCAATTTTGGGAGGGTGTCCATGGACATCCTCCCAAAACCGTGCTTCACGCATGCCCCCTGGGAGATGCATTCAGCGCAAACATAGTGGCCCTTTACCATGTGAACAGCTGATCACATGTAAACAGACTTGACGGTTATCCGCAGCCTTTCCTCCCACGTTGTGTTTGTGTTAGGAAAGGACTACCGTTAACAGTCAAGAATGTCAGAAAATTGTTTACACGGGCAATCAGTGCCCCAATCATCAGTGCCATCAATTAGTGCCCATCAATGCCACCTATTAGTGCCCATCAATGCAGCCTATAAGTGCTCATCAATGCCGCTGTCCTGGAAATTTATAGATAGGCAACTCCTATCCTCATATTGATTAGTGGTTCCAAATTAATAATAACTACTGCAGTAGGGAACAGACACAAAAGATACGCTCAGCATCTTTCCAAATAACCGTTCTCCTTTATTATGACGCAATTCATGGGGTTTTATACACATGATTACGTAGGTATCACATTAATATTACAATTGTTCATTTATGGTAACAAGGGGCGTATCATAGGCAGGCTTATTCTAATCAGGACTCAAAAGAATGTAAACATGTACTGAAAACATTATTAGTGCCGTGTGCACAGTGAGGGCAGTGTGCAATACATACAAAATAGAATACAATTATATACAGAACTTACAAATTTCCATTACATCTCCTCTCTTTTGATCAATATTTTGATCACTAACCATACCTGCTATCACCTTTAACCTGGAACCTCCACAATGGAATATATAATAAGTGCTCATCAATTCCGCCTACAAGTGTTACCTATCAGTGCTCATTAATGCCGCCTATTAGTGCCCACCATTTCTGCCTATTATCACCACCTATCAGTGCTCATTAATGCCACCTAACAGCGTCCATCAGTGCCATCTATCAGTACTCCTCAATGCTGCCCATCAGTGCCCATCAATACTGCCTGAGTTCTGCCTATCAGTGTTCCTTAGTGCCCATCAGTGCCACCTATCTGTGCCCATCAATGCCACCTATCAGTGCAGTTTATCAGTGCACATTAGTGCCTCCTATCAGTGCTTCCTATCAGTGCTCATCAGTGCCTCTTCAGTGCCTCCTATCAGTGCCTCTAAATGCCTCCTATCAGTGCCCTATCAGTGCCCATCAGTGCCTTCTATCAGTGCTCATCAGTGAATCCTAACAGTGCCTCCTATCAGTGCCCATAAATGCATATCAGTGCCTTCTATCATTGCTCATCCGTGCCCATTAGTGCCATCTATCAGTGCCCATTAGTGCCTTCTATCACTGCCCATCAGTGCCTCCTAACAGTGCTCATCAGTGCCTCCTATCAGTGCCCATAAATGCCACTTATTAGTGCCTTCTATCAGTGCCCATCAGTGCCATCTATCAGTGCCCATTAGTGCCTTCTATCACTGCCCATCAGTGCCTCCTAACAGTGCTCATCAGTGCCACCTATCAGTGCCCATAAATGCCACTTATCAGTGCCTTCTATCAGTGCCCATCAGTGCCTCCTATCAGTGCTCATTAGTGCCTCCTACCAGTGCCCATAAATACGTCCTATCAGTGCCTTCTATCAGTGCCCATTAGTGCCTCCTATCAGTGCCCATAAATTCCACCTATCAGTGCCCATCAGTGCCTCCTATCAGTGTTCATTAGTGCCTCTTATCAGTGCCCATAAATGCCTCCTATCAGTGCCTCCTATCAGTGCCTCTAAATGCCTCCTATCAGTGCATTCTATCAGTGCCCATCAGTGCCTTCTATCAATGCCCATTAGTGCCTTCTATCAGTGCTCATCGGTGCCTTCTATCAGTGCTCATCTGTGCCTTCTATCAGTGCCCACTAGTGCCTTCTATCAGTGCTCATTAGTGCCTTCTATCAGTGCCCATTAGTGCCTTCTATCAGTGTCCATCAGTGCCTTATATCAGTGCTCATCAGTGCCTCCTATCAGTGCCCATAAATGCCTCTTATCAATGCCCTTTATAAGTGCCCATCAGTGTCTTCTATCAGTGCTAATCAGTGCCTTCTATCAGTGCCCATTAGCGACTTCAATCAGTGCTCATTAGTGCCTTCTATCAGTGCCCATACGTGCCTTCTATCAGTGCTCATCAGTGAATCCTAACAGTGCTGATCAGTGCCTCCTATCAGTGCCCATAAATGTCTCCTATCAGTGCCCATCAGTGCCTCCTATCCACGCCAGATATGCCATTTAAGGACTTGTAGGCCCACTTTTATTAAAGAAAGAAAATGTCCATCCAGAATTCCCACGCATGGGTTTCAACTTCACAGCAGTAATTTAATAATAAACAAAAAATACCAAGCCACCTGGCTCTCGAGCAGCAGCACTGCTCAGGCTTATGCTTCAGCCCTCTTGGCTCTATAACAGAGTTCCTGTACAAAACCTGTACCTCATCACTCTTTTCCAGCTTCCTTGCTGTTCCAGCCCACCGGCTTGGACCCTCTGTCTGCTCTTACAGATGAATGAATGAATGATTTGTATAGCGCTGCAAATGCAAACTGAATCGCCTCAAGGCGCTTGGTCTGTCCAGATGGAACTGTGCAGACATGCACACTTCTCCCTTGCTCGCCTGGACTCCTCAGGAGGGTTGAGCCCAGAACCCTGGTCCTGACTCTACTATCAACACACACTACTCAGACAACACTCAGGTACTCCCACTACTTAGGTACTTTGAACCCTTTTATAACCTCCTGTTTTTAACTCTGGTTTTTAACTCGCCACTTAGTCCAATTCAACTTGGTCTAAGTTCCAGCAAGCTCAATGATGAGCAGGCTCAAAATGAGTTCTACAGAAAGTTATATAGGCCTCAAGCACCTGTGACCAATTAACCACTCCCCTTAATTAGTAGGCTGAAGGACGGAAAGAAAAAAAAAAAGGCTGTTTTAAAAAGTGACAGAAAAAGATGTTAAAAAACTGGAAAAGCCCCAAAAAGAACATAAAAATGCAACACAGCAATCACCAGCAGTCAAAAGCGAAACTTGTTCGAACTCTCCACTAAAGGTCCCCACTGTTTAGCTTCCCACCAGCAGTCTGGTTGTACAATATACTCCTGAGCCTGCACATTTTATGCTAATTTATTATATGCCTGACCCCTGCACTGCATTCACTAAATTGTACATTATACTCCTGACAGGTACACTATGGTGTCCTTTTATTAAAGTGCGGTAAAATACCGCTATTCATTTCTCAGGCATTCTCAGAGGAGATCGCTCTCCCCTGAGTGCTTGTTTATGATTGTCTGTAGATCGCTTCTCATGCTGAGTTGAGAAGCGATCTACAAACGCCGGGAACTCCTCAGAATTTCTCCTCACACTGTAATCTCGCGAGATGTAGCGGGATTACAGTCTGAGGCGATTTAAAACACAAAAGTTAAACACTAATTAACACATTATTCCCCTACATATTAATAAAATAATAAAGTAAAATCCCCCCTACACAATATACATTAACCTAATTATTAAAAAACATTGTTTTTATCAATATTTAAAGATCATACATGTGCCTATTTAAATGTGAATGGTGTATAGTAAATTAATGTAATCCACATATGTAATGCAGCTATACACCATTCATATAAATGTAAAATACATTTATAATCATTAAAAAATAATTTTAATAAAGTATACAAGTATAAATATTTATTAATATATTAAAATAAAATATATTTCATAATTGATAAACCCCTGTATAAAACACCTTTCACACTGAGGTGGGAGCAGCGTCGGCGGTAAAGCAGCGCTTTATTTAGCGCTGCTTTACTGTCGTTTTAGCGTTGGTTTTCGGCCGCTAGCAGTGCAGTTTAAACCCCCCCTAACGGCAGAAAAAGGGGTAAAACCACCCGCAAAGCGCTGCTGCAGCGGTGCTTTGCTGGCGGTATTGCCGCGCTGTCCCATTGATTTCAAGTTGAATTTGAAAAACCGCCCCCGTGTTTGAAAGAGGCCTAAAGTTCTAAAAATAGCGCCTGCAAAGCGCCTTCAAACAGCCTTGGGCTTTCACACTGGAGCGGTGCGCTTGTAGGATGCTGAAAAATGTCCTGCAAGCCGCATCTTTGGAGCGCTGTAGGAGCGGTGTATTTACGATCCTTAGGCTGCTTTCACACTGGAGCGGTGGGGGCACTGGCGGTAAAGCGGCGCTATATTTAGCTTTTAGCGGCGCATTGCGGCCGCTCGTGGGGTGTTTTTACCCCCGCGAGTGGCCAAAAAAGGGTCAATACCGCCCGCAAACCGCCGCTGCAGCGGCGCTTTGCGGGCGGGTTCGGCGCGCTCCCCCATTGTTTTCAATGGGACTGGGCGCTATAGGAGCGGTAAATATACCGCTCCTATAGCGAGCCAAAGATGCGGCTTGCAGGACATTTTTGAGCGTCCTGCAAGCAACAGCTGTTTCGGGTCGGTTTGCAGGCGCTATTCTTAGCGCAATAACGCCTGCAAACCGCCCCAGTGTGAAAGCAGCCTAAAGCGCCCCTTCCCATTGAAAACAATGGGGCAGCGCTCCAAACCCCTCTGCAAAGCGCCACTGCAGTGGCGCTTTGCGGGTGGTTTTAACCCTTTTTCAGTCATTAGCGGGGGTAAAACTGCCCCGCTAGGGTTCGAAAAGCGCCGCTATAACGACGGTAAAGTGCCGCTATAAAAATTACATTAATAATAGCATTTAAATGCAGGTAGAATAATATATATACATATATATATTTATATCTATCTATCTATCTATCTATCTATCTATCTATCTATCTATCTATCTATCTATATATATATATATATATATATATATATATATATATATATATCATAGCATATAGCATATATATATATGTGTGTGTGTTTTTATTTCAATGTGTATGTGTATATCTATCTATCTATTTATATATATCTTTTTATATATATATATATATATATATATATATATATATATATATAAAGATATATATAGATAGATAGATATAGATATAGATATATATATATATAGATATAGATATATCTATATCTATATCTATATCTATATATATATAGATATATATATACAGACTTTAGATTGCTAACCTGCTCGTTTTGGGGTGTGTAATGGTGGGGAAGATGTTCTCTCACTGTATGGCTGCTCCTGAGAGAAAGAAGGAAGTCAAAAGACTTCCTGCTTTCTCCAGAATACTGAGGCAGCTTCCCGCTTCTCTCTCTGATTCTCCACCTCTGAGATGGTGAATCAGAAAGTGAGAATCCTGTCACAGATCGCCAGTGAGGTGCTGAGATCGCACCTTCATACACTGGCCGTTTCTGTGACAGTCAGTTACAGATTCTCACTGTGCTGAGATAATCAGTGGAGAACATGTTCTCATCTGATTACCTCAGTTTCATACACTGGTAATGACCTGAGATCAGCTGTGAGACTTGGGATCGCAGCTGATCTCAGTTTCATAAAAGGACACCTATATACACTAAGTTGTACATTATACTACTGACCCTATGCACTTAATACACAATGTTGTATGTTATACTCCTGACCCCTGCACTGTATACACAATGCTGTACATTATACTTCTGGCCCCTGCATTGTATATACTATTGTACATTATACTGTATACGCTATGTTGTACAATATATTACTAACCTCCTCACTGTATAGGCTATGTTGTGCACTAAATCTGACCCCAGTAACTGTATATGCTATCTTGTTCATTATATTCCTGACCCTTGTACTGTATATTATTATTATTATTATTATTATATACAATATACTTATTGTATACATAGGACTGTTTATTGGTTTTGATTTGATATTTTGTTTTGTATCTAAATACTCCTGTCCCGATGAAGCAAAATTGCAAAATGTGTTGAGACATCGCCATCCCACCACAGATTTTTCTGACTGAAAGTGTAAAATAAATATGGTGTCAAGAACGTTCCAGGCATTTCCGGGCCTTTCGTGCGCACATAGGTGCGCGGCGCGCGCGCGCGCGCGTGCACGTTAGCGTGCGCGGTAGCGCGCGCGGCAGCGCGCGTGCATGTGCGCATGCGCGGGAACGCAATTTGCGCCAAAACGGGCTTTAAAAGCCCAGCAGTGACACTCAGCCAGTGCTGTGTTGTCTTTAAGCTTCCTGCTTGTCAGCCACCCGAAAACCTGATCCGAAACCTGAACCTGTGATCTCCCGTTACCGACCCGGCTCTGTTTGGACTACTCTACCTTCTCCTACCCGACCCGGCCTGCCTGACCTTGCTACATCTGCCTTTGGTTACCGACTCCAGCCTGCCTACCGACTCTGCCATTTGCCTGCTCCTATCATCTGATTGATCTGCTGTTGCCAACTGGACTGTCTGACCTTGCTCTGCTGATTCCCACTTGTTGATCCACCTGTTGCCTGGTTCTTTTGTATCCTGCTTCTACCACCTACAGCTGCAGTCTTACATCCTGCCATCCGCATACGGACCTTACTGGAGGACCTCCCTGTTGGTTCCAACACCTTCCTCTACAAACCAGGCACTCCTACCCCACTGTGCTCACGTCACCACTGTCCCCATCTCCAGTGGCACGTGAACCAGCGCTGTATGAGAGGTCTCCTCCTACCAAGTCAGGCTCTACGTCCAGGTACGTAACATATGGATTGTATGAAAATGGCATACATCCAACGTGCCTATGCTTACAGCCTTGTTCCGGAGCAGCTATGTTTTATGTGCTTATACTGTGGGTGGGATAGTAAAAATATGTGGGGTTATGCTTTCATTTCACTATAATGCATGCATGTTTTTTAATCTCTTTACCTGTATGGGATTTTACTCAATCACCAACCGATTTTGGTAAGGTTGGAGTGATACTAATAAAGTGTTTTTATTCCATACCTATTTTATTACTTTTATCTAAGAGACAATTCACCAATTAAAGTCCCACTAAACGTGTTTAGCTACCCTAATGGTGAGTTGTTATTTTGTGTATATTCTTTTTTGTGATGTGGTCCTAGGCACAACCCTAGGATTAGTATTTTAATTGAGCAGTGCATCTTGAAGAATAGTAATGTCTGTGGGAATATTTGACCTAAGGAGAGGAGTGTTTCAGTGCTCAATGAGAAAGGGGTGACCCAAAGAGTTAATGTGGCTGAAAAGACACTTGTATAAAGTCACTGTGTCCAAAGGGAGAGAAAAGCTTGGCTCAGTGGCTGTTGCTGCTGTACGAGCTAGAAGAAACTTTGCAGGGTAAGGAGGGAAAGGGAGCAGCACCTTCTAAGTGTAGCAGTAAGTAGGTTTATTAATCAAAATAGACAAATGGCAATTTACAGAATGAAAAATTATAACAAACTCATTGTGTAGAGAGGCAGACACCGCAGCAGCTGTGCGCTGGTATGCATGCTCTGTCCCCCATGGATGGAGTCTCCGGCAGTGCTGGTGACTTCTTGCACTTCCTGGACAGTCGGATAACTGCAATAACAACAACAGGGGCCTATATTTCACTTTTGTGAAAGATAGGCCCATTCCTAGAGCAAGGTTACCTCACCTCTCTGGAGGCCTACCATTCTTGCTTAACCAGTACTTCCAAACCTGATAAGAAACTTCATTCAGCATCCTCTGGACAACCGTTAAGATTCACCACCAAATTCCACTCCCCTTATAGGAAAATGGAAATAATTATATCCAAACATTGGTCCATCCTCATGGAGGACACCCATCTTAAAGCATCACTTACCATCAAACCCAAAATCTTATACAGATGGGTTTGTAACATTACGAGTTGAATAGCTCCAAGCTAAATCAAATCCACCTTGGTCAACACCAGTACCCAACTTACCTTCTTTAATATTAAGGGCATGTTTCAATGCAAAAAACACAGATATCTGACTTGCAAACATGTTCAACATTGCCAAAAGGACTTCACAACTAAAGGGAAAACCTATCAGATTCCAGATTTTTATACTTGCTCATCGAAATTCGTAATTTACTGCCTGTCATGCTCCTGCAGTTTATTACATGTTGACAGTACTGTTCGTACCATCAGGAAGCACTTTGTAGAAGAAAGCAGGGATAAACATAGTGTACCCAGACCTTTCCTGGAACGCCATCAAAAATCCTATGGGGGACTCAGAGTCGGTATCATTGAAGCCATACCAGTAGCCTATCCCCACCAGTCAAATGGCTCTGGCAGGGGGCTCAACCATTCCTGTACATGTGTATACCTTCTGCCCACTCCATTGACATGGTCATACTTATCTTCAGTTTTAGTTTCCTGTTCTTTTCCTGTTGGCATAATATAGCATATAGTACCTGATCACTTTCTTGGGATAAAACGTAAGTATACCACGGTCCTTCTCATACTACAGTATGTTGCTGTTTGCTATTGTGCATGCTACCTCCTTCTTTACGTTTTCTTTTTCCTTTACAAACCACACAGCATAAAGGTATTATAGCATCTTCCCTTAACTACCCAAACCATTTTAATGTGTTTATTAACTCTTTAATGTAGTCAATTTCTATATATTGTTTTTATACCTGTTTTTGTCAATTTATTGCAAATTGCTAATGTACAGTATTTTTTTTTTTTTTTTTTACAGGACCCTTATTGTCTTTTTTTTTTTTTTTTTAAAACATTCACTGGCTGTCAGTATACATAACTGTTAGTAGATATAGTCTTTGTATTTTTATGGTGATTATGTTTTTTTAATTCTTAATTTTGACAATATCCTTTGAAGTTATTTTCCATTATATTGCTCATCCTATAGTTTGGTATATGAGGTTTCCTTTAATGGGAAATAGAACATTTGATTGCCCAGTACTGACATGCTGGCTTTCTGGCTCTCCATCCTGGTCCTTTCCATAAATACCACCCCCACGGCCTGATGAAGGAGCACGTATTCTCCAAATGCGTGCCACATCCACCGCTCCCAGCACCCAATGCCTGACATGATCGCCACCTCCCCAGGGTTCTCAGACTGTCCAGGAAATGTTGGAAGCCACCAGAACTGCTGGAGACTCCATCCATTGCGGGACAGAGCATGCATACCAGCGGCCAGCTGCAGCAGTGTCTGCCTCTTCACACGATGAGCTTGTTATGCTTTTTCATCCTGTAAGTTGTTATTTGTCTATTTTCATTATTAAACCTACTTACTGCCACGCTTAGAAGGCAATGCTCTCTTTCTCTTCGGGATATTTAACCTAATAGCTTTCTCTCAAAACCACTAGTGGGTTTTCTTTTAAATATATTTACAAATATGTTACATGTAAAATGTATCTATTGCCAAAACTTGTTTTCTTTTGGATAGAATAGGGAATGGTTAACCCCTATCAAAATATTTTTTCTTGTCTGTGTATCACTGGGGACCTTTTCCTTCACTCCCTGTCCTAGATGCACAAAATAAAGTTAGAGGAATCTCCCAAAATTCCCCTCTTACACAATTAGATGATTTCCCCTTACCTCTTGCTCCAAAATGTTGAGTCCATTAACAAGGTTTTAACTGTTCCTCAGTAAATTAAAAAAAAAAATGTGTTTTTTCCTAGAGATACACTTTGACAAAAAAAAAACGTAAAAATGTTTGATGCTAAAAAACACAATTACATTTTTGATCCAAAATAAGTAAATTTCTTTTTACATTTGAACTTTTTTTAAAAGTTACAGTGTATAAAATGTCGAACTTCAGTGTAGTGACCTCTGCTACTTTATGGTTCTGTGTTGAGTTCGCTGTTCAATATACTGCTTTTTGCATTAATGGTGGCTTTCTACATTGTAACTACAAAGAACCTTTCAGAAACCTTAATCGATGCTTTTAGCGACTTATATTCCCAAGTGAGGATTGAGGTGCTTTACACCACTGGGTGAGCATGCATTGCTAGGCAATCTAATCCAGTTTAAGTCCTGGCAGAAAAGTATAAAATGTCTAAATTCCTTTAAAGTTATTCCTTCAAAAAAAGAACACTTTACAGCAAAATACATATGATTAGTAGAGCTAAAAGTAGTTACCGTACATAAGTAAAGAACTTTTTTACTTTTCAAGAAGCTGAACATTAAATGGTAAAACATATAACAACTTGGATTTAAACATTTTATTCTTTACAGGGAGTCTACAGTGACTCAAGGTCAATATTGCAGGTGGAACTTTAAAATGTTTTTTTTTTTTATGATGTCTGCATCAGAGTAGCCTCTATGGTAAACATGCCTAGAACATTGTAATAGAACGTTTGCAGCACACATTTTGAGAAAATTCGTTTAAATTAAAAGCAAATGATCCATCTCTAGCACATCAACCAACAGATACTTTATTTAGAAGTTACATACGGGACTGAACAAAATTACAGAAGTTTGTTACGTCATAGCTGCTGTTTAGAAATCCCTTGTGCCTCTGCACCGAAATTGTTGGTGCACCTCTGCATTGAATTTGTTGTCAGGAACAAGTACATTCATTTGTTTTAGATGGCGGCAGTACTAAAGTAGAAGTGCCCCTGATGATGTCATGATGATGATACATGTAAGGCAGAGCTTCATTGATCCAGGAGAGAGTGAGAGTGCCCATGAGTGAGCTGCCGGGTTCTGATACCTTTCCCCACAGTACGGCTGCGTCTACGCTGAATAGAGAAGTGAGTGAAGGTGGCGTCTTGGTACTTCTTTGTGCAGTTACTGTGGCTCCTTAATGTGAGTGCAATTTATGCTTTTAATTAATAAAATTTGTTTTATGGGTTACACTGTAAGGCTTTCTTCTTTTTTGAGTTGGCCTTTGGTTTGAAGTGGGATGTCTTGTCACCTGCTGCATATCCATTGGATACACATCTGTAGCAACCATCTCAGATCCCAGATTGTTTTGAGGCTTCATTGGTGTAATAATCTAATGTTTTAAAATGAGCATACACCCATTGGGGATTCCTGGTGGCAGTCCTGTGTGTGCCTTTCTGGATTAATATTTCTCCTTGAAATGTTAAATTTACCAATGGTCACAGATAAGTGTGCATGGATCACTAATGCACGCTAATTTATATGAACTTGATTTTTATTGATTGATTGTGGACATCGATCGTACTTTTTTACATTGATTGTTCACAGATGGATTACAAGTGAGTACAAATATACAGTATTTGACTTAAATGTTCTTTATTTATTTATGTTAATTGCTGTTTATTGATCATTGTGCATGTTGATTGCACTGCTTTACACCGATTGTTGTTTATTGATTGTACTTTGTATTGATTGCAGTTTTTACACATTTTTTATATTTTTGGTCATTTTTCACCTTATTCGAGTTCATTTGTTTGGGGACACACAACATTTGAAACATTTATAAGTTAATGTATTCTTTTAGCACAGCATGTTTCATTCACAATATTTACTACACATGCTAAGTGTGTTTGCAGCTGATTATTGTTCTTGATGCGCAAATGTTTCATTTATATTACAGTACTGAACAAAATTACAAAGGCTTGTTACGTCTTAGAAATTACAAAGGATAAAAGAAAGTTGGCAGGATCCTGATGACCAAAAGTCTCACTGGTCAACTCAGGTAACAGGTTACCGACTCACCTAGGACAAGGTGGAGTTCCTTATAAGAACAAGATAAGCAGTCAAGTTTAAGGAAGGGATGGGAGAAGGACCCAAAGATGTCCTTGCCTCCAGATAAGGAGAAGGAACTGACAGCGAATTAATACGAATTTACGAATAAATTAATAAATTAAGATGCAAATTTATCTGAAGTTACGAATTATCCGATATACCGAATGCCGTATCTAAACAAATGGATTGGAACAAATTAATAATGAATAATGATAAAAAAAGTTTTTATTATTATTCTTGTTATTTATTATTAATTCATTACGTTCCATCTGTTTAGATGCGGCATTCGTTGTTTCGGATAATTCGTAACTTTGGATGAATTCATTTTTGTTACGTTCACTAACAGCCAAATTTTAAAGTTAATCCAATACCTATAATTTAATAGTCAGTTATTATTTCAGATATTCGAACTTTAGATTTTTGGATTATTGAATTCCGAATTTCCAAATTTCCGAATTTCCAAATGAACGAATTTGTCCAAATTCGTTAAAATATTAATTTAGAACAAAACGAATTGCACATGTCTAAAGTCAACTAACAATGTGAGAAAGCACAGTTGGGTATAGAAATAGGACTAAGTGAGTCCTGGGATACCTTGGTGGCACACACTGGTACTCAGTCTTGTGCTTAACCGTGGACCTCCAGGCTCTCTATGTGTCCTTAGTACAGTTGCATAAGATATCCACAGTGACAGTTTCATACATTGATCATCACATGTAAGTTTAAAGCAATTGCTTGAAAAAGGAAGGTGTTCCAGATAATTTCCAGAGATTCAGGAGATGAACAAAAATGCTGAGCTGTCAATCACATGAATGGTGAACAGTGGATTGCATAATGGACTGAATAAGCAGTAATGCATCAAGGTGACTTCAGCCAAAGAAAGATCATAGGTCAGCATTGATGGTATGTTCATTAGGCACCAATGTAAACATAATAGTCAAGCAGCAATAGAGGATATATTGAGAGAGAGAGAGAAAGTGAGTTTTCTGTGAAGTGGTAGCACAAAAGCTCTGACAGTACTTCAGACTTTAGTCACTTGCTAGACAATGGAAGCTATGAGAACTCACTATTTGAAAGGTGGTAGATTGGTTGTCAGCCGCTGGTTCTGGGTAATTGAATCAGAGTCAGTTGATGGTAGTCCCTGGATGCAGAGGGTCCTGTTCACTGCACTTCTGGTGATAGTGATTGGCCAACTGCCACCTTGGATATCTTATGCAACTGTACTAAGGACACATAGAGAGCCTGGAGGTCCACGGTTAAGCACAAGACTGAGTACCAGTGTGTGCCACCGAGGTTTCCCAGGACTTACTTAGTCCTATTTCTATACCCAACTGTGATTTCTCACATTATTAGTTGACTTTTTGATTTGATTGATACGTGCGGCTGATTCTGGGATGGCGGAGCTCATAGGCATGCATTTTTAATTGACAACGTTGTCATGTTTACTTTACTGTGTGCAACTACCTATTGTTTATGCCTTCTTTTGAATTTCTTTATTTCTACATACTCTTTGAATAAAGATTATATCAGGTTAATCTGCTGTCAGTTCCTTCTCCTTATCTGGAGGCAAGGGCACCTTTGGGTGTTTCTCCCACCCCTTCCTTAAACTTGATAGTTACGTCATAGACACTCCCTCTCTTTAGAATTCCCTCTACACCGAAATTGCTGATGTGCCTCTGAACTGAAATTATTATCAGGAATAAGTACATTCATTTGTCTTAGACAGTGGCAGTACTAAGGCAAAAGTCTCCAATCCGGACACGCTATTCTCAGTAGAGCTCAGCAGAGCTTCTTCCATCCTTTGGAACTCCCTAATCTAATCTGTCTGACTGTCCCCTAATCTATCCATCTTTAGACGATCCCTGAAAAACGTTCTCTTTAAAGAAGCGTATCCTGCTTCTAACTAATACACTGTTTTACTTTCTCCATCAGCTCATCCCCCACAGCTATAACCTTTTGTATCAATTGACCCTCCCTCCTAGATTGTAAGCTCTAGCGAGAAGGGCCCTCTGATTCCTCTTGTACCAAATTGTAATGTAACTGTAAATGTATAATAATAATAATTGCTGAGCTCCCTCCCCAACCATTGTACTCATCACACAGACAGTGTAGTTTTTTGTTAAGCGCTGCGAAAACTTTTTTTTTTTTTAATTTGTTGCAATCATTTTTTTTTTGTTGCAATAATTTTTTTTAATTATTTGCATTTATCTTTTGTTTGTGGCAAATGGTATTATTATTTTTTAAATTTTTGTTCCACAATACTTCTGGGGTGGGCTTTGGTGAGATGTCAGGGGTCTAAACCACTCTATCTACTATCATGCTCCTTCTTCTCTTCCTTTTCACATCAGTGTCTTCTGTCCTCAATTTATCCTTACTCTACCCCTCCTCTCTACCCTGCAGCATGCACATATCTCCCTCACTCCTACCCTCTCCCTACTACTGCACCCATCATCTCCTGCATTTGCTGCACCCACATGCTGACATAAACACCAGGACCACTAGACACGTGCGCTCATGCACATCCCACTCCCATCTTGCCTTCCTCTCCCTCCTGCTTCTCCTAATCCTGGTCTGCCATTTTCCAACTGCAAGCCACATATCCTTTACCCCTCTGGCAACCACTGCAATCCACTCAGTTTAATTTCTATCCCCCTGCTTCCTCAAAGCAGCCCACCAATCTCATGCGCCCTCCGGAATGCCCGTTCCATCTGTAACAAGCTTACATCGGTACATGACCTCTTCATCTCTCATGGCTTTAACATACTCGCCATAAATGAAACCTGGCTTCAAAATTTTGACTCGGCTTCTCCTGCTGCCCTATCCCATGGTGGCCTCCATTGGACTCACTCCCCCAGACCTAATGGACAGAAAGGAGGTGGCGTTGGATTCCTTCTATCCCCACAAAGCACCTTCCAAATCCTTCCTATCCCTCCCTCTCTATCCCTCCCTTCTTTCGAGATGCACTGTATCCGTCTGTTTTCTCCTATTTCTCTGAGGATTGCAGCAATTTAATCGGCCTCCCGGACCTGTATCACGCTTTCTTGATGACTTTGATGCCTGGCTACCCTAGTTTCTCTCCTCTGAAATACCCACTATAATTCTTGGCGACTTCAACATTCCTGTCAATGTTAACAGCCCAACTACAGCTAAACTTCTCAACTTAACCTCTTCTTTTGACCTAACCCAATGGACACATACTTCCACGCACTCCAAAGGTAATACCCTTGACCTTTTATTCTCCCATCTCTGCAATCCTTGCAACCTCACCAACACCCCCTTTCCTAGCCATACCTCCAATTTCTTGACCCCCTTTCTTCTTTCTGATAACAACCTCATCAGTTTCACTGTATCCTTGCCTCCAACAAACCATCCCTCCAAGCAGCAAACAATTATTTGTAGGAACCTTCGCCACTTTAACCCATCTCTTCTCTATTCTGCTACTGACCATCTATATGACATAATCTCTCCCCTGTCCTGTCCTGACCTGGCCATCTCTGTCTACAACAGTTCACTCTCATCATCACTAGATGCACTTGCTCCTCTAACCACACGCAGAATCAGGCCCCGACCGTTACAACCCTGGCAAACTGACAACACTAGGAATCTCAAGAGACATTGCCGTGCTCTTGAACGACTGTGGCGTAAAACCAAATGCCTGCAAGACTTCACCCTATATAAATCTGCCCTTCTAAAATACAATTTCTGCCTCCATGCTGACAAACAAACCTACTTTGTCTCTCTTTTTAATACCTTGTCATCCAGTCCCCGTCGGCTCCTCTCAAACTTTAACTCTCTTCTTCGTCCCCCACCCCCTCTACCCACTAACTCACTCACTGCCCAAGAGATTGCCAATCACTTCAAAGACAAGATTGATGCAATTCGTGAGGATATCTCCACTGTGCGTACATCTTCCTCACTCAACATACCTTGCCTAACAGCACTTTCAACACTCTCCTCTTTTGAATTGGTTACTACTGAAGTGGTTATAAAACTTTTCTCAGATGCCCACCTAACCAATTGTCCCTTGGATCCTGTTCCCTCACAACTACTATGGTCACCCTCTTCTTCTATCATATGCTCCCTCACTCACATCTTCAATCTCTACCTCTCTAGTGGCACCTTCCCCTCCCCTCTAAAACATGCGCAGATCCCATACTTAAAAAGCCCTCCCTGGACCCCACCAACCTGAACAACTTAAGGCCAACTCAATTGCTCCCATTCTCCTCTTAACTTCTACAACCGTCATAGCTCCTACCTCAGTAAAAATAACCTTTTGACCCCTTACAGTCTGGCTTTCGCTCGCAGCACTCCACTGAAACTGTCTTACTAAAACTCACTAACGATTTACTAACTGCTAAAACCAACAGCCAGTACTAGAAACTCCTACTACTTGAACTCTCTGCAGCCTTTGATACTGTTGACCACCCGCTCCTTCTCAATAAACTACATTCCCTTGGCCTCCAAGAATCTGCTCTATCCTGGTTCTCTGCCTATCTATCACAGCGCTCCTTCAGTGTTACCTACAACTCTTTCTCCTCCTCTCCATTGCCCCTTTCTGTGGGGGTCTACCAAGGCTCTGTTCTTGGACCCCTTCTCTTCTCTATCTACACCTCCTCCCTTGGTCACTTGATAACCGCCCACGGCTTCCAATACCACTTATATGCCGATGACACGCAAATCTATCTGTCTACTCCTCACCTCACTCCTTCAGTCTCCTCTCGCAATACTAACTTACTAACTGACATCTCAGCATGGATGTCGCACCACTTTCTTAAACGAAATCTCCCTAAAACTTTAGGAGTTACCAATATCCCCCCCCGCCCGTGCCCCCCTCCATGACTTTTCCATCAAAATCAACAATGCAACTCTCAGTCCCTCCCCTCACGCCAGGGTACTCGGTGTAATCCTAGACTCTGACTTGTCATTTCAGCCTCAAGTCCAATCGCTGTCAAAAGTTTGTAGACTTCACCTCTGTAACATCTCTAAAATTCACTCCTTTTTAACAAATGAAACCACCAAGCTCCTCATTCACTCCCTTGTTATCTCTCGCCTTGACTATTGCAACTCCCTTCTCATTGGCCTGCCTCTCCATAGGCTATCCCCTCTTCAGTCTATCATGAATGCTGCTGCCAGACTTATCCACCTTACCAACTGTTCAGTGTCTGCCAACCCTCTCCTCCAATCCCTACACTGGCTCCCGATCACCCAGCGAATAAATTCAAAATACTAACCACAACTTACAAAGCCATCCACAACTCTTCCCCGAGCTACATCACCAATCTTGTCTCAAAATATATCTCAAACCGTCCTCTCCACTCTTCTCAAGACCTCCTACTGTCAAGCTCTCTCGTTTCCTCCTCCCATGCTCTTCTCCAGGATTTCTCCAGAGCCTCTCCCATCCTCTGGAACTCACTACCTCAACCTGTCCAGCTATCCTCTACACTAGCTACCTTCAGGCGATCCCTGAAAACTCATCTCTTCAGGGAAGCCTATCACGTCTCCAACTAATCTTTTACCACTTCCATCAGCTCATTCCCCACAGTTACAACCTTTTGTACCACCTCCCCCACCCTATTGGATTGCAAGCTCTTCTGAGCAGGGCCCTCTTAATCCTCTTGTATTTTATTGTATTATAACTGTATTGTCTCCCTTTTTATATTGTAAACTGTTGGCGCCATATAAATCCTGTAATAATAATAATAATAAACAGACCCCTAAAGTCTCACTTTTAAGACGCAGAAATGGACTGAGGAAACATGTTACACAGTTCCTTTCTGCAGCCTCAGCTTCAAAGAATGAATGAACAAGAGTTCTTCACATCCTTCCTGTTCATTCATAAACTGAAGCATTGAGAAGTGTTGCTTCAATGGATAAATACAATGAATAGAGTTAGGTACCATCATCCCATTTTTATATAGTGAAGAAGGGGAAAATAGGTCAAGGGCTACTCCAAACAATGCCCTCAAACATCAATGAAGGGTAGGACTTAAGCCCCATACACACGGTCGGATTTTTGCATGGATTCTGTCCGATCGGACAATGTTGTTGAAAAATCAGACCGTGTGTATGCACCATCGGACAGTGTACGTCGGATTGTCCGACGGACAAAGTCCTATCTCCTGCTGGATAGATTTTCCAACAACATGGTCCGATCACACCAAATCCGATCGTGTGTACGGTTGTCCGACGGACAAAGTGCTACGCATGCTCAGATCACATTACAAGACCAAAGCTATTGGCTACTAGCCTCTACGTAGTCCCGTCGTAGGCAACAAACGTCACCACGTTCAGAATGATCGGATTTTCCGACAACTTTGTCCGACCGTGTGTACGCAAAACCAACATCGGACAAAGTATGACGGACATGATCCGACGGACCTGGTCCTCGGATAATCCGAGCGTGTGTATGGGGCTTAAGGGTGTTGACTTTTCTTTTTTTCACACAGGCATCTCATAAAGTTCAATTGGCTGCCGCGCAGTGCAAAGCAGTGGACTGTCTCACATCGTGCTGTGCTGAAAAAAGTACTGCAAGCAACCCAGTGATGTGAACCGGGCACATAAGGAGGCAAACTATTCTGCCTTGTCATACGGTGGGACTGCGCTGGAATATCCACCCAACGTAGTCCCACCCACATGTGGTGTGATTATACCCTAAAGCTGGCTTCAGTTTTTGTTTTAAGCTGAAAAGATTTTTTAACAAGATTTAAGAAAACTAGTTGCAAATAAACAACACAACCAGAATCTCTGTAATAAATGTCTGATTCCTGACTCGCTTTGAAAGCTATTAAAACACTTTACAATAGGTCATCAACGTTATGTTTGTTTTGTTGGTTAAGTTTAGGTCCCTGCTACTCTTGTTTATTCCATCTGCTGTACTTTCTTTCTTTCTTGTTACAGCTGCTATTTAATGGTAGCTTTACCAGTTAGCACATTTCCATGTGAAAAACAAATCTGATGCCTACGGTTATTTTATGATGGGGGCCCTTTTACAGCTTATCACTGGAGAAGAGAAGAAAGGCAAAAGACAAAACTATCTACATAAAATGAAACGGTGTCATAAAGCGAGTCAGATACAATAAAACACACATAAAGTAGCAAGACCATCACTGCAATGAGAAATAAGTTAATGGGAAAAGAAAGCGTGGATGTGAACATAAAATGTAGACAAGGATGTAACTGACCCGCTTATCAAAACACATCTTAAAAGTAACATTAAAATGAAATGAATCAAATAAATATGTTTCTTTCAAAATACTGTGGTTTAAGTATGGAAAATTGGAATGTCATATCATTTCTGTAAAATGGAGGTTTAATAGAAAAGTTCCAAAGTACTTTTCAAAAACAAGATCCCAGACTCAATTTACCATACTTCAGAAAATATTACAAAAAAAATGTTTCCAAGCTGGTCCTGAGAAGGAATTACAGCAGCTCATGAATGTATTCTGTTTTGCGCTAGACAAGAAAGTACTAAGTAACTTTTGCATTCAATTGTGCATCTTCTTTTAAAGAAAAGTACCTGTCAATAAAATTCCATTCTCTGACTAATCAGTCAACTCCGGTCATGTTGATTGGAAGACAGATTTATTACGGATGTAGCGATACAAACGGGTGACAAGTAAAAACAGCTCCTACAGCACAGAGTGCCACCAGAGAATCACACACAGAAATGCTATGAGCAGTTACTTTTAAGGTAATATTTGGCAACCTGCCATTGGCTAAGACACACTGGTGACTCATGATGCATTGCCAGCTTTATTGCCAAATCCAGAGTGTCTTTACAAAACTTTCCTAATATGGTAACATCTGTAAGTATTGTTTTTTAGGCTTGGTCAGAACTTAAGAAAGTTGCACAAACAATAAGTCAGCGCCATCTTAGTTACAAAAAGTACAAATCAGGAACAAGACAAATGTTGATATCACTTGTAATTCTTTGCATATTTCTTATCATTCCCTCCTCTGATATCTATATTTGCTTCCTCAATTTATTATTTCAGTGCAGGTCCGTTCCACAACTGGGTTTTCAGACCTTACTTCATTGAGAGGAGTACTCGCATCATCATAGATATCTTCTCCTTGGGGAACTGTGTGATACATTATCTTGGTCATGGCTGTCTCAATTAATCTTTGAGAGAGTCCTCGAATACAGGGAATACAACAACATCCACAAGTGACTAAAATAGCTAAAGCCACGGCGATAGAGATCAAACATGAGGTGACAAGTCCAGTCCATTTTCCAAACCAACCTTCAAGCCAATTTGTGAATGGATCATTAATACCAGAGTTTTCTGCGAATTCATTCGATAAAGCTGTCAATCCTTCGAGGGCTCTAGTCACGGTTCCTCCAGGAGCTGTATTGTTAGGAATAAAGGTGCAACACATACTGCCAAACATTTTACAGACCCTTCCTCTTTCTGCTAGGATCATATCTAATGCCATCCTATTCTGCCATGCCATCAGAGAGGTAGGGGCTAATTGCTCTGCCAATCCCTTAACTGCATCCCTGGTGTAGTTTACAAACCTTTGTTGGTTATAATATATATAGTTAATCCAGTCAACATTTTTGTTTACTGTCACCCACCAAAGGAGAGACTCAAATCCAGCTGCCACTTGATTCCTAGCCTTAAACTCACTCGGCACTCCACGCGGAACCCCAATCTCATCCATGTAGATCTGGGGATCAAAAGACCCTGCAGGAGAGGTGTCCCTTCTGCTCCTCTGGTGACCCTTCTTCCAAGGGGGCTCTGACAGTAAGCGCAAAGGCATTGCCAGTTGTACCAGGGCACAATCCCCTCGGGAATTGGCTGGAATTCTTGCTCTGAGCCTCTTATCTCCGCATAACCACCAGACGTCCGCCCTCTGGGTGTCGTGCTCAACCCAGTCGTCACCTTTTCCCTTTACAATTTTGTTAATCCTCTCCATGCAGTAGTCATCTGGTAAAGACCCCAAATCTGTGCCACTCTCTCATCCACCGGAAGTGCAAAACAAGTAAAGTTGCCAGGATATGCCATAACAGCTGGGGGTATCTGAGGTCTCTGAACCTGGGGAAACAACAAACTTCACGTGTGACAGGAAGTGTTGGTGTCAGGTTTGTATGTTTTTTGATACAGCTTTAGCATACACCCTAAACCATCTGGATCTGTATTATTATTTAAGGGAAAAGGCACTGTAGCCAGTTGGGGTCTGGCCCCTGCACAGACCAAGCAGTTTTCTTTTTTAAGGGTAGTATATATTAACCATTCAAGCCATTCATTCTTTCCCTGGTATCTTGTTTCTAATGTTATAGTTTCTTCCACTGTAAGATTGGTGAATCTCACTGTGGATCCTAATACCTCTACTGTAAGTTGGTCCTCATTAGCTAATCCTTTCTTCTTGACTGTCTCATCCTTTGGTTCGACCTCAAGGAAGAATTTTCCCAAAGGGTCAGTTCCCAATACCCAAGCTCCTACACGGTATAACCTCTGATCTTCTAGTTTGGGGTCCTTCAGGGAAATCAATAATATATTGCTATTCTTTGGTTCTGTACAGGGAGAGTGGGCCGCCTTAGTTATGGTTAATCTATTCTTTAAATCTCCTGCTGCTGGGTTCTCATATCCCCAATCCTGGGCTGCAGTTGTCCACATGACTGAATCCCAAGTAGTACACCCGGTAGTTCCAGCCAAGTAGCACACGTATTTGTCTGCCCAGGTCAGCTTACCTGCTTCTACCTTATTTCCACAATCTGTCATCTGACAGAAATCCACCTGTATAGTACTGGTGGTTCCCTCAACAAAGGTGAGGTTCAATGCTCTTCCTGTCTCTTCCCAATTGATTGGTTCCACTATCCTCCCGTGTCTCCTACCTCCCCGTATAGAGGCCTCTCCTAGAGTCACCAATGCTCCCACAAGGAACAAAATCCCTACCATCCTATCTGAAGTGAGAGGGGCCAAAAATAGGGCCTTTTCTTCACCAAGGTTGAGACAAGCAGACCTTTTATCTGCCTCCCTTTGTAGTTGGATTTTCCCCCTCCTTCAGTTTTTCTGTCCCTACTCTGCCTATGTTTACCTTTTTACAGTGGGATTGGTGAATCCAGGTAGCAGGTAGTCCTTTCAGCAGTTCTTACTGCGGTGGGAGTAGTAAGGAGTATTTGATATGGCCCATCCCACTTAGGGGAGTGCCAATGCTTCTTTTTAAACACCCTGATGAGGACCCAGTCTCAGATTTGCACTTTGTCTTCTCCTATGGGCTCTCCTTCTGGAATGGAACACACTTGGTTAATTTGTTTCTGTTTTAATAACCTTGACATGTATTCTGCTAAGGTTCTCTCCACTTCCTCTGTGTGGGTTTCATTTGGTAATAAAGGTATTTTATAAGGTCTACCATACATCATTTCAAATGGACTTAGCCCCTCCTTAGTGGGGGTGATGTGCATGCTTAAAAAAGCTAGTGGGGGACAGTACATCCAATTTTTTTCCTATTTCTTCCATAGCCTTTTTTTAGCTTGCTCTTTAATATCCCATTATGTCTTTCTACAAGCCCTGCTGACTGAGGGTGATATGCACAGCGATTCTTTACGTCTATACCCATCACTTCTGTTAGGTGTTTTATGGTCTGATTTACAAAATGTGGACCATTATCACTATAAATCTTCTCTGGTATCCCAAATCATGGAACGATATCTTTTAGTAAGGCTTTGGATATTGTTAAGGCATCAGCACTTCCCGTGGGGAATATCTCTACCCATTAGTGATTACCAAACAATATTTCTTCCTTTCACATTTGTCTAATTCAATAAAATCCTTGCAAATGTGTTGAAATGGATATTGCGGTGTGGGGAACTTCCCTTTCCGTGGTCTTATGCCTCCCTGAGAATTGTGTCTTGCACATATAATGCATTGAGAACAAAAAGTTTTTTAGTAGTTTGTAAAGCCATATGCTGCTACCACTTTATTTAGTATCTCACTCATCCCCCTGTTTGACACATGTGTTACTCCATGGGTCAAGAATGCTGCATACTTAAATAAAGATTTTGGCAGGACTGGTTTATTCTCTGGAGAGATATATATGTCCTCCTGGAGGGTGTATCCTTTTGTGACCCAAAGTTGTTTCTCAGATGGGGGTGCACAACTTTGCATATCCTTCAAGATTGTGCGATCTAATTGTATATCTTCCTGTTGTACTAAGATTTGTGTAGATTGATTAGCTTCTTGTTTAGCAGCTTTGTCTGCTTTTTTTTATTCTCCTCGCATATCGGGTCTTTGCCTTTTGTATGGGCCTGACATTTACATATCGCTAGCTCCATTGGAAGCTGGATAGCACTGAGTAATCCTAGAATGAAATCAGTATGTGAAATGGGTTTGCCCCAGAAGTGACCATTCCCCTGTTTTTTCCATTGCTGGGCAAATACATGCACTGAAGAAAATGCGTACTGGCTGTCTGTGTAGATGGTGGCCTTTTTTCCTTCAGCTAGGGTACATGCTCTTGTAAGTGCGATTAATTCTGCTACTTGTGCTGAGTAATGTCTAGGTAACATTTCATCTTCCAGTACCTCTGTTTGTGTGACGACTGCACATCCAGTAGCGTTCGGGCCATCAGGATTCTTTCTACTGGATCCATCAACAAAAAGTGTCATGTCAGAATATGGTAATGGGGTGTGTTTAAGGTCACTCCTAGGTAATACCTTATCGGCAATAGCGGCCGTACAATCATGTTTTTCACCGTCTGTTGGTATTGGCAGGAGTGTGGATGGGTTTAAAGTAGTGCACCTTTGGATGGTTATTTGCGGTTGTGTCAAAAGCACAGTCATACAGGATAAGTGTCTTGCTGGGCTAAGGTGTGAAATTTTCTGTTGTAGTAATATTACTGATACAGCATGTGGGACCTTTTAATATGAGCGAGTGATACAGTACAATGGAGGCTGAAGCCTTAATCGCTTCTGCTGCTGCGACCACTGCCTGCACACATAGGGGAAGTGCTCTTGTCTCATTATCAAGTTTGGTGGAGTAATATGCAATTGGTCTCTGTTTACCCCCATATGTCCGTGTCAGTACTGATGTCATGTGTCCATCTCTTGAATCTACAGTTTACTCAAAAGGTTTCTCATAGTTGGGTAGTCCCAGCACTGAGGTGCTTTTTAATGTTATTTTTAATTCAGTAAAAGCTGTCTTTTTCCTCACTCCATTTTATAGCGTCCTGTGGGTCCATGGGGTTCCCATGCATGGTATGGACCAACGGGGCGGTCAGTATTGAATACCCGGGGATCCAAGCCATACAACAATTCGTCATGCCCAAAAAATACATAATTTGTTTCTGGCTTCGGCACCTGGAGGAGGGTTCGAATTCTCTCCTCATCCAGATGTCGACCTTCTTTTGAGACATTATACCCTAAGTATTTGACCTGCTTTTGCCACAACTGGAGTTTTATTTTTATTCACCTTATGCCCTTGGTCATGGAGGAAATACAACAGAGCCATTGTTTCAGTCCTACAAACCTCCTCTGAGGGAGACGCCACTAGGATGTCTAGAACCTTCTTAACAGGAAAAGAGGGGTATTGCAGGGGCTGTCAGGACACAAAATAATCACCCCTGTTTGTAAAAGTTTGTCTATTACAGGGCCTATATCCTCCTCTGCTTCCTTCTTAAGGGGGTATTTCCTTCATCACCTTGCACAAAAACCTTTACTTTCACATTCTTTATTTTTATTTATTTATTTATCCCATCACTTTCAAATACTTCTCAGAATGCTTAGCATATTGCAAACATCTAAAACCGATGCGCTTCGGTAAGTAACCATGTTTTTAACAATGTAATCCTTATGATTCTGTTTTGCCTATAACTGTTCCTGAGACCTTCCATATTTTAAATTAATTCTGGGGTCCCAAACTTAGGATGTTTAATATGGTCGGTAGCCTTCTGCACGTCACTCTCAGTCCATGGTCTAAAAACAGTCATAGTTGGGGACTAACTGCTTTGTTCACCTCTAGGGTTTGAAACTTCTATTAGGGGATACCCTTCAGCATCCTCCGCGTCCTCCTCGCTATAATCTACTGTTTTTCTGGGTCTCTTAGTTCCCTCGGGAACTCCCCATCCCCTGGACCATGCGTCAGTCAACGTCTCTAATATAGATCTGCTCACCACATGGAGCTGACTGTCATCTGCGGAGATTGGGGAAATGGGGTTGGGGTTTTGTTTAGAGGTGGTTCCTCTGACAGGGGTGTATGTCACAGGGAGGGTGGTACTCTGGGCAGTGGCCTGCACTTAAGGGGAAGGGCCATTATAAAGAGGTGGTCTATAGGGGGTATAAAATTAAATCATCCTCTTTGTCCACTAGGGGCAATTGGGCTTGGCATTTCTCTTTTGTTCTCCCTCCTTCTACTCTAATTCTAGCGTGCTCATACCAGTATTCCGCCATTTCTAATCCATCCTTTTTTTTTTCCTCTTGAGTTTAGAATACAAGACTGGTAATTCTACTCTAGAATTTTGCTGAAATCTATACAAAACAGCAAAGTCCAAACTCTCCAAACAGGAAATAAACACATGTATGCATACATACACACATACATACATATACATATATACATACATACACATACATAAAAACAACTTATACCTTTTACCTTATTTACTACAAAGTACAATTGGTCAAAACAAACAGTATTAGTCTTCTGATCAGTTTTTTTTTTTTCACACACACAGATACACAAAAGAGGAAGTGCACTTAGATGTTCATGAAAGGGGGGGGGGGGGGAATTGGTGAGTGAGTGAGTTTTAACCACAGGTTTGCAGCCAGACAGATCATACTCAACTTAAACCACCGGACTAGAACAATAAGAATACAAGGAAATCTCTGCAGTAATATTAAACATTGAAAAGAAATTAGACTTTGCGATCTCTTTAGATCACTTAGCTACTTTTTAGCGCTCTTAGATCGTCAGGCAAGCAACCTCTGACGTTCGGTATACCCTTCAACAAATCTTTTTTTTCATCTGTCCTGGACAGCGGGCTACGTCTAGTTACCATAGGCAACGTCCCCAAGTGCCTCTGTCTTCGGCCCCTGTGTCACCTAGATCTTATACGATCAACCACAGTGCCGGCATACTCAATAAATTGAAAAACCCAAATCACCTTGAGTAGAAGAGAAAAGAAAAGATCTGTCTCACCTTCAAAAGACACGGAGGGCTCGATTAGTAGTCCGTCAGCAGAGGTCAGGTGTGGATCACGGAGCCGACCAGCCTCTTTTTACCACTTCACTTGAGTGGGAGGACCTAGGTCACGGTCTGATACTCACCGATATTTTGGACGGAACCATTCGATCCAACACCTAATCCTAGCTTCCGGTCCGAAGGACCAAGATGTCAATAAAATTCCATTCTCTGACTAATCAGTCAACTCCGGTCATGTTGATTGGAAGACAGATTTATTACGGATGTATCGATACAAACGGGTGACAAGTAAAAACAGCTCCTACAGCACAGAGTGCCACCAGAGAATCACACACGGAAATGCTATGAGCAGTTACTTTTAAGGTAATATTTGGCAACCTGCCATTGGCTCAGGAACAAGACAAATGTTGATATCACTTGTAATTCTTTGCATATTTCTTATCAGTACCATTGAAAAATGAAGAAAAACAAATGACAAAATCAATCTAAGAGTAGAGATTAAGGTTAAAGAATAAGCTGTTTATGTGCTTCATTTTCCTGCAGGCCAAATTACAAATTCCATGTTAACACAGGCAAGATCAATTCAACTGTGTCTTCATTTTACTCATTTCAATTTGAACAATCCGCAGAAAGTTTTTCTTGATCCAAAATGATTTTAATTAAGCAATATTATGCTTTATGATATGGAATTAACGTTGAAGAAAAAAACAGCTTGGTCTTGAATGTGTCGGGTTTTAGCTTTGAATAGATATAATCAACCTCCCAAGCACATTGGAAGGATTTTGTTTACTTATTCATATTGCCAAAAACGTATGCTCCACACATAGAGATTAAAATGGATCTACACTGTAATGCCCTGTACACACGATAGGATTTTCCGACAACAAAATCCATGGGATTTTTTCCGAAGGATGTTGGCTCAAACTTGTCTTGCATACACACGGTCACACAAAGTTGGTCGGAAATTCCGAACGTCAAGAACGCAGTGACGTACAACACTTACGACGAGCCAAGAAAAAGTTCAATAGCCAGTGCTGCTCTTAGGCTTGATTCCGAGCACGCGTGGCACTTTGTGGTTTGAAATTGTGTACACACGATCAATATTTTTGACAACGGATTTTGTTGTCCGAAAATTTGAGAACCAGATCTCAAATTTTGTGTGATGGAAATTCCTATGGAAAATGTGTGATGGAGCCTACACACGGTTGGAATTTCCGACAACAAGGTCCTATCACACATTTTCCATCGGAAAATCCTATTGTGTGTACATATCTGAGCATCACAAACCAAAAAAGCTATTTAATTAATTTTTAATATGCAAAGGAAACTTGCTCATCCATCTATGTCTCCATGTTTATTTTGCTGAGAAATCACTGTGAAAAACACACCCCTAGCATTTTTAGTCATGGACATCTTAAGTAAGGGGAGATGATTCATGTAGCATTTACTTCCTGTAATCCATCTGCCCTTAGCTCAGAAATGCAGACAGGAGGGTGTAGCTAGCTGATATAACCCCTCCTGAAGACTCCTGGGATGTATGACATTATTTGCCTAGGGCTGAAAAACAGGAATTCAAATTATTAAATATGATATATATGAATGCTAGCAGCATAAGGATTAAAAATAGTCAATGTTGATCGGAAGGGAGAAGTCATGCTATAAGTACTACAATATCATGACAATTATCAATAAAACATGTACTATTTGCTTAAAATAAACCTTACTCAACTTTACAATTTTAATAATGGGCTTTCTAAGAGCAAACACCACAAGATGTCTGAAAATAGCGCCTGTATAGCGCCTGAAAAAAGCGGGTCCTTTCACTCCAGTGTGAAAGCCGGAGGGCTTTCACACTGGAGCGGTGCGCTAGCAGGACGGTAAAAAAAGTCCTGCTAGCAGCATCTTTGGAGCGATGAAGGAGCGGTTTATTCACTGTTCCTATACCGCTCCTACCCATTGAAATCAATGGGACAGCGCGGCAATACTGCCGGCAAAGCGACGCTGCAGCGGAGCTTTGCGTGGGATTTTAACCCTTTTTCGGTCGCTAGCAGGGGTTAAAACCACCCGCTAGCGGCCGAATACCGCGGCTAAAATGACGGTAAAGCAGCACTAAATATAGCGCTGCTTTACTGCAGACACCCGCACCGCCCCAGTGTGAAAGGGGCCTTACTGAGGTTTTACTTTCCCTGACATTCACAACTGCCACCTCCCTGTCCCGTGAAAGCACATTTGCTAGCCATTGAGACTGGCTCAGTGTAATGGAATGGCATGGCAGGACTAAGCCACAAAGTCAGAGAACATCAGTACCAAAGTGAAACTAAATCAGAGGGCACAGAAAGAAGCTTTGGTTAGGAAATCAGGCATCTTGTGGTATCTGCTGTTAGGCAGGACTATTGATTTAAAACTTCAAAACAGATTGCAGATTTACTTTAATTGGAATGGCAATGCTTGGTAGGTAACATATAATTTGGGGATCCTTAAATCCATACATGGCTATGGAAGAGCCCTGGGGCCATAATAAAAAAAAAAAAGGTTTAAAGTCAGAATTCTGAGATTCAAAGTCCGAATTCTGAGATTCAAAGTCAGAATTCTGAGTTTCAAAGTCAGAATTCTGAGATTTAAAGTCAGAATTCTGAGATTAAAAGTCAGAATTCTGAGATTCAAAGTCAGAATTCTGAGTTTCAAAGTCAGAATTCTGAGATTTAAAGTCAGAATTCTGAGATTAAAAGTCAGAATTCTGAGATTCAAAGTCAGAATTCTGAGTTTCAAAGTCAGAATTCTGGGTTTCAAAGTCAGAATTCTGAGATTCAAAGTCAGAATTCTGAGATTTAAAGTCAGAATTCTGAGTTTATAAATATAGTAGTCTCTCTATTAGGAAGATTTTAGGGCCAATGAGCAATAGTGTAGTAACACCCACAGACCATCATTCTGCAGACATACATGTCTTCTGCTCTGTATATGGATATGTAAATCTATCTTAGTTACAGCACACAGTATAGGGAAGCAGGCAGTGCTGGGTTCTCTGGTTCCTCTACTGTATTAATAGTTCCTTGGTTTGCTGTCTTATCTTCCTTTTGTGAATGTCTAGAAGGCAGCAGGACAATGTGTTTTATGGTCATAACGAATTGATCATAGAAATTACTTGTCTGGACTAATAGAGTTGTTTCTCAAACAAATGACCTCATATTAAACATAAAAGCAAACTAAAACACCTAATGTGAGTTAGTATAGTGGTTAGAGTAGCAGGCTTACATAGGTGAAGTTGTGGGTTCTAATCCAGGTGAGAGTGCATTTATATATATTTTAAAATATGAGATAGTGAGGGCTTAACCACTAGCTGACCGCCCACTGTCAAATGACGGTGGGACGGTGCAGCTACTGTGGCGGGACGTCGTCTACAATTTGGCCACTGGGGGGCGCGCGCGCGCCCGCCGCGTAGCTGGGGCCCCGGTGTGCGTGCCCGGCGGTCGCGATGACCGCCAGGCACCCGCGATTGCCCGGTAATCGAGCAGGACGTGGATCTGTGTGTGTAAACACACAGATCCACGTCCTGTCAGAGGAGAGGAGACCGATGGTGTGTCCCTTGTACATAGGGACACCGATCGGTCTCCTCCCCCAGTCAGTCCCCTCCCCCCACAGTAATAATCACCAAGATAGGGTACACATTAACCCCTGCAGCGCCCCCTAGCGTTAACCCCTTCCCTGCCAGTCACATTTATACAGTAATCAATGCATTTTTATAGCACGGATCGCTGTATAAATGTGAATGGTCCCAAAAATGAGTCAAAAGTGTCCAAAGTGTCCGCCGCAATGTCGCAGTCACGATAAAAATCGCAAATCGCCGCCATTACTAGTAAAAAAAATATAATAATAAAAATGCTATAAATCTATCCCCTATTTTGTAGACGCTATAACTTTTGCACAAACCAATCAATATACGCTTATTGCGATTTTTTTTTACCAAAAATATGTAGAAGAATACGTATCGGCCTAAACTGAGGAAAAAAATTTGTTTAAAAAAAAAAAAAAATTGGATATTTATTATAATAAAAAGTAAAAAATATTATGTTTTTTCAAACTTGTCCCTCTTCTTTTGTTTATAGCGCAAGAAATAAAAAACGCAGAGGTGATCAAATACCACCAAAATAAAGCTCTATCTGTGGGGAAAAAATTATAAAAATTTTATTTGGGTACAGCGTTGCATGACCGCGCAATTGTCATTCAAAATGCGACAGCGCTGAAAGCTGAAAAATGGCTTGGTCAGGAAGGAGGTGTTCGTGGCTGGTAGGCAAGTGGTTAAATTGTATTTTATCAATATATACAAATTGATTTCAAGGTATATTAACAAAGACACACTGATATATTCAGCACACAAAGTTGTAGTATATGCTGGCTACTATAAATTACAGAGTAGAGATTTAAAAGAAAAAACTGTGTATATATTAGGGTGATCAGATGGGAGCATTAGGGTGTCATTTTCAGTTTCCCCCGGGGGAGGTTCACAATTTCAGGAGACTGGTCATAATGGATGAATCATAGCAATTACTTGTCTGGACTAGTACAGTTGTTTCACAGAGAATTAATCTTATATTAAACATAAAAAGCAGCTGATAAGGATTATATTGTTAAAGTTGTGGGTTCTAATCCAGTTCAAAATATGTCTTTTAGTTATATATATCTTTTCAATATATTGATTTTATATTAAACATATTTTAAAGTATGAGTTAGTAAGGGCTTAAATTGTATTTTATTGATATATGCAAATTGATTCAAGGTATATTAACAAAGACACTGATGCAGCGCCATTTTTCCTCTTAGCTACACCGTTGACAGGTACAGTATTTTGCTCTGCATGCCACTATTTTCCCAAAATCACTCCTTAGAGGGCAGCAGCGTGGGTTTCAGTGCAGCTGCTTTGGGCCCCCCTACAAAAATTGGGCCCAGGGCAGCTGCCCTGTTTGCCCTGCGCTAAAGACGGCCCCAACCACTACATACACTAATTACTGTGCATGGCCCTGTACATCTTTACTACTAAGGCTGGTTTCACACCGGAGCGGTGTGGGCGGCGGCGGTACAGCAGCGATATATTTAGCGCTGCTTTACCGTCGTTTTACCCGCGGTATGCAGCCGGTAGTGGGGTGGTTTTAACCCCCGCAAGCGGCCTAAAAGGGTTAAAACCCCCCGCAAAGCACTGCTGCAGCGGCGCTTTGCCGGCGGTATCCCCGCTGTGTCCCATTGATTTCAATGGGTAGGAGCGGTATAGGAGCGGTGAATACAACGCTCCTTCACCGCTCCAAAGATGCTGCTAGCAGGACTTTTTTTACCGTCCTGCTAGCGCACCGCTCCAGTGGTCCCCTCAGGGCTTTCACACTGGAGACACAGCAGCAGCTGTTTCAGGTCGGTTTGCAGGCGCTATTTTTAGCGCAATAGCGCCTGCAAACCGCCCCAGTGTGAAAGCACCCTAAAACTCACTGCATGTCACTAATTGCCTCCCCAGTTGCACAATCTCTGCATACTATTCTGCATGAAGACTACATATCGTGGCTGTATAGCACACATATTTGCACCAACAGTAACAATGAGTGGGAAAGGGGGGTTGTTAGGTACACGGCATGGGACCCTATGATTTTGAAAGACAGCTCTGTCTCTAGCAATGACCAATATAGTTCTTAGTGACTCTATCAGTGATCATTGTAATGGCACTGAGTCCCAAAAATGTATCTGTGAGGATGACTATAGCCTACTGTCACCTCAGTCTCCCCAGCTGAGATAGGACAAGGTCATCCAGTACCCAACTGTGCCTGCTCCCCCCTCTCAGGAGGGATTTTGGGAAAATAGTGGCATGCAGAGCAAAATACTGTACCTGTCAACGGTGTAGCTAAGAGGAAAATGGCGCTGCATTAGTGTCTTTGTTAATATACCTTGAATCAGCTTGGATATATCAATAAAATACAATTTAAGCCCTCACTAACTCATACTTTAAAATATGTTTAATATAAAATCAATATATTGAAAAGATAAATATATCTAAAAGATGTGTTCTGAACTGGATTAGAACCCACAACTTCAACAACATAAGCTTGGCACTCTAACCACTGTGCTATCACCTAAAAACACTTATCAGCTGCTTTTTATATTTAATAAAAGATTAATTCTCTGTGAAACAACTGTACTAGTCTAGATAAGTAATTGCTATGTTTGATCCATTATGACCAGTCTCCTGAAATTGTGAACCTCCACCGGGGAAACTGAAGATGACACCCTAAGACCCCTTTCACACCACACCGCCCATAGCGCCGGCAATAGCGGCGTTTTGCCGGCGGTATTAGAGCGCTGCCCCATTGATTTCAATGAGGAGCAGCGGTGGAGGAGCGGTAAATACACCGCTCCTTCACCGCTCCAAAGAAGCTGCTGGCAGGACTTTTCCTGACGTCCTGCCAGCGCACCGCTGCAGTGGGCTTTCACACTACAGTCAATGGTGCAGCTGTTTTAGGGCGGATTGCAGGCGCTATTTCTAACGCTATACCGCCTGCAAAATGCCCTTGGTGTAAAAGGGGTCTGTAAAAGGTTGATTTGTTAATATACCTTGAAATCAATTTGGATATATTGATAAAATACAATTTAAGCCCTCACTATCTCATATTTTAAAAAAATATATATATATATATATATAAAAATGCATTGTCAACTGGATTAGAACCCACAACTTCACCTATGTAAGCCTGCTACTCTAACCACTATACTAACTCACATTAGGTGTTTTAGTTTGCTTTTATGTTTAATATGAGGTTAATCGTTTGTGAAAAAACTCTATTAGTCCAGACAAGTAATTTCTATGATCAATTCGTTATGACCATAAAACACATTGTCCTGCTGCCTTCTAGCCATTCACAATTCCCTCATGTAGGGACAATAGTGCAATGTTTACTACAAGTTGGGGTGCAGAGCTGTGCTGGCCATTGTGTTCTGTTATCTATGGAAGCTGTGTAGACCCCTCCCCCCCCCCCACTCACACACAATACACACGTTTTCAGCATGGCTCTTTATGTTGGAGTAGATAACAGAAAAGGAGGATAAGACAGCAAACCAAGGAACTATTTATACAATAGAGGAACCAGAGAACCCAGCACTGCCTGCTTCCCTATACTGTGTGCTGTAACTAAGATAGATTTACATATCCATATACAGAGCAGAAGACATGTGCTCTGCAGAATGATGGTCTGTGGGTGTTACTACACTATTGCTCATTGACCCTAAAATCTTCCTAATAGAGAGACTACTATATTTATAAACTCAGAATTCTGACTTTGAATCTGAGAATTCTGACTTTGAATCTGAGAATTCTGACTTTGAATCTGAGAATTCTGACTTTAAATCTCAGAATTCTGACTTTGAAACTCAGAATTCTGACTTTAAATCTCAGAATTCTGACTTTAAATCTCAGAATTCTGACTTTGAAACTCAGAATTCTGACTTTGAATCTCAGAATTCTGACTTTGAAACTCAGAATTCTGACTTAAAATCTCAGAATTCTGTAGATTTTTTTTTTAAACTTACAATTCTGACTTTGAATCTCAGAATTCTGACTTTTAATCTCAGAATTTTGACTTTCAAACTCAGAATTCTGACTTTCAAACTCAGAATTCTGTAAAAAAAAAAATTTCATAAACATAATTCTGTATTTTTTTTTTATGATGGCCCCAGGGCTCTTCCATACATTGCTTACCCGGAGAGACCAGTGGAAAATGAGACAGCACAACAGAGGCACCCAAAGGTAGATTCACTAGATTCACTAGATGGACTAGATTCACTACGCTGTGAGGAAAATTCCATTGCCATGTGCAACTTTCTTTGCAAAGTAACCACTTGCCCACTGGGCACTTATACCCCCTTCCTAACCAGGCCAATTTTCAGCTCTCAGTGCTCTCACATTTTCACATTTTGAATGACAGTTACTCTCATGTCTTACTTACAGTCATGCAACACTGTACCCATATAACATTTTTGTCCTTTTTTTTCTTCACACAAATGGTGCTTTCTTTTTGTGATATTTAATCACCCCTGGGTTTTTTTTTTTGCAAAATAAGTAAAAAAAAACTAAAATTTTCTAAAACAATTCATTTTTCTTCATTTCTATTATAAGATTTTGTAAATTTGTAATTTTTCTTCATAAATTTTGGCCAAAAGTTATACTGCTACATATTTTTGGTAAAAATAACCAAAATCAGTGTATATTATTTGGTCTTTGTTAAGGTTATAGATTCCACAAGCTAGGGTGCCAATCTTTGAATATTGATCACACCTGATCATACCTGATGTACTGATTTCTTGAGACACTATCAAGCCAGGACAGCACAAAACCCCCCAAATGACCCCCCCCCCTTTTTAAAGAAGATTTATTTTTTTGTTTTTAATAATGACAATACAATATTTAGTAAAATGTTCTTTTCAGTGAAATGAAATAATGCAAATGACAACTTGACCTGCAAATAAATGATACAGATCATAATGAGAAAGTGAGGGTCCACATGAAAAGGTGTGTGAGGGGGGGGGGGGGGGGGGGAGTGGGGGAGTTTTGTTGTGTAATAAGTCCATAATGGCCATAATGGCCTGTCGGTCTGCCGTTGTAAGCGTTTTACCCATAAAAGCGGCCCATTTATGGTGAAATTGTAGGGACTTCTGGTGGTTAGAGGATACCAGGTCCAGTTTCTCTAACTTGAGGAGGTTAAATAGATCAGATTTTAAGTCTTTGATGGTAGGAGGAAGGGAGGAAGTCCACTGTTTGAGAATTGCTCTTCTGGCTGCCATGTAGCAGGTAGAGAGCCATGCCTTGTGATATTGTAGAAGTGTAGCCTGAGTACTGGGTAAGTCTTGGTTGTGAGCATCAAATGATCTGAATAGTAGGAGGAAAATGTTCTTGGGAGGGTGGATTCCTGTGATTGTTGCCAATAAGAATTCAACTTGGTTCCAATAGCACACAATGGAGGGGCATGACCAAAGCCTGTGTAATAGAGAAGGTGTGTGACTGTTGCACAGTGGGCAGTGAGAGCGGTCTGGGGGTTCTTTGGATTTCAGGTGAGGGATGTAGGCCCGGTGGAGGATTTTAAACTGCTGTTCACGCCAGAATTTGTTTGTTACATAAGTGCACAGGGTTTTGTAGCCTGCTAGGGTAGTGGTATGCGCCTGTAGGTCTTTGTTCCAAGCGGTAGAAGTGACGGAGTGGGCTGGTGTAATATAGAAAGAGTTCAGAGGTTTGTAGAGGTCGTTGATTTTGTGGCAGTTTTGCTAAAGGAAGGTGTCCAATAGTGACGTTTATAGTGAAGTTTTAAAGCGTACGCTTCTAGGGAACATGCTGACCACAAAGCTTGTTGCCTGATGAATATGTAAGACTTGGTGAATGGGTAGTCCATACAAGTGAAGGATTTAGGATGTGGGGAGAGGTTTCTTTGAAAGGACATCGAACAGTTGGGCAAACCTGTGTAATCCCTGTGAGGCCCATGTAGATGACATTGGGTGTTGTTGCGCCTGCGGAAACAGCGGGTGGCCACAGATAGGGAGATGACTGGACATGAAGAGAAAAATTACAAATTTTTTTGCTGATCTCCCTCCAGGCCACCGCTGTGTCCCTGATGAGGATGTTTCATATTAGAGGGGATCAATCTGATTCCACAGTGCAGCAAAGAAGATAAATTATATGGGCTTGACATCATCGACTCCAGGTCATAAATGGAGTATCTGGATGTCCTTGCCGTCCAATCTAACCCCACTCTCAGAAGACAAGAAAGGTTGTAAAGTCTAATGTTGGGAAGGTTGATCCCCACCATGTTTAGGTAAGAATAGTTTCTGAGGTTTACGGCCCTTCCAGATAAAGATAGATATAGCTTTGTGTAGATTCTGGAGGTCTTTGTGTTTAACCACTTGCCTACCACCGTATTGTAAAATGACAGCGACAGGAACCCTTCCTCCCTCCGGGTGGACGTCATATGACGTCTTTGTCTTTCCGGCATTGTGGAGAGCGCACGCCACCGCTGGCGTGCACACGTGCTCGCCGCATCACTGGGGACCCGGTGCATGTGCCCATCAACCACAATGTCCGCCGGGCACCCGCGATGTCCGTCGTGCACCAGCGATTGCTCATCACAGAGCAGGGACGTGGATCTGTGTGTGTAAACACACAGATCCATGTCCTGTCAGGGGAGAGGAGAACTGATCGTATGTGCCTTGTATATAGGAACACCGATCGGTCTCCTCCCCTCATCAGTCCCCTCCCCCCCCACAGTTAGAATCACTACCTAGGACACACATTTAACCCCTTCAGCACCCCCTAGTGTTAACCCCATTCCCTGCCAGTTACATTTCCCATTTTTATAGCACTTATCGCTTTATAAATGTCAATGGTCCCAAAATAGTGTCAAAAGTGTCCGATCTGTCCGCAGATCGCCGCCATTAGTAGTAAAAAAAAGTTAATAATAAAAATGACATAAATCTATCCCCTATTTTGTAGACGCTATAACTTTTGTGCAAACCAATAAATAGAAGCTTATTGCTATTTTTTTTTACTAAATATATGTAGAAGAGGGGTAGGCTCTCACTTTTAGAGAAGTTGATTCTCAGGCCTGAACAGGCCCTGAATGTTGTAAATATCTCTTGGATGTGTATTAGGTCTGCCTCAGGTCTTGATGTGAAAATTAGAATGCCATATACAAATAGTGTGATACGTAGCTCTCGAGAGCCGTTTTAACACCGTGAAGATTGGGGTGAAAGTTCAAGTGCTAATTTAAACAGAAGGGAGGATAGGGGGCACCCTTGCCTAGTGCCTTTGTACAAGCATATACTCTTGGAGATGTGACCTGCAGCAATCACATTAGCAGCGGGAGCAGAGTACATGGCATGGATAAGATGTAGGAATGGGCCTGTGAAGCCAAACTTTGACAGGACCAAGCTCAACCAATGAAAGCTGACATCATCAAATGCCTTTTTGGCATCGAGTCTACTATAGCAGCCTCATCAGATGGATTGGCCCTAGCCATTTCTAGCACTGTCAGAACTTTTTGAATATTAGACGTGGCGGACCTCCCTTGGGTAAAACCCGCTTGAGAAGGGTGGATAAGAGATGGCATAATGGGTGCAAGCCTGTTCACTATGATTTTGGATAGAAGCTTGGAATCTAAATTGAGCAAGGAAATCAGGCGGTAAGAACCTGGTTCGGTGAGATCTTTTTCAGGATGAGTTTGATGGGGGCTTAGAGTCCTGAGGGTAAGTATTGATTCCCATCTAAAATCTTTTGATAGACTAACATCAAAGTAGGGGCTATGGTTTCAATAGAAAGCTTATAAAATGCAGATGTATACCCATCTGGGCCTGGTCCTTTGCCTGGGGATAATGATTTAGATGCGTGGGTTATCTCCTCAAGAGATATTGGGGCATTGAACTGTGTCAGGAGTTTATCATCTATAATGGGAAGTGGGACTTTGTCCACAAAGGGTAAGGCTGTAGATTCATTGATGGGGTAGGGCCGAAATTGAGATTCATAGATTTTTTCTAAGATGAGACTTATGTCCTTGGGTGTGGTGGCAAGATGACCAGAGTTGTCTTTCAGGACAGCTATGTGGGTAGGGGTGTAGGGGCCTTTACACAGACTGACAAGGAGTTTGCCTGACTTGTTATCGTATTTGTGGTAGCGAAGGTCAAGCATAGATTGATGTAATCTTTCCTTTGCCTCTTCCCAAAGATCAAAATGTTCTTTGGCCTTGTGCCATGTGTCCCTATGTTCCTGCAAATTGTTTTGTGCCAGGTTGGCTTGTGCTATGCATAGATCCTTGCTCGCAGCGCGTTATCTCTAGAGATTTTTATTTCTTATAGCCAGAGGCATAGGAAATAATTCTACCCCAGAATACTGCCTTCCCAGTTTCCCAAAATAGATTGGGGTTATCGCAGTGTTCAGAGTTGGTAGATGTATATTCATTCCAGGTGTCATCGATAATCTGTTGGAAGTCCTTATTGTGTGCTAGGTATATGGGGAAGTGCCAGATCCTTACAGCGCTCTGGGTGACTAGACCTGACAAATTGACCGAGATCGGTGCGTGATCTGAAATGGCTATGTCGTGTATGCAGGGGTCGGAAGCGTGTGTAAGAAGGAGGGCATTCAGAAGGGTATAATCTATTCTCGATATCGAGTTGTGGGGGGGAGAAAAAGGTATATTCTCTTCTCTCCGGATGTGTTAATCTCCAGAGATCTGTCAGATGAAGACAAACAGCAAATTGCATCAAATGTGTGGGGGAGTTAGGAGAGCCTGTAAACGTGTAGTGATTACCAGCTGCTTTATCTTCCCGTATATCTAAGACTGAGTTGAAGTCCCTGGCTACTAATAAAGGGAGGTGGAGATGCGAAGCTAGGATGGATGTGAGATTTTGAAAAAAATTGTTTCAATGGAAAGTTTGGGGCGTATACATTGGTTATTACCCATTCCCGGGCAGACGTTTTGAGTGTCGTCTTGAGTATTCTGCCCTCACTATCCTCTTGGAACAAGGTCATTTCACTCGGGAGAATTTTGTGTATCAAAAAGAGGACTCCTGCTTTGCCCTTTACTGCTGGTGACCAAAACACCTGTCCCACCCAAAGTTTGCACATGCAGACAAAATCCCCTGTTGTTAGGTGCATTTCCTGAAGCAGAGCAATGTCTGTCTTTAGGCGCTTCAAATAAAGAAGAATCGGCATGCGTTAGGTGAGTGCAGACCTTTAACATTCCAAGATATTACTTTAATGAATTATGAATTAATTAAGGGAGGTCTTGCTAGCATGATGTGATGTAATGAGAGTGCTAGTTGTAGGGATGTACATGCAACAGGGGTGTCACTAATCGACCAGAGAATGGGTATAAGGTAGGGGAGTCTTAGAGGGGGGGGTTGAGGGTGGAGAACATACCAGGAAAAATGTAGGTATACTAGCATGCAGTAATATACCCAATGTGTGTCCAACATCTGCGAACAGTGTTACCGAGGGATGATGGGACTCTCGTCCGCAGACCATGTGACCAGCCTCCATCTGATATATGCTGGAGGGGTGACTGTACAGTTTCTGTAGTCTATACTAGGACCAGTGTGTTCTGCTGTTGGGCAGAGTGGAACAACCCACGGCAAGATTGTACGTGCCTAAAACAGAAAAAAAAACAAGTAAACATTGAACAGGTAAACGGTAACCATAGTTAGCTATAACAACAAACTCGGAGAACAACACTCTAAGCAGTATCCATTAGGATGGCATTACCCACATGACATCATGTAAAAGGGGAGAATTGAGTGATGTTACTATGGATTTTTTTTTTCAGCGCTTTCCATTGTGACCATAAGAGTCCGTAAGAAGGAGTTTCTTGGCTGGGTTTTTTCACAGCCTGTCCACATATGTAGAGAGGCCCAACATACAGGGAGCATCATCAGTGTTCTGGGAGCATAAATCACACATTTAATTTCTTGACCACCAGGACAATGGAAATGTCCACAAAAAATGACCCCATTTTGGAAAGCAAACATCCCAAGGTATATTCTATGAGACATAATGAAGTCTTTTGAACATGTCATTTTTTTCTGCACATGTTTTTGGAAAATGTGGAAAGAAAATGAAAATGAAAATGCATTTTTTAATGCTTTTTTTTACACATTTTTACGGCACTGGTGAGCGCAGATGAGGACCCACTGATAGGGATGACACTCATGAGCACTCACTGATGGGCACTTATGTGCACTATTGGACACTGATGAGAACTAATGTGGCACTGGTAAGCACTTTAGTGGCACTGATGGCACTGTACGGCACTGATGGCACTGTAGAGCACTGATAAGCACTCACTGATGGCACTGATGTGCACTTATGGCACTGATAAGCACTTATTGAAGGGCACTGATGGCACTGTAAGGCACTGGTGAGCACTGTAGTGGCACCATAGGGCACTGATGAGCACTGTAGTGGCACTGTATGGCACTGATGAGCGCTGCAGTGGCACTGATATGCACTGTAGTGGCATGGATAAGCACTATAGTGGCACCATAGGGCACAGTGCGCACTGTAGTGGCGCCACAGGGCACCGATGAGCACTGTAGTGACACTGATGGGCACTGTAGTGCCACTGATGGGCACTGTAGTGCACTGATGGCACTGTAGGGCACCAAGGGCACTGTAGGACACCAATACACACCCTCACAGAACTAGCAGGCCATGCTGTAGCCGTCATTCAGCTATAACTTGGTTGGCAAGTGGTTAAACAGTCTATTTGCCTTTAGTAAATCAACCCCTATGTCTCACTGTGAAATCTGTAAAAAAAAATCAAAAAAATCTGAATTAGGACAGACAATGCAAAATAGTAATTGTGACAATTCAAGTGTGAAGAAACTGTTCTTAAATCGGTTAGCAGTATAGTCAGTGTTTATCTGGCGCTCCAGATAGAGTAATCCTTAGGAGTATAGTCTTTGGCTGTAATAGCTGGATGGTGATGTATCCATAAAAAGGGGTATTAAGGGTTAAAAAGGAAGGCATCCATCCTTCAGAGTGTGTCCAGAACTCTGCAAGACATGTAAGGAAAAAACAGGGAGGGGGAGGCGCTGACCTGAGGTGTAGTATTAAAATGATCAACACTATAGAGAGGTTAATATGGCACACAATGGCTGTAGCTCAAAAATACAATCACATAAAAGTAAGTATAAATATGTGTAAACTCAGAGGGAGAAAAAGGGGCAAGTGGTGGAGGACTGGGTAAAAGGGATGATATTAGGAGCAAAATTGGACATTAGTCACTGTATTGATGCTAAAAAATGCTGAGCAAATAAAAGGCAGCCAGTCCATACAAGCAAGAAGAAGCTCTGGAAGACAAAAAAAGGAAGAGAGGCGGCGCCCTCTAAGTGCAGCAATTGTTTTTTTTTTTTTAAAATAAAAAAGGCAGCCAGTCCATATAAACACAGCCCAATGCGGGCAACCCACCACTATAACCAGTGGACAATGAACTAACATAGTTCACGAAGCTCCCCACCCCTTTTCTCCCCCCGCCTTGCGTGCAACTCAGTAATTTAGAGTGTACCATATAACAATGCAGTAAATTTACACAGGCCCATCGTGTCAACCCTAGTTGGAGAATGGACTAAGTGCAGCAATTGTTAAAAGAATTTTATTTCAAAGGGAATAAAAACACTCACAAAAGTGATGTTTGTTCAGGCATGTCAGGGCTAATGTTTCTTTCGTTTTTTCTCCCGGGTGATGCAGTAGTTGCAAGCTGATCCAGAAAGGTCCTACGTCAATTTCTCTGTGCTTTTCCGGTGGCGCTGTGGGTGCCCAGCGTTTCCGGAGAGCTGTGGATGCTGTTTGTTGTTTCGTACTGTGCCGCTGGTGTGCTGAGATCACTTCCGGGAACGGGGTCAAGTGGGTGGTGCTTCGGAGCATGCGTGCTCCTTCATCAGGTTGAAACAATTTTAAGAATTGTGTCAATGTTGGATGTCCAGTTGAGGTTCGGAGAAATTGTAGATCCAACAAATCTGATGGTCTTAACACATAACTGGTGTGTATGGTGAGTGTGGTTACGTTTGAAAAGAATGCCCAATCACGTGCAAGGAAAATAAAAAAAAAGTATTTTTGCTTGCACGTGACTGGATGTTAGAAGTCAGCAGAACTCCATCTCATTAACTCTGAGGCAAAATTTCATTGGAAAGTAAAACTTCCCTTACAAAGTGAGCAACTTGTTTGCTTTAGTAAATCAACCCCAATGCGCGGGTAGTCTCTCTGGAGTCAAGGCAATAGCATTGTTTTTTTTGGGAAACAAATCAATGTATGCATGTATGTTGAGGGACAAGTGGAGTTCTGTGGTGTAGGAATGACAATACTGGTTGCAATTTCGGTGCAGTAAAGCCACTATGTCATCAGCCCAAACAGAAAGTTAGAAGTGCAGTGGGTTTTTTGCAGATGAGAGGTATTTTTGGTATCTAGCGCTACCCCCGTAGGAGCCGCTGGTAATAACTGGTTCCATTAAAGTACAAAGGCTGCTTATCATTGCAAGCATCAGTCCATACAGACTGTCTGGAGCAACACAGTCTTTTTGTATTTATTGCTTGAATAAACTTTACAGGAGAGGGGTTTAGGGTCACAAGATACTCCAAAAGAATCAACAGCAAAAAGAGGACAATCTTCTTATCTTCTCTAATCACTAAACTTCGTACAGTAGCTTTTCCTGAAGGTAACAGGGAATGCCCAGTATATCCAGGACTCTATCAGAGCAGCCCCAGTCTGTTACAACCTCTGGCACTTAGATCTCTTCTAGTACAAGCATGTCCACAGTCCACAGAAAGTTCCTTGGAGCTGTCTGCCACCCAGCCTTTCCCAGACAGTGCCTTAGTGAGTGAGATAGAAAGATCCTTCTCCAGACCCAAGACTTCAGAACAGTGTACTACAGCAAATATTGCAATCTCCTGTTTGAGAAACTCTCTCCTAAGGACAGTAGCCCTCAAGGAGACTGGATCTCTACACGAAGAGAAAATACGCTCACCCAGAGCTTCCCAAACATTTATCACCTTCCCAGCCACATCCTGGATGTCCCCTTCATGGGATTGGCTGGGGCATGATAACTAATTATACTGGCCATTTGCCTGTCCTTGTTATATATTTAGTAAATCAACCCCTAGTTGTTTTCAAATGCCGCGTACACACGCTTGGAAATTCGGTCAGCAAAAGACGGATGAGAGCTTTTGGTCGAAAAATGCGACCATGTGTATGCTCCATCGGACTTTTGCTGGCCGAATTTCCGCCAGCAAAATATTGAGAGCAGGTTCTCTATTTTTCGGTTGGGAAAAGTTCCTATCCGAAAATGCGATCATCTGTATGCAATTCGGATGCGCAAAAAATCACGCATGCTCGGAAACAATTCGACACATGCTCGGAAGCATTGAACTTCATTTTCTTGTCTCGTCCTAGTGTTGTACGTCACCGCGTTCATGACGGTCGAAAGTTCAGAGGACTCTTGTGTGACCATGTGTATGCAAGACAAGCTTGAGCGGAAATTCGTCAGAAAAAACATCCAGAATTTTTTAGAGGGAAATTCCGCTCGTGTGTACACGGCATTAGAATATTTCTCTTTACACATTCTGGTTCTCTTTAAAGATTTTTGTTTCAGTTACATGAATTCAGACAAGTCTCCAAGCAACTCTAAATTCTACACTGATCAGACAGACAGATGTTAGGGTACGTTGATATTCTGAATGATCACAGTCAGTAGAATCTTTTATTTTTTTATTTTTTTTTAAGATTGTTTTATAAAGCAGTCTGTCACTAATTTTTGCAAGTGAGTATGCTGCTACGTATTTCAACTGCTCTTAAACTCCTAATTCTTAGCATCTGTCACCCAAGTATTTTAAAATGATCACAAATGACACTGGAATTTTCATCTCATATCCATGACCAGACAAAACTATTTTAAAGTACCTGGGGATAAATCCTTTACCTTATGTCCTATTATATAGTTAACGTAATAGAGAGACAGCATATTAAAGATGTATAGATATTTTACTGCAGGGAGAGCAAGATTTCTTATATTTGACATTGAACTCCAGGTCCTGCCATCGGCGTTTACTGAAAATATATATAAAGATACCGGCGCCAACTATTTGAATATATTACAGTTTAATATCCCCCTGTGTGTTTAATTGTGTAGTGTGCTGTAGTCAGAAAACAGTCTCCCTTAGTGGTTGGGTAAACTGTGAATACAAATATTATATAGATGGACTGCGCTGACCACTTTAATCTTATTGTGCAACCACGTTTACTCCCTACCTTTGTGGGCCTATAAACATAAAAATAAATATAAAAATAAATATAAAAATTAATATAGGTATGGTGTGCAAACCTAAGTATATACCTCATAAAGTGCTATGTGCCTTCTGCTACAAAAAATGCCGTACATAAATAAAAAATGATTGTGACATCCAAATTAGTACCCATAGAAAACCATTCAAAATAAATTAAATAAATTGCATTGTAAAGAGAAACTTTAACTATGCATCAAATATGATTAACCATGCATCAAATACAAATGTACAAAAAAATGCATATGTAATGTCCAGATAAGTGATGATCCCCAATATGTAACACCACAGTGAGAAAATCTTCTATATTCTGTTGCTGAAAATCACCCTAATTGTGAATCCACCACCTCTTATGAAATGGCCACTCACCAGAACCAGGTGAGTTTGTGCCTTTGGTTAATTGCCTGGATAACCACTCCTGAATCTGGATGTCTCAGTATACTATTCCAAGGGTTCAGTTTGGGCAGGTATCGCTCTCAAAAAGAATAGATTGCTCTCATAGTGTAGTAAGTTTGAATCCGTTTATTTAAAATCAGTAAATAAAATATGTATATTTCACTCACATTTTTGTGTGCCTTACACCGGCACTGAGCTACTCCAGCCATGTGTGTGGAATCCACTTGTATAAGCGTTTGTTCCCCTCTGTGCTCTCGTGCGCTCCACGCCTCGCTCCCGTTAAGACCGGAAATCGCGTCACAAATCTCCCAGCAGCCTCTACGCATCTACTTTTCTGTGCAAATAGTTTCCAGCCTCCAATTTTATACAATGCTCTTGTTCCAAGATGTTGATTGTCTAATCTGCTTGCAATGTTTATGTGCAAAGTGACTAATTTTTTTTTTCTTGTTTCACTCCACAGTTCCCTTCATCGCCACAGGAATGGCAGACTGTGGCCTCCCACTTTGCCAGCCGTTGGGACTTTCCTAACTGCGGAGGGGCAATTGATGGGAAACACGTCCGCATCGTCCCACCGCCCAACTCGGGGTCCCACTATTATAATTATAAAGGGTTTAATAGTGTAGTGATGTTGGCGGTGGTGTCGGCAACATATGAATTTATGTATGTGGACGTGGGGATGAACGGCCGGATCTCGGATGGTGGTGCCATTACGCACACGGAGTTCTACTGGCGTCTCCAAAGTGGCAGTCTGTGCTTGCCACCTCCAGAGGAGAATGCTGAAGGACTCCCCTTCGTCTTTGTCGCAGATGAAGCATTTGCGTTGACTCCCCATGTGATGAGGCCGTTCCCGATGAGGACCCTCACCCCAGAACAGAGGGTCTTCAACTACAGGCTGTCCAGAGCCAGAAGAGTGGTGGAGAACACTTTTGGCATCCTGGCCAGCCGCTTCCGCCTGTTCTTGACGGCAATTAACTTGGCGGAATACAAACTGAACCACATAGTTCTTGCCTGTTGCATATTGCACAACTTCCTCAAAAGACATAACAGGAACTATGTGGTGCCCGTTGGCCCAGATGTGGAGGGCCCTCCAAATGCGGACCTCACAGCCCTTCAAGTGGCACGTCCAGGCTTGCCCCCTCTAAATGCCCGCGCGGCCGCGAGCAATATATGGAGTACTTTGTGGGTAGGGGGGCCATTGCTCTGCCTGACGATGTGTGAGAGGCATTTTTTAATAAATCTGATATTTCAACCAACCTATGATTTCTTGTCATTTCATTATTCTTTTTGGCTTATTTTACCTTGAAATTTTTTTCCCTTTGCCTTCGACAGTGGGAATGCACTTTCTGGGCAAAAGGAGGTAACAGTCTCTTCTTCCCAAAAAGATTAGTCTCATGTTGTGTGTTTGATACCTAATCTTTGGTCTAGATAAGGTTTGTACTGCCTAACTGACACCCAAAATACTCCTTTTCATCACCAGGTCAGACATGTGTGTATTCTCAAAAATGCTGTGCTCCGTGTTTTCGTACAAAGCACTGTGGGTGTCATTTACATAAGTCAAATCCACTATGCTCTACAAGTGCAGTGAAAAAGTGCCCTGGAAAAGAAACTTGCAGTGCAAAGTGGACTTGCCTTTAGTAAATAACACCAATTGGCCACCATATCCTTTCCATTTGACATACATAATGCATTGTGTTTTTGAAATAAGGAAGCCACACATTTAGAAAAATAAAAAAGTTTACTTTGAAAACATTCACAAGTGCGTTTACAATCTTCACGCCCAAACTGACAACATCTTGGTTATTTACAGCATTGTTTAGAAACATTCCGCAATTGGTAAAACCAGGCATGGAGCAAAACAGAACCTAGGAACTTGGAAAGTTCAACTTTGTAAAGTGAAGACAAGATCAGACATGACTATATGTTCAAAGTGTGTTTGATCTTGCCTTCATCACATGGGGGGGTCACCCCTGGAAAGTGGAAATTTAGAACATGCACACAATTTGGGTCTGAAAATGGTCATTAGATGGTAAAACACATGCCTAGAAGCTTCAAAAGTGCCATTTTCCATCATGGGGATGAATGGACGTTTTTTGGGGGTGCAACCCCATCACCACAACCACTTTCGTAGTTCGTAAAGTGGTTGCACCCCCAAAAAAACGAGGGCATTCATCCACCATGATGGGAGCTAGCACATGTGGACACAATGTGTGCATGTTCCAAATTTCACACAGTTCTTAAGTTACAAATGTGTGTTAATTACTTGGTGCGTTTTCATATTTTTCCTAAAACATCAATGATGTTCTTCAATTTTTGTTGAACATCATTGATTTTTTGCTTTATGTAATCTAGATCTCTATTGCAGACCATTATCTCCCCGATGAGTACGTGGGCACTCTCTGTGGTAAAGTGCGATTTTTCTTCCACAACATCCACGTCACCTAAAAACCACCAACAAAAAAAAATCGGGTGTTGGAAATGAGGCAGGCATACATTGATTAGCTTACCAGTAGCTTAGCTGTGTTCTCCCACACTCACCTGTTGTGGTGACAATTTCTCCAAGTTCGATGATCTCTCCTTCCTCCTCCTCCTCCTCTGCTTCTGCTGTTTCACCTTTTTTGGGAGGTGTTGGTTTGGGGGTTTCCTCAGACGGGCCAAGTTTTCGCTCCCCTATGAGAATGTACAAAAGGAAGATTTAGCAACACAATCTATTGAGGGCAGAAATAGGAAATGACAAACATTGCTTGAAAGTGACGGACACAATTTTTGTTTGGCCAGTTACAAATGCCAACTACATGAATGTAGTCACTTTGTAAAGGTGCTAAACTGACTAGCTTTTTGGTAGAAGTTTGTGTGATGGAGACCCCCCTCTAGTATCCACTGGAGCACATGTGTGGAAAAGCCTAATAAAAAGGTGGTTTGGGTGTCCCAGCACTAGTGCTCTAGAGTCCAGATGGGGAACCAGCTACTGGGTGACCTCTCCTTTACATTGAATAAATTGGCTTTACATTCTTGATGACATTTCTAGTGAGAACAAACTTCCTTTCCACAAATAAAACACCAAACATCGTATTATAAGTGGCCGATCGTTGCGTACGATCGAATGGACACACACACGACCATGACAGTGGCAGAAAGATCGAGGCTAAGTACGATCGAATGCACAGACGAACATGAAAGTGGCCATTTTGAAATGTACAACTTTGTAAAAATCAAACCACATGGAGCAGTATGCAAGCAAGAAATAAAACACAAAACACAACTACTTACTTTTTTGAAGAATTCGCTTGATCTTTCTGTACTGATCGGCCTCCCTCAGTTTCAGGTCTGACCAGCGTTTCCTCAGTTGCTCCTTGGATCGTTGTACCCCAAACTGATTGTACAGCCTTCTCACAACTTTAGACATGATCTTGGCCTTGCGGACATTGGGGTTGAGGTAAGGCCCATACTTCCCATCATAGTCGCTCCTCTTTAATATGTCCACCATCTCCAACATTTCTCCAAATGACATATTGGAGGCCTTGAATTTCAGGCTCCGGGATCGGGACGTTTCTGCCTCCGGACTTTCCTCGTCCTCCTCGTTGGTGGGATATTTGTGGCGCACCTGCTGTGTCCCCGCCATGTGCTCTCCCCACTGCGCCGTAAAGAGAAGGGGTGGGGAATAGACGAGAAAGATCGTCAGGGGCGGGCGGAGTTTGACGCATGCGCACTGTATATAAAACGTCACACGCCTGTGTCGTAGCCACGATCTGGGAGACGAGGGGAGAGAAAACTCACGCACGAGACGATCGCTACAAACGAAGGTACAATTGCACGTTGGTACATAACTAGCCTAGACTGATTCGAACTTGAGGCCTCTTTATGGAGAAGATTAGGAGAGTTTAGCCAGACATAATTTCTAGTGTTTTGTGTGGTGTTGTGTCTTGCAGAGATTATGAAGGGATTCAACGACATGAGTTTTCTCCCCCTCTTCATTGCCAAATACAGGGAATTTCCCATTTTATGGCAGGGTAAACACCCCCATTATAGCAACAAACCAAAGAGGCACGCAGCCCTGGAGGAACTTGTGGAATTTGTCAAGCCAAGGTTCCCCACGGCAACTGTTGATGCTATAAGAAAGAAAATTGGCAGCCTGAGGAGTGCGTATATCAGGGAGCGCAAGAAGGTTGTGAAGTCGGAAGAAACTGCAACTGCAGCAGATGAGGTCTATGTCCCCAAGCTCTGGTACTATCAGAGTCTACATTTTCTCAAAGACCAGACTGATGTCACGGAGCCACTCTCGACTCCTCCTTCCACGCTTCCTTGCGCGCAGGCCACCCCTGATGAGGCTTCCGAGGACCAACCTGGGCCTTCCAGTCTGGAAGAGGTGGAGGAGCCCAGCTTGTTCCAGGTATAGTAGTTTGGTTACCATTTATGTGAATAATGAATGATGTTCACTTAATTCAGGATACCCAATTGCTTAGTTCCTAACGTGTTTGACATATCAACTGACAGTAGTGTTGGAGACAGTTGGGGCCACAATCTAAACTGCAGGGCTGAGAATTGTATGGTTTTCTAATTGTAAACATTTTGCAACAGTCACAAGATGAGAATTGTGTGTGTTTGATGAACAAATAACTGAAACTATGTCCCTTTTTCATACACAGGAAGACCTCAGCCAGGAGGTGGCTGTGGAAGGTGGCAGTCAGGAGGAGGCAGGTGTTAGTGGCAGCCACCAGGTGGGTAGTGGCAGCCAAGAGGGGGCTAGGCCTCGGAGCCTGACTGACTCACAAATCCCTCTCCTCCGCCTTCCCTACAAAAGGGCGAGAAGGGGGGGTTATGCGGCAGAGTCAGCGCTCCGCATGATCAGAGAGGCTTCAGCCTCCCTACATGCCACACCCGCCGACGAGGAGACCTTTGGCTCGGTGGTTGTCACAAAAATGATGGGTATGGAGGTAAGGCAATGCAACATGTGTGAGGGGCTCATCCTCCATGTCCTAAATAAGGTTAGGGCTGGGGAGATGACCCCAGTCACACATGTTTGCCATAGCTACCATGCTCCGCCTCCTCCTCCTCCTCCTCCTCCTTCTGCCACCCCACCAGCACGACAGCCACAGCGTGCAAGGAAGCGTGGAAGGAAGACCTGAGAGTGACGACCTGGAATCAGTCTGGTCTGAGAGAAGATGGAGCCTCTTGTAGTACCAGAGCCTGGGGACCTAGATGGCATCTGCTGCAGTTACGGATACTTTGGACTTCAGGACCAGATTGCACTCCCCTTAATATACGTACTCCTCAGGCCCCCAATTTTCTACGCTTGAAAAATGATGGTTGCCGTGGGTGTCCAAGGCTTTGCAAATTCCCCAAGTTTCACCATGGCTGCGTTCCTCTTTGGTTTGTTGCTGACACCTAAATAAAGGTCTTTTTGATTTGAAATAATCATTGACTATGTGTTTTACTTTTCTACAATGACAGATTATTTGTGAGTAGGCAGGTACATTTCACTAATCCTAAAGTAGAATTAACAAGGGGCACCAACAACCAACAAACTCCTAGTAAATTTAAGCAAGAAATACAAATCTTAATAATGTGGTTTTGCTAAGTTGAGACACACAACCCCCCTCCAAAAAAAAAACAAAAAAAAACCTTCAAATATGTATTCCCAAAAAAAAAAAAAAAAAGACAAATGATGCTAAAAAATATAACAAAGATTCTTTTACGATCTGAGTAAAAATAAACATGTAGTGTATAAATGCTGAAAAGTAATAAAGAAGTAAGTTTGTGAGAAGTGCGGGTGAATAGGAGCAGCTAAAACATGTCATTCTTGTTGCATTGTAAAGAAAAAGAGAATGCGCTGCATTAAAGACATTTTAACATTGCAGCGTGACGAATGTGCTGTGTCGATTAGGAAAGGTAGTTTTACCTGACCGAGCGCTTCCGTCACAGAATTTCTTCTGAGCATGCGTAGCACTTTGTCCGTTGGACAACCGTACACACGATCGGATTTGGTGTGATCGGACCGTGTTGACGGCAAATTTTTCCAGCAGGAGATAAGACTTTGTCCGTCGGACAAACCGACGTACACTGTCCGATGGTGCATACACACGGTCTGATTTTTCAACAACATTGTCCGATCGGACAGAATCCATGAAAAAGTCCGACCGTGTGTATGGGGCTTTAGAAGAAAACCTATTAGAGTCTGCAAAAGACTTGAGACTAGAGTGGATGTTCACCTTCCAGCAGGACAACAACACTAAACATACAGCCAGAGCTACAATGGAATGGTTTAGATCAAAGCATATTCATGTGTTAGACTGGCCCAGTCAAAGTCCAGACCTAAATCAAATTGAGAATCTGTTCACAGATGCTCTCCATCCAAACTGACAGAGCTTGAGCTATTTTGCAAAGAAGAATGGGCAAAAATGTCACTCTCTAGATGTGCAAAGCTGGTAGAGACATCCCCAAAAAGACTTGCAGCTGTAATTGCAGCGAAAGGTGGTTCTTCAAAGTATTGACTCAAGGGGGCTGAATACAAATGCACCCCACACTTTTCACAAATTTATTTGTACAAAATTTGGAAAACCATTTATTATTTTACTTCCACTTCTCAATTATGTGCCACTTTATGTTGGTCTATCGCATAAAAACCCAATAAAATATAATTACGTTTTTTGTTGTAACATGACAAAATGTGGAAAATTTCAAGGGGTATGGATACTTTTTCAAGGCACTGTATACACTTGAATGTGTCTCTGCAGATTGTAAGTGTTACTCCTTTTTATTCTTTTATTAAAAAGTCACTGGCAATACTACACTATTGGACCTTTTTTGCATATATCTCTTTGAGCCTTTTTATGCATGAGCTGCAGAAAATGGAGATGTGACCTGGGTGCTGTTGACCTGTTGCTTATGTGATTAAAGAATGGTGTAATAATGTAAATGGCTAGAACATGCTGTGGTTCTAGTGATAAATATCATTATTGCATTTTTTTTAAATAAGAAAAATTGATAACTTTTAAAACAAAGTTATTAGGCAAATGACACACCGCTGTCACATCCCCACTTAACACCACAAATAATTAAGACACATCTGGTTGGGTAAACCTACAATTTTTGTTCACTGCTACTTTTTTATGGCTTTTAAAAACAACAGCTGCAATAAAATAGTGTTTGAATTAAATGTAACCAGGTTTTCTGTTAATTTTGGGTTGTTTGGGGGGCGTTTATTGACTGTAATGTAAAAGTTAAATTAAGCAGTTCCCTTTTCTGTCACAAGATGGGGATGATGGGCAAGGTGACCTCCCCGAACTGCTATGGAGCACAAAGAAATCTGGGAAATGTCGTTTCAGACTGGAGTTCTCACTGGATTTTTCAACAGTCTATACTGACCGAGGCTGGAGCTACAAGCCACAGACAAAACATCTGGGGAAGAGGATCACTCATGTCTGTCAAAGATAGATGAGCACAGTCGCATTCTCAGCTACCACTCAGTCTACAGGGTCAGTCGGTTAACAGCACAGCCAATCTGACCCTTCCTGCTTTTGTCTGTCAGCTGCCTGAGGGGGGAGAGAATCACTCATGTCTGTTAGGGAGAGAGAGGGAGGTACAGCTGCATCCCCAGCTGCCCCTCAGCCTTCAGAGCCGGCCTGCACATCACACTGCATGCCTGGTCTCATCCACTCCTGCCTATCAGTCACCCGACAGGGTAGCACTTTGGACCTCAAAGAGAGGGAGAGAGAGGCATAACTGCATTCCTAGCTGTGGTCCAGTCTCCTGGGTTGGTCTGAAAATCGCACCATCGTCCTGACTTCACCCACTCTTGATCATCAGACACCAAGACACAAGAGGTGAGGAGCCACCCCACCACACATTGACTGCTGAACAACTTTCTCTATCCACTAATCGGCCATCAGAGACTCAGTTCTGCATCAGACTATTCTGCCAGCCATCAAGCTGCTACGGTAAGATCAGCGCACCTCAGTCTTCAGAGAAGACCTTCCACCACTGTGGTCTGTCAACTCAAGTCAAGGAGCTAATGAGTGGGTCATTGACCTAATTTAAAGTTATCTCCCTACACAAGTCATATTCCACTTAGATATCCTTCTTCTTGAATGGCTCGTCTGCAATGTTCAAATTTACTTTACATACATTTAGTCCAGTGCCCTGCACCTTGATCTACAGTGTAGAGCCCACTACCACCACACTGTGAGCAGGGGTGGCCAGCTGTCATCAAGCACACCAATGACACAAGGGCCCCAACGCAGCGGACAGGGGATTCATCATAATAAGGACTGTAAATAGTTGATTATTTTGGTTTCAACCATTTCCCACTGTTCCAATTTGCAAAGAGAGAGAAAGCCTATGTGTAGAACACCCTGGCATCTTAGCCCTTTATTCTTGCTACATTAACCATCTGTTGTCTGTTTTCGTACACTGGTTGCGAAGCTATAGTTTATTTACATTTATGATGTAAAAGTAAATTTCTTATTATTGGTGCACATTGTCAGTGAGTTGTACATGTTGCTACATGCTGTACTTTTATACTCTGCACACCTACCTCTCAGTAAATTCTGTAACTTAGTGTAAAGTCTCAAGTTTGATTACAGAGTGACCTTAAGGTGGTGCAAAATATTCAAATCCAAGGTGCCAAATTGGTGTAACCTGAGGTGTCAGAGGGGTCGAGGCCTGCCACAGAGTGAGGGAGAACAGCGGACCCAACACTATTAGCGGATCCTGCAAGGGTAGTGCTACAGAAAGGTTTAGTGGAATGAGGTATTCTGAGGGACAGTGCTCCAATTGAGGGATAGTTTGGAGCTATGCAAATGAATATGATGGTGGATCACAAAGGAAAAAAGTCTAGCAAGTCTAGTATTGTACATTTAGAAGTTTAATAGGTCTGTTAATAGAATATTGAAGTCTCTGCTTCCAGATGGGGGAGATCATGGTGACAACAAGCACCATGCCCTACAGTCATTCAGAGGACCAAGCAGGGATGTGTTAAACTCTATAACATATGTCTTAAAATGAAGTCATACAAATAGAAATTACTGAAGGCTAGAAACTTCAACTCAGCTGTGATAATACAAAAACTTTCTGTGTGACAAATCACTCTCTATTTAATGCCATCAAACAGAAAACAATTGCTGCAGGGACAGAGGCCATATTAAAGGCTGCCAACTACAGGGCCTCTAATTAGTTGTCATGAGGGAAAAAAAACAAGGAAGAGATCCTCAGGTCAGCAAACTTTACAAAGTGAATTTTGACTAGACAGCTGAAGACAGAAATCCACAAAAAGAGTAGAAAATAAAAGCAGACGGAGAGAGACAATGAGAACAGAGGGAGGCATATAAGCCTGATCAGAAATTAATTACTACAGCAATAGGAAATGGTTGCAGCAGCTTTGCAAACTGATAAAAGAAGGAAACATAGTCGTATTACTGAGCAATGCTGAGCTGCAGGGCACATTTGAAGTGAATGGGTTTAACAGGTGTCTTATAGCTTCATATTGCAGTGTAGATGCCCACAGGCTGCTTTCACAATAAAACATCCCAAATATACATTTTGCATTTCTGTTTTGAGTAGTAATGTCTGCATATGGCATTAGATGATTTTTATCACCAATGTTTTAATGATTCCAATCAGTTACCATGCTGATATGTGCTGCTTGTCTTATTCTGTTAATCTGTTCGGTCACAGTTTGTGTAAGCATGAAAACATTTCTGTTCCATGTCAACAGTAAGATTCATCTTTATTATATCCACTTCACCCCCTTGCTGCCCAGGCCAATTTTCAGCATTCAGCGCTGTAACATTTTGAATGACAATTGCGCGATCATGGAACACTGTACCCAAATGGAAAAAAACAAAACAAATAGAGCTTTCTTTTGGTGGTATTTGATCACCTCTGCGGTTTTTTATTTTTTGCGCTATAAACAAAAGAAGACCAACAATTTAAAAAAAAAAAACATTATTTTTTACTTTTTGCTATAATAAATAACCCAAATTAAAAAAAAATAAAAATTTAGTTTAGTTTAGGCCGATATGTATTCTTCTATATATTTTTGGTAAAAAAAAATAGCAATAAGCGTATATTGATTGGTTTGCACAAAAGTTATAGCGCCTACAAAATAGGGTATTGATTTATGGCATTTTTATTATTATATTATTTTTTTTACTAGTAATGGCGGTGATCTGCGATTTTTTTCATGACTGCGACATTGTGGCGGACAGATCGGACACTTTTGACACTTTTTTTTAAACCATTGACATTTATACAGCGATCAGTGCAATAAATAGCCAGTGATTACTGCATAAATGTCACTGGCAGGGAAGGGGTTAACACTAGGGGGTGATCAAGGGGTTAAATGTGTTCCCAGACTATGTGTTCTAACTGTGGGGGGGTGGGGTTGACTGGGGGAGGAGACCGATCTGTGTTCCTATATACTAGGAACACACGATCTGTCTCCTCTCCCCTGACAGGACGTGGATCTGTGTGTTTACACACACAGATCCACGTTCCTGCTCTGTCACGAGCGATCGTGGGTGGCCGGTCCCTTGGTGATGTGGCAGCTCGCGCGCGTGCCCCCTATGCCAGCGGGAAGCGGAGGACGTCATATGACGCCCGCACAGGATAGGAGATCCCCTCTGCGGACGTCATATGACTATGGGCAGGATAGGAAGTGGATATAGTTGCAGAAAACCAGCTTGTAAAATCTAAAACGCAATCTGGGAAATTCAATAAAGCATTTGCTTAATTTTTTGGCATTATGGCACTTTAAAAGGCCCTGGCTCCAGCCCCCACTTCAAAATCTGCAGTGGCAGTGGAGCTGGGTGGTATGGGGTCTGAGCTGGGCGGGATGGTGTGGGACTGGGCTGTGCTGCTTGCACAGACACCGACAATGGTCCCAGGAGGTGCCTGTGATCAGCCATATTGGGCTGCACAGGCAAACTATTGACTGTGAGCCCTGGTTCACACTGATGCGATTTGGCATGCTATTTGACATGTCAAATTGCATGTCAAATCAGCTGCAATTGGCGGCAATGGCACCGTCCGAATCAGTGCGACGCCACATTTGCGGCGCCGCACTGATTCCCAAAATTCGTTTCTGTACTACTGTTGTCGATTTCGGGGTGTGATTTTCGGGGTGTGCAGCAACCCGCACAGATGTCTCTGAAATCACCCCCGACTGACATGGGTGAATGAAATAGTGCGGGTTCAGCTGAATGGGCACCACTGCCAAAGCGCCTGCAAAACTCTTCGGCAGCGGTGCTACACGGGCGCATTTAACCCTTTATTCAATGGCTAGTGGGGGTTAAAAGCGTCCCGCTTGCGGCCGAATAGCGTCGCTAAAATGATGGTAAAGCGCCGCTAGAGATACAGTTTTTACAGTCAATGCCCCCGCTCCAGTTTAAAAGCAGCCTTAAGGAGAGAAGGATTGCTGAATGTCTTGATTAGACTGTTGTTTCTAATCAAACAACTAATCAATTCCAGTAATGCAACAGCTGTCACACTTTAAATGAAAATTGCAACACTGTACCCAAATTACATTTTAATAATTTTCTTCACACAAATAGAGCTTTCTTTTGGTGGTATTTAATTTTTTGCTAAAAAAAAATAAAAAATACGAAAGTTTTGAAAAAAAATGTCTTACTTTCTCCTTCACTGTACACTGATGAGGCTTCACTGATGGGCACTGATAGGCTTCACTAATGACGTGGCACTTATGGGCTCTGATTAGGTGGTACTGATGAGGAGGCAATAATATACTGCATTGATAGGTGGCACTGATATGCACTGATGGGCACTGATAGGTGGCACTGGTGGGCACTGATAGGTGGCACTAGTGGGCACTGATAGGCAGCACTGGTGGTCACTGATAGGTGTCACGGATAGTCAGCATTGATATGGGCATTGATAGGCAGCACTGATGCAGCACTGATGGGCACTGAAAGGCAGCACTGACTGGTATCCCTAATGGGCACTGATTGGTGTCACTGATGGGCATTGCTGGGGCTTTACTGTAATCAGGGCACTGATGATCAGTGCCCTGATTACATGTCCTGGTCTCCCATGTGAGGAGATGCCGCTGATTGTCTCTCCTCACCAAACACTCTGTCAGTGTGAGGCGAGGAGAGCCGATTGATGGCACTTCCGTAATTACGTGTGACCGGCTGTGATTGAACACAGTCGATCACATGGTTAAAGAGCCCTGTCATCGGCTCTTTAAAGAGATTGCGGTCGTGCCATGTCCTAGGAACACGGCGCGACCACGATTGCTGGGCTGGGTGGCATGCGAGAGCAGCCAGTCTGGGGCACCACCATATGACTTCCTACCAGAACCAGAGCTGCAACGCTCCTCCATCATTTGATGGTGGGCGGGCGGCAAGTGGTTAATCTTTATTTGGAATTCTTTAACCACTTCAGCCCCGGACCAATTTGCAGTCAAAGGACCAGGCCCCTTTTTGCGATTCGGCACTGTGTCCTTTTTTTCCCACAAATAGAGCTTTCTTTTGGTGGTATTTGATCGCCCCTGCGGTTTTAATTTTTTGCGCTATAAACAAAAATAGAGCGACAATTTTGAATATTTTTTACTTTTTGCTATAATAAATATCCAAAAAATATATAAAAAAACATTTTTCTTCCTCAGTTTAGGCCAATACGTATTCTTCTACATATTTTTGGTAAAAAAATCACAATTAGCGATTATTGATTGGTTTGCGCAAAAGTTATAGTGTTTACAAAATAGGGGATAGTTTTATAGCATTTTTATTAATATTTATTTTTTTACTAGTAATGGCGGCGATCAGCGATTTTTATTGTGACTGCGACATTATGGCGGACACATCGGACATTTTTGACACATTTTTTGGGACCATTGTCATTTATACAGCAATCAATGCTATTTAAATGCATTGATTCCTGTATAAATGACACTGGCAGTGAAAGAGTTAACCACTAGGGGGCGGGGAGGGGTTATGGTGTGTGACATGTGTTTTTTTTTTTTACATTAGGGGGCGGGGCTGACGTCTGATCGGCTTTCCCGATGACAGGGAACAGCCGATCAATGACAGGCAGTGTAGGAAGCGCGGGAGAGGTTTGTTTACACAGACCTCTCCCCGTTCTTCAGCTCTGTGACCCGATCGCGGGACACCAGCGGCGATCGGGTCCGCTGGTCCCGTGGCCGTGGTCACGGAGCTCCCGACCGGGTCACGAGCGGCTGCCGGCGCGCGCGCGACCCACGGCTGGCCTCTTGAAGGACCATGTACCTATACGTGGTTTTGCCTAGCCGTGCCATTCTGCCGACGTAAATCGGCGTGAGGCGGTCAGGAAGCGGTTAACTGATAACAGGTAAAAGGCTACAGATCAGCAATCTCTGGCCTCGTCCATTCCTTCCGGCCAAACCTGCAGACAATTCTGAAAGCTCCTGAGTTTCGATGGTCATGAAAGCAGTTCTGTAATGGTAAAGCACCGCTCCTCCAGGTAGGGTGTGAGCTGGTTAAATGCTACATAAAACTGATGACAACAACTTCCTCTCAGTTTTCCCAAATTTGGGAAGTAGTCCAGAAGCTTAAAGTATAACTAAAGGCAAAACTTTTGTTTTAGTTTTTGTTAGAGATGGATTTAGTGGAGATGGATTAAAACACCTATTAGGTTTTTATTGCTATCTCTGGCCCCATTTGGGAGATTCACCCTCTCTATTTGTCCTTTTTACCTTTATCATCAAAAGTGAAAATAAAAGAAAACCCTCATTTTGGGTTGTGCCCAGAAATAGTGAAGTCTTCCAATAGGGACACTATTTCTGGTGACCTGGAGGTCCCCAATGAATTCCCTTATTTTGCAGGGATTTTCTCTCACTTCCTGTTTTGGCTATGGGACAGGAAGTGAAGGGAAATCTTCATATGGGGTACAGATGGCAAAAAATAATCTGACAGGCGTTATAACTAGGGCTGTTACTGATTAAAATTTTCGTATTCGATTAATCGACTTTTTTTTAAATCGATTAATCGACTAATTTCGATAAATTATAATGCACACACAGATCCAACTACTTTTAGCTGATCTCCTTGCATTGCAACTCTGCATTAGTCAGTGGTAAATGTGGTATACACTATATACAATCACCCAACACTAGTTAGTTTCCACAATCCATGACTTAACTTCACAGTTCACACAAATAAGTTTTAAATTCAAACTATAGCACTGATGTAAGTCATTTTTTTCCCACAGTAGCTTGACAATCCCTCCACCTCGGTCTAACTAATCACTCTCACCTTATGGCATGGACCCCTGTGCAAACAGGTGGTCATGCAAGCGGGTATCAAAAGGGTTAACACAGACCATAAACTTCTCTCACGTCTCTTTAGATCTCAGCAAGGACGCCAGGTCATGGGTAGAAAGAAAAGATCTTTGAAAAGTGCTCACCGCTTAAGTATAAGATTTAATTTTTGTGTTCAAACGCAAACTACTCACATAAAGATGATAAAAACATAGCATGTAAAGCCAACAATCGTGTTAGTTCCGTAGGGCAGCAGCGGGTGACATCATGCATAGCTCCTCCCCCGTACGCGTTACGTACAATCAGAACTTCAATGTCACAGGACTCCTCCCCCCTTCCCTTCGTTAGCAGACGGAGGCACTTGGGGATCACCGGATCTCCGACGGAACTCCCTGAAGATCAAAATTTTGATTGATCAAATTTTTTTTGATCGATCAAAATAAATTTGATTGATCAAAAAAATTAATGATTAATCGAGGAATTAATCTTTAATTTTCACAGCCCTAGTTATAACCCTCTCGCACTCTATCCAAAAAGGGAAAAAAAAATGTTGCTTATAGTTCTACTTCAATTTAATTGCACTGATTGGTCAGAGCAGCTACTGTTTATTTCCTTGCTCTGTATTAACAAGACTGCTCTGTGGAATCTCATCCTGGCTTTAGTGCAGTCCAAGATAATAATTTCATATGAAGATTATTTATTAATCTAGCAATACAATCAACCAAAAATTCAAAGAACTAACTGTCTAAATTATTATACAGGATTTATATAGCGTCAACAGTTTACGGAATGGAAATGGAAATCTCTAGTCCATGGCTCGGTCACATGGGTCGTATGCATCTGTGCCCTGTGTGGGGGACAAATTTACCCAGGGTGAGTTCAGAACCATGCACCCGCACCCACATGGATGTCACATTGGAAACAGCGGCTGTATTCGTGCAGGTGCTTAATCGCAATTGACTTGAGTAGGACTACCTGCATGGTAAACACTGCCCTAACATGGGGTGCGGGTGCATACACCCCATGTGAACGTGGCCTTATGAGTCTAAAATAAATCCACAAAACTAGATATTAATGCAGAAGCCAAAAAATATGTTTTCCCCCCACCCCTTGGTCTTGAGTGGAGCTATAGAACTTGTTCATTGTTATTTTCAGTCTAATAATACATGCTTTCATTTTATCCATTCGTGCAAACATGTACTTCAGTGGCAAACTGACTTGGTCTCAGCTGGGCTGAAAAGAAAAACAGACAACAAAATATAAAAATAGCTATGTGTTGGACTAACAACATTTCCTACACAAAAGTCATTTACCAGAATCTTATTCAATATGAAGTCTTTAGGCCCATACACACGATCGGACTTTTTGACAACCAACATGCAAATTAGCTGTTTTGGACCAACATCCGATCGTGTGTACGCTCCATCGGACCAACTTTTTCCAGGTTTCATCGGACTTTTGTTGGCTGTGCGAACGGACCAACTTTCTGCCAACAAAAGTCAGATGGACCAAAGTCCGACTGTGTGTACACAAAACCAACGGACTTTTGTACAAACCAATGCAGAACCAATGCAAAAGATCAGACAACAATACAGAAGTTGACCAAAGGTGGCGGTAAAGAGCAGAAAAACCAAGTGATTTGGTAAAAGTTGGCTGAAAAAAGTCCTGCCGTGTGTATGCAATACCAACTTGGGGCCAACGCCCTTTGGACAAAAATCCACAGGAAAGTTGGTCCACGGCCCGATCGTGTGTATGAGGCATTAGTCTCACTTGAACAGCTGTTTACGTGTCCTGTGCTTCAGTCTTTCCAATGTGCTCTAAGCAGAGTTCAGACAATGGTCTTGCCTTCCAGATGACAAACAGCACCCATCTCCCTACAAGCATGCTGCATATAAGTGACCAATCTCTCTAACTGGGGTTCTCACGTACAGCCCCCATCTATGAGGAAGTCCTTTTTTGACCCCAGTTTACAGAAGAATTAGTATAGTCTCTATTCAAGTTGTTCACAGAGAGTGTACTTCAACACTTCCATGGCAACGACTATCACATGAGATAGAATTGGTGTTTTATTTGTTGGTCTAATGCCGCGTACACACGATCGGACATTCCGACAACAAAATCCCATGTTTTTTTTTCCAACGGAAGTTGGCTCAGAGTTGTCTTGCATACACACGGTCACACAAATGTTGTCGTAAAATCCGAACGTCAAGAACGCGGTGATGTACAACACGTACGACGAGCCGAGAAAAATTAAGTTCAATAGCCAGTGCTGCTCTTCTGCTTGATTCTGAGCATGTGTGGCACTTTGTGCGTCAGAATTGTCTACACGCGATCTGAATTTACGCGAACAAAGAGACACAAGTAATAATAATCATGTGAAATATTTGTCTTTCCATCAGGAATAAAATACTATTACCCCTTGAAATTTTCAACAATTTGTCATGTTACAACCAAAAAATTTAAATGTACTTTATTGGGATTGACCAACACAAAGTGGCACATAATTGTGAAGTGGAAGAAAAAAATAAATGTTTTTTTAAAATGTTTTACAAATAAATATCTGAAAAGTGTGGCGTGCATTTGTATTCTTCCCCCTTTACTCTGATACCCCTAACTAAAATCTAGTGGAAATAATTGCCTTCAGAAGTCACCTAATTAGTAAATAGAGTCCACCTGTGTAATTTAATCTCAGTATAAATACAGCTGTTCTGTGAAGCCCTCAGAAGTTTGTTAGAGAACCTTAGTGAACAAACAGGATCATGATGTCCAAGGAACACACCAGACAGGTCAGGGATAAAGTTGTGGAGAAGTTTAAAGCAGGGTTAGGTTATAAAAAAATCCCAAGCTTTGAATATCTCACGGAGCACTATTCAATCCATCTTCCAACTGCAAACCTACCAAGACCTACCAAGCAGTCCACCTAAACTGACAGGCTGGTCAAGAAGAGCATTAATCAGAGAAGCAGTCAAGAGGCCCATGGTAACTGTGGAGGAGCTGCAGAGATTCACAGCTCAGGTGGGAGAATCTGTCCACAGGAAAACTATTAGTCGTGCAATCCACAAATCTGGCCTTTATGAAAGAGTGGCAAGAAGAAAGTCATTGTTGAAAGAAAGCCATAAGAAGTCTTGTTTGCAGTTTGCGAGAAGCCATGTGGGGGATGCAGCAAACATGTGGAAGAAGGTGCTCTGGTCAGATGAGACCAAAATTGAACTTTTTGCCCTAAAAGCAAAACGCTATGTGTGGCAGAAAACTAACACTGCACATCACCCTGAAAACACCATCCCTACTGTGAAACATGGCGCTGGCAACATTATGTTTTGGGGATGCTTTTCACTGGGTCTACTGGCCAGTGGCACTGTCATAGCAAATTAGGACTGTCTATATACTGTTGCTATGTAAATGCAATTCAGTGCAGTTAAATATTGTAGGTCACAATCCTGCAGATGTTTAACCATATCTCTCAGAGTAATGTTATTGTCTTATTGATTGTTTGCATTTGTACACTTGCTAATCCTTTCTCCTTTTAGGCTTCATGCACACTAGAAAGCTAAAAACTGCTAATAATTATGCTGGATAAAAACTCTAACATTTTAGTGTTTTTACTAGTGTTTAGCAGTGTTTAGCACAGTGTGTAAGCTACATTTAGTAGCATTAGCATTAAGAAGCAGGGCTGTCGGCATCCCTAAATACCAGTGATTAGCTTTCTTAACTGTCATGGACAACGGATGAGTCATCATAAAGCACCTTGTCCCCATGTTGATGAGGACAAGGATCTCAAGGGTGGACAAGGGTCTCAAGGGTGCGGGGGGTGACTTATCGGAATCTGGAAGCCCCTCTGGGACTCTAGCTCCTTATTGGCTGAGTCACAGCAGCGGCGCCATTGGCTCCCTCTGCTGTCAATCAAAGTCAGTTAGCCAATCAGGAGAGAGAGGAGGCGGGGATGAACCATGGCTCCATGTCTGAATGGACACAGGGATTTCAGCCTTGGCTCAGGTGCCCCCATAGCAAGCTGCTTGCTGTGGGGGCACTCGACAGGAGGGAGGGGCCAGGAGCGTTGGCAAGGGACCTGAGAAGAGGAGGCTCTAGGCTGCTCTGTGAAAAAAAGCACTGCACAGAGCAGGTAAGTATAACATGTTTGTTATTTTTAAAGAAAAAAAAAACGAGACTTTATTAACACTTTAAGGTCTTACTGTAATTGTGCTATATCCTGTGCCATTATTTTCCTGCATAATTTGATATCATCAGCAAACACTGAAATTAAACTCTTGATTCCAAACTCTATTTCATAAATAAATTCATCAGCCTTGGCCTCAAGAACCCGGTGTACACACACAACTTTAGACCATTCAGAGAATGAGTAATTTACCACTCATCTCTGGAGTCATTCATGTTACCAGTTTCCCATCCATGTACATGGAAACACTTTAATCACTTGCCGACCAGCCCCTGTCGTTATACGGCGGCAGATCGGTGCATTCCCGCAAATCGGCGTAGGTGTACTTTTGCTCCTTTTAGGAGCCTTAGCAGGCGCGTGAATGCGCCCGCTGTACAGTGGGGGACCCAATGCGCGTGGCCGGCGGCCACGATGTCCGCCAGCCACCTGTGATCACGGGAACGAGAGCCAGAACGATCATTTGTCAATGTAAACAGGTAGATCCTCATTCTGACAGGGGGTGGTGTTAGAGAGAGATCTGCTGTTCCTAGTGATTAGGAACAGCAATCTTTCTCCTCCTCCAGTCTGCCTAGCCCCCATGCAGTTAGAAACACTCCCAGAAAACACACTTAAACCCTTGATTGGCCCCTAGTGTTAACTTCTTCCCTGCCAGTAACATTTATACAGTAATCAGTGGCTATTTTTAGCTCTGATTGCTGTATAAATGTCAATAGTCCTAAAAAAGTGTCAAAAGTGTCCGATCTGTCCGCCGCAATGTCGCAGTCCCACTAAAAATCGCAGATTGCCGCCATTACTAGTAAAAATAAAAAATATAATAAAAATGCCATAAATCTATCCCCTATTTTGTAGACACTATAACTTTTGCGCAAACCAATCAATATACGCTTATGTGACTTCTTTTTTTTTAACCAAAAATGTGTAGAAGAATACATATTGGCCTAAACTAACGAAATTTTTTTTTTTGGGGGGGGGGGGGCTGGGGGGGGGGGATAGTTATAGCAAAAAGTAAAAAAAATATATATATTTTTTTCAAAATTGTTGGTCTTTTTTTTGTTTATAGTGCCAAAATCAAATACCACAAAATAAAGCTCTATTTGTGGGGGAAAAAGGACATCAATATTGTTTGGGTACAGCGTCGCACAACCGCGCAATTGTTAGTTAAAGCAACGCAGTGCCGTATCGCAAAAATTGATCTGATCATTAAGGGGGCAAATTCTTCCAGGGATAAAGTGGTTAAAGTTTTAAGCAACCATTTTTTTCTGAATCAAAACTGCTCATTCAGTGTTTTCTATTTTTATTAGCTATGATTGGCCACAGCTAATCACATGGTACAGATGGGCTGTGATTGGCCCTGTCTGTGTCATGTGCTGACTGTAATCTGTCACAGAGCTCATCACAACAGTACACAATGAAAGGCATGTAACAAAGCCTTTCATTGTGTAGAACTGTCATGTGATCTACCGTGATTGGCCACAGCAATCACATGGTATTGGCAGTGGACCAGTACAGTGATGTATTGTATCGCAGAAAATGGCCTGGTCATTAAGGGGGGAAATCTTTCGGTCTGTGGTTAAACTAATGGTTACTAGTGGTTAAACTATGTGTCATTGCAAATACCTGCTTTTTATCCATGAGGAAAAAGACAGGTGTCAACGGGCCCTTAGGGTTTTTAACATTCCCTCAAAAGTTTTGAGTTTGGACAGGACAGTAAGTAAACAGAGGTTTTATCCCTTCCTAACTTTATACAAAAAGTGTATACAAAAGGCTTTATTTATACCAATATAGCATTTTACACTGATCTATATATACTGTAGATTACATTAGGGCCCCTTTACAGTTGCAAATGGGGCCATTACCAATTACATGCAGGAAGCTGTCTGCATCCAGGGCTGATCATTGCAGGTAATCACTCCATGCGTGATTACATGTGAGCGGCCATAATTAGATGCGGGAGCTGTCAGCCTCCCGTTGTTTTCATTAGAGCTGCTGCCCTCAACTAATCGCCAGGAACCCCTGCTGGGTCTCGCGCATGTAATCCATAACGGCCCCATTTGCAAATATGAATGGAGCTGTACAGTTTTTAACATCCATTTAAAAAGTTCTTAAAAGTTCTTCTATAAACTTATTTACTCGACAACACATTTCTGCAGTCTGAAGTAAAAGGATTTATCCCTTTACGGCGTACACACGTATGTGTTCTAATAACAGACACACGCTGTCTCATGCTAAGGTTCTGATTGTAATGAAGGTGAGCTCAGACTTTGATGAAATCTTTGAAAGGTAATTATTTTCAGCTTCTAAATTTGAGTACATCTTATACCACAGATCCCAAGGTTTCTCTGTCTTTTCATTAGGTTTTTCAGTGGAATTGTAATTCAAAGGGAGTAATCAGTTATTTTTCCTTTGAAGCGCTCTCCTTCTGATGTTGAATTATTTGCTGAAAAATGTGAAATTATACAAGCATCTTTAATACCAGCAGTCTGTTATCACTTATTCCTGCTTATCACTTGCAGGCATACAAATCCCCCACTGTTAAAGAATCTGTCATACGGCTACTTGGTTTTACATTATTATATTGCAAATCACGAAAAGGCCATAGCTTAGTCAGTCTCACTCTCAGCTTTGTAACAATAATGATTACAGCCTTGTGCCATCTGCTATGCCACCAAACAACCTTTACTTTCGGACACCGGAAACCAATATCAAGTGAGTCTCTACACCTATTCTTCTAGCTGCATTGCCTGATTCACACCTACGCATTTTTAGTGCTCTTTGCATTTTGCAGATTTGCACTACAGAACGTGTTCTATAGGAAACCATGTTAAATGGACTGTAATGCAAATCTGCAAAAATGCAAAAAGCACAAAAAATGCATAGGTGTGAATCCAGCCTAACGCTTTATTGGTTTATAGTTTTTACCATAGGTAGTACGTTTTTTTTTTTTAATCATTGACTTTAAGATCCACCTTGAATGTTGTGTCAACTTATTCCACACAATCACAATAGCTACAATAGATTCTCTGACATTTCTTGGCTATACAATGGTTTCCAGCTGGCTTCCTACTCATATGTCAGTCAGACTTCTTATGCTTTTACATACCTGTGTTGTTAGTACTGAAAAGGGAACCTTGGAGGGTTTTTATTATTTTATATTAAACTAGTCAAATTTAATCTAGTTGCTAAGAAAGGATTTTTGTTTTACTTCTTAAAATTGCATTTATCTTTTTTTTTTTTTGCAAGAGGTATGAAGCAGCACAACTTAATTTAAATAGCAATATTAAAGGCACATCTAATTCAGAGAAGAAATACTGTCAATTCTATCAGTTGCTGTAAATGTGCAATTGTGTCACCAGAGTGACCAGTTTAGGGAGAAGCAGCTTCAATTCTTTCATATCAGTCTCAACTCTCAAAATCCAAGGATACACACTGTGGGGTTGATTAAAAGACCAGTGGCGGTGCGTCCATAAAGGGCGCAGGAGCGCTGCCCCCTCTCTCCTGTCACCTCTCTCTCACCATAGATAGATTCATGCATTGTATGAATCTATCTATGGTCACCACTGCCACCCCCTATTCAGGTGCCAGGCACCTGAATTACCGCTGCGGTTTTTGGAAGCGCCTGATTAGAGCCGTGGGCTCTAAAAGGCTTCCAAAATGGTAAACCGTGGGCGCAATGCTGTGCTTTCGCTGTCTACTCAGTGTTGTGTTAGGAACACTGACCCGCCTCTCAGCCAATAAGGTGCTCGGGTCTGGTTACCTGTCACCTGATTGGCTGAAACAACAGGCGCTGTGATTGGACACCTGATAGAGAGGACCAGAGACATTGAGGAGCATGGACGTGGAGGACGCCACGTGACCCGCTGCAAGACAGGTAAGTCCTGACTCCCGGGTGATGCACACTGGCAGCATTTGATGGGGCACACTGGCAGCAATTGATGGGGCACACTGGCAGCAAGATATGGGGCACACTGGCAGCAATTGATGGGCACACTGGCAGCAATTGATGGGGCACACTGGCAGCAGTTGAGGGGCACAGTAGCGCAAATTGATGGACACACTGGCAGCAATTGATGGGGCACACTGGCAGCAATTTATGGGTACAGTAGCTGTGTTTGATAGTACAGTGGCAGCAATTTATGACTACAGTGGCTGCGTTTGATGGCACAGTGGCTGTTTGATGGGCACAGTGGCTGCCATTGATGTTTTTTTTTTTCCAGTTTGTTTGTTCCCCCCAACAATTTTAAGCACCAGCCGCCACTGCTAAAGACAAATCCACTGTGCACTATAAGGCTCCATTCACACTAGCTCGTTTTTTTGATGCATTTTGCAGAAATGCAGGGACATTTTTTAACATGGGTTCCTATGGAACATGTTCACATCAATGCATTTTCGTGCCTCTGCGTTTTTGGAAAGGATCGGGGACTTTTTTTCATGCAAAATGCAGCGTTTTGCATGTAATAGAAGTCAATGGACCCGCATCCAAAACGCAAGTGTCGCGTTTTTACCGCGATTTTGCCGCGATTTGCGTTTTGCGTATTTTTTTAAATATATATATATTTTTTTACACTGTATATAGCTGGTTGCTAAGCAACCACAGTGTTAAAAAAAAAATGTAAAAAAAAAAAAAACGCAAAACGCTGCAAAATCGCGGTAAAAACGAATGTCCAAAAACGTGGCAAGCACAGCAAAAAGCACTGCAAAAACGCTCAAAAGCAAAATGCATAGATGTGAATCGAGCCTAAGTGCAGTTAGGAAGATCTAAAATCGGGGGAAGCTCTGCTGATTTTAACATCCGATCATGTGCAAGTAAAAATGGTGTTTTTATTTTCCTTGCATGTCCCCCTCAGATCTACAACAACTGCACTTCCAAGTGCACTTGCAGTGCACAGTAGATTTGCCTTAAATAAATAAACCCCCCTGTCTCACATCAAAATAAAGCTGAACACATTCAGCTTCTCTTCTCTAGGATTAGCATGTGGCCTGGACATTAGAGAGTGGCAGCTTCTTTCTGCCTTAGACCCCTTTCACACTGAGGCGCTTTACAGGCGTTTTGCACTAAAAATAGAGCCTGAAAAGTGCCTATAAACTGCCTCTCAAGCCACCTCAGTGTTAAAGCTTGTGTGCTTTCACACTGGGGTGGTGCGCTTGCAGGACAGGAAAAAATTTCCTGCAAGCAGCATCTAAGGCTATATCATATCTATGCATTTTGCTTTTGAGCGTTTTTGCAGTGCTTTTTGCGGTGCTTGCCGCGTTTTTGGACACGCGTTTTTAACGCGATTTTGCAGCGTTTTTTTGGGGGGTTTTTTTTACTTTTTTTTTTACACTGTGGTTGCTTAGCAACCAGCTATATACAGTGTAAAAAAAAAAATGTGGGTCCATTGACTTCTATTAAATGCAAAACGCTGCATTTTGCAAGAAAAAAAGTCCCCGACCCTTTCCAAAAACGCAGAGGCACAAAAATGTATTGATGTGAACATGTTCCATAGGAACCCATGTTAAAAAATTTCCCTGCATTTCTGCAAAAAAAAACGCGTTAGTGTGAATCAAGCCTTATACACCGCTCCTCCATTGCCATTGCCCATTGAAATGAATGGGCACCGCTGCCGAAGCACCTGCAGATCGCTTCGGCAGCGGAGCTTTTCAGGCGCTATTAACCCTTTCCTTGGCTGTTAGGGGGGTTAAAAGCACCCCGCTATCGGCCGAATAGCGCCGCCATAACATCGGTAAAGCGCTGCTAAAACGAAATGCGCTTTACCGCTAATGCCCACACCGCCACAGTGTGAATGGGGTCTTAATGTACATCTGTCATATAATAATGGGCTGCCAAAGCTGGATCTATTCTGAATTTACTGTCCACTTGCTGTGTATGTCTTCTATATTTATGAGTCAGAAACCTGGTACAAGCATGCAACAAATTATTCAGGGTAAAGTCACAACTCCTTACCTCTTTACTTGGTCCGGGTCAATTACATACTATTGAAGCCTCAGTGAAACAGTCAGGGAACTACCATTTTCATAAAGAGAGGTCTGCAATGAAAAAGTTTTGATTAGGACAGATGCACTTTCCACTGCCCCATCTGCTCTGTTACTCCATTGGAGCCCTAGTTGAATACTCAAGAGCTTTAAAGTTTGGGGTTTGGGAGGAGCATGAGTAATAGTAACAGTGGGTTTGGTGTTCTTACAAGATATACTGTTGCCTTGTCCTAAGTGGATAAAGTCCTAAGTGGATAAGGTGACAGTCTGTTAAATGATGGCCAATGGTTTACTATGAAACAAACTAAAGAGCAGCACACAGACATATGTATTGAACAAGCATGCCTGTGTACAGTGGACAGCCCCTATATAACTGTTATCTCAGGCCAATGATAGTTTACTGATGGAAATTTTTTATTCATCTGACATGTTTACTGTTGTTTTCTGCTGAAGTCACAAAACATTAGTACGTTCAGGCGACAATCATCTAATATTCACAGTTACTTTAATGTTCATAGGAATTGCATCATATTTTATAAAGTCTAGCAATTCAAATATATCAATGAGTCCAAAGAGGATTATGCAGCATGTTCAGTAACCATAAACATTATATAAATGAGTAAAGTGTCTGGCAAGGCAAACTGGCCCCCTGGAGATAAAGAACTGCAAGTTCATTAAGCCTGGCATAGAAAAATGATGAGGCAGGCACTTAGAAGAAGGAAAAAATAACTATTCTATTAAAACTTGAAGCGAAAACCGGCATGCAGACTGGTGTCTACAGCGAGTCTCTCTACAGGCAACTTACTAAAGGATGGCCAGACCCAAGAATTTCTGTTTATTTCTAACAAATGTAGCACTACCATCAGAGGAGCCGTTGGATTATTTGGGATTCTCCTGCTCTGCTCCAGTCATGACCTGCCTTGTACCAGAACCTGAGTGACATCAAGACTCCTGGAAAAGTTGAAATGAGCTTTATAATAGAAGAAAAAAAAAATGCCCTGTGATAGGAAGATTAGACAGTAGACTCTGTATAAATAATAAATCATACAGAGACAGCAATGCAAACTAGTACAATTTGAAAATTAGACAAAATAATAGCAACTGTAAGACCCATCTAAGCCACTGACTAGTGGGATGTAAATTCAGTTATGCTAGAGTTGGGGTCCTATGATTATACTTGTAGGAGCATACACAGTTGCCAACATTTGAAAAAAGTTTTTAGGGACATTTTTTTTGCATCTTGATCTCAAGCACAGCACAGAACAGCAGTTTGGTATGTGGTACTGAGCTTCTAGCAGCACATTGTCCAGCCACTCTTTATCTATGGACTTTTGGCCTAACCCAGGACTCACTCCAGCAACAGGGCTTACCATATGACCCTAGAGCTCAAAGGACACTTAGCCCCTAGGCACAATACACAGTCCTATACAGCAGCACAGGAGGTTACTCCAAGTCTCCTTCTGGGCACTGCACCCAGATCCTCAGAGCACCTCCATGCACACACAAGCGCCAATAGCCTTCTCCCTGTTCACCACACGAAGGGAAGAAGGAATAGTCAAGGGAGTAATGCACTGCTGAGTGCCTTAAGCCTCATAAACACTAGGCGTTTAGCACCAGTGCATTAGGCTCTAGTGTTTAGGTGCAGGTAGACGTTACAGGTGCATGGTTCAGCCCTGCTGCCTGTCAAACTGTAGAGGCTGAGAGGCTGAGGCTGAGAGGCTGACAGCTGCTGAGGATGTATGGGTCTGGATGTTGCGCAAAATAATTACTTATTTTAGTGCAGTATGTGCTCAGGGATGAATGCCCAAAATGCTATAATAGTCTGCTAGGCTGAAGGGGGCATCTGCTCCTTCAACCTCACCTGCACCTAAACACTGGAGCATCGTGCACTGGGACTATAAACCCAGTGTGCATTAGACCTTAAAGGAGCTACACAACCAAATTAAGAGAATATGAACATTGTAATATTAATGTTACATTTCCCTTAACTAGCAACTCCATGACTCCCAATGAAAAAGCAGGTGAGGACAGAATAAATATTGCGTTAATTTACATGCACCTGTTTTCCCACTTTGCAGAGTTAACTTTGATGTGCTTTAGCGAGCTGTGTTTTTTTTTTTTTTTTTTATTTGCTTTTTGGTGAGGTTTCCAGCAAAGCAAGTACAATGTATGTAAAACATTATAAAAACATAGCATGTTAAAATGAATAATGCAGAGAAGTGAACATTGAATCCCGGTCCACATAACTTCTGGGACCTGTTTCCATTATTCTCAATCATTGACTGAGGTGCCTATTTATCAATGTTTTCACCCAAGATTCCCCCATCTTTCACTCAAGATTCACCTAATTTCACACAGAAATTAATTATGGGTGAAAACATTGATAAATAGACCCCTGAATGTTCATGGCATCTATGGGCGCAACACATGGTTACTATTTAGATTAGGGGCTTGTCCACACCAGTGTTATGGTTAGTATAACATGTATATGCATGTGCACTGGTCTGCATTGTGTAGGGGCAGTTTGATGTGTTGTTACAACACACCACACCACACCATACCACAGTGTTAACTTTTTTAACTTTGTTGAAATGTCAGAAAATGACACTTCATGTGGGGTGCTGACACTAGATTTTTCATTGCATAAAAATGTGGATATGCTGCATTTTTACACATTACACATCAACACTAATGTATGGTGTCCTTGTGTTGAATCCACACAGATCAAAACAGTTCAATGCACCTGGTGTGAGCGAGCCTTAAGGTGGCCTCCACAGGTATCAGAATTTATTGGGCTTGACTCTTTCTTCTTCTAAGGAAAGAGTAACTCCACTGTTGTTGAGAAAACCATAAAGTCCATATTGCATTGCATTTCACAGAAAATTACAGTGCTACAGATTGAAAAGGAAAGGTAAGTATTTTTTAGTTCCAATAATATTTTATTAAGGATAAAAGAATAGTTTACAACATCATCAGATGAACAATAAAACAGTAAGTAAAATAGAGACACCAAAATGTACAGGGTGTAGTTCAATTTCAGTAAAAGGTCCTATTGTCCAAAGGGAACCAGCAGCAATAATATATATGGAATAAGTCCAATAATACCTTAGTCAAAAGAATAGAAGGCAGAGTGAAACTGGAGCCTCAATCCTAAAACTGAGGGGATGTGGTAGCGCTTGATAAAATGTCCAAGTGGACAGCGCATATGACAAGGAGGTAACATACCTGCGCTATGAGAAAGGTTCTGGAGGACAAGGCTTATAGCAAACATAGGGGATAAAAATAAAAATAAGAAGAATATAAAATAAAATAAACAAATTAAATAAAACAAATAAAAAGGGGGGGGGGTAGTAAGGGAAGAAGAGAATTAGGAGAAGGGGCACATTAGAAGAAAGAGGGGGCTGAGGCGGAGAAGACCTCCTCAGCCTCCAATCTGGTCAAAGGTTCTGCTCGTTACAATATTTACAGTCCATCAAGGGTAACAGGCAAAGAAAAAGGAGCATGTGTGTCAACTTAGTGGTCCTCCTCGGCATGAGTCCTCCCCACCTAACCTCCATGGGGTAAGGGGGTAATACCACTGACCTTAATCTAAAGATACCGTAGGAGTGGAGGCCCCTTCGAAGAGATACTCAGTATCGGTCAGGGGGTCAATCTCATCAAGTGTTTGTATCGTTCAGTGGATGGAAAGCAAGTCCAACGAGTCCAAATATGTGAGAATTTAGAGGGGGAGTCAAACGCTATGAAGATCAATTACTCCAGCTATTCAATCTCATGTAGCCGCATGAACCATTCTGATACAGATGGGGTGTGAGGCGTACACCAATGCACTGAAATGCAGAGTTTGGCAGAGTTTACCATACAGTATGCATGGCTAACAATTGGTATTAGGTCTTCACATGGGGTGCAGTCTCAGCACAGGGCTCAAAATTTCAAGTCCTGAGCTACTAGCCAGGCCTTAAGAGTACCCAGTCACCAGTTGCCCCACCCAACCCCTACCCTGCCCGCCCCTAATTCCAACCCTAAACACGCCCTTATAAATGTGTTAAATTTAACACTGTTAAATGTTTTATGCAGAATTAAGTTACAGAAATAAATATTAACAACATCAACTTTATCGGTGCCCATTAGTGCAGCCTCATCAATGCACATCAGTGCCCATCAATGCAGCCTATTGGTGCCCATCAGTGCCCATCAACGCAGCCTATTGGTGCCCTTCAGTGCATTTAATACAGAATTTAGTGCCCATCAATGTAGCCTATAAGTGCCCATCAGTGCAGCATATCAGGGCAGCTTCATCCGTGCAGGTTATCAGTAACCATCAGCACCGCCTCATCAGTGCCATCAGTGTAGCCTTATCAGTGCCCATCAATGCAGCCTATCAGTGCCCATAAAGTCAGCCTCATCAGTGCCCATAAATTCAGCCTCATCATTGCCCATAAATGCAGCCTCATCATTGCCCATAAGTGCAGACTCATCAGTGCCCATCAGTGCAGACTATCAGTGCCCATCAGTGCAGCCTCATCAGTGCCCATGAATACAGCATCATCAGTGCCAATCAGCGCAGCCTCATCAGTGCCCATCAGCGCAGCCTCATCAGTGCCAATCAATACAGCCTCATCAGTGCAGCCTATCAGTGCCTATCAGTGCCCATCAGTACAACCCCATCACTGCCCATTAATGCATGCTATCCATGCCTATCAATGCAGCCTCATCAGTGCCCATCAGTGCCTGTTAATGCAGCCTATCAGTGCCCATCATTTCAGCCTATCAGTGCCCATCAATGCAGCCTCATCAGTGCAGATTAGTGCAGCCTTATCAGTTTCCATCAGTGCAACCTATCTGTGCCCATCAGTGCAGTCTCATCAGTGCCCATCAATGCAGCCCATCAGTGCACCCTATCAGTGCACATCATTGCAACCTTATCCGTGCCCATAAATGTAGCCTATCAGTGCCTATCAGTGTAGCCTTATCAGTGCCCAACAATTCAGCCTATCAGTGCAGTCTCACTTGGGAGGAGAGCTGGCTGGATCACACAGAGAGAGGATCTCCCACTGTGACTCAGCTTGGATCTGAAACGCCGGCCACTGTCAAATAAAGTCCCGACTCCTGGACCGGCTCCTATGATACACATCGCTCTACTTCAATTTGTTGGCATTGGACCAGTGTGCTGTCTATCATAGGAGCCAGTGAAGGAGGTGGGACTTTGTTTGACAGCGGCCAGCGTTTCAGATCCAAGCTGTATTACAGAAGGAGTTTCCCTCTCTATGTGATTTGGCCGGCTCTCCCCTTCCCCGCAGTTCCCTGGCCAATCGTTGGGGGCTCACCCTCAGGTTATTTCCATTCGCCAAATGCGAGCAGGCGAGTGGAAATTTTGAGGGCTGGTCTAAAGACACTTGGGAAATTATATTGTGAACCTGTGATCTGAAAGTTTGGAGCAGTGGGCACATCCACCAAAAATGTAGAAGCGTGCCTGGCTCTTTGGCACATCTCCAACACAGGTTGGGCATTTTGTAGATGAATTTGTGAAGCAGTATTAAAGTCCGTTACAAAATTTTATAAAATCTTATACCAGTTTTCCTGAATCTGGAACCTTGTTGGCACCTTTATGTGTGTTAATAAGAATACGTTCCCAGTGCACTATAGATGAGTCTAGTTGCAAATACTTTTCCCAGGCCTGGCATGCTTTACCTGAGTCAGGGAGTTTTGAAGCAAAAAGCAGTGGATATCAAGTGCTGCTGAGGTGAGGACCTCATAGGGACTCAAAAGGAGTAAGAGGACGTGAGTCTGATGAGGAGTGATCAACATCACAATGGAGGTATGTCCAATAAGGAAAACGAGGCCCCTTGCATACAGGTATGGGGCCAAATGTCTGCAAGAAACTGCCTAGACATTCCTGTATGGAATTCTGGGTTAAATTTAAATAGGCGTAAAGAGCCCAGGGGAGGACAAAAGTTGAAATTTCCTGCAGACCTCTCTAAAGCTTTGCAGGGTAGGGCTGATCAGGGGGTGGTCTTAAAGAACACCAGGAATATGTTGGGGGGAGAGCCAAGAAACAGAACCAAGAGAAAAGGTAATGAAGGATGCCTCAAGCACCACCCAGTTCTTTATTCAATAGTGTATCTTTCAGTCAACAATCCTGGAGCGGTGGCATGCCCAGTTATAGTTGCAGAGGTCAAACAGGCCTATCCCACCCTTCTGCTAGGGTCCAGTTAACTGGTCATAGCCTATCCTCGGGCACTGCTTGTTCGGCGGGTAGTAGAATCGGGACCGTCTATAAAATGTACAAAAGACGCACATCCCAACCATGAAAAGTAAGGTTTGTTCCCTTTGTGTATGATGTTGGAAATAGAATGGAGAATGGGCAGGTCATTTTTGGAGTAAAGATCTGACAAATGGGTGGGTAATTAGATACCTAAATAGATGATCGCATTCAACTTCCACTTGAATGAAAAGTTGCTCTGACACTGGGTCACTACATCTGAGTGGAGGCTAATATTAAGCGCATGTGATTTTGAAAAATTTATTTTTTAAGTTGGATAGAATTTGGAAAAATTCTAAGTCTTTTCAGAGGTTCAGGAGGGTAGTATGGGGTTCCATAAGAAAAAGAAAGATATCATCGGCAAACTAAGCTAGTTTGTAGGTGCGATTTGTGACTGTCAGGCCCTTAATATCTGGAGTGGCTGGAAGGCGACACAGGCATGGCTCTAGGGTAAGTACAAAAAAAAAAAAGCATCGGCAAGAGTGGACATCCTTGCTTTGTGCCGTTGTCAATGGCAAAGGCATTCGACAGGTGGCCATTCACCCGAACTCTAGCAGTTGGTGTAGTATAAAGGGACATAATTTAACTGACATGTGGTTTTGAATCCTGATGGAACAGAGAATAGCCCCCATGTAGTCCCAAGCCACCCTGTTGAATGCCTTCTCTGCATCCAAGAACAGCAAGAAGCCACAGCGGTTCGAGGAAGTGAGCCAATGGTGCGGGTTAAAGGCTTTGATTGTGTTATCCCTACTGGGGGGGAGAATGGAGAGAGTCCGTGGGTAATAGGGAAGAACAAATGTATGTAGGTATGTGTGGGATGGGGGGGGGGGGTATCTAAAGGGGTTGCCCTGATGGGCTGGGATGGAAGGGGAGGGAGGGTTGGGGGAGGGGGTGGGGGGGGGTCACGATGTAATGAATATGAATGTGTTAACATCTAGGGGAAATGATCTATTTAAGATGGTCCATTGTCTCAAGGGCCTGTGTGGTTTATTGTTTTTACACCTGATCGCAATTGGCCTGTAGTTGGCAACACTTAGGTTTTATATGACCAGAATTAGAAGAGAGAGGGACTGGATTGCTAGCCTCTATGAGGCAGGGTCCTCCCCCCCCTTTCGTTTCTTCTTTTTTTTTTCTTCCTTTTTTCTCTTTTTCTTTTCTTTCTTCTTTTTTTTGCTGTTTTCCTTCTTTTTTGGACTACTCTGGGCAACAAGACTTATACACTTATCAATCCTAAATGCAGTTGAAGAAACTTGAGCTGATCTCTTGGAACGTCCGGGGCCTTGGAGACCCGGCCAAGAGAGACCTGGTCCTGTCCCTTTTGGAGGGCAGGGGGCCGGGCATTTTGTGTCTCCAGGAGACACACCTGGTGCAAGACACAGTGCCCTTGCTCCGTGGGCGGAAGTGGCAGGCCCAGTACCACTCATTGCATTCCTCTTATTCAAGAGGTGTGAGTATCCTTATTGGGAAGGGAATATTATTCTCATGCTACAAGGTTCAAATAGACCCAAAAGGTCGCTATGTTTTTTTACACTGCTCATGGGAAAATAAACCGTACGTCCTCGCAAATATATACGTTCCTCCTCCGTTCAAAATGGAGATTTTATATGAACTTATCGCATTTATAATAGATAAAGCTGGGATCCCGGTATTAGCAGTGGGGGACTATAACCAAGTATTGGACAGTTCAATGGATAGGTTTCCTGCTCCTAAGCAAGTTATAGCCAGGGAGGAGGGCAGGTTGACTCGATTTCTACAAGAAACCGGGCTCATTGAAGCCTGGAGAACACGGCATCCACAGGAGAAGCAATATTCATGCTTTTCAGCCACCTTCTTGACCTTGTCTAGACTCGACATGGCCTTGGTTAATGAAGAAGCTCTACCTCTGATAGTAGCAATAGAATACGGCCCAAGGCCTGATTCTGTCATTGAAGACAGGTCAAATTCTAAATCACCCGGCCCGGACGGACTCCCTACGGAGATCTATAAAAGATACGGCGAAATTCTACTTCCGGAACTGCTTAAGTTGCTGGACCAGGTGCAGTCCATGGGGTCCCTTCCAGCTTCAATGACGGAGGCGACCATTGTCGTTATCCTGAAGGAGGGAAAAAACCCCATGGACCCCGCCTCATACCGTCCGATTTCCCTATTGTGCACTGATGTAAAGATTCTCGCCAAGGTCTTAGCTTCTCGACTAAACGTGTGTATTCATAATTTGGTTCATCCCGATCAGTCTGGGTTTGTCCCAACAAGGTCAACCAGTACAAATATACGCAGAACTTACCTGAACATACAACTGCCAGTAGACAACAAGGGCCCCAGGGCCATTATGGCCTTGGACGCTGCCAAGGCATTTGATAGCCTAGAATGGGGTTACCTGTTTAAGGTACTGCTCAGATTTGGTTTTGGACCTAACTTTATTAACTGGGTGCGCTTGTTGTACACAAACCCAACCGCTAAAATAAAGATTAATAATGAACACTCAGAATTTTTTAGGTTGGAAAGAGGAACGAGGCAGGGGTGCCCCTTGTCCCCGCTCCTCTTTGCTTTAGCAATAGAGCCGTTGGCCATTGCTGTTAGAGCCAACGGGGAAATACGCGGGTTTAGGCGAGGGTCAGCGGAAGAAAAGATAGCGTTATTCGCTGACGATATCTTGTTTTACCTAGGAGATGTAGACTCCTCATTAAAAGCAGCCATACAAACAATGGGGAACTTTGGCAGGATCTCAGGACTCTTAATCAACTGGGATAAGACGGCCCTCATGCCGATGGATCCAACCCCAGGTGACATAATTATCGACAACCTTAATTTTAAACCACTTGATAAATTGAAGTATCTAGGGATATGGATAACCCGGGATATAAATGCATTTACTAAGTATAACCTAGATCCGTTATTACTAAAACTTAAAGGCAAGTCTGAGGTGTGGACCCGCCTCCCCCTCTCGGTAGCAGGGAGGTGCAACCTTATCAAAATGATTTGGTTGCCACAAATCCTTTATCTCCTACACAACTCTCCCTTATGGCTGGGACAGAAATGGTTTAGGAAGATGGACTCGCTCTTTAGAGATCTGATTTGGAAGAGAGGACAACCTAGAATTGCCCTTGCTACGCTCCAGCTTCCTCTGGGGGAGGGTGGACTGGCGATTCCGCACCTAGGACGGTATTTTGTTGCATCCCAATTACAGCACCTGGCAGGGAGGGGGGCCACCAGAGATCCGGGTAATAACTTACTTTTGATAAGTAGCCCACACAGCACACTTATGGAAGCTCTTGAGGCTGGCTCTTTTCCCACACGTCACCCAACGCTAACCCTGATAACAAAGCTCTGGCAAACAGCAAAGTCCATGCTGGGATGCCAGGGCATAACAGAGTTGGCCCCCCTGTGGCATAATAACAACTTAGAAGAACTAGCCAAGATCACCAAGTCCAGTGCCTGGGAAAAACAAGGCCTCACGCGACTAAGCCAAATGTATTCGGGCGATAACTTGAAAACTTTCGCTGCCTTGAAACAGGAATTTTCCCTCCCCAACTGCACTTTCTACAAATATCTCCAGGTGAGGCATGCAGCCCAGACGCAATTTGGATTACAGGTACCGGGTTGGGTCCAGATACCTATTCTGGCGCAGCTTGTGTCCTTGGAGTCAACTAAGGGGATAATTTCGGGGCTGTATGCCAAACTTGGGGACAGGACTAGAGAGGGCGGGGGACCAACCAAGAGCAGGATAACCTGGGAGAATGAGCTGGGACCACTGTCATCGGAAGAATGGGAAAGGGTCATTGGGCAAGCGAACCGGGTATCAATATCCCCATCCCATAAGATGTCACAACTCTACTTTATGTACAGAGTATATCACACCCCAAGTAAAATGTTCAAACTGCATTGGCGGGATAATGATCGCTGTCCCAGATGCGGCCGAGTCGGGGACTTTATCCATATGTTTTGGAAATGTCCAAAACTATTTAGATACTGGACCAGTATTATTGAGGTAATTAACACGACCTTGAGGCTAAATCTGGAGGCAACGGCCAAAACCTGCTTATTAGGTCTAATGGAGAGAGAGAGGATCCCGCATAACCTTACGGACTCTACTCTACGGGTGCTCTTCCAAGCCAGGAAGCTGATCGCTCAGCACTGGCAGGCACAGCTACCCCCGACACTAGAGGAATGGAATAGAAGTATAAAAACGGTAATGGGCAACGAGAGAATTTTCTTTACAAAGCAGGGCAACTATAGAAAGTTTCAAACGATCTGGGGACCCTGGACAATAGCACCCATAGACGAAAGGTGAATTTAGTCTTAGCACGGGCGTACCCATAGCTCAGCACCAGATCCTTCTTTACTATTCCGCGTCTACAAGTGGTCTTTTCTCTTACTTTGTTGTTCTCCTTTTCCTTTTTTTTTTTTTTTTCTCTTTGTTTTGGCTTCTCTCTCTTGTCGGTTTTTCAGAATATGTTCCTGCTACTCCCCCTCCCAGCTCTTAGTGGCACTGGGAGGGGATAGAACAGTCTGTGGCTTGACGGGGGGGATGAGAGGGGGGAGGATGAGGGGGGGGGGAGGGCTTAAATCAAGTAGGGGGACCACACCCGCTCTGGAAATTTTCTAAGCTAGTTGCCGTTCAATGTATAAGCTATCATGACGAGTGATGCTCACCCTGAAAGAGGTTACGGACCCGTTGTTGAATGTCTTTTGTATTTGTAAATGTTTTCAGTTGAAAAATTAATAAAAATGTAATATTAAAAAAAAAAAAAAAAAAAATTAAGCAGTGGCAGTAAGCATGTAACCAAGATTTTAGCAAAAATCTTGACGTCTAAATTTAACAGTGAGATTGGCCTGTAGTTGGCAACCGACGTAGCATATTTTCCTTCTTTTGGAATGACCGTGATATGCGCATCCAACAATCTGTGAAACGGTGGCGTTGAGGAAGACAAGGAATTGAAAGCTCATAAAAAAGGAGTGGCAAGGGTATCGAGAAGGTTTTGTAATAGGCTGCATTAAACCAACCAGGGTTGAGTTGTTTAATCACCTGTTTTAGCTCCTCCAACGATATGGGGCTTTCCAGTTGCTGGTCGCCAGGTCTTGAGATGGGTTTAGGGCAGTACTGTTTCAAAAACTCCTGTATTAATACTACCCGGGAGTGATTGTTCTCAGGCAGGCAAGTTGTTGGAGGCAGGTTGTAGAGATCAGAATAGAAGCATTCAATAACAGGTACAGTGGTCAGAAAAATAAGTTGATCTTAGCTCTCTGGCTGTGTAAGCAGGATGATGAGCAGGGGAGGCGATGGGCAAGGGAAAGTGTTGGATAGCAACATGGTCTAATGTCATATTTCTGGAGTTTCTCTGTCAATGTTACTGCGTTTATGGGTAACAGTGTTTTGGTATTATCCAGAGTTCGAATTGGATCTGTCATATATCCTGTTTCCTATTTCCAAGATCTCCCGTGATTGTGTGTACGGGGCTTAGCTCTTCGTGGCAAGACTGGGCACAGATGAAATTAAATCCTCTACTCTACAAGGTACAAGCATTAATTAAAAATAAATTGGGGTTTCCATCCACTTTAACACCTTAGTTACATAATTACATAGTAGGTGAGGTTGAAAAAAGACACAAGTCCATCAAGTCCAACCTATGTGTGTGATATGTTATATGTCAGTATTACATTGTATATCCCTGTATGTTGCGGTCGTTCAGGTGCTTATCTAATAGTTTTTTAAACTATCGATGCCCCCCCCCCCCCCCCGCTGAGACCACCACCTGTGGAAGGGAATTCCACATCCTTGCCAATCTTACAGTAAAGAATCCTCTATGTAGTTTAAGGTTAAACCTCTTTTCTTCTAATTTTAATGAGTGTCCACGTGTCTTGTTAAACTCCCTTCTGCAAAAATGTTTTATCCCTATTGTGGGGTCACCAGTACGGTATTTATAAAGTAAATTATATCCACTCTCAAGCGTCTCTTCTCCAGAGAGAATAAGTTCAGTGCTCGCAACCTTTCCTCATAACTAATATCCTTCAGACCTTTTTTTTTAGCTTAGTTGACCTTCTTTGTACTGGCTTAACTTCCAGTACATCCTTCCTGAGGACTGGTGCCCAGAACTGGACAGCATACTCTAGGTGCGGCCAGTCAAGAGTCTTGTAGATCGGTAGAATTATTGTTTTATCTCTGGAGTTGATCCCCTTTTTATTGCATGCCAATATTCTGTTTGCTTTGTTAGCAGCAGCTTGGCATTGCATGCCATTGCTGAGCATCACCTACTAGGACCCCCAGGTACTTTTCCATCCTAGAATTCCCCAGAGATTCTCCCCCCAGTGTATAGATTGCATTCATATTTTTGCATTATTTTACATTTTTCTACATTAAACTTCATTTGCCATGTAGTTGCCCACCCCATTAATTTGTTCAGATCTTTTTGCATAGTTTCCACATCTTGCGGAGATGTTATTACCCTGCTTAGCTTAGTATAGAGATATACAGAGATTGAACTGTTTACCCCATCCTCCAGATCGTTTATGAACAAAATAAATAGAATTGGTCCCTGCACAGAACCCTGGGGGACCCCACTACCCACCTCTGACCATTCCGAGTACTCCCCTTTATCAACACTCTCTGAACTTGCCCTTGTATTCAGTTTTCAATCGATGTACTCACCCTATGGTCCATGCCAACGGACCTTATTTTGTACAGTAAACGTTTATGGGGAACTGTCAAATACTTTTGAAAAATCCAGAAACACCCCGTTCACAGGCCTTCCTTTACCTAGATGGCAACTCACCTCCTCATAGAAGGTTAATAGATTAGTTTGGCAAGAACGATTCTTCATGAATCCATGCTGATTACTGCTAATGATACCGTTCTCATTACTAAAATCATGTAACTAGTCCCTTATTATCCCCTCCAAGAGCTTGCATACTATTGATGTTATGCTAACTGGTCTGTAATTCCCAGGGATGTATTTTGGGCCCTTTTTAACCACTTCAACACCGCCCACTGTCATATGACACCCACAAGGTGGATCTCCCATCGTGGGTGAGCTCCCGCAGCGTCCCTTGGCACCCGCGATTGCCCGGGTACACAGCAGGACCGTAGATCTGTGTGTGTAAAAACACAGATCCACGTTCCTGTCAGTGGAGAGGAGACCGATGGTGTGTTCCCAGTACAGAGGAACACCGATCGGTCTCCTCCCCTTATGAGTCCCCTCCCCCCACAGTTAGAATCACTCCCAGGGAACATACATTAACCCCTGCAGCGCCCCCTAGTGTTAACCCCTTCCCTGCCAGTCACATTTACACAGTAATCAGTGCAATTTTATAGCAACGATCGCTGTGTAAATGTGAATGGTCCCAAAAATGTTTCAAAAGTGTCCGAAGTGTCCACCGCAATGTCACAGTCACGAAAAAAAATTGCAGATCGCCGCCATTACTAGTAAAAAAAAAAAATATGTAGAAGAATACATATCGGCCTAAACTGAGTAAAACATTTTTTTTTTTTTAATTGGATATTTATTATAGCAAAAAGTAAAAAATATTGTGTTTTTTTCAAAATTGTCGCTCTTCTTTTGTTTATAGCGCAAAAAATAAAAACCGCAGAGGTGATCAAATACCACCAAAAGAAAGCTCTATTTGTGGGGAAAAAAAGACGTCAATTTTGTTTGGGTGCAATGTCGCATGACCACGCAATTGTTAGTTAAAGCGACGCAGTGCCGAATCGCAAAAAGTGCTCTGGTAAGGAAGGGGGTAAAATCCTCCGGGGCTGAAGTGGCTAAATAGTGGTGCTACATTAGCATTAGCTTTTCTCCAATCAGCCGGTACCATTTCAGTCAGCAAGCCATCTGGTCCCAGTGATTTATTAATGTTAAGTTTCCCAAGTCTAATTTTAATATTGTCCTCTGTTAACCATGGAGGTGCTTCCTGTGATGTGTCATAAGGATAAACACTGCAGTCTTGGTTACTGAAGCCCCCCGATTACTTTGTGAAGACTGAGGAGAAGAATAAATTCAATACCTTCACCATTTCCTCATCCTTTGTAACCAGATGTCCTTCCTCATTCTTTATGGGGCCAATATTGTCGGTCCTCCCTTGTTTTACTGCTTACATACTTAAAGAATTTTTGGGGATTTTTTTTGCTCTCCTCCGCTATGTGTCATTCGTTTTCTATCTTAGCTGCCCTAATTGCACCCTTACATTTCTTGTTGCATTCTTTATAAAGTCTGAATGCTGATGATGATCCCTCAACCTTGTATTTTTTTTGAAGGCCTTCTCCTTTGCTTTTATATGCATTTTTACTTTGGAGTTAAGCCACCCAGGACCTTTGTTCGGATGCATTGGCTAATGCCCTTTTTTAATATGCTCTTAAAGCAAACCCATCTCTCCTCCATGTTCTTTGTTCCTAAGATTTTATCCCAATTCATGCCTTCTAACAAGGTTCGTAGTTTAGGGAAGTTGGCTCTTTTGAAATTCTGTGTCTTTGTATTCCCCTTATGTTTCCTATTTGTGTGATTTATACTGAAGCCAATTGACCTGTTAGCGCTGTTTCCTAAATTGCCCCGTATTTCCACACCTGTGATCAGGTCTGTATTATTGGTAATCAGTAGATCCAGTAACACTTTATTAATAGTTGGTGCGTCTACCATCTGAACCATGAAATTGTCCTGCAAGACATTTAGGAACTGGCGAGTATTAGACGAATGCGTGGTTCCCTCCGCCCAGTCTATGTCTGGATTATTAAAATCCCCCATTATGATAACACTTCCCATCCTTGCTGCTAATCCAACTTGTGATAGGAGATCCATCTCCCCCTCCTCCCTCACGTTAGGGGGCCTATAGCATACTCCCAGTAATATTTTACCCTTAGCTTCATCCCTTTGGAGCTCTACCCATAAGGATTCCACCTCCTCCCTAGCTCCCTTAGTGATGTCATCTCTCACATTCACTTGGACATTATTCTTGATATATAGGCATACCCCTCCCCCTTTTTTACCCTCTCTATCCCTGCGATAAAGAGTATACCCTTAAATGGTTTACAGCCAATCATGAGAGCTGTTGAACCAGGTCTCTGAAATTCACACAAAATCCAAATCCTCCTTGTACAACAGTATCTCTAGTTCACCCATCTTGTTCGTCAGGCTTCTGATATTGGTGAACATGCCACATAGTTTAGACCAGTCGAATACTATCCTCTTATCGGGTGTTCCGAGATTGCAACTAGGACTTGTCATGAACCTCATCATCCCGTCCCCATCAACTTTTCTCTACCTACAACTTTCTACTTCATCCTCCACTGCATCCACCCACCAACTCACTTACTGCCCAGGAGATCGCAAATCACTTCAAACAGAAGATTGATACAATTCGCAAGGAGATCTCTACTGTTCAGATACCCTCCACACTTTATACTTCATGCCCACAGGTACAATAATTTTTCCCCTATTTCAACCCCACCACTATAGAAGAGGTTGCTAAACTACTCCCTAAAGTCCATCTTACCACCTGCCCTCTGGATACTGTTCCCTCGCAAATGCTAAGGGCCAAAAACAATGGACACTATTCTGTACTCCTTCTGTACTCCTACTCCTGGACCTCTCTGCTCCCTTTGATACAGTTGACCACCCCCTTCTCCTCAAAAAACTCCTAGCCTTTGGTCTCCGTGGCTTTACTCTTCGCTGGTTCCCTTCCTACTTATCCAACTGCACCTTTAGCATTACTTACAATTCTACTTCCTCCTCTCCTCTTCCTTTCTCTGTTGGGGTCCCCCAAGGTTCTGTTCTTGGACCTTTCCTATTTTCAATCTACACCACCTTCCTCGGCCATCTGATAGCCTCACATGGCTTCCAATACCACCTCTATGCTGACAACACCCAAATCTATTTCTCTACCCCTCAACTAACTCCTTCAGTCTCCTCACATATCACTAATTTACTATCAGATATATCAGTTTGGATGTCACACCACTTCCTCAAACTCAATCTATCCAAAACCGAACCTATAATTTTTCCTCCCCCCGTGCCTTTTCCCCGGATCTCTCTGTCAAAATCAATGGCACAACTATAAGTGCATCCCTGCATGCCAAGGTCCTAGGTGTAGTTCTGGACTCTGAACTCTCTTTTAAGCCCCACATCCAATCACTGTCCAAATCTTGCTGCCTCAACATCCGCAACATCTCCAAAATACGCCCCTTTGCCCCTTTCTAACCAATGACACAACAAAGCTCCTAATTCACTTCATTCTTCTCAAGACCTCCTGCTCTCTAACTTCCTCATCTACTCCTCCCATGCTCGCCTCCAGGACTTTTCCAGAGCCTCTCCAATCCTATAGAACTCCTTACCTCAATCTGTCCGATTATCTCCTACTCTATTAGCTTTTAGGCGATCCCTGAAAACCCTCCTCTTCAGAGAAGCCTATCCTACCCACAACTAACAACTGTATTTTCATTTTCTCCATCTGATCATCCCCCACAGCTATTACCTTTTTGTTCCAGTTGACCCTCCCTTCCAAACTGTAAGCTCTAACGAGCAGGGTCCTCTGATCCTTCCTGTATTGAGTAGTATTGTAACTGTACTGTCGGCCCCCATGTTGTAAAGCGATGCGCAAACTGTTGGCGCTATATAAATCCTGAATAATAATAATAATAATAAAAAATGAGGGTATAGTGCAATCCAGGGTGTGGGAGGCAAAGCAATGAGCAGGGTGGAATGGTGTGAGATGATTCAGAAATGGCAAACTCAAGAAAAGATGTGGTAGGGAAGAACAAACATGGAAAGTTATGAGTTCGGCAGCAGGTGTAGAAACCAGGCATAATGGCGGAGGTTTAGGACAAACAAAATGAGCTCTTCGATATGCAGGAGAGGCTGTCAAACTAATGCCTCTTGAGGCTCTAGGTGCACCTGAGGAGAGGTCGGGATGACATTTAGAAATCGGAAAGCGCTGTACCAATCTGGTAGTTATATCAAAGTCAAATTCAGGCTCTCCCAAAAGGATCGTAAATCCTATGGTACACGTAGATTAGCTGTGCGTCCCAAGGCAGTGGTGGAGAAGCAGAAGGGAGATTTCTGACAGTACTGTATCCCCCTAGCACGGAGAAGATCAAGTAGAGGGCGAAGATCTTGCAGATGCTGAAGAGTTATAGGAGAGAAATCCTGATAGATTTTAATTACCACCCCATTGTAGATAAGATTGTGATGCGCCCCCCCTCTTAAACCATACCAGGCCACATCCCCTCAACATGGGGGGTGTGGGTGCTTGTCCCCATGTTGATGGGCTATGGTTGTCTGCGGGTGGGGGGCTTATCAGAATCTGGAAGCCCCCTTTAACAAGGGGGCCCCATATCCCGACCCCCCTATGTGAATGGGTATGGGTACGACATTCACCCAAAAAAGTGTAAAAAATTAAGAAAAACAGGAGACAGTTTTTGACAAATCCTTTATGTAAAAAAAACATTGTGTCCCGCGATGTAATCCACTATCAATCACACCGCCCGCCGGACTGAAAAATAGAGAAAAATGGAAAAGACGCTTTGCTTCCTAATACGTCTCTAGACTTATGAACTCTCTTCGGGTTTGACAGCTCTTTTATAGACAAGGGCAGGGCCACCTGAGTACGTCACCCGGTGGCACCATCCTCTTCTGAGGTCACATACATCGGGAAACCTCTTAGGAGGGCGAAGCGTCTTTTCCATTTTTTCTATTTTTCAGTCCAGAGGGCGGCGTGATTGATGTTGAATTACATTGCGGGACACTATTTTTTTTTACTTTTAATAAAGGATTTGTCAAAAACTGTTTCCTGTTTTTCTTACTTTTGACACTTTTTTTTTTGGGTGAATACGATGTACTCGATACCCATTCACATAGAGGGGTCGGGATCTGGGGGCCCTCTTGTTAAAGGGGAGTTCCAGATTCCGATAAGCCCCCCGCCCACAGACCCCGACAACAACCGACAAGGGTTTTCGGGGAGAGGCTCTTGTCCCCATCAACATGGGCAGAAGGTGCTTTGGAGTGGGGGGGCAGAGTCTCCCTGCCCAAAAGCACCCACTCCCCTATGTTGAGGGCATGTGGCCTGATATGGTTCAGGAGGAGGGGGGCGCTCCTTACCCCCCCCCCTTTTTTCCTGACTATACAGGCTGCATGCTCAGATAAGGGTATGGATTTTGGGTTTCCCTTGCCGTTTCTTTTTTACATTTTGGTGTGAGATTCCCCTTAAAATCCATACCAGACCCAAAGGACCTGGTATGGACTGGGGGGGGGGGGGAGACCCTATGCAGTTTAAAAAAAAAATTCTATTGATGGGTAATTGCCGGCATTCTTTTCTTTAACATTCATCTGTCAGCGGGGAAGCCCGCTGACAGATGATGACTCATGGATGACGCAGGCAGCCAGCTTACCGGACTTCTGCTTAGCAACCAGCTATTTCTTCACACAGAATTGGAATAGGTCGATCGTTTTTCTCAACTGATCCAAATTCTAATTGTTCTGAAAAGTTGGAATTTGTTAGAAAACGAATAACAAATAAAAATTTTACGGATTCCAACAAAATTAGTTATTATTCGTTACTATTTCATTCGGAGATTCTGATGCATCTGAATCTCTGAATAACCAAAAATTTTTCAATAGGAGATTTGTGAGAGTTGCAGAGTAGTTTATCAAAGATCGTTAGTGTAGCCTGCTTCAAGGTGACCTCTCAATGGCCATAATTATCCAGGTTTTCCAGATGCCTATGCAGCTCCCTGAGCTGGGGAATTAAGCGGCCATCTTGGACTGGGAACAGACCACGCCCCCACAAAAGGTAATTTTTATTAACATTTAAGTACAACATGGCTTGTGTCGCAATTGTATATGCTATATTCTTTTTTTATTATTATTTATTTTTTACATGAAAGTGGAATAATCCTTTAAGCTTATTATTTTGGGGTCTATTTATCATTTTCTTTGTCCAAGACTCACAAAATATTTACCCATTTTCACAGAAGATGTAGGTAGAAAAATAGGGAAGAAACTTTGGTGAAAGTTGTTAATTCTGACATCCATTACACCATACTTATGCATTGGAAAGGCCTTTCTATGCAATTGTCATTGTTATACTAGCCTTACTCATATGTGATCTCTCATCAGTATTATTCTCTACTTGTTTGTGGACGATAGGGATGGGCCCGGTGCTCGATTCGAACCCACGTTCGAATTGAGCACCGGGCGTTCGCTCGCTCGGCGAGCCCAGAACTATTTGGGCCGTTCGCATCACATTTGTGTGATGCGAGCGGCCCTCAATGCATTGCGGCCGGCGCAGTGCATTGCTGGCTGATGATTGGCCAAGCATGCACTGTGACCCCGCATGCTTGGCCAATCACAGCGCCGGAAACTAGGAGAGCAATAATTGGCTACAGGCAGGACGCCTGTAGCCAATTAAAGCTCAGGGGCTGTAGTACACGCCCCACTGTTTAAAAGGCCACCGCGCCATCGGCCCAGGTCACATGTGTTCCGGCTTTAGGGAGAGCAGTCTGCTGATTGATTTGCTTCTTTGCTTGATTGCTATTTCTTTGCTAAACCATTGCTACCTGAGTCATTCATCATTACTGATCATTCATTGCTGCTGATTGCACAGTGAGTGTGATATTAGCTGCTGCTGGGGATTAGTCTGGTGTGTGCGTGCTGTTAGTACAGCATAGCAGTAGCACCAATCGCAGTGCTGTTAGAACAGCATTGCACCCCAACTTCTGTCCCAACCTTCTGTCCCATCCCAGGCAGGGATTTATAGGAGCCATATTGTGTTTGTGGCAGCACACATATGTCCTATATTTTCTTGTCAGCAGCACACATATAGTACCTATAGTGTGTTTGTGTCAGCACCCATAGGACTTATAGTGTGTTTGTGGCAGCACACATAGGTCCTATATTTCCTTTTCAGCAGCACACATAGTACCTATAGTGTGTTTGTGTCAGCACCCATAGGACTTATAGTGTGTTTGTGGCAGTACACATAGGTCCTATATTTCCTTTTCAGCAGCACACATAGTACCTATAGTGTAAAATTGAGTGTAACCAAAAAATAAAAAATAAAACCGCCCTTCTGGCTCACCCCTCCACGCTTCCTGGATAAAACCTCTTAAATCATGGATAAATATAGAGTATATATAAATATATAAAAATATATAAATAGATAAAATATATATATATGAGTTCAGTCCACCACTGATGTTTAGCAGCTGCTTAAAAACCGTAATCATGTAAAATATGGCAATATTATGAACAAGCAATTCTATTGGCTCAGTCCGTATACTATTGCAGCAGCGCTTTTGTCCTTGTTGTCACCCAGGACTATATGGTAAAAATACAGTCTAGTTTTAAAGAGATATTTCCGCGTAGTGCTTCCTTGGATAAAAATAGTGACAGCTTCCACCGTATACTTCAATCAATTCTTCACCACGTGCGGAATAAAACTCCCCTTTGGGGATACACTCACCAGACCAACGGTCAAAACAAGCCTTTCAATAAACCACTTATGCATTAGTGTTCCTCCCACGTTCAATCTCCTCTGCAGTAATCGGCTGGATCATGCACTCATTTGTCCTCACAAAAACAAAGGGGTATTGCAATAGTGTGATATTGTTTTTTTAAAAAGCTTTTTATTTAGATGCACAACCTCCCCCCCTCATACAAAATGCGTACCATCAATGAATTAATCATATGCATTACAAATAGTGTGTGTCACTATGCCTGTCTCCGTGCGGTTTCCTCCGGAACTGATCCTCCCTGCTGCATAGAACAGCAATTCGATATCCTGTTTGCTCTGGAGGGCACGTCTGAGGCGCACACACGTCACTTCCGGTCTGTAGATCACTGTCCTGACGTTTCGTCGTTATCGGACTTCCTCTGAGGGTGTGATCTACAGCCGGACATTATCACTTAAATACCTCTGGGAGAGGAATCCACCAATCCCAGTGTAAGATGCGGATGATTGACAGGGATGCCGTGCAATCGGAGTGTCCGCCCGCCGCACTTTCCCCCAATCAGCCGCATTGCATACCAGTGTCAGCATAGAATGTATTTCGTTCCCAAACACAGCCCAGTGTGTGTGTAAGATAATGTGCATGTCCCAATTCTCATCCCCACTTGCACAGTGACAGGCAGAGCGATCACCCTATAATCACTGATATTACACCAGCGGGCAGACAAACATTACGATACATGAAAAATGCACACAAATTTAAAATCTCTGTGTTTTAAAGGCCTGCACAGTACAAGCATATGGAGTTGCTTATTTTATTAAAAGACTTGCTATTTTAACAATATTGTATAATTCGTTAGTGTTGCATAGATCCCCACTGGATCTCATATGTGAGATAGTTATTAAGCGGTACTTATACCAAATACTGTTATAATTGGTCGGCCGACCATCTTAGTGTGTATGGCGGAATAATCTCCAATCCCCATTATCGATCTTATTTTTCGATGTGTATTCCAAATTCATATATAAGGGTCAAGTCCATATGTTGCAGCTATGCTTGCTTTTTCATTGCAACATTGTATGCCTTATGCATATTTCTTTAGCAAGCATAGTTGACTTATAAATGATCCCTCATGTTTGAATGATACTCCCTATACCATAGGTCCCCGTGGCACGGATATTTCGGATATTCCTCAGCCCTGGTTCTGGACCAAATAGGCCGATGTATATATATACAGTATACGAACAAAATTATGATCATATCTAAAAATTATTCAAAAAAGTTTTTTTATATATATATAAAAAAAGGAGAGAGATAAAAATGTATAAACATTTGTGTATAAGATCCGATCATGTAAAAAATCTGGATAAAGACCTAATCCTTATCCAGATAAAATTATTAAATAAATAAAATACTGTATAAAATCAGATATTAATCTCCAGATAAAAATGGCCAATAACATCTGAGCATAATAATTACTCTCATATAAGAGTAAAATATAAGGTAGATGAAAAATTATTATTAAATAGTAAAATCTATGGTGGATAAAAATTTGAATAAAAAATTAGGTATTATATAGATTGAAAAATAGATAAAAATATATGATGAAAGAGTACGCTCTCAATAGTCGTTTATCCAAACAATAACTAAAAGTGGATGTGGAACAAATGAATAAAATCCAATCAACAACCACCTGAACTCATCTTTTATAAGCGTTTTATTGATGATTTGTTTTTTATCTGGGCAGGCACAGAAAATGGTTTGGATGATTTTATTAAGTTTTTAAATATCAATGAACGGAACATCAAATTAACCTCAGAATGGAGTGAGCAGGAGATTAATTTTTTAGACGTGAAGGTGTACAAAAAGGATAATAAACTGGAAACTATGGTGTTTTTTAAGAAGACTGATAGAAACAGTTACCTCCCTACATCAAGTTCTCATCATCCACAGTGGTTGCGCAACATCCCTAAGGGCCAAATCATGAGGGTCCGGAGAAACTGTTCGGAAGATGCGAATTATACCACACAGGTGAACATCTTGGCAGACAAATTTATAACGCGAGGATATGACCCAAAAATACTACATAAAGTTATAGAGGAAATTGGAAGCGTACCAAGAATGCGATGTCTGGAAGATAAAGCGAAGCCAAACAGGGAGCCGAATAATGAGATAAAAACCTCAAATAGTAAAGAATGGGGATTTATATCAGGTTTTCACGCCCAATATCGAGAAATCGAGGCAATTTTTAATGAACATTGGCATATCCTAATGCTAGACAAAAAACTAAAAACTGAATTGCCACCAAAACCCCAGTTCATATATCGTAAATCGACAAGTTTTGGAGACAAGATCGTAAGGAAGATAGTAGACCCACCTAAACGCCCCCCTACGTTTTGGGATCAGAATGGGTTTTTCGCATGTAGACGATGCAAAGCGTGCAGGGAAGTGACAAACCCATGTAGATCATTAGAATCCTTCGCCTCACCAGTAAACAATCAGATTTTCTCCATTAAACAATTTATTACCTGTAACAGTACTCATGTGGTATATGCACTCAAATGTCCCTGTGATTTGTTATATATTGGACGCACAAAAAGGAAACTGCGTATCAGAATCGCAGAACACATCCATAACATCCAAATTGGTTACAAGGATCATAATGTATCTTTACACTTTAAAACCAAACACAATAGGGATGCATCCGGATTACAATTTTGGGGGATTGAACAAATTAAACCTCATTGGAGGGGCATTAATATGGTGCGCGAACTATCAAAACGCGAAACGCAATGGATCTTTGCAACTGATGTATTGGTACCAAAAGGTTTGAACGTCGAATTAGATATAAATTGTTTTATAAGTGATACTTAAGTATAATAAGTGATACTTAAGTATAATAAAACATCAGGAGGTCCACTCCATTCCCAATAGGACACCACAGGGGAATGAATTATTGATGAGTGTCATCTTTTCTATGTGAACCTTTTATGTGAACTATTTATAGAGGTTTTATGCATATTTTTGGCGAGCATATGGCATAAACAACTTTTTTGATTGGATTTTATTCATTTGTTCCACATCCACTTTTAGTTATTGTTTGGATAAACGACTATTGAGAGCATACTCTTTCATCATATATTTTTATCTATTTTTCAATCTATATAATACCTAATTTTTTATTCAAATTTTTATCCACCACAGATTTTACTATTTAATAATAATTTTTCATCTACCTTATATTTTACTCTTATATTAGGGTAATTATTATGCTCAGATGTTATTGGCCATTTTTATCTGGAGATTAATATCTGATTTTATACAGTATTTTATTTATTTAATAATTTTATCTGGATAAGGATTAGGTCTTTATCCAGATTTTTTACGGACATTTTTACATGATCGGATCTTATACACAAATGTTTATACATTTTTATCTCTCTCCTTTTTTTATATATATATAAAAAAACTTTTTTGAATAATTTTTAGATATGATCATAATTTTGTTCGTATACTGTATATATATATACATCGGCCTATTTGGTCCAGAACCAGGGCTGAGGAATATCCGAAATATCCGTGCCACGGGGACCTATGGTATAGGGAGTATCATTCAAACATGAGGGATCATTTATAAGTCAACTATGCTTGCTAAAGAAATATGCATAAGGCATACAATGTTGCAATGTAAAAGCAAGCATAGCTGCAACATATGGACTTGACCCTTATATATGAATTTGGAATACACATCGAAAAATAAGATCGATAATGGGGATTGGAGATTATTCCGCCATACACACTAAGATGGTCGGCCGACCAATTATAACAGTATTTGGTATAAGTACCGCTTAATAACTATCTCACATATGAGATCCAGTGGGGATCTATGCAACACTAACGAATTATACAATATTGTTAAAATAGCAAGTCTTTTAATAAAATAAGCAACTCCATATGCTTGTACTGTGCAGGCCTTTAAAACACAGAGATTTTAAATTTGTGTGCATTTTTCATGTATCGTAATGTTTGTCTGCCCGCTGGTGTAATATCAGTGATTATAGGGTGATCGCTCTGCCTGTCACTGTGCAAGTGGGGATGAGAATTGGGACATGCACATTATCTTACACACACACTGGGCTGTGTTTGGGAACGAAATACATTCTATGCTGACACTGGTATGCAATGCGGCTGATTGGGGGGAAGTGCGGCGGGCGGACACTCTGATTGCACGGCATCCCTGTCAATCATCCGCATCTTACACTGGGATTGGTGGATTCCTCTCCCAGAGGTATTTAAGTGATAATGTCCGGCTGTAGATCACGCCCTCAGAGGAAGTCCGATAACGACGAAAAGTCAGGGCAGTGATCTACAGACCGGAAGTTACGTGTGTGCGCCTCAGACGTGCCCTCCAGAGCAAACAGGATATCGAATTGCTGTTCTATGCAGCAGGGAGGATCAGTTCCGGAGGAAACCGCACGGAGACAGGCATAGTGACACACACTATTTGTAATGCATATGATTAATTCATTGATGGTACGCATTTTGTATGAGGGGGGAGGTTGTGCATCTAAATAAAAAGCTTTTTAAAAAAAACAATATCACACTATTGCAATACCCCTTTGTTTTTGTGAGGACAAATGAGTGCATGATCCAGCCGATTACTGCAGAGGAGATTGAACGTGGGAGGAACACTAATGCATAAGTGGTTTATTGAAAGGCTTGTTTTGACCGTTGGTCTGGTGAGTGTATCCCCAAAGGGGAGTTTTATTCCGCACGTGGTGAAGAATTGATTGAAGTATACGGTGGAAGCTGTCACTATTTTTATCCAAGGAAGCACTACGCGGAAATATCTCTTTAAAACTAGACTGTATTTTTACCATATAGTCCTGGGTGACAACAAGGACAAAAGCGCTGCTGCAATAGTATACGGACTGAGCCAGTACCTATAGTGTGTTTGTGTCAGCACCCATAGGACTTATAGTGTGTTTATGGCAGCACACATAGGTCCTATATTTCCTTTTCAGCAGCACACATAGTACCTATAGTGTGTTTGTGTCAGCACCCATAGGACTTATAGTGTGTTTGTGGCAGCACACATGGGTCCTATATTTTCTTGTCAGCAGCACACATAGTACCTATAGTGTGTTTGTGTCAGCACCCATAGGCTTTATAGTGTGTTTGTGGCAGCACACATAGGTCCTATATTTCCTTTTCAGCAGCAAACATAGTACCTATAATGTGTTTGTGTCAGCACTCATAGGACTTATAGTGTGTTTGTGGCAGCACACATAGGTCCTATATTTCCTTTTCAGCAGCACACATAGTACCTATAGTGTGTTTGTGTCAGCACCCATAGAACTTATAGTGTGTTTGTGGCAGCACACATAGGTCCTATATTTTCTTGTCAGCAGCACACATAGTACCTATAGTGTGTTTGTGTCAGCACCCATAAGACTTATAGTGTGTTTGTGGCAGCACACATAGGTCCTATATTTCCTTTTCAGCAGCAAACATAGTACCTATAATGTGTTTGTGTCAGCACCCATAGGACTTATAGTGTGTTTGTGGCAGCACACATAGGTCCTATATTTCCTTTTCAGCAGCACACATAGTACCTATAGTGTGTTTGTGTCAGCACTCATAGGACTTATAGTGTGTTTGTGGCAGCACACATAGGTCCTATATTTCCTTTTCAGCAGCACACATAGTACCTATAGTGTGTTTGTGTCAGCACCCATAGGACTTATAGTGTGTTTGTGGCAGCACACATAGGTCCTATATTTTCTTGTCAGCAGCACACATAGTACCTATAGTGTGTTTGTGTCAGCACCCATAAGACTTATAGTGTGTTTGTGGCAGCACACATAGGTCCTATATTTCCTTTTCAGCAGCACACATAGTACCTATAGTGTGTTTGTGTCAGCACCCATAGGACTTATAGTGTGTTTGTGGCAGCACACATAGGTCTTATATTTTCTTGTCAGCAGCACACATATAGTACCTATAGTGTGTTTGTGTCAGCACCCATAGGACTTATAGTGTGTTTGTGGCAGCACACATAGGTCCTATATTTTCTTGTCAGCAGCACACATAGTACCTATAGTGTGTTTGTGTCAGCACCCATAGGACTTATAGTGTGTTTGTGGCAGCACACATAGGTCCTATATTTTCTTGTCAGCAGCACACATATTACCTATAGTGTGTTTGTGTCAGCACCCATAGGACTTATAGTGTGTTTGTGGCAGCACACATAGGTCCTATATTTTCTTGTCAGCAGCACACATAGTACCTATAGTGTGTTTGTGTCAGCACCCATAGGACCTACAGTGTGTTGTGAGCACACATAGGAGCTCTATTTTTTATACAATATACACTACCAACTACAATGGCTGGAAGACCGCCAAGGAGAGGCAGACCGTCCCAAGGCAAGAACACAGGGCAAGCAGGCTCTGTTTCTAGAGACAACAGTGCTGGTCGTGGACGTGGTCGTGCATCGTCATCAGCACGTGGCCATGGGACACGCTTGTCTTTGTTTTCGGCAGCTGGACATGTTGAGCCGCATCATGCCGAAGGCTTGGTAGAATGGATGACCAAGCCCTCCTCATCCTCCTCATCCTCTATCACCCAGGCTCAGGGTACTGGCAGAGCAGCTGCCAACGCGTACTCAATGGCATCATCAGCCACCCCTTCCCTAGACCCACCATGTCCTCCTGAGGAGTCCCCCGAACTGTTTGAGCACAGTGTTGGGTACATGCTCCAGGAGGATGCCCAACGATTCGAAGGCTCGGATGATGATACCCAGCTTGAGGAAGGCAGTAGTGTGCGCGCAGAGAGAGGGGATGCTGAAGGACAGCAATCTGGCAGTAATGTTCCACCAGCTGCAGCTTACTGCCAGGTTTTCTCTAGTGGTGAAGAGGGAGGGGATGATGAGGTCACTGACTCCACGTGGGTGCCTGAAGGGAGAGAGGAGGAGGAGGAGGAGGAGGATGCGGCGGCACATGTCCAACGAGGCAGGATGCCCCCTGGAGGCCAGCTAGAGGCCAGCACACCAACTGTATCACACCGCCGAGCTCCGCCTGTGCAGGGCGCTGCCTCTGCACGTTATCACAATAGTTCTTTGGTGTGGGCCTTTTTTGAGACGAGTGCATCAGATCGCACCACTGCTATTTGCAATATTTGTCTCAAGCGTATCTCGCGTGGCCAAAACATCAGCCGCTTGGGCACCACAAGCATGACCAGACATATGTCGACCTGCCATGCAGCTCGTTGGCAAGCACACATAAAAGACCCACACCAAAGAACAAAGCGGACCTCTCCTTGCTCCTCATCAGCTGGGATCTCCATCCCCACTATATCTTTAGTCCTCTCTGAAAGCTGCTCTGAGAGGACTGAAGGTGTAGAATTAGGTGTGTCACAACCAAGTACTTGCAGTACACCGACGTCCGATTGTAGCAGGCAAATTTCCCTGCCCCAGCTGCTGGACCGTCGAAAGAAGTATACTCCCAGCCATCCACATGCCCAGCGGTTGAATGCTAGCTTGGCTAAATTGCTAGCACTTCAACTGCTGCCTTTTCAGTTGGTAGACTCGGCCCCCTTCCGTGAGTTTGTTCAATGTGCGGTTCCTCAGTGGCAGGTTCCCAAACGCCACTTTTTCTCACGGAAGGCGATTCCGTCTCTCTACCGGCATGTGGAAGGCAATGTCCATGCCTCGCTGGACAGGGCGGTTAGTGGTAAGGTGCATATTACCGCTGACTCATGGTCCAGCAGGCATGGACAGGGACGTTATCTGTCTTTCACGGCCCATTGGGTCACTCTATTGGCAGCTGGGAGGGATGCAGGACAAGGTGCAGTAGTGTTGGAGGTTGTTCCGCCACCACGCCTCCAAAATGCTACTACTGGTTGTGACACACCTCCTCTCCTCCACCCCCTCCTCTTCTTCTTCCTCCATGGCCTCTTCGAGTGCTCTGTCCTCGGAACCAGCGGTGCTCCGTAGGCATACAAGGGGCTACGCGAGTACGCAGGCAAAAAATGCCATGCCGTGCTTGCGCTGGTGTGTTTGGGGGACAGGAGCCACACTGGGGCAGAGGTTCTGGCAGCTCTGCAGGGGCAGGCCGAGAGGTGGTTGACGCCACGCCAGCTTAAGCCAGGAATGGTGGTTTCTGACAATGGCACCAACCTCCTCTCCGCTCTGCGACAGGGGCAGCTCACCCATGTGCCCTGTATGGCTCACGTCCTCAACCTGGTGGTGCAGCGGTTCTTGGGCAGGTACCCAGGCTTACAGGATGTCCTGAGGCAGGCCAGGAAAGTCTGTGTGCATTTCCGCCGATCTTATAATGCCAGTGCTCGGCTGGCTGAGCTGCAAAAGGAGCTGAACCTGCCCAAGAACCGCCTAATATGTGACATGCCCACCAGGTGGAACTCAACGTTGGCCATGCTGCAGCGACTGCACATGCAGCAGAGGGCCTTCAATGAGTACCTTTGCGACTACGGCACCAGGACAGGGTCAGGGGAGCTTGGCTTTTTTTCCCCACGCCAGTGGAGCATGATCAGGGATGCATGCACTGTCCTCTCACCATTTGAGGAGGCCACGAGGATGGTGAGCAGTGACAGTGCATGCATCAGTGACACTGTACCTCTTGTCCACCTGTTGGAGCATACGCTGCATGGGATAATGGACAGGGCACTTGAGGCAGAACAGAGGCAGGAAGAGGAGGACTTCCTTGCCTCTCAAGGCCCCCTTTATCCAGACAGTGTTCCTTCTGTCCCACCCATCACAGAGGAAGAGGATGAGGAGGAGGAGGAGGATTGTGTGAGCATGGAGGTGGAGCCTGGCACTCAGCATCAGCATCAGCAGCAGCAGTCTTTTAGGGATGATGTACAGTCCCAACAAACCAGTGGACTTGTACGTGGCTGGGAGGAGGTGGCTGGCGATCATGTCGTCCTCAGTGACCCAGAAGACTCCGAACCGAATGCCTCAGCTAACCTACGTTGCATGGCCTCCCTGATCCTGCAAAGCCTGCGGAAGGATCCTCGTATTCTTCGGATCAAGGAGAGGGACCATTACTGGCTGGCCACTCTCCTTGATCCATGGTACAAGGGTAAGGTTGCGGACCTTATCTTGCCGTCGCAGAGGGAGCAGAGGATGAGACATCTCAGGGAGGCCTTGCAGAAAGGTCTGTGCAACGCGTTCCCAGAAACTGGGAGGTTACAAACTCCTAGTCCTGGACGACGAGTTGCTGAGGCTTCGGTCAGTAGCAGAAGGAGAGGTGGGGAAGGTGGACGTCTGACCGATGCGTTCAGACAATTTTTTAGTCCGCAGCCCCAAGGTATGATCGGTTCCAGCAACCATCGCCAGCGTCTGATATACATGGTGCAGGAATACCTAGGGGCAAGGTCAGACTTGGACACCTTTCCCACTGAAAATCCTCTGGCTTACTGGGTCTTGAGGATGGATCACTGGCCAGAGCTTGCACAGTATACAATTGAGCTACTGGCCTGTCCTGCATCCAGCGTTCTTTCCGAACGCACATTCAGTGCTGCTGGAGGATTTGTCACCGATCACAGGGTGCGCCTGTCCACCGACTCGGTTGATCGACTGACCTTCATAAAAATGAATCAGTCTTGGATCACCACCAGCTACCAGGCACCTGAAGCGGATATAACTGAATAATTTATAATGTCACACCCCTTCAAGACTGCCTATGCTGATGCTGAGTGACTGTCCTGTTATGTTCACTGACTATACTCTTCCTCCTCCTCAATGATCCATTCCTTGATAGCTTGGAAGAACATTTTTGTTTCTGGGTGCCACCACACCAGTGCCTAAGGCACAATTTTTCAGCCCCTGTATAACAGGGGCGTGTAATTACAATTTTAAAAAAAAAATGCTTCGCAACAAGTCTGACTGCTGTGCTCCAAGTACAGTATCTGTGAGGGGTTGCAGTGTTGTGGCACCAACACCAGTGCCTAAGGCACAATTTTTCAGCCCCTGTTGGGGCTTGTAATTACAATTTTTAGGCAATGCTTTGCAACAGGTCTCATTGCTGTGCTCCAAGTACAGTATCTGTGAGGGGTTGCAGTGTTGTGGCACCAGCACCAATGCCTAAGGCACAATTTTTCAGCCCCTGTTTAACAGGGGCGTGTAATTACAATTTTTTAAGCAATGCTTCACAACACGTCTGACTGCTGTGCTCCAATTACAGTATCTGTGAGGGGTTGCAGTGTTGTGGCACCAGCACCAGTGCCTAAGGCACAATTTTTCAGCCCCTGTTGGGGCGTGTAATTACAATTTTTAGGCAATGCTTTGCAACAGGTCTCATTGCTGTGCTCCAAGTACAGTATCTATGAGGGGTTGCAGTGTTGTGGCACCAGCACCAGTGCCTAAGGCACAATTTTTCAGCCCCTGTATAACAGGGGCGTGTAATTACAATTTTTTAAAAAAAATGCTTCGCAACAGGTGTGACTGCTGTGCTCCAAGTACAGTATCTGTGAGGGGTTGCAGTGTTGTGGCACCAGCACCAGTGCCTAAGGCACAATTTTTCAGCCCCTGTTGGGGCTTGTAATTACAATTTTTAGGCAATGCTTTGCAACAGGTCTCATTGCTGTGCTCAGAGTACAGTATCTGTGAGGGGTTTCAGTGTTGTGGCACCAGCACCAATGCCTAAGGCCCAAATTTTCTGCCCTGTTCAACAGGTGCATGCAATTACAAATCTTGATCTAATAACTCACAGCAGGGCCCATTCCTGCGCCCACCAAGAGTAACTGTGAGGGCTTACAGTCTTGTGGCAACACCGTCCACCACCACCACCACCACCACCAAAGGCCCAATTTTTCTGCCCTGTTCAACAGGTGCATGCAATTACAAATCTTGATCTAATAACTCACAGCAGGGCCCATTCCTGCGCCCACCAAGAGTAACTGTGAGGGCTTACAGTCTTGTGGCAACACCGTCCACCACCACCACCACCACCACCACCACCAAAGGCCCAATTTTTCTGCCCTGTTCAACAGGTGCATGCAATTACAAATCTTGATCTAATAACTCACAGCAGGGCCATTCCTGCGCCCACCAAGAGTAACTGTGAGGGCTTACAGTCTTGTGGCAACACCGTCCACCACCACCACCAAAGGCCCAATTTTTCTGCCCTGTTCAACAGGTGCATGCAATTACAAATCTTGATCTAATAACTCACAGCAGGGCCCATTCCTGCGCCCACCAAGAGTAACTGTGAGGGCTTACAGTCTTGTGGCAACACCGTCCACCACCACCACCAAAGGCCCAATTTTTCTGCCCTGTTCAACAGGTGCATGCAATTACAAATCTTGATCTAATAACTCACAGCAGGGCCTATTTCTGCGCCCACCAAGAGTAACTGTGAGGGCTTACAGTCTTGTGGCAACACCGTCCACCACCACCACCACCACCACCAAAGGCCCAATTTTTCTGCCCTGTTCAACAGGTGCATGCAATTACAAATCTTGATCTAATAACTCACAGCAGGGCCCATTCCTGTGCCCACCAAGAGTAACTGTGAGGGCTTACAGTCTTGTGGCTACACCAACATCTAATGGGGCAAATTTCTGCAGAGTATATACGGCAGGCCCCTACTTTCAAACATCCAACTTACAAACGACTCCTACTTGCAAACGGAAAGAGAAAACAGGAAGTGAGAGGAAATCTACCCCTAGGAAGGGAAATTCGATCCTGTTAGATTTAATTTGGGAAAAAGGTATCTCCTCTCTACTGATGCTTTATCACCAATCCTTGTTTCAATTAAAACCCCACTTTTCCAAAAAACATTGGTCATTGGGACGGAAAGTGAGGTAAAATGTTCTGAACAGATGTGCAAAGACAGCAAATGTTACAGGGGTGATAACCCCTCCCTATGTTCTCCAAAAAGCTTAAAAATAGATTTTTTGGGGATGGAGCTACACTTCATAATGTACCTGTTCAGATTCTACTTAAGAACAAATCTACAGTCCGTGTCTTGTTTGCACCGCCTGTATACTGCTGTTCAGAGTATATAGGGTTGTAGGTATAGGGTTTTATTTTGGGTGCGGGGTCCCCCTTAATATCCACACAAGACCCAAAGGGGCTGGGGTGAGGGGGGGGGGGGGTGATGGGGTAGCCATGCCATTTTTCAAAAGGATTTTCAGCCATATGGCCAGGAAAAAAGACATGACATTAAAGCCACAAGTGGTTTTAAATGGCTTCTTTTTTTCATTTACAAATGTCATTTTGTGCAGGGACAGTTCTAAACACGGGAAACACATGCCACTTCACAGGCATACTTTAGACACCCCCCAGGTACCATATTTAAAGGAAAATTTCACTTTTTTTTTTTCACTTTATGCATCATTAAAATGACTGCTCCCGAAAAAACTTTAGTTTTTAAAAGTTCTTTTTGCATTGATATATGTCCCCTGGGGCAGGACCCGGGTCCCCAAACCTGTTTTATGACATTAACATGCATATTGGCCGTTGTAATTAGCAATTTTGATTTCGAACGTTCGCGTCCATTGTAACGAATAGGGTTCGAAAATTTGCGCGAACTTTCGGTCCGTTCGAAGGTTCTGGTGCGAACCGAACCCGGGGTGATCGGCTCATCCCTAGTGGACGATATACCACTTGACCTTCCTACAGTATGTTCTAGTTTGCAATATGATACTCTTCTCGTCATTGTAAGGACCCTTTTACATGGGGTGGATCACTGCTGAGCAGGTTGATGGCTTGTCTGTGTGCGCTCCACTTTTGCAGAGCATTAAGAAATGTCATCAGCACACCAAGGATACCTCAAAAGGGCCCAAAGCTTTATTCACATGGTCACATAATACACATACCGCAACGTTCCGGAGCCACGCAGGGCCCCTTCATCTACAGTTTCCAGCTTGTGGTCATTACAGCACCCAGCATTTCTGAACAGTAATTTTCAGGAATGTGTGGGTGGATGATTTTGCATTTGGACTTATGCAGAGCTGACACAGACACAGTCCGATGTCCTCTATTGGTGATCAGATGTAAATGGACTGCCTGTCTGTTTACACCCAGCTGTCATCCGATCCGCCAGATGGATGGGGAACAGATCCCTCATCTGTCAGTTTTTGGCAGATAGGATCCGAACTAATCAGATGTCGGTGGATGTCAACAGACACATGTCTGTTGATATCTGCCACTCCATAGAAGGCGATGGATTGTCCGATCCAGTCCACCTAAAAAAAACTGACAGGCGGACCCACTCGGTTCACCCCTGTGAAAGGGGCCTAGCAAGACAGACTTGGTTTTTGTTTGCCGTGTTTCTTTGTTCTTTCAATAAACTCTGATTGAACACAACATTGTTGAATTTTGGGTGAAAACATTGAAAAATAGATTCTTTAATGTGTTGTGTTCTTTTATAAAAATACAGCTTGCTGGATTTTTTTATGCGGCTCCAACAAGTATATGTTCAATAGGGTTTAATGATATGACATGTATGTAATTCAGAGGATCAGAAACAAGATAGTTAGTATAATCTACACACTTTCCTTTACCCTCTCCTCCTAGTGGATCCCCAGTTGACTAAAACGCATTTTAAGCTAAATGACTGAGACAAACAGAAAGCTCTGCTAGTACAGTGGGCTTTTAGTAAATCAGTCCCTTGGCATCTGAAGGAGTTACTGAATTGATGTAAAAAATGAAAATGTACTTTCTATGGAAACATTGATTAAATTCAAAGCTTCTTGACTGGTGATTTAAATCTGCCTGAGCTCCCATAGATCTTGCCATCTGTGATGTGTCATCTATTTCATATTCTGATGCTGCCCTGAAAAACCTCAGTCTCTTGTTGTCTCTTGCGCTGAGGAAACTGTGATAATTTCTTAGCTGTTTTAGCACCTATAAATTATGGTTTCTAGAACACCTCTGTATGTAGAGAGACAATTGTTCCAGACTAAAGAGGATGCATGCATGAATATTAAAATTACCACCAGGGATGGAGGCTTGCACGTACTGTGTAAACACTAGCTTGAATAGCAAAGCACATTAGCAAGCACTTCCATTAATTAGACTAATATGATCTAATAAGTAGTAATCTGCCTGGAAATTTCAATTAGTTTATGATGAAATGCTCTGTTTTTATTGAGATAAACGATGTAGGAAAAAGCTCTACGATCTGTTATGAGCCTGAAATTAGAATAACTGCATTATTTGGAAATATAGGATTGCCTGTGTATAGTTTAGAATAAATAATATAAAATACTTCCTAACTTAAAGTGATTGTAAAGTCAAACATTAGAAAAAAACAAACAAACCAACAAACATGATATACTTACCTAATTTGTGCAATAGAATTGCACAGAGCGCCCCCTATCTTCCTCATCTGTGGTCCCCCACCGGTGCTCCTGGCTCCTCCTCTTCTCAGTGTGCCACCATAAAAAGCTGATTCCTATGGTGGCGCACCTTCAGACTTGATCCTGCGTCCATTCAGCCGAAATCTCGCACATGCGCAATCGTATGCTATCCAAGCCTCTATCTCGAGCTGCTTGTTTGTGTGGATGCCTCTGAAATGTCCTGGTTCACTCCCCCTGTGTGACGTCTCACAGTCACAAGGGGAGAACCAGGAAGCAGACGGGGAAGCCAGAGTATCGCGAGGCTCCCGTGCTTTGCCGTTAACAGGGGAAATAACACTGTTGACATGGAAATGGCACACAGCATGCCACACATCGAACGACAGAATGCGAATGCGTTGGTGACGTCATAATCGATTCAAGAAAGGATTGTGAGAAGATTTTACAAGTAAGTGAGATTTCACAGGCACCGATCAGCAGCATTATCAATGCAGATTACAATAACCTAAGTTGAAATAGAGGGTTTACAACCACTTTAAAGAAAACCTGTAGAGAGGTTGTTGCATAAATTCTCATTTTTTAAATGCTAGTTGCCTGCCTGTTTTTTTTTTTTTTTTTACTGATGTTACTGAGTTAGAACCCATACACACTATTAGATTTTCTGAAGATTTTTGTCCTCAGATTTATCAAAACCATATAATATGAGGTCAAACCTTAATGCTGCGTACACACGATCGGATTTTCCGATAACAAATGTTGGATGTGAGCTTGTTGGCGGAAAGTCCGACCATGTGTACACAAGTCCGTTGGACCAAAGTCCACGCATGCTTGGAATCGAGTACGAGTCTTGTAAAACTTGCGTTCATAATGGAGATATCACATGATTAGCAGAAGGAGCCCAAAGGGTGGCGCACTGGCTATTGAACTTCCTTTTTATTGTCCCGTCGTATGTGTTGTACGTCACCACATTCTTGACATTCAGAATTACTGACAACATTTGTGTGACCGTGTGTATGCAAGACAAGTTGGAGCCAACATCCTTCGAACAAAAATCCTCGGTTTTGTTGTCAGAAAGTCCGATCGTGTTTACTGGGCATAAGAGCTTTAATTTGTATGCAATCAGGCAGGCCCTTGGACTACATGGTTTTGGTAAATCTGAAGGGAAAAATCTAAAGGCCCATACACACGGTCAGAAAATCAGAAGATAAACTTTGATCGCTGTGCCGCATACACACGATCGCACATTACGACAACAAGATCCATGGGATTTTTTCCAACGGATGTTGGCTCAAACTTGTCTTGCATACACACGGTCGCACAAAGTTGTCGGAATTACCGAACGTCAAGAATGCGGTGACGTACAACACGTACAACGGGCCTATAAAAGGGAAGTTCAATACCAAGTGCGCCACCCTTTGGGCTCCTTCTGCTAATCTTGTGTTTATCTCTTGTTAGTAGAAGTTTAGTGAGAGACTATCGCTCTTTTCAGACTCGTGCTGTGTATCTGGATTTCAGTGCGTGTAGTCAGTTTGTAACTGTTTTATCAGTGCGTTCTTGTCTGCTCGTGTCTGATTTTCAGCTTGCGCTACTCAGGCCTTTCAGTGAGTTCTGTTATGCCCCGTACACACGATCGGATTTTCCAACGGAAAATGTCCTATCGGACAATGTTGTCGGAAATTCCGACCGTGTGTAGGCTCCATCGGACTTTTTCCATCAGATTTTCCGACGGACAAAGTTTTATCTGCTGCTCTCAAATTTTCCGACAACAAAGTCCTATCGGACTTTTTCCGATCGTGTGTAGCGAATTCCGACGGACAAAGTGCCACGCGTGCTCAGATCACATTACAAGACCAAAGCTATTGGCTACTAGCCTCTACGTAGTCCCTTTGTAGGCAACAAACGTCACCACGTTCAGAATGATCGGATTTTCCGACAACTTTGTCCGACCGTGTGTATGCAACACCAGTGTCGGACAAAATCCGTCGGAAAAAATCCGATGGATTTTGTGGTCGGATTTTCCGACCGTGTGTACGGGGCATTAGTTTGTTCTGACCAGCCGACCGTTTTGAAGCCATGTTGCGGTTACATACTCATCGTTGAGTTTTTGCTATGCAGGGGCTTGGTGTTGGGGTTCTTGATTTTGACCCAAGCCCAGTCCATGAACAGGGTAGGGAGGTGTTCATGGACCAAGAATTGGTTACTCCAGCTTCACCAATTCTCTCACGTGAGAAGAATCCTGATGATTTCAGGAATTATCTCCGGATGGCGGACCCCGTTTTTCACCGTTTGTTGGCTTTGCTGTCCCCTTATATTAGCAGGCAGGACACCTGCATGCGGCAAGCCATCACTCCCGAACAGAGGTTAGTCGCCACGTTGCAGTACTTGGCGACAGGGAGAAGTCTGCAGGACGTCAAGTCCTCGACAAGCATCTCCCCCCAGGCTCTGGGGATCATTATTCCAGAGACCTGTTCTGCCATCATTCAGGTCCTGCAGAAGGACTATATTAGGGTAAGTTTTCTCCTTTAACATCACATTCAATGTATTTAATGTTTGCTAATGTATTGTATTTCTTTCCTCATTCCCTAATTACCATGATTGTAATATGCTGTGAATGTCCCCTTTGTCCTCATGCATGCTTTTTTGTCCTTCATGCATATTTGTCTTCACTAACCTCCCCCAGCATGCTATCCTGGGCCCATACACACCTAGCCTAGTCACCTAACAATGTATTTTGTCAGCTCCATAGTAGTGCTGTACTCTAAACGCCCCCTAAAATGTGTACAAATGGTATTTGAGAGAGGATTTTTTGGGGGTCCCAAAATCATTTGGAACCCTCCCTCCCCCCAACCGCTAAGTCGACCGATACCAATCCTCTGCTGACTTTTACAAACCCATACACACTATACCTACCTCTTTTGTGGTCATATTTATGGATGAATTCCCCAACACATGTGTGGCTTAATCCACTGGTTAGGGCACCCCTGAACCCTTGGGACTTGAATTTAGTTCTGTCAGCATTATAGAAACAGCCTTTTGAGCTGATACAACATATTCCTTTGGTCCTTTTGACAAGGAAGCTAGTTTTTCTGGTAGCCATTTCTTCTGCAAGAAGGGTATCAGAGTTGGCGGCTCTTTCTTGTAAAGAGCCATATTTAATCGTTCACAAGGATAGAGTAGTATTGCATCCTCATCCTAGCTTTCTGCCAAAGGTTGTTTCAGGTTTTCACCTAAACCAGGATATTGTTTTACCTTTTTCCCAGAACCCTGTTCTAAGGAAGAAAAGTCACTACACTCTTTGGATGTAGTGAGAGCAGTTAAGATCTATTTGAAGGTGACTGCTCAGATTTGAAAAACAGATGTTTTGTTTGTGTTGCCTGAAGGTCCTAGGAAAGGACAGGCAGCATCGAAATCCACTATTGCCAAATGGATCCTCAGGTAATTATTCAAGCTTATGGCTTGAAGAAGAAGGTTCCACCTTTTCAGGTCAAAGCGCACTCCACCAGGCCTGTTAGGGCTTCGTGCGCAGTGCATCACCAAGCCTCCATGGCTCAAATCTGCAAGGCTGCAACCTGGTCTTCAGTCCATACATTCACCCGATTCTATCAGGTGGATGTAAGAAGGCATGAGGATATCGCCTTTGGGCGCAGTGTGCTGCAGGCAGCAGTATAGGTCCTCAGGTCTGATTGCACCCTACTTTTGTTTATGTCCCCTCCCCTCAGGTGGCATTGTTCTGGGACATCCCATACAGTTATTACTGTGGCTCTGTGACCCGTGATGTACAATAAAGAAAATGTAATTTTTATAACAGCTTACCTGTAAAATCCTTTTCTTGGAGTACATCATGGGACACAGAGGTCCCTTTCCTCTTTCTGGTTACACATATATTGCTTTGCTACACAACTGAGGTACTCCCGGTAAGGGGAGGGGTTATATGGGGAATGAAACTTCCTGTTTAGGGTGTGCAAGTGTCCACCACCTGAAGGTGCCATATAACCCATACAGTTATTACTGTGGCTCTGTGTCTCGTGATGTACTCCAAGAAAAGGATTTTACAGGTAAGCTGTTATACAAATCCTATTATTTGAACAATGTCTATATTTCAAATTATAGACATTGTTCTTGTCTTCACATTTTAAAGCGGTTTGGTACTCCAAAAATCTTCTTTAGCTTATTAAAAGCAGTTAGTAAAGCTGATGCACCAATGACCATTAAAAAAAAAAAAATTATTTAACTTACCTGACAGATTTTTCCTCTGGCTTCCGGTCTGTCCTCCCGTGGGAGTAGGCGTGTTTTCGGCTATCCCCCGGCTCCGCAATGACTTCTGGGAGCTGTTCTGCAATCCTCCCATGAAGCCACGGGGGACGCCGTCAGCACGAAATCTCGAGAGATTTCGGCCGGTGTGATGGCAACCAGAAATTTTACGAACCGAGCATGCGCGGGATGCGGCATGCGCGGGATCGATCGGTGAATGCTGGGAGCGCAGCATTCACCGCATCCTGGAAGTAAATGCTTGTGCCCACAAGCAAGATGGAATCGTCCAGCAAGATATTTTATATGTTATCCAAACGGACAGAATCGGCGATCGGCGGGGAGAAGAACTGCAGCAGGTAAGTGACATGTTATGTATGTCTATATTTCACACTGATTGGGGAAAAAAAAAAACGTATTTTCGGCGGAATCCCGCTTTAAATACAGTCAATATTCAGTATTCTGCTGTAAGACTAGTCCTGCAATGCAGCTTCTGCAAAGCAGGGGTATCTATGCAAAATTACTTAGTATGATTTTGAATTGAGTGATAATTATACTGGTAGGGTCCCTGCTGTTGTTACTAGTGATTTTAAAATATGGAATCGTTAGCTACTTTCCTGTGTGCATAGAACTGTTTCACCATGAGCAGGATGACTTCTGGTTTCCGCAGTAATGATGAGGTTAATGGAAAATGTCATATCTTTTTAATTCCCCTTGCTCTTGAGACACATCTTGGCAAACTTTACTTACCTGGGTGTGATAGTTTGTTTGCACAATTTATAAATTCATGAAATAATGAACCTATTGATTGTTCTGGATGGTGTATAAATTTTGTGCGAGTCTCTCCAGATTAGTTTTCATACTTATAAATTAAACCTCCAACATATAAATCGCTCAAAGCCTGTCAGATTAATCAAGAGTAAGTTATGGGTACACAAGACATTTAAAACGCTGTGATAAATCTGTATATGCGGAGTAAGCTTATTGCTGGTAAGGAATAAAACCAATACTCAGAGACTACCTTGCACATAGAGAATGGATTATTCAAGTAGATGTCTGTCCATTTTAAATACTAGATGTGCAAATTAGAAGGAAAAATGTGGTGTAGGGATTGGCAAACTTTCCAGTTACACTTTTTAAAGAGAAGTATGGCCAAAGCTTTTAGGTCAGACTTCTCTTCTGGGTCACTAGATTGCACTTATTTTTGCACTCCTGTAACCCAGAATTATCGATAATAGGCTAAAGCCTGCTATTGATTTACGTCACAATGCCTCTTGTAAGACTTTGGTGATTAAACTCAAGCGGTAGGTGTGTTTACAATAAATTCTGCCAGTCCGAAACTGTATTTTAAGGGCATGGCAGCCCACATTTATTTAAAAGCAAGTCAAAGTTCATACAGATAACTCTTCCCACGCAGGGGGTTCTCACCATCACTGCAAAGACATACCATTCAGCCTTCTGGCTCTCTTGTGGCAGCTTTGCTGCTCTGAGTACCTTTGCAGGGTCTTTCTGACCATCAAACACCTTTTGGTCTTCCTGACCATCAAACACATCCCAGTGGTATGTGCAGACGCTGAATTTAGCTCCCTAGCTGCGTGCGTCCCTCCTGGATGCTCTCTACAGCCTCCTGGATGCTCTCTGCAGCCTCCTGGCTGCTCCTGTCCCACATGGACTACCTATCAGGCATGGGTCTTCCTCTGTCCCAACCTGCCCTTGAAGCATGTCAGCATCTAACACAGCTCCCCTCAGAAGGACTTGGGCCCCCAAGCGATGTGGGAGGGTGGGGCTCTGGCTCTATTATAAAGCCAGCATACACCTGAATAATCAGTGTGCTTGCTTCTCTCAAAATCTGACATAAACCATCATTTTACCGAGTAGCACGTGGTCATGCTGCTACACTCTTCAGTCTCTGCAGTGATTGTCATTAGGTAGCTAGGCGTATCCTGACAAAATGGTCAGTTACTCCTGCCTAGAGATGGGAAGGCCTGGAAAAAAAATGAAAAATTGTGAAATAAACATTTTTTCCAGTTTTTTTCAAATACGTTTTTTTTCCGGAAAATTTTAAAAAAGTGTGGAATTTGTTCTTTTACAATGATAAATAATACATCTATGACATGGTATTTAAACTATATAACACAAAGATCTTAATGGAATATTTCTGAGACTTTATGTAAAGTCCCTAAATTATTGCAAGTTCTCTCAGCTAAAGACAAATACATCCTGAAACACAATTCAGGTAACATTGTACTTCTCAATGCAGTTCTCAAACAAGAAAAATATGCACTTCTGCCACTAGGGGGCCCTGCAGGGGAAAGGCTGCAGTTTAGTTTGCTTGCGGACTCCATCTTGTACCGCCTACAGTTGGGTGATTGTTGGGTGATTGTTGGGATACAGGAGATGATAGTTAATTGACAGGTAAAAGGGTAAATTTGTCTGACAAGTTCATTTAGCTTTATAACCTATAGTTATAGTCTCGTCAGTAAATTGTTTTTTCTTTTCCTCTTATCAGTAAATTGGTAAGACCACCATCTACACCATCTACACGCAATTTGCAAATATCGTGAAAATAAATATTCTTTTCCAAATGCTACAAGGTTGACAAAACACAGCCAGAGGTGCCCTAAAGACAATAAAAATACTCTATGGAATAAAATGAGGACAATAACGAAGGTGCAAGTAACTTTTCCCTCCAGAGTTCCCATTCCAGAAACACTATTTCTGCTGCTTCTGGGTCATCAAAAGTGTTTCTTCACCAGTAGCATCTTCAAGTAAGGAATTTTTAAAAACCACTGTTTTCCAAAAATACACAATACCTTCATTTATAGATAACATTTTTAGGCGAACATTGATCAAGCTCTTGCAAGAGTAATACTGTATATACAGCAGGGCTCAAAATTTCAAGTCCTGAGCTACTAGCCAGGTCTCAAGGGTTACTCGCCACCAATTGCCCCACCCAACCCCTACCCTGCCCCGTCCCTAATCACGCCATCAAAAATTATCTCATGAAATGACACTTAAATGTTTTATGCAGTTAAGTTACAAAAATAAATATTAACAAGAATTTCATCAGTTCCCCTCAGCAGTGCCTTACCAGTGCCCATCAATGCAGGCTCACCTGTGCCCATCATTGCAGCCTCACCGTGCATTGCAGCCTCACCGTGCCCAACATTGCAGCCTCACCGTGCCCAACATTGCAGCCTCACCGTGCCCAACATTGCAGCCTCACTGTGCCCCACATTGCAGCCTCACCGTGCCCCACATTGCAGCCTCACCGTGCCCCACATTGCAGCCTCACCGTGCCCCACATTGCAGCCTCACCGTGCCCCACATTGCAGGATCACCGTGCCCCCATTTGCAGGATCACCGTGCCCCAAATAGCAGCATCACTGTGCCCCCATTTGAAGGATCACTGTGCCCCAAATAGCAGCATCACTGTGCCCCCATTTGCAGGATCACTGTGCCCCAAATAGCAGCATCACTGTGCCCCCATTTGCAGGATCACTGTACCCCAAATTGCAGCCTCACTGTGCCCCCATTTGCAGCTTCACTGTGCCCCCATTTGCAGGATCACTGTACCCCAAATTGCAGGATCACTGTGCCCCCATTTGCAGCATCACTGTGCCCCCATTTGCAGCATCACTGTGCCCCCATTTGCAGCATCACTGTGCCCCCATTTGAAGCATCACTGTGTCCCCATTTGAAGCATCACTGTGCCCCCATTTGCAGCATCACTGTGCCCCCATTTGCAGCATCACTGTGCCCCCATTTGAAGCATCACTGTGCCCCCATTTGAAGCATCACTGTGCCCCAAATTACAGCCTCACAGTGCCCCCATTGCAGCCTTGTCAGGGCGGAGGAAGTGAGAGGGCGGCCGGATCATGATGAGTTAGAAGAGAGCCGAGCGGTAATACACGCCGTATCAGCTGACATTAAAACTGTCTCCGCTCAGTCTCACACAGCCCCGCCTCCTCTTAACCCCGCGCCTGTAATAGACATTGGACCTGCGTTCTGTCTATTACAGGCGCAGGGTTAGGAGGAGGTGGGGCTGTGTGAGACTGAGCGGAGACCGTTTTAATGTCAGCTGATACGGCGTGTATTACCGCTCGGCGATCCCGCGGCTCTCCTCTAACTCCATGGCACTCTTCCACCGGGAGAACAGCTCCCGGTCAACTCCCCTCAACCGGCGGTGCTCGCCCCCCCCAATCCCAGGCAGCCCAGCTCCTCGCCAGCCCTCATTTTCTACTCGCAAAATGCGAGTAGGCGAGCAGAAAATTTGAGGGCTGTATACAGTATCTCACAAAAGTGAGTACACCCCTCACATTTTTGTAAATAATTTATTATATCTTTTGATGTGACAACGCTGAAGAAATTACACTTTGCTACAATGTAAAGTAGTTTTGTTTAACAGTGTGAATGTGCTGTCCCCTCAAAAAAATTCAACACACAGCCATTAATGTCTAAACCGCTGGCAACAAAAGTGAGTACACCCCTAAGTGAAAATGTCCAAATTGGGCCAAAAGTGTCAATATTTTGTGTGGTCGCCATTATTTTCCAGCACTGCCTTAAACCTTTTGGGCATGGAGTTCACCAGAGCTTCACAGGTTGCCACTTGAGTCCTCTTCCACTCCTCCATGATGGCATCACAGAGCTGGTCGATGTTAGAGACCTTGCGCTCCTCTACCTTCCATTTGAGGATGCCCCACAGATGCTCAATAGGGTTTAGGTTTGGAGACATGCTTGGCCAGTCCATCACCTTTACCCTCAGCTTCTTTAGCAAGGCATTGGTCGTCTTAGAGATGTGTTTGAGGTCGTTATCATGTTGGAATACGGCCCTGCGGCCCAGTCTCCAAAGGGAGGGGATCATGCTCTGCTTTAGTATGTCACAGTACATGTTGGCATTCATGGTTCCCTCAAGGAACTGTAGCTCCTCAGTGTCGGCAGCACTCATGCAGCCCCAGACCATGACACTCCCACCACCATGCTTGACTGTAGGCAAGACACACTTGTCTTTGTACTCCTCACCTGATTGCCGCTACACATCCTTGACACCATCTGAACCAAATAAGTTTATCTTGGTCTCATCAGACCACAGGACATGGTTCCAGTAATCCATGTCCTTAGTCTGCTTGTCTTCAGCAAACTGTTTGCAGGCTTTCTTGTGCATCATCTTTAGAAGAGGCTTCCTTCTGGGATGACAGCCATGAAGACCAATTTGATGCAGTGTGCAGCGTTTGGTCTGAGCACTAACAGGCTGACCCCCTACACCTTCAACCTCTGCAGCAATGCTGGCAGCACTCATACATCTATTTCCCAAAGACAACCTCTGGATATGACGCTGAGCACATGCACTCAACTTCTTTGGTCGACCATGGCAAGGCCTGTTCTAAGTGGAACCTGTCCTGTTAAACTGCTGTATGGTCTTGGCCACCATGCTGCAGCTCAGTTTCAGGGTCTTGACAAACTTCTTATAGCCTAGACCATATTTACGTAGCCCAACAATAATTTTTTTCAGATCCTCAGAGAGTTCTTTGTCATGAGGTGCCATGTTGAACTTCCAGTGACCAGTATGGGAGAGTGAGAGCGATAACACCCCTTTTAACACACCTACTCCCTATTCACACCTGAGACCTTGTAACACTAATGAGTCACATGACACCGGGGAGGGAAAATGGCTAATTGGGCCCAATTTGGACATTTTCACTAAGGGGTATACTCACTTTTGTTTCCAGCAGTTTAGACATTTATGGCTGTGTTGAGTTATTTTGAGGGGACAGCAAATTTACACTGTTATACAAGCTGTACACTCACTACTTTACATTGTAGCAAAGTGTCATTTCTTCAGTGTTGTCACATGAGAAGATATAATCAAATATTTACAAAAATGTGAGGTGTGTACTCACTTCTGTATCACCATTGTCAGTAACTGAAAATGCATACTGGTAAGGTCTCATGTATAGGTGAAATTTTCTTAACATACACAGTCTTTATTATTTTATTTGTAATAAAAAATACAAAAAGCTAATTTTATTTACTAAATAAGCTGTACTTTTTTTTTTACAAGCACATATATTTTTTTACCCATAACCTGTCCCATAACCTGTCCATTAAAGATTCTGAAACAGTAGAAATCTCTCCTGTGCTCAATACGTGGTGCGACCAACTAAATAGAGCAATGCCTGCCATCTTGCAGCCCACCTCAGAATAATGGGTATTCATAGACTAAAAAGAGAAAGAAGAAGGGCGCACACTGACCTAGTGCATTACCACTGGTAAAGCTTTATTAAAGCTTTACCAGTGGTAATGCACCAGGTCGGTGCGCCCTCCTTCTTTTCTTTATCATTAAAGATTCTGGGCAACTTAGAAAGTTTAAAGGAACACACAAGATTCTAAGGATATAGGAGGCAGACAGCACAATTATTATATGACTCTATAGTTCTTGTACTACCATCTTAAAGCGGAGGGCCCCCCTGAAAAAAAAAATTACATAAAAAATGTCACCAAAAAATCTGAAAAAAATAAAAAATTAAAACATTTTTTTTTTTTAATTTACCAGAAATGGCTGTTGCTAGGCAGATCGTCCTAATCTGCCACTTCCTACACCGCAGTGATCTTCAGTCTTCTCCTCCTCACGTTGTCTTCTGGGGAATGGGGCGCGCTGTGTTCTGAGAACTGTGTGTGTCCCAGAACACAGCCGGCCATCCACAAAGCGCTGCGCGACTCACGCATACGCAGTAGGAAACGGGCATTGTAGCTGCAAAGCTCCACTGCCTGTTTCCCTTCGTTGGAACACAGCGCTTCCTCCTCGGTGGCTCCACCACGAGTCTTCTCCTACTCGGCATCATGGCAGCTTCACCTGAGTCTTCTCCTCCTCCTCGGTGGCCGATACGATTGGTCCGGCTCTCGGCTCATTGGGTCTCAGGACCCGCTTCCTGATTGGCTGGGAGGAGAATCAGGAAGACAATAGCAATATTAATTTGCTATTGTCACACAACTGGGTGGGCTTAGGGTGCAGTGCTCTGACCCCCGAGTCCACCCTTTTTTGAAGCCAATTAGAGCCTCTGGCTCTAATCACATGCTTCTAAAGAAAAAAAAAAAAACATTGCAATCCATGCGTCCAGTGCCCTGCATGTAGATTAGGGGCCGGAAGGATGGACGGGCCACCCCTGATGCAACAAGCATTAGTAAATGGGTAGGAAGGTATATTATAGGTATATTATAGTAAAGTATAGTATATTATGTTTTTTTGTTTCAACTTTTTTTTTACATTTCTCCAGTTGCTATCTGGTTTCTGGCTAAGCCAAAATTATGTCACACATCCCTTTATGGACATAACGGCAGATGGATTTCAGGCAGTAACTGCTACATGAATCATTTGCCCTCACAAATCAATGAATCAATGCTGTGGCTTTAAATGCTTGGAGGGGGTGCTTTTCACAGTGATTTCTTAGCAAAAAAAATTATGGAGCCATGGATGGATGGATGGGTGAGTTTGCTTTGAATATTAAAAATGAATTAAATTGCATTTTCAGTTCGTGGTGCTTAGATACAGTTTAGTTCTGCTTTAAGGCGGTTGTAAGGAGACATAAGATGAATTACACCAGTAAGTTGTTTGCATCATCATGTGCAGTATGATACATGATAGGCTTTACTGCCTCGTTCCGCTCCGTAATACCTCTTCTGTTTGGTAGCAAAACATTTCCTAAAACAGTAAAAGCTATGCCATTGACAAATTCTGGATGTGTAAGAATTCACAGACCCATAATCAGATGAATTGCATATTTTTTGGTAGTTAAAACTTAAAAGTGACGTCAGAAAAAGACAGAGTAGTCCATCGAGTCTACCCATTTTTTGGGGGGGGGTTATTGTTTTTTTGTTTTTTTTGTTAACTTTGTTGTCTGATTATAGATCTATGTTTATACCCAGAAATTTTAAAGCAGAACTTCTTTTTAAAGATGAAATATCACCACAGATTAAAAATTCTTATTAATTCCTTAAGGGGTCCAAGTGTACATGCCATTTAGCCCCATTCAGATCTTCTCTGTGGTTAAGAATAAAAACACATATTTGTTCTGTTTGCTCTAGCTGTTAGCTGCAGCCCAATTTATGGGTGCTTTCTATGGGGGAACTGCAGCAATTGCCCCTTGTCTTACACATTGTTGTTTAGCATTAGCAGACTGTACTCACAATAGTAGATAATTCAGGGCTGTAGGTGCATTTCAAGTCTTCCCCATAGGGTACAACAGCAGCAGCCAAAGCTAGGATTTCAGCAGGCAGTATGAAGATAAGGGAATGGAACAGGAGAAGGTGCTGATCACCAGCAAGCGTCTCTGTGTTCTGACTAACCAACAATTAGGCAGCACTCGCAGGGTGATTCATCTGCTGACTGATAGTAAGCATCCACTGCACTGTGCAATGGATATTTGTTAGCAGCCAGCTTGTTTTGTGATCTGTGCTGACCCCTTCCCTGCTGTGCTGAATGAGGATGCTTTCCTCCAGTGTGTGCCTGCTGGTGGAGACAAGTGCTGTCAATCAGACCTAATTATGTATATAATTTATTCGGGTGCAGCATGGTTGGACAGCGGTGGGAGAAGGAGGGTATTGCTGTCGACCACACCAGCTCAGCAACCACCGCACAGATCAGAAAGGGGTCAATGGTTATATGCACTTGGTCCCCTATGAGATTCAACAAGGTTTTTTTCATTTGCGATAATACATCTTCAGCAAGGTGTCCTTTCTCTGTACCAGTTATCTTTTGTGTCAGTGATTGCTCTCCTCCCCACTGTACTAATCTGTAATCTGCCTTGCCTTAATAGGCCACTGTATACCTCCTACTGTGTGATGCCAAAAGTCACACAGTCTCCTCCTGTGCAGGCTGGCTGTCGTTTATATGTCTCCTTACAGTTTTCAGGACTACTGAGAATAATGTAATGATGCCCTGCATTGCTCCCCCCCCCCGTCAACTGATTAGAATCGTTTTTCTATAGACATACACTTTAAGGGAACATTAACTTTCCTGCATAAAATATTTTAATTTTACATTTTTTTTTTTTTAATACCTATTGAGTAAATATAATAGTATTTAAGACTTACTAAGCTGTTAAATATTTCACAATTTTCTAGGACATTGATGTTCACTGTAAATTAATTTCATTTTATATTCATATAAAATATTTTTTATCACACAGCCAGTGCTACCCTTTTAAACTTCAAAACTGGTAATCTACTTGCCTTCTTGCTGAATCTCAATCCTAATACATTTCTGAAATGTGACATTTCATGTGTAGATCGTATTAAATAGTAAATCGTTTTTTCCCTATTCAGTGCACAAACCTTCAGGTAAAGCATAATTTCCATAATTGCATGCTAATAGAACGATAAAATAGTGCTAGGACTAACTAAACAGCTCTATCTGTACAACTAATTTAAAGACAAGCTTTCAACAAATGCCTAACCTTGCTAATTTTTCCTTGGATTTTTTTATTTAATTCACTTACTTAAGAAAACACATTTAGCCTGAAAAAAAGGCCAAGCTTCCCAGTATGAATGTTTTTACAAGTGTCTAGAAATACATATGAGTAATGTAAGGTTATAAACTTTCTTTTAATACGCAAAGAAAATCATTGTATGATAAAGTTTCCCTCAAGGTCACTAACTAACCATAAAATATAATATACAATTCAAGGTTTACAGCTATACTGTAATGTACAAGTTAGATTGCTGTTCTTTATTTCAAATGGGGAGGTGTTTGATGGGTATTACATCACTACTTTTCTGATACTCTACTTGTACCAGCAGCAAAATCAAAGAAAAATATGTAAGCATCACATCCTTAATTTAAAATGAATGTGTGAAAACAATAGTAAAGATGTACACACTTAGTGAAGATGTACACACTTAGTAAAGATGTACACACTTATGCAAGCATTAGCTTGTTGTCACGTACCTGGTGGTTGAGCCCACGGATGCAGGGAGCGGCGTCTCGTATACCTCCGGCTTGAGAACCCCTGGTAGAGTAGACAGGGGCTCGGAAGCACAAAGGGGCACAAGTGCCTGGCAGGTTGCAGATGCAGGGCTGGTCCGGACGTCTGGAATGCTGTAGGACGACCAGTAGAAGAGTAGGGCAGGAACCCTGTAGTAGCAGGCAGGCAGATGGAACTTGCGGATAGCCGGAAGAGACTGGAGTCCGGAACGGAAGCAGGTCACAGACAGGCCGGGTCAAACACAGGCAGACAGGTGCGGTACAAAATCAGCAGGCAAGGCGTAGTCGTGAAGCAGGCCGGGTCGTTAACAGGCGGACAGCAAGGTACCAAGGAACAGGCAGAAGAGATGTCAGGACAAGCCGGGATCGCAGACAGGCAGCAGGTACGGAAGGTCAGGAACAAGCCGGGTATTGGAATCAGGTATCAGAAGTCAGGTAGTATGCAGATAGCTAGTAGCTGTGGGTCACGGGAACGCTGTAGACTGGACAGCAAGATAGCATGGACAGGAACTTCCTTAAATAGCGCTCCTGGCGCCAAAACGGGCTCAAACAGCGTGCGCGCGCTCTCCCGCACGTGCGTGCGCGCGCTCCCACGCGCCCGCTGAGCGGCTTTTCTGCTGGATATGCCATAGCCGATTCTCCTGCCGGCAGAAAAAGATCCTGGACGCCTTTCTTGACATTGCCCCCCCCTAAGGGGCAGCCTCCGGATGCCCAACTGAACCATCTTACTTGGATGTGCATTATTAAATGCCCGGATCAGCCTCTTTGCGTGAATGTTGGATTCCGGTTCCCACGAATTTTCTTCCGGGCCGTACCCCTTCCATTTCACCAGGTACTGAACACGCCCACATCTCCTCCTACAATCCAGGATTGACTCAACCTCAAACTCCATTTCTCCATCAATGAGTACCGGTTCAGGAGGCCCCGTATTTCGGCCAACAAAAGGATCCGGGACAGTAGGCTTGAGCAGAGCTACATGGAAGACTGGGTGGATTCGGAATGACTCGGGTAGTTTTAATTTATAAGTCACACTATTGATTTTCTTTTCCACAGGGAAAGGACCCACAAACTTAGGGCCAAGCTTTTTAGAGGGACATGCCAACTTCAAGTTTAGTGTAGACAGCCAGACTTGGTCTCCGGGTTTCAAATTAAGTTCTCCCCTTCTTTTCCTGTCAAAGACCTCCTTGGAGTATTCCTGAGTTCTTGTCATTGTCTCCTGGAGTAATTTGTTATTGGTACTAAAAAAATTCAGAGTTTCCTGAGCAGCAGGTACAGAACATTCCGGTATACTGTTTGATAGAAATAAAGGGTGAAATCCGTAATTTGCGAAGAAGGAAGTTTGTTTTGTAGCAGAATGAATTGAATTGTTATAGGCAAATTCGGCCAGCGGTAATAGCGGAACCCAATCATCTTGAGAGAATGATGAAAAGCAACGTAAGTACTGCTCCAGTGTTTGATTCGTCCTTTCTGTCTGGCCGTTTGTTTGAGGGTGGTAAGCTGAAGAAAAGGACAGATTGATCTTCAGAGAGCCACATAACGCCCTCCAAAACTTTGAGGTGAATTGTACCCCACGATCTGAGGTTATGTTTGCCAGAATGCCATGAAGTCTTACGATCTCCTTGATGAAGATTCTCGCGGTTTCGGCCGCAGAGGGAGTACCCTTCATGGGAAGGAAGTGGGCCATCTTAGAGAGCCTATCCACCACTACGAAGATGGTAGAGTGATTTTCCGACTCATGGTCATGACAGAAGTTCAGAACAGCCACTCGCACCTCCTGAGGTACGAAGATCTTTTCCCTGTACCATAGCAGATCGTCTCTGGTTTGTAGGGTGGTATCAGGCGGAGGAGAAATTCCCACGGAAGCCCGTTTTATCTGGGCCAGCAAATCTTCTTGGAGCAAAAGAAAACTTTCAGAAGACAGGATGGTATCCGGAGCAGAAGAAGTTTCAGGTTCGCTGAACATCCTAGAAAGGGCGTCTGGCTTGGTGTTCTTCGACCCAGGCCTGTAAGTTATATGGAGAGAGAATCGCGTAAAGAAAAGTGCCCACCTGGCCTGGCGTGGTCTCAGTCTCTTAGCGGTTTTTAGATATTCAAGATTCTTGTGATCCGTATACACAAGAATCGGATGTGTCGCTCCTTCCAAAAGGTATCGCCATTCTTCAAGGGCGGCTTTGATGGCCAATAGCTCTCGGTCTCCCACGTCATAATTTCGTTCTGCCTCAGATAGTTTGCGGGAGAAGAACGCAACTGGGTGCAACAGAGCTTTAGGCCCTTGTCTCTGAGATAACACTGCCCCGACTGCAACTTCTGAGGCGTCAACCTCAAGTATGTACGGTAACGCTGGGTCAGGATGCTTTAGAACTGATGCCGACGTGAATCGGTCTTTCAAGGTTGCAAATGCTGCCTGCGCTCCAGGAGACCAAGAGAACTTAGTGCTCTGTTTAGTTAGACTTGTGATGGGCGAGATGATAGTTGAGAATCCTCTGATGAATTTCCGGTAGAAATTCGCGAATCCCACAAAGCGTTGAACACCTTTCTTGTCAGTAGGGGCTGGCCAGTCCAGGATGGCGGAAACCTTCTGTGGGTCCATCTTGATACCTTCCACAGAAATAATCAGTCCTAAGAACTGGATGCTCTGTTGTTCGAACACACATTTCTCCGGTTTCGCATACAAGCCGTGGCGTCAAAGTCTGGTTAGTACTTTTTTAACGTGTTCGCGATGCTCTGTCAGGGAAGGTGAAAAGATCAGGATGTCATCCAAATATAATATGACGAATAGGTCGAGGTAGTCTCTGAAGATATCGTTCACAAAATGCTGGAACGCAGCGGGGGCGTTGCAGAGTCCGAACGGCATAACTAAATATTCAAAATGCCCGAACCGGGTGCGAAAGGCAGTCTTCCACTCGTCGCCACTCCGGATGCGGATAAGGTTGTATGCCCCGCGAAGATCCAGTTTTGTAAAAGTCGCTGCAGACCCCAATCTTTGGAATAATTCAGGTACCAAGGGAAGGGGGTACCGATTTTTGATGGTAACCTTGTTAAGTTCCCTGTAGTCTACGCAGGGGCGTAGGGAGTGGTCTTTTTTCTCTACGAAGAAAATTCCTGCCCCTGCTGGGGAAGTGGAGGGCCGGATGAACCCCTTCTCCAGGTTATCATCAATATAGGCCTTCAAAGTCCCAAGTTCAAGTTCAGTTATGGGGAAGATTCTTCCGAATGGAACTTCTGCACCAGGAAGGATTTCAATCGGGCAGTCATATGGCCTGTGAGGAGGAAGGGTGTCTGCGCCCTTCTTGCTGAAGACGTCTAAGAACCCATGATAGACTTCAGGTACGGCTTGACGGGTCTCTTCATCAGCTTCCATGCAGAGTAGGGGGGAAGATACTTGAGGCGTCTCTGGTAGGCAATATTGGTGACAATAGGAGGAAGGAAAGCTGATCTCCCCAGTGGTCCAATCAATCAATGGGTTATGAGCCCTCAGCCGGGGCATGCCTAGAATAACGGGAAACAGAGGGGATTGGATGATGTTCAGGCATAATAGTTCTTGGTGGTTTCCGGCAATAGTGGTGAATATTGGCACAGTCTCTTGTGTGACAGGTCCAGATTTAAGAGCCGAGCCGTCAGCCAGATGTACAGAGAGGCCCTTTGCCTTTGGTCGCAGGGGAACATGATGCCGGGTGGCGAAAGCTAAGTCCATGAAACCGCTGCAGGCTCCAGAATCAATGATAGCGGTTACCCGGATATTCCCTCCTGGGAGCTGAAAAAAGAACGGAGACAGCCAGGTGAGACGTATTATTCGGCAGAGTGGGAGTAAGAGCAAAAGAGGTAGTGCAGGACTTACGTTGCTTAGCAGGACAGGATCTCACATAATGTCCCGACTCGCCACAGTAGAGGCACAGGTTATTGGATTGCCTGCGTTGCCGCTCTTCAGGTGTCAGGGATGGGCGCAGTAAGCCTAACTGCATGGGTTCCGGAGCATCAGAAGTATAGGTCACGGGAGCTCGGGGATTCGGTTGAGGCGGACTGGGTACACGGGGAAGCATCCAGATTGGTCTGGAAGGACCGGCGGCGCGTTCAGACCTCCGTTGTCGTAGTCGCCTGTCAATCTGTATGGACAGATTAATGAGTGCGTCTAAAGTCTCTGGTGTATCCACTCGGGCCAGTTCATCTTTCAGTGGTTCCGAGAGACCCGTGCGGAACTGGTAACGCAGAGCGGAGTCGTTCCAGTTGGTATCGGAACTCCAGCGCCTGAATTCAGACGCATAATCTTCCGCTGGTCTGCGGCCTTGCTGCAGAGAGTGCAGGGCCGTTTCTGCAGTTGCTGTTAGTTGCGGGTCTTCGTAGAGCTGAGACATAGCATGAAAAAAGGAATTTAAGTTGTCAAGAGCGGCATCCTTTTGTTCCAAAAGCCGATGGGCCCAAGCTTGTGGATCTCCTGACAGCAGGGAAATGACAAAGCCTACTTTGGTGGAGTCAAGCGAGAAAGTTCTATGCTGCAGGGCAAAGAAAAGTTCACAAGCATTGTGGAAAGCTCAAAATTTACTACGGTCCCCAGAAAACCGCTCAGGAGTGGGAACCTTCGGTTCAGGTGGCATCATCACTACTGAAGGAGCGGCGGCAGTCCCAGGTGAGGATGACGTAACTGTGGATAGGACCTGAACACGTTCCTCGAGCCGGGTATAGCCTTCCTGAAGACTCTTCACTGCCTGAGTTAGGCCAGCCAGGTGGCGACACAGGTCTCCCATTGGAGCAGCTCCCTGCGTGGGCTCGGACATGGCTGTCCGGTACTGTCACGTACCTGGTGGTGGAGCCCACGGATGCAGGGAGCGGCGTCTCGTATACCTCCGGCTTGAGAACCCCTGGTAGAGTAGACAGGGGCTCGGAAGCACAAAGGGGCACAAGTGCCTGGCAGGTTGCAGATGCAGGGCTGGTCCGGACGTCTGGAATGCTGTAGGACGACCAGTAGAAGACTAGGGCAGGAACCCTGTAGTAGCAGGCAGGCAGATGGAACTTGCGGATAGCCGGAAGAGACTGGAGTCTGGAACGGAAGCAGGTCACAGACAGGCCGGGTCAAACACAGGCAGACAGGTGCGGTACAAAATCAGCAGGCAAGGCGTAGTCGTGAAGCAGGCCGGGTCGTTAACAGGCGGACAGCAAGGTACCAAGGAACAGGCAGAAGAGATGTCAGGACAAGCCGGGATCGCAGACAGGCAGCAGGTACGGAAGGTCGGGAACAAGCCGGGTATTGGAATCAGGTATCAGAAGTCAGGTAGTATGCAGATAGCTGGTAGCTGTGGGTCACGGGAACGCTGCAGACCGGACAGCAAGATAGCATGGACAGGAACTTCCTTAAATAGCGCTCCTGGCGCCAAAACGGGCTCAAACAGCGCGCGCACGCGCTCCCGCGCGTGCGTGCGCGCGCCCGCGCGTGCGTGCGCGCGCCCGCGCGCGCGCTGAGCGGCTCTTCTGCTGGATATGCCATAGCCGATTCTCCTGCCGGCAGAAAAAGATCCTGGACGCCTTTCTTGACACTTGTTTAAAGCATCAACATGTCCTCATGAGTGATCAAGTTCACAACCAAATATCTTCAACATTGGAAACAATGATTTTACCATCCCAATAAAATGAATTCCTTTTTTTGGTGGGGCTTAAAGAGGAAGTAAATCCTCTTTGTTTCCCTGCAAAGGTAAAGCATAATGGGCTACTAGGCATCACATAGTAGCCCATTATGTGTCACTTACCTGACATAGGAGCCAGTGATGTCACCGCTGTCCCCTCTTCCATGGAGCGTACATCTTATTTCCAGGTATCGCGGCTCCGGCCAGTCACAGCACCACGGGAGCATGCGCAAGGGAGCCGCCACTAGCGGTATATCGCCGTTAGCATCGGCAAGCTCAGTGCGCCTGCTCGCCGCTGTCTACGGTGCATGCACCGTAGACATCGATGCCTGTCTTTTTGCAAATATCTCCTAAACCGTGTAGGTTTAGGAGATATTTCTTGGACCTACAGGTAAGCCTTAATCTAGGCTTACCTGTATGTCAAAGTGGCCTGTAAGGGTTTACAACCACTTTACATTGTATGTTGTATCAGCCTATGTATTACAATATTCACAGTAAATACATTAATAACAAGTTCATGCAGGTAATGCCATATATAAAACCACAATTAAATTACTACAGGTAAAAGTATTATTTAATTTATTTGTAAGTAGTGAATAGAGAGACAATCTCTTAATCATATCACATATATTTCAAAGTGCACACTTCCGGATTAGTTGATATTAATCTAATATCAACGTTTGTGCATGGTAGTAAATATCCTGGTAATATGAGGTATCTCTCACATACAATCAATGCTACCATGGGACTGCACTAAATTAACACAATTAGATTAATAAACCAAACACTATTTAATCTGATAAAACTAGCTGTGGCCTTTATTATGGGTATTGATAAAAGCTACATCAAAATACTATTTTATAAAAATGAATCACCAATCAACAGAAACCATAGAATGGTAAACATAAACCAAGCAAATAAATATATAGATTTGCCACTTCAGCTCAAGCTAACTAAAAAAACTTCAATAATAAAAAGTTATAAACGTTCTCCTTCAACAAGCAATGCTTTGCATAGATTTTTTACCTTGCTTCAATGCAATAGTGCGTCCATCCATCTATGCTTTAGTCTTATCAATCTGTAATAAAGGGATCAAAACCATGTAGACATCTAGGTCCTGGGCACAGAATGTTTTTTTTTTTTTTTACCTTAATGTAGAGAATTAATTAAAATGGAAAAACAACCTTGAGGCTTTAGAACCACTTTAAGAACATGGAGTTTAGAATATGCAGCTCAGTTCCAATCATGTGCTCCAATGAACCCCCCCCCCCCCCATATGAGAAGAGAGGGGACTGTTGAAGACCCATTAACAACCACTATTATTTAAGTATGTATCAAGTATGTATCAAGTTGTAATTCATTGAGAGCTCCAATAAAGTTGGTACCCTAGTTGGACTTGTTGTTGTTGAAAATTATTTTGTGACCTCTGAGGTTGGCTACATTCAATATTTCTTGAGGCCTTTTCAGAATATAAATTCCTTATTCACAAAGACTTGCACTATCTTACAATAATCTATGACCTTGTCATTTAAATTATTGTTCTTATGTCATAGGAACCTGAAGTAGTTTCTGTCTTGCTCAGAAATGATAAAACAATGAACATTTGCTGGATACTGGCCATCACATCTATAGCCCCTTCCCTGAAGTGAATTAATATTCTTTTTAAGTCTGTTATTCAAATTAGGGCCAGTAAGGAGAAGATTATTCAAATTAAGTAATTTGTAGTGAACGCTAGAATCAAATACTACTCTAATTTGGCTAGGTTTTTGAGGATGGGATATTCCAGGGGATAAAAGGAACCAGCATTCTTCACCCTCCTTTAGAGATGGGACAGGTTCAACATGGGCATTGTCTAGCACATTTTGCATGAAGGATACAAAGTGATTCTTCACCTCTGAATACTTTTCAAAAGAGCACTTTAATGAGGCCATGCTGCCTGTTGGAATTGCTTGATAGTGTCTCCCTATGTACAATACTGTATATAAAAGGGCATAGTGGCTACCCATCTGTTGTCTTGGTCTTGAGTGGATCCTTTTATCCAAAATTTTGAAGAACTCTTTGCAAATGGTCAGTGCTGGCTTGTTGTTTTGAGTAGTTGAGCTGACTACTGTGTCACAGAGGCCAGCCCCCCTTTTATTCAGGAAACTTTGATTGGCCAGTCCCAAATTTTATTGAATCTTTCCCCCACACAGTGATGATAAGGACATGGTTTAACAGGTATTGCTACCACTAGGAACATGTAGGTTTTGCAACAAGAAATGTCAGTAGTCTTCTTCATCCTATTTACACAAATATTTCAGATGATGACTTAACCAAGATCAAGTTGCTGGGCATATGGGGCATCTTGAGGTTCATTGATTTGCTTACGTGTTATACAATATGTACACTTAAATTGTCTCTGCTTAGCACAAGAAGGATTTCTGCATTTTTGTCAAAAGCTTGGTAGATTGTTAACTATAGATTATAACAGTGGATTATTATTACTATTATTATTATACAGGAGTTATATAGTGGCAACAGTTTTCACACCACTTTACATAATGGAGGGCGAATGTACAGTTACACCACAAATCAATACAAGATGGACCAGAGGGACCTATTTGTTAGAGATTACAATCTAATATATGGATCAGTGGCGGCCCGTCCATAAGGGCGCAGGGGCGCTACCCCCCTAATCCATGCGCCCAACCTTATATCTACATGCAGGGCACCTCACGCATGTATTTCAATGTTTTTTTTTTGAAGCACATAATTAGAGCCTGAGGCTCTAATTGGCTTAAAAAAAGGGTGGGCTCGGGGAGCAGAGCACTGCGTCCTGAGCCCACCCAGTTGTGTGACAATAGCAAATTATTATTCGCTATTGTCTTCCTGATTCTCCTCCCTGACAATCAAGGAGTGGGCCTTAAGATCTGATTGGCCTGAAAGGAGAAGCGACCATATTGCCGCCAAGGAGGAAGCCACTGAGGAGGAGGAGAAACAGGGTGAAGCTGCCGTGAAGCTGCGGAGGAGGAGGAGACGCAGGGTGAAGCCACAAGGAGGAACCCGCGAAAGAGAAGGAGATGCAGGAAGGAGCTGAAGCTGCCCACGACCTAGATGGGGTAAGTGCGGGGCTGGTGGGCAGACGAGCGAGTGACGGGGAGGGTGGGGGTTTGATTGATCGACCAATTTAATGGGGGGTGGTGGGTGGTTAGTTTGCTGCCCCCCCCCCTCAAAAAATGGAGCACCAGCCAGCACTGATATGGATGATGGGATCACTTGTGTATGAGAAGGAACCTTGTTACCTACAACAAATAGTAAGTAGTAACAATTCTCTACTGTCCTCAAGTGGAGCCACCATAAGACCATTGGTTCTTTTCCCTGCTTTTCCCTGTGTATAATAGGGAATCTAATTTAGCCTCAAAGTAACAAAGAATTCTGACCCGACCAGTGAGTGGATGCTTTCAACATCTAGGACCAAGTATAGAAAAAGAAAGGGGGAGATTGGGACTTTATATGAGGCATCAGACATAATAGAACGTGTGCCTACATCCCTGTTACATAAAAATTATGGGGGAGGTTTGGGATTTTATATGAAGCCTACAGCCAGGGAGAACTTGTGTCTGGTGGGTAATATGAAAAAGATAGAACCACATATGTTACACATATTAAACATGACAAAAAAGTAAAATACATAAAATGTATTTCATACAGAATATAGAGTAACATAATAATGAGGTAAAATAGTAACATATTAGTTCATAATGTAAACCTTTATCAAAGCACCAAACACATTGTTGTGTATCTCTGCAATATGAAAAAATATATAAAATATTGATTGGATTGGTACACTCCAGTAATGCATATTCAATATAATATTGGTAATAATCTTGAATTGTATAAACAAGAAGGGCATCTAACAGCTTGACGCATTTCGTGGCTGTCGCCACTCTTTAGGAGCAGATAGATAGAAAGAATGGGGGTCTATAAAATAATTTAAAATATTGCTGTGAGTTAAGGATTGTAGTAATGGGTCTACCTATAAGAGGAGGGAGGGAAAGGATGGGAAGTTGTAAATAAACACCCACTAACACTTGCAGACCAGCAATGAATCTGGGTGCAAGTGTGGAGAGCCGGGGGCGAGTCAGAAAGGTCATCAGCCCCGGGACCTGCGGTGGTGACCCCATGGCATAACGATGGAACATGCAGCAGGAAGCAGCAATCCTGTCAGGGCTGGTGTCAGGGAACGATCAGGCGGCAACATCGGTGCTTCCCTGTGCGCCTGCGGGGTAGAGTGGCACAGCGGCGCACACGGGTGCGCGATGTAGCGGGTGTGCGCACACGGGTGCGTGAAAGTAATAGTCCTCTCGCGCATAGTAACACAGCACGGTGCGCTCCTAGCTATGCGCACGGCTGCGCGCACGACTAGGCACATCATTTGACCCTCTCTTGACCCGCTTCTCCTCTGCCTACTGTTTACAGCACTGTTTCCTGCCAGCCTCCAACGAGGCCACCTCCTGCCTAACTATACAGACATGCTTCCAGAATCTTCAACATGTCCCTCCAGCTTATCAAGATTTCCTGGTCATTTTCGACAAAAAAAAGGCTGACTGTCTGCCGCCCCACCGGCCTTACGATTGTCCAATTGACTTATTGCCTGGTTCTGAAATCCCATTCGGTAGGATTTTTCCTCTGTCAGAGACTGAATTGGAAGCACTGCGTTCCTATATAGACTAAAACCTGGAAAAGAAATTCATCCGACCATCCTCCTCTCCAGCCGGTGCAGGCATCTTTTTCGTCGAGAAGAAGGATGGTTCCCTTAGACCCTGTGTGGACTACAGGGAACTCAATCAAATCACCATCAAGAACAGGTACCCGCTTCCACTCATCCCTGAACTATTTCAACGTTTGAGAACAGCACGGGTATTCACCAAACTAGATCTTCGGGGAACATACAATTTAGTCCGAATTCGTGATGGGGATGAGTGGAAGACGGCCTTCAGATCCAGATTCGGACATTTCGAGTACTTGGTAATGCCCTTTGGGATCTGTAATGCTCCAGCCACATTCCAACACCTGGTTAATGATATCTTCCGTGAGTATCTTGACAACTTTATTATTGTTTATCTTGATGATATCTTGATTTTCTCCAACACACTAGAACTTCACCGCACCCATGTCCAGAAGGTCCTCCTCATCCTCAGGCAACACAAGCTCTATCTAAAAGGGGAGAAATGGGAATTTGAGAGAGATACCATCCAGTTCCTCGGATTCATAATCTCCACAGGAGGAATTTCAATGGACCTGCAGAAGGTTAGCGCTATCCAGGAATGGCCGGCCCCCTCAGATAAAAAAGCAGTGCAGCGATTCATTGGCTTTGCCAATTTTTATCGCAGATTCATTAAGGGGTTCTCCACCACAATCTCCCCCATCACCTAGTTAACCCGTCAGCAAACAAAATTTCATTGGTCCCAGCAAAGTCAGGAGGCCTTCGAGGAATTAAAGAGGCTCTTCATCTCGGCTCCCATCCTTCAACACCCGGATCCCAGTATCCCCGATGTGTTAGAAGTAGACACCTCCGAATCTGCAATTGGAGCCATTCTGTCTCAAAGAAGTGGTCCCAAGGCCCTTCTTCATCCAGTCGCCTTCGCCTCACGCAGACTCAGTCCTCCAGCCCATTATGATCTTTACAGACCACCGAAACTTGGAATACCTGCGAGCTGCCAAACGCCTCAGACCCCGACAAGCGCGCTGGGCCCTCTTTTTCTCCAGGTTCGAGTTCCTTTTTTACCTACTGTCCTGGCTCAAAGAATGGAAAAGCGGACGCATTCTCCCCGAAACCAACGAACTACCTGAACCCGCAACTATCCTTTCTTCACACAACTTTCTGCAAGTCATTCAACCAGACCTGAAAACCACCATTAAGCAAGCCACTAACCAATTCCACAAAAGTACAGTACCATCTCTGGAGAGAAAGGATGGCCTGCTATGGGCAAACAATAAAGTGTTTATTCCCCCCTCAGTGAGACTCCAGGTCCTACAGGTTTTCCATGACCACAAAATGTCAGGACATTTTGGAATTCAAAAGACTGCAGAGCTAGTTAACTGTTCTTTCTGGTGGCCAGGATGGAGGCGGGACTGCAAAAACTATGTCCAGTCTTGTGTCACCTGCCAGCGCAACAAGGGATCAAACATCAAGGCCTGGGGACTCTTGAGATCCCTGTCCATCCCTGAACGTCCCTGGAGGGAAATCTCGATGGATTTCATCGTCGACCTGCCACCTTCAGACAAGTTTACAACCATTCTAGTAACTGTGGACCGCCTCTCCAAAATGGCGCACTTCCTTCCCATGTTTGGCACCCCCTCTGCCGCCACCACGGCAAACACCTTTATAAAAGAAGTGGTAAGATTACATGGTGTCCCTGCCAACGTGTCTGATACGTGTCTGATAGGGGAATTCAATTTACTTCCAAATTCTGGAAAGACCTCTGTAAAGCCCTGGAAATCAAGACCTCACTATTTTCAACTTACCACCCACAGAGCAATGGCCAAACCGAGCTTACCAACCAGATGCTGGAACAGTATCTCTGCTGCTTCTGCTCTCACTCCCAAGACAACTGGTCCTCTCTCCTCCCTTATGCAGAATTCGCTTACAATAACTCCATACACTCCGCCACCAACCAATCACCTTCTGGGCTAACTACAGTTTTGACCCTTCCTTCCTACCAGATTCCGTGCCTGAAGTTTCTGTCCCTGCAGTTCAAGAACGAGTGAAATCAATTCAAGACAACTTCTCCCAGATCCAGGAGACCATGAAAAAAGCCCAGAGAGACTACGAAGAATATTACAACCGAGGGAGAAAGGACTGCCCAAGTTTCAAGATCGGGGAAAAGGTATGGTTATCCACTATTAACCTAAGATTGCCTTACCCGTCCTGGAAACTTGGTCCCAAATTCATTGGTCCTTTTGAGATTAAAAGAATAATCAATCCAGTAGCTTTTGAACTTGCCTTACCCAGCACTTACAGAATTCATCCGGTGTTCCACGCAGCCCTACTGAAACCTGTAGCCTCAAATCCTTTCGTCACGGCTATGCGCACGGCTGCGCGCACGACTAGGCGCACCATGTGACCATGACAGGCCTATAAAAGGAGACAATGTGCTCTGTCTCATTGCTGGTGTATCTCTTCAGCTCCTGTATTTCCAGTGCCTGATCTTGCTTCCTGTACCTACCTGTTGTGACCCGGACTGTACCTGACTTCTCTTGAACCTCTTCTGTGATTTGACCTCGGCTTGCCTCCTGGATATCCCTCTTGATCATTACTGTGTTTGACCCTCGGCCTCCACCTGGACTTGTCTCAGCCTTATCCCTGTACTTGATGCCTGTTTCTCCTGATTGACCTTCCTGTGTTTGACTACGGCTTGCTTCCACAGACTCTATACCATTGGGACTTCCTCTGTGTTGGAACCTCAGCCTCTTGTTGTACTAGAGCTCAGCCGGGCTTCTACTTCTCCAAGTACCAAGGGTCCTCCTGCACGGGTGTCTCAGCCTCACGAGGGCATTAAGGTAAAAAATGCTTAGATGTCAGCGTCCCCCCTCAACCCCCCCTTTTTCTTACCTGAGCCCTCATTCGATCCAGTGCCGTGCATGTCTGCGGCTCTTCTCTCCCCTCGCTTCGGGGTCTCGCTGCCTTTTCTGGGGCGTTGGCTCCCAGTGCTGTCAATCAAAGCCAGTGGTGAGGGGGCGGGGCTGAGACCCGCTGTCTGCATCAATGGACGCAGCAGCGGGGCTCAGGTGCGGGCATGCACGAGTGCCCCTCTGGGAAAGCGGCTAGCCATGGGGGCACTGGACAGTGGGGAGGGGACAGGAGCACTGGCGGGGGACCTGAGAAGAGGAGGTTTGCGGCCGCTCTATGCAATTCCATTGCGCAGAGCAGGTAAGTATACACATGTTTGTTATGTTTTGAAAAAAAATTACTTTTACAATCCCTTTAATTGCAATCAGATCTCAGAGTCTGTAATGCAGTCATGAGCTCACTCGGCGAACAGGCAAAAGATAATTTCTTCCTGAGGCAAGGGAAAAACTTTACAGCAGATAGCAGATTTAACAGGTTGTCTTCCTACTGTTTTGTTTCATTTTGCTTTATGAAATCATATACCTCCTTAGACCTGAGCAGTATGGCCACTTGCTTACGGGGCACAATCTGCAGACAGCTTAACTCTTCAATAAGATGCAGAAGTTCAATCCAGCGTAGTTTTACTTTACAAAGTACAGTACAGAGAATTATTTTTTTCAGTTTTTGAAGTGTAAGAAGCCAATACCTTTTTAAGGCCCTCTCTCTTCAATGAACTGAAACTAAACTGAAGAAACAAAAGAAAACAGGGATATAGATGACCTTTTTATCCCAATAAATGGAAATTCCCCTGCGTAAGCAAAACCTAGCTGGGATACTTTTTGTAAGGAGGACATTGTGCATATCTCAGCTCAGGAGTAAAAATAGGAGTCAAGGAGATAAGACTTGCAAGTGTTTGTCTATTCATCTATTTAAAAATCTGAAAAGATTGTGCAAAGTGGCATCTGTTTGTGCCCCAGTTACCTGTATGTTACAAAGTCAATCAAGAGTTTCGTCAGTCTCTGGCTAGAATTCTGTGTCCACTCTCCACTGTGATCTGTACACTGGCAGCAACAAGGTTATATCTAATACCCTGACAATATGCATTTGTGCTATCTGTGAAGTAAGTCTAACTGGAATATTTCATTATCCTGGACAGCAGGGAGTCTAAAAGCTTTCTTTTTTTTTTTTTTTACCCAGAGAAGTCTGCATGTTATAGCATAGCAGCTTGTGGGACTTAAACTATTTCATATTCATTGAAATGAATAGGAGCCTTCAGCTGAAGCTTACTGTAATGAAAGCAAAGGGAGCCAGGAATAGGGTCATTATAAAATGCTGGCCTCACCTCTTTCAAATGATAAAGAATTCATGTCATTCTCAATATATTTTAAACAGTTGATATGTTTGGTGCTCCTAGACTGCAAATTGTCATTATGTGGAAAGTTCAGGTACCTGAAAAATATAAAGTGTAATAGCTCCTGCTTTCCTGTATCCTCAGTTGTGTGAGAAAATGGATTCAGATCGGTATCATTGCAAGTACATTTCTATGAAAATAGAAAATCGAATTTAGCTTAAAGAGTCCCAGTCAAGCATTACAATACGATCTCTAGTGACTGTATCTCACTTATTTCTCTATTTTCCCAAAACCTTTTTTTTCCCTACTCTTTTATTTGATTGTGTGCCTAGTTTAGCAATTGGTTCTTTTCAATAGCTGTCAAAAAAAAAAAAAAATTGCTGCAAATGTGTGATGTAGTGTCTACATCCCTGTTGTACATGAACTTTTTAAAATTACTGTAAAATATGTCAGTCTGGAATGGTTCATAAAAATTAGATATTTCCTACACTTACAAGATCCAGTGTGATATTTGACATCTATACATTATAGTGTATAATCTCTAAATGCAGTCATATGACCAGAAATCATGGACCCAGGTCATTGCTCCGACCCTTTTTGTGGAGATGATCACACTTTAAAGTGTATATGACAGTCTACACTCATCTCCATGAGTGATTTTATTCAGATACTGGGGGATAATGCAGGCACAGATATTATCAGTGAAAAATGCACAGACACTAAAGGTCAGAAAATGCATAGGAATGTTACATAGTAGGCTAGGTTGAAAAAAGTCCATCAAGTCCAACCTATGTGTGATTTTAAATATTTCAGTATTTCATTGTATATCCCTGTACGTTGTGGTTGTTCAGGTGCTTATCTAATAGTTTTTTTTTAAATTATCAATGCTTCCCACTGAAACCACTGCTTGTGGAAAGAATTCCACATCCTAACCGCTCTTACAGTAAAGAATCCTCTACGCAGTTTAAGGTTAAACCGCTTTTCTTCTAATTTTAGTGAATGGCCACGTGTCTTATTAAATTCCCTTTTGTGGAAAAGTTTTATCCCTATTGTGGGGTCACCAGTACGGTATTTGTACATTAAAATCATATGCCCTCTCAAGCTTCTCTTCTCCAGAGAGAATAAGTTAAGTGCTCGTAACCTTTCCTCATAACTAATAGCCTCCAGACCCTTTTTTTTTTTGCTTAGTTGTCCTTCTTTGTACTCGCTCCATTTCCAGTACATCCTTCCTGAGGACTGGTGTCCAGAACTGGACAGCATACTCTAGGTGAGGCCGGACAAGAGTCTTGAGGAACGGTAGAATTATTGTTTTATCTCTGGAGTTGATCCCCTTTTTAATGCATGCCAATATTCTGTTTGCTTTGTTAGCAGCAGCTTGGCATTGCATTCTATTGCTGAGCCTAACATCTACCCTTCTCTGGACCCTTGCCCTTTTCTGGACTCTCTCCAGTTCCAGCACATCCTTCCTGAGGACCGGTGCAAAGAACTGGACAGCATACTCCAGATGCAGCCGGACAAGAGTCTTGTAGAGTGGGAGAATTATAATTTTATCTCTGAAGTTAAAGTGGTTGTAGACCCACTTTGAAAAAAAAAAAAAAACTTAACACCTGCAAGACAAAGGCATAATGAGCTAGTATGCATAGCATACTAGCTCATTATGTAATGTCCCGTACACATGATCAGAAATTCTGTCAGAAAAAACCTGGATGGTTTTTCCGACGGAATTCCGCTCAAGCTTGCCTTGCATACACACGGTCACACAAAAGTTCTCTGAACTTTCGACCGCCAATAACGTGGTGACGTACAACACTACGACGAGCAGAGGAAATTAAGTTCAATGCCTCCGAGCATGCGTCGACTTGTTTCCGAGCATGCGTGAATTTTTGCACATCCGAATTGCATACAGACAAATGCATTTTCGGATAGGAACTTTTTCCAACCAAAAAATAGAGAACCTGCTCTCAATCTTTTTGCTGGCTGGAATTCTGCCAGCAAAAGTCTGATGAAGCATACACATGGTCCGAATTTCTGACCAAAAGCTCACATCCGACTTTTTCTGGCAGAATTTCTGATCATGTGTACGGCGCATTATACTCACCTGAGATCGAAGCCCTTGCTGCGGTGCCCGTACACAACACCGGCTAGCGACATCACTCCCAGGGGTTACTTCCAGGTATCGCGACTCCAGCGATGGGATTGGCCGGAGCCACAATGACGTCACCCCTGCGCAAGTGCGCGGTAACGGCACACTCACTGAAGCAATGGCACATACATGCCGTTGCTTCAGTTTGTGTCAGTGCGCATGTGCCGATGATGTCGGCACATGCAAATACAAGGAATATCTCCTAAACCGTGCAGGTTTATACTGGGTAGCTACAGGTAAGCCTTATTATAGGCTTACCTGTAGTGAAAAGTGGTCTGTAAGGGTTTACAACAACCACTTTAATCCCCTTTTTAATGCATACCAATATTCTGTTTGCTTTGCTTGCAGCAGCTTGGCATTGCATGTCATTGCTGAGTCTATCATTTACTACTACCCCCAGGTCCTTTTCCATCCTAGATTCCCCCAGAGGTTCACCCCCTAGTGAGTAGATTGCATCCATATTTTTGCGAATACAAATACATTATTTAAAATTTTTTCTACATTAAACCTCATTTGCCATGTAGTTGCCCACCCCATTCATTTGTTCAGATCTTTTTGCAAGGTTTCCACATGCTGCGGAGAAGTTATTGCCCTGCTTAGCTTAGTATTGTCTGCAAATACAGAGACTGAGCTGTTTATCCCACCCTCTAGGTCGTTTATGAATAAATTAAATAGGATTGGTCCCAGGACAGAACCCTGGGGGACCCCACTTTCCGGCCCAGACCATTCCGAGTACTCCCCATTTATCACTACCCACTGAACTCGCCCCTGTAGCCAGTTTTCAACCCATGTACTCACCCTATGGTCCATGCCAATGGGCCTTACTTTGTATAGTAAATGTTTATGTGGAACTGTATCACATGCTTTTGAAAAAACCAGATACACCTCTACGGGCCTTCCTTTATCTAGATGGCCGCTCACCTCCTCATAGAAGGTTAATAGATTGGTTTGGCAAGAACGATTCTTCATGAATCCATACTGATAACTGCTAATGATACTGTTGTCATTACTAAAATCTTGTATATAGTCCCTTATCATCTCCTCCAAGAGCTTGCATACAATTGATGTTAGGCTAACTGGTCTGTAATTCCCAGGGATGTATCTTGGGATGACGTTCAGCCAACCAAAAGATCAATCTTGGTTCATTGCAATTTTCTTCGCTGCCCTCAGAACCTTGTGGGTATATCCCCTTTTCCTAAATCTGGCATACATATCGTGGGCCTTTTTGAATTGAGTTCATGGATGAATTCATATAGCTCCATCTTGTTGTCCCCTCCAGACCACTAGGACATCGTCTATGTAGCGTATTCAGACGCTCACCAGTCTAATAAATGATCGTAGTTTGTAAACATCCATCTCTTCCCACATGCCTAAGTGCAGGCATTCATAAGAAGACGCCCAAGGGGCACCCTTAGATGTGCATGACATCTACTGGCAATTGATTTCATTAAACTAAAAGAAGATGTTGTGCAGGGCAAAGTCCAATAAATCCAAGATAAACTCATTCTGATGAGCCATTTCTGGATACTGCTTTTAGTCCCTAATGGTGGGTTATCGATATGTACAAAGACTCCACATCGATACCCACTAAAAAACAGTCCTCCTCCACCCTAATGTTGCTAAGTTTGTTGAGAATATCTTTAGTATCCCTCACAAAGGATTCTAAGGAGGGAACCATAGTTTTAAGCAGTTCATCTACATATTTCATAAAAAAGGGAGCTGCGCTAATAAATTAATACATATATGTGAATATTATAAAAAATAATTAAGTGCATTGGGAACTCAAAATATATTGTGCATAAACAGTCCATTAACACAAATGCATATAACTTGATGATTGAAATGATGAACAATCCCAAAAACACCACAACAGACGTGTGCACCTCCACCACACAGAGTGCCAACTTACCAGAAGGCAAGCTATTCATGCTTGCGGCTATCAACCCAGCCAGGGCCTTTATCCTAGCTTGGGATACCAGCTCACAGGAGGATTTTTTGGGTGATGGACATACACCAGGACATACACCAGGAACCAAGGCATATTCCAACGTTTATAGGCATGAACCAGATGGGTATACCCAGAAATGAGAGAAGCTCACCATAGTATAAATCAGATAAACATTCAATTTATTTGGTATAAAATTTGCACTTACATAGGAAGCATAAAGGAAAGCATTATGTAAAAAAGCCGACCAACGAACACCCGTCCTCTTGGGAGCGCTGCGCTATGACCTCAGCACGCCGCTCCTCTACATATTTTCCTAGGAAAAGATTAAGGCAATCTCCCCCGGTGAGATAGGTATGTCACGTGGTGATCTCATCCCTTTAAGTAGACAAGAAAAAACCCCTATGGTTGGGACTTTGAATAGATCACCACTCTCACCAAACATTTTGTGAAAATTGTTTTAAATTTTATTGGTCAATAAAATAATATAAAAATCACCCAAGTATCCGATAGCAGGGTGCACAATACACAGTATGCATAACAGGTCAAAACGAATAGCAAAAAATTGCACAAAAAAATAATTTAGACAACACTTTACAAAAAATATACAAAGGTACGGTACTGATGCTCTCCAGGAGGTACGTAACCCCCGAATACTCGACGCGTTTCCAGTTGCCCGAATGTGGGAACCTTCGTCAGGAGCAGAGAGTGATTATATTTGATAAGTACCTATCGCTCACGTTGGAGTCGATATTCGTGGACCAATAAGTTGTATTTCAAAAGGGAGGAAAGTGCGCCCCCCAGGTGTGGCAGCACACACGGGGTTGAATCCTAGTTAAATATTCCTTTACGTGCGACCGATGTGTCCTATCCACTGTGTGGTCCTCTGCTCACGGGCAGAGGACCACACGGTGGATAGGACACAGCGGTCGCACGTCTCTCCATAGGGGACACCCCATAGGGAAAAGGGTTTCAGTAACCCCTCATTGGGATTCTACTTCGTCCATTCGGGACATTGATTCTCGGGGATGAGCCCCATTTTAAGGATACACCTTAAATAGCTGCTAATATCTTGCATAGCGCTATTCCCTTCCTTTAGGGCCCGGCTGTTTGGACACATAGTCCGTGTAAAGGAATATTTAACTAGGATTCAACCCCGTGTGTGCTGCCACACCTGGGGGGCGCACTTTCCTCCCTTTTGAAATACAACTTATTGGTCCACAAATATCGACTCCAACGTGAGCGATAGGTACTTATCAAATATAATCACTCTCTGCTCCTGACGAAGGTTCCCACATTCGGGCAACTGGAAACGCGTCGAGTATTCAAGGGGTTACGTACCTCCTGGAGAGCATCAGTACCGTACCTTTGTATATTTTTTGTAAAGTGTTGTCTAAATTATTTTTTTGTGCAATTTTTTGTTATTCGTTTTGAACTGTTATGCATACTGTGTATTGTGCACCCTGCTATCGGATACTTGGGTGATTTTTATATTATTTTATTGACCAATAAAATTTAAAACAATTTTCACAAAATCTTTGGTGAGAGTGGTGATCTATTCAAAGTCCCAACCATAGGGGTTTTTTCTTGTCTACATATTTTCCTATGCTTTCCAGGGGCCCATTCATTGCAGAAACTATGGGTCTCCTTGGAGGATTCAAAACATCTTTATGAAGCTTAGGAATAATGTAGAGGACTGGAATATTATCCTGGAGCCTGATGTCGTGTACACACGGTTGGACATTCCGACAGAAAAAGTCTGATGGGAGCTTTTCATCGTATATTCCGACCGTGTGTATGCCCCATCGGACTTTTTTCATCTAAAATTCAGACGGACTTAGATAGAGAATATGTTCTAAATTTTTCAGACGAAAAAAAATTCTAGCGGAAAAAACGCTTGTCTGTATGCTGTTCCGACGCACCAAAAATCACGCATTCTCTGAAGCAAGTACGAGATGGAAGCGATCGTTTTGGTAAAACTAGCATTCATAATGGAGATAGCACATTCATCACACTGAAATGTTTTAAATAGTTTAATGCAGCACATTCTCTTCTTCTTTAGAATGCTAGAAGAATGACAAACTTATTTCTTTATTATTTCTCGTGATCTCATGAATAATCTTTTTTTTTTTTTAAAGCCAGATCTCCATAATAATGTTTAGAATTATTTTTTAGAGTCTTTTTTTTTTTACTTTTTTTTTTTCATTTCAGCAAGATCTCCTTTTTTTTGGATTATTAAAAAATTATTTTCAAGTGATCTCCATATCTAATAATTTTTTTGGTGTGTCAAGTTACCACAATAACATTATTATCTTGTATTTTTTAACCTCGAGGAGGTTGGTTGGTGTCCCTTGTTAATTTGACATTGTCTTTTTGAAATGCACCTGCCTACTCACAAACAAACATTCCTTTTTGTAGAAAAACAAATGGGCAAGTATTTTCAGAAAATAAAATATCCATTTATTCTGGGTAACAAAATAAAGAGGGAACGCAACGCTGGAGAAACTTTTGGAATTTGCAAAGCCTTTTGTAAAGGAGAGGACATTCAGCAGCTGGTTACACATCTGGATTCAGGAGCACTAGTTTCGGACACCAGAAGAAACTCTTTAGGGTGTCTACATGTGTGAATATTGTCCAAAAAAGGTAAGTATTCTAGTTTTGGTAAGGTAAAAAATCATGTCTTCAGCTTTGAACTCTGCCAAAACAGACAATTGTACCCCACTTCGAAGCAATGTTTCCTATTCCTATTTCTGGACTCAAATATCTGTGTGCTAAGTATACCTTTTGTTTCATTCTCATAGGGGAGCAAAGACACCACACTGGAGGATCTGGAGGAATGAGAGGTGGAGGAAGTGGGCGAAATTGTCACCACAACAGGTCAGTGTCTGACACGCCAGCTTCAGGTAATATATGTATGCCTGCATATTTATAATACCTATTTTTACTACAATTTTTAGGTTATGTGCTGGTTGTGGAAGAGCAAGCTCAACATTTCACAAGTGCAAGTGCACAAATCTTAATCCAGGACATCATGGTGTGGAATCGTGAAATAGACATCATATGGATTAAACTCAATCTTCTTGACCAACAAATGAAGAACATGATTGATGTGTTGGGCAGAATCTAAATATCTTCCAAATGCCGCCATTTTACTTTTTTTTTTATATAAAAATAATACATTTTTGTACTTTTTAAAAGCCAAATTTTGAAGATGCGCACAGTGTGTCAACATGTGCTATCTGCCATCACAGGATATCAATGCACGCGTTTTGTAGGTGCAATCCCTTCCTCGCAACTCTAGTAGGTGAGAGGAAGGGGTTGTGCCCCCAAAACACGTCCATTTATCCCCCATGATAGAAGCTAGCACATGTTGACATTAGGCATGGGATCAGGAGGGAAATACCTATTTCGACTCCCAAATTGTGTGCATCTTCAAAATGTGGCTTTTACAGGGGTGACATCACCCCATCTGATGAAGGCAAGATCAAGACATTTTGGACACACTATAATGTCTGATATTGCCTTCAGTTTTTCTACGTTGAACTTTGTAAGTTCCAGAATTGTGTATGTTAGGTTTTGAAACATGCCTGTTTATACCAAAAAAAAAGGTGAGAAAAAAAAACTGTTTTATTTTTCACAAAAAAAAAACGGCCAGTATCCAAGCCCATCAGGGGATTCTCCGTAATAAGTCTGGCCTCAGGCACCACTGAGGCATAATCCTTTTGGGCATTTGTCCTTAAAAAATTGTGCAATATGTAGTAGCTTAAGATGATATGGTTGATTTTGTAGTCCGCCATATGGATTGCTGTCAGAAACAGGTGGAACCGGCTGGCCATTATCCCAAAGGCATTCTCAACGACTCTTCGGGCTCTGGCCAGCCGGTAGTTAAAAACCCTCCTCTCCAGGGTGAGGGTCCTCTGGGGGAATGGCCTCATCAGGTGCTCGCCCAGACCGAAGGCTTCATCTGCAAGAAAGATGAAGGTGAGTCCTTCCACGTTGTCCGGATCAGGTGGCAATGCCAGGCCACCAGTCTGGAGACATCGGGAAAACTCGGTCTGGGTGAAGACTTCTTCATCCGACATCCGGCCATTCCTCCCTATGTCCCCATAGAGGAACTCCTATTGTGCCGACACCACCGCCATTAACACTATACTATTAAACCCCTTATAGTTATAATAGTAAGACCCCAAATGGGGTGGTGGCACGATGTGGACGTGCTTCCCATCTATAGCCCCTCCACAGTTGGGAAAGTCCCAATGGTCGGCAAAATGGGAGCCCATTGTCTGCCATTCCTGTGGCGTTGAAGGAAACTGTGGAGTCAAACCAGAAAAGTACTTTTGCACATAACATTGCAAGCAGATTATACAAAAACATTCTTGCCCAACATCAGTATAACATTTATTTTAAGGAGTATTTAAAGACAAAAATATAAGACCCACTTATCATATTCCTCACCCCCTCTGATGGCCCATTGTAAAAATTTTTAGGGGGGGGAGGGTTCGAGCTGAGTTTGGGACCCCAAAAAAAAGCCTATGGCACTCTGCCTGAATTTAAGGAAAACAATAGAATTTGGACACATTTTAGCGGGTATTTAGGGTAAAGCACTACAATGGAGCTGACAAAATACATTGTTAAGTGACTAGGGTAGGTGTATATGGGCCCAGGATAGCATGCTGGGGAGGTTAGTGAAGGCAAATATGCATGTAGGCCAAAAAAGGAGCATTAAAAGATTACAGCATGCATTAGGACAAAGGGGACATTCACAGCATATTACAATCATGGTAATTAGGGAATGATGAAAGAAATAAAATACATTAGCAAACATTAAATACGTAGAATGTGATGTTAAAGGATAACTCTTACCTTAATATAGTCCTTCTGCAGGACCTAAATAATAGCAGAAAAGGTCTCTGGGATAATGATTCCCAGAGCCTGGGGGGGGAGATGCCTGTCGAGAACTTGAGGTCCTGCAGGCTTCTCCCAGTCACCAAGTACCACAATGTGGCGACTAGCCTCTGCTCCGGAGTGATGGCTTGCCTCATGCAGGTATCCTGCCTGCTAATATAAGGTGTCAGCAAAGCCAACAGATGGTGAAAAACTGGGTCCGTCATCCTGAGAAAGTTCCTGAAATAATCAGGATTATTCTCCTGGATCTCATGCAGCAAAGGCACATGAGAGAATTGGTCACGCTGGAGTAACCAATTCTTGGTCCATGAACTCCTCCACACCCTGTTCATGGACTGGGCTTGGGTCCAAGTAAGATCCCCAACACCAAGCCCCCGCACAGCATGAACTCTATGATGAGTACATACATGGCTTCAAAATGGTCGACTGGTCAGAACGAACTAACAGAACGCACTAAAGAACAGCAAGGCCTGTGAAGAGCGAGCTGAAAATCAGCAATGAGCAGACAAGAACGCACTGAAAAACAGATACTAACTGACTGCACGCACTGAAAAACAGATACAAACCCACAAGCACAAACTGAACAGCAGTAAAACAATCTGAAAAGCTTGAGTCTAAAAAGCGCGAATCGTCTCTAACCAAACTTCTACTAACACGAGATAAACACGAGATTAGTAGAAGGAGCCCAAAGGGTGGTAAACTTGGTATTGAACTTGCCTTTTATAGTCCCGTCGTATGTGTTGTACGTCACTGCGTTCTTGACGGTCGGAATTTGGTGTGACCGTGTGTATGCAAGACAGCTTGAGCGGAATTCCGTCAAAAAAACCTTCAGAGTTTATTCCGACGGCACGAGATAGGGCATGAGATATACAGCTGAATTACTCAGTTGTCTTTTTTACATCCTTGACATAATTTTCCTCACTCATAAGGACTACATTACCCCCTTTATCACTTTTTAAAAAAACAATGTCCTTGGCATTTTTAAGTTCATTCAAAGCAACTCTTTCATCTCTAGATAGATTGTCAACACCGGAGGCCTACCAATTTAGCTTTCTCAAGTCATTCTTTACCAGGTCAAGAATTGACTAATTTACTTATTTTTAGAGAGTGGCAATCTTATTTTAAGGTCCACCTGTCTAAGGACTAATGTATCTTTGTCCACAGACAATTCGGTGTCCGAGGATCCCTTGTCTAACATGGCAATAGATCATCAAGGGCTTTTTGGTCTTCCTTCTGCAAAGTCTCCCTCGCTATATGGCTCTTATCTTTTTGATCATGTAAATAGCGTAAGAGGACCTTGCTCAGAAAAAGATTTACATCTTTAAATACCATGAATTCCTCCATGTTCTGTTTTGATGAAAACGATAATCCTCTTTTTAAGGGAAAGAAGAGAGTTTGACCACTTTATTATCCGGGCATCTCAATAGAGAATTGCAGTTTAGGTTCTCCTTCTCTGATTCATTGCCCTGTTCCTGCGATCTATGTTTTCTTTTTCTTTTCCTCTTTCTGTCTCTTTTTGTGTTTTTTTCTGTGTTTTTATAATACCTGTCCTTTCCTGAGCGTCTCTCACCGGGGACAGCAACCTGTCCCGTTCCTTATCTAAAAAAGAGACTGAACGAATAGTGCCTTCACTGTTAGTTTCACTTGTAGCTTCTGTTTCAGATTGGGAGAAGGGGGATCAAAATCATCTACGTCTTGATCTATTCTTCCTTTCTGGGAGCAAAGAACATAGATGTCACAAAGAGACCTAATGGGACCTGGGGGGGAGGGGCTGGACTCTTCATACTGGCAGCAGCTTTATGCTTGGAGCTTACCATCTGAGACACGGACACGTAACTATGCAATAAACTTACATTCTGTGCAGCTATGACATTCCTTGATAGGAGATTCCATTGATGAAGTGTTCATACATGTTGTCTGTCAGCTGGCAAATATCTCATTGCCACAGCCTGCTGTTATATACATGGTACTCAGCTATCTCTCCTCCAACTGCTTGGATTGGAGCTCATTTACTTATTTGACATGTTTTTAATATGGCCATATACAAGGGACTCCTCCATATTATGATGTACCATCATTTCAGCCTCGGTCTGTAGTTCCCTGGATAGTTGATTATTGCATATATTGCCATTCCAGGGCCATGCTACCTGCAGGGCTATCTAGTTAACGGTGGATGAGGTACCCAGTTATCAATATACCGGAAGTTATATGGTTCATGATGTATGTTTATGTGGATGCATGGATGGTGTCTAGATGTCCATTTGACATTAATTGGCATTGTCTGTTTTAGATGGTGGAAGTTGAAGGTTTGATTTTTCATTGTGTCTTATTTTTATAAAATAAACTTTTGTAATTTTTAGACTTGTTTGCTTTTCATTTATTTGGGTACTATATCCCTGTGGCTTCATTTTGTGGTACTTTGTGGACTATACCCCTTTTTCTTGGTACAGCTCAATTTTTTTATAGTATGGGATGCCCACTTTATTGAAGAAAGTATACGCGATTCAACTATATACAGCTCCAGCATAGCACTTGCTTGCAGACTATGTCTCCTTAACTCCTCCAACACATCACTTGCTTGTTCCTCCCGGACCAATTAGCACTAAATTTTAGGCCTGACACTGGCTCAGCCATGCTTTAGCAAAAGCCCTTTGCAGGCAGGGACCGTTGGCCCCTCTGGTGTAGCTGAAAAATAGTGGTTGTCCTAGTGCTAGCTGTTCACATAGCTACTGATCCTAGCACCACTTATTCAGGCCCTGCCAGCCCTTCTGGCTGCAGCTGCCTCTCTCCACTGCCCATGCCACCACAGCCCACTCCACTGGTTCTGCACGCATCCCAGACTGCAATCTCCTAATCCTCTTAGGTGTGCCTCCCAGTCCTTCCCAACTGTGTGTCACTCACCAGCCCTCTTGGCTGCAAGCTGTTGTTCCTCCCTGGAGACTTTGCCTGGCAGTGCTCTGCTGCTGTCTCCTCCTTGCTCTTGTGCCACCTGTCCAGGACACCTCCATGTGTTGTGAGAAGGGTCCTGTCTGCACCCAAGCCCCAGGCCCAAGGTCACCAGACTGGGGAGCTCCCTTAGGGCCACGACAGCCTAGAACTCCATCTCCTACCCGAACAACTCCTCTCCAGCTGGGCTGACGTGGGTATTTAGGGAGGCCAGCCCCCTGCCAATACAAGTTGGTGATTGGTCAGGGCTCCTCAGAACACCCGAGGCAGCTCCACCTTTCCTCTTCTTCTTCCTTTCCAGAAGATGCTAGAATATTCTGGAAATAAGTGGAAGGTCTTGGTAATACTGCCTGTGAGTCACTCTGCCAGCCAAGCCTGACAATTTACCTATCCTGTACAAAAAAATCCTACTCACTATCTAGCAACCTAGAGGGTGCTACAAGTGTAAGAATTGGATGCAAGTTTCCCCCTGCATTTAATTCACATGACATGCCAGTGTGCCTGGTTTACAATGGAGCTGGTTCACACAGGTCCGGGGTACTTGCGGTCTTCATTCCAAAAGGGTCCTGTGCGTCTTTGGGTCCGGTTCAGGTGCAAATTCAGGCAAAAATTCCAACCTGAATCACACCTGAACTGGTAAACAGGGAAGCACTGAACCCAATGCTGGGAACCACGGCCGCACATACTGTATGTGAAAGCGGCCTTAAACACATATTAAGGGTATAACATGTAACATAGTGCCAAGCTGAACTTCCTTCCACCCCCAAACTGCCCCCCCCAACAGCAGCTGTTTGAATTTTGCATGGCTGTACAAGGCTCCATCTGTCATTAATGCGAGATCTGTGAATGAATGAACTGCAAGTCCTGTCTGCCACCACAGCAGACAGATTTGTAGTTCTCAATAGAACACAAATGTGATCACTACACTTGTAGTCCATTGGCACTTTAGCTCAGTAACTGAAAGTCTGTGCCTCAGTATGGACCTGAGCTGGAGGAAGAAGCTGAAGGAGCCTGTGCGGGGCTCCTGTGACCCACAGACTCATGGTTGCGATGCTTTGCATGCTCATTTGCAAAAAATAATGAATGCAAATATATGCACTTTTTTTTTTTTTTGCAAAAGGTGGCATTAGTCTTTAAATGATTAAAAACTACTTTGAAATTACGTTAACGTCATAAACTTATGTGTCAATTTAGTAAGTGTTTTAGATCAATAAAAAAAATCAATAAAAAAAAAAAGAAAGGCAATATGCAACAACTTATAGTAATTAAACAGGAATCTTTTATCTAATCTAATTACTAGTACAGTGGTTAAACTAGAACTGAAATCAAACATTTTATTTTTCATTTTGGATTTATTTTTACCATATGTGTCCTGTCTGGGGATAGTTCCCTTCACTTTCTGTCTCATAGCCAAAACAAGAAGTGAGAGGAAATCCCTCCCAAGTGTACAAATCCCTTGTAGTTATCAGGGTCACCAGAACTAGTTACCCCACTGGAAGATTTTACCTCTATTCCTGTTATGGTGACCACTCAAAATTTGGGATTTTCTTTCACTCTCACTTTCGGTGATAACCTTCACCAAGATAAATAGAGAGGGTGAATCAGGGTCACAGACAGCAATAAAAACCTGACAGGTGCTCTAATCCCTCACCACCCTATTCAAAAAAAAAAAAAGGTTTTGCCTTTAGTTATACTTTACCAACTTGTGAATTTGTCAGTGTTTACCTGTTTGATACAATGTACTTGCATTTTTGTCTGTTTATATAGTTTTGCAGGATAGGCATGTTACCTATAAGCTCTGCTTATCTGGCGGCCTCCCATAAAGAATGCAGTTATATACAAATTTAAGTGCAGGAGCCTGGAGAAGGGAAGCTGAAGTATAAGGTGATTAATTTAATTGTGTGTTTTTTTTTAAATTTCGGAGAGTGGTGAGCTGCAAGATAAATGGATCATACATTTTCATGTAAAGTCCACTTTAACTGATGTAATCTGATGTAAATGCATGTAACCTGAGGCAAGTAAAGTGATTTTAACTGATATACAGTACAATAACTGAATAAAAAGGAAATTAATGAAGCCCACGGTAGAGAATAATATGAGCTGATATAGTCTTTAGATGCAAGCACACATTCAAGTTTTTGGCTAGCTGTTGATTGGATGTTGATTACAAGGGAAAACCTATAATATGCCCTAATATCAGCAATCACTAAATATTAGCGACAGAGGAACCCTTAAAATAACTTTCCAGTCTCAGGGAACCCCTGCTAAAAATGACTATATCTACAACTCATAATACATTATTGTGATGGTCTGCGGTAGTGTGATGGTCTTGTTGTCACTGAGCAGAATCATCCCCTCACAAATAACTAAATAGATGAATGATGTCAATAGGAATTTATCTGAGATGCAAAAATTGCTCACTGTGCAAGGAGCCTCTGGAGGAACTCTATTGTTCTATGGAACCCTGTTTGGGAAACCCTGCTCTGGAATCTTTCCAAATGATCAGTGCCCCTTTCGTAACCAATGCCAGTTCTGTATACAAAGCTTATAGACTGGTACCCTACTAGCAAGATAGCATGAACCTGCATATGCCTTTTGTTACATTGATACCAGCCTGTATTCCCTTCATCAGCTTTTTCCTAATTTTTACATTTAAGATGTAAAGTTGAACTCTAGCTAAAAACAAGTTTACATCATCTGCGCTGTGAACATAAATTTGCACTAATGAAGTGTGTACAGTGTGTCTAGGCTACAGCGTTATGTATAACTTTGAGGTGGGGAACTTGATGTTTTTCCACTCCTCTTCCAATCAGAGAGCACCTTGCATTTCTTGAAAATAATCCACCATCTAAGTACTCCAGCCAGAACCACAACTCTAGCACTAGACATATGGTGCTGACTGCACTATATGAGAGTGAGTGAAAGTCCGAGCTGTGCATAATGTTGCAGCCTAGTTACATAGGATACATTTATTTTTACAATGCACAAGTCAGATATTAATATAGTACCAACAATTTAACCAGTGCTTTTCTTTCACACCAGTCCCTACCCTCAAGGAGCTTAGTCTAAGGTCCCTATCTTACATGCATACATACATGAAGACAGATACTAGAGTCAATTAAGCTATCAGCATGTCTTTTGAGTGTGAGAGGAAACCCAGAGGAAACACGCATAAGTACAGAGAGGTCATGCAATCTCCATGCAGATAGTGTCCCAGGCAGGATTTGAACCCAGGGCCCTAGTGCTACAAGGTACTAGTGTTACTACATGAATCTCGCACTAAGAGATTACCAGCCTGTAAGCCCAATGTTCTAGGTATTGGAGAAGGGACATATTATTGGTTCATTAACAAAAAAAGACAAAATAGCTGCACAACAATTCTAGTGAATTGGTATCAGGTTTTGGATTTATTTGCAGAAGTCTGCCAGGCAGGAAACAGCCTTATCTTTCATGAACTTCAAACCCTGAGTATAGATTTCTTCATATCTAGACAGTGTTAGCGCTTTATGAAATGTCATAAATTGTTTTTAATTCCCTTTGATACAGTGTAAGATCAGATATAGGAATTGTGTGTTTTTTGAGAATTTAAAACAAGTAGCATCACAGCAGTATTCAAGTCCTCCATTTTTCTTGATGTTTCAGTTGAAAAATAGCCATTTATTATTCTTCGTCATCATGCGGTGTGATGCCAACAGAATTTTGGTGAACATGGCTTTTAAATTTGAGGTTAAACAATATACAAATGTCTTTATTTACATAAAACTATTAATTTCCTTGTTTATTAACCTCAATTTGTAGGGTGAATTCATAACAGAAATACTTGACCTCATTTTCCATGGAAACATTTGCCCACAATAATTATAACGTAGTCATAATTATGCCTTCCACGCATTGGGAGTTTATGAAATAAATATGGATCTCTATCTGGCATGATCTGGAACAAATGCATTCATTTAAAAGGCACTTTCATAGCCGAAATGCTGTTAATGCTGTGCTAATTGGTTGAAGCATGTTGTTCACTGTTCTGCAGCCAAATAAATAAAGAGAAAATAAGTCATTAACCAGCACAGAGTATTGCAGGCACATCAGATGAGAGACATTAGGAAGAAAAACCTTATTTCTTAATGAAAATATAAATACAATTTCTATCCAAGTAGACTTACTAGTGCAACAATGTAGGAAGGCTGCCATTGTGGTCAGGTCAGCCTAAACAAGAATACTGTCGCTATTTGTGTACTATGATGATATCATCATAAAAACAGGTTCAGTGTTAGAGAAAGCATGGTAGTACAGACTGAGTATTAAAGGTACACCCAAGTCAAAATTTTAAATTAAGTCACAAACAAAAAAGTGTCTATCAACGCTAAAGTGTAGACAACTAGAGGTTCCTACACATACCAACAGCAACATTTGTTGCCACTTCTTTGCCCGAATGAGGAAACAATGTGAATCAACAAATGCTACGACACTTCCATATAGTTTTAAATATTGCCTGCTCCCTTCCTATTGACACATCCTTATGGTGGGCTGCCACACTGGCCAATTGAAATGTATTGGAAACAGAACACAGTGGGTGAGCTATCTCACTGTCAGCAGGGAGGGTGATTGAGTTGTGTCCAATCAGAGTGCTGTGGTTTTTAAGGTATAGAGACGCCAATTAAATCTGCTGCAGATACTTGCAGGTGCCTGCACTTTATACCTGCTAGCAAGTTTATTTTTCAGAGACACTTTAAAGTGAACTTGTCAGTTCTGTAGAAAATTAAAATGATAGTTCTTTTAAGTAGACAAGATAATATACTCTCCTTTCTAGTGGTCTGGTCTACTCTTACTTCTTGTCATTTTAGCACTGTAGCCTCAGTTAGTCCCTTTGACACTACCAAGAGTATTGCATGCCTGTCCCCCACTACACTCCGTGGTTCCATCTGCTGACCCTAATGTAAATCCTGGACTCAACAGTGATTCAGTAGTTGGTTAAAGGAGCCACACCATATGATGGGAGACACAGGCAGCTGGCACTCTTGGAAGAGTCAAATGGTAGAACATCTGATGAAATCTGCAGTACTGGAATGAAGGGAGGAAGAGAATGGAAGAGACACTGTCCACCCAAGAGGTGAGTATATTACCTTTTCTTTTGCAGGAGTTGGCATTTTGGTTTGTCTAGAGACCTGAGAGGGTCTCTTCAAATCCTAAAATACATACTGTAAATGCAATGTAGCCTACCTTCTTCAGTTTTTTTATCAAGGCAAGGCCGAAGTACTTCAATCCACCCCATGCCAATTTGTTTTTCCAAACCACACCTGATGTGGGGTCCTTGCTGTTTCTTACATACAGAAAGCCTGATGTAACAAAGTCCACTTTGAAAAAATTGCAAGCTGTTTATACGGCTAAGTGTCTCAAGCTTAAATTTACATACATGTTACACCCTCTATCCCCCAGAGGCTTATTAGGGACAATCAAAGGCAAGGCAAACTAATATTTCTCCCCAGGGTAAAGTCCAAGGAGATGTAGGAGATGTAAGATATTTTGCACCAGTCACTTTAAGGAGTTTGCAAAGATTTTATTTGACAAAGGAACTCGGAGAAAGAGAGGGGTTGGGAATTCGGATACCTAGAGCTCTTTTGCAGATTCAATATTTACTATTTAATACAGACAAATAACCTTCAAGCAGGAACTAGCATTCTGTACCTTCAGAATTTCTCCATTAAGCAGCCTCTGTTACCCCCCCCCCCCCCCATGAGACATCAGCCTCTCTGCGAGGCAGTGTTTATTTGGACATCAAGTTTCAATTTTCTTTTTGTTTTAGTTATAGTCTATTAAATAAAATTCATATTTTAGTTATTTTTTTTGTAATTCCTTCATTTTCCAGAGAAAGTGCATTTTACAGCCAAAATAAACAGCAGAGATACATAATAAAATCAGATAACAGAAACAGAAAGGGTCACACAATGTGATCAACATATTAACTACCCCAGTAATACACAGTATGGATGGCACAAAGGAATAGCACAGTATAGAAAATATTGTCGGTGCATAGAGCTGGGGAGGCATCTAAACAACTACTTGAGAGACCCAAAACATATATTCATAAATGCAAAACGATGCTACAAAATAAAACTCTTATGCCGCGTACACACGGTCGGAATACTCGTCGGAAAAAGCTCTGATGGTTTTCCCATCGGAATTCCGACGGAATTTTGCTCAAACTGTCTTGCCTACACAGGGTCACACCAAATTCCAACGGTCAATAACACCACACCTTAAAAAACGTTCGACTGCACTATAAAAGGGAAGTTTAATGCTTCTGAGCATGCGTTGAATTGTTTCCGAGCATGCGTCGGAATTTTACGTGTCGGAATTGCATACACATGATCGGAAAATCCGTTAGAAAGGTTTTCCGTCGGAAAAATTAAGAACAGGTTCTCAATCCAAAGTCCGTCGGAAATTCCGACAGAAAAAGACAGATGGGCATACACACGGTCGGAAAATCCGATGAAAAGCTCCCATCGGACTGTTTCCATCGGAAATTCCGACCGTGTGTACGTGGCATTACAATATTTTAGAAAGCATAGCATCTTGATGGCCAGCTGAGCCCAGAGATGGGACACTGAGGTAGAAATAGTGCAAGCTAGGATATTCACAGTATCTGAATAATACAGTTAACTGAGCAAAGGATAAGGAGAGGGGGGTGATCGGGAAGGGAAAGGGTAGGGGATCAGGTATCTCTTAGTGTGAGATAAGAATGAAATCAAGGAGAGAGAGAAAGGGAGAAGGAAGAAAAGTGAGTTCAGGGGGTCAGCCAATCTTTAAAACCTCTCAGAGGTAGGCTTCAGTGTACACAAAGATGTGCCATTGTCTCACAAAAAGGTTTCCTCCCTGTTGTGCAAGGTGGCGGTGAGATCCTCCATAGCTCTCAGTTTTTCCACATCGCCACATCGCCAACACAGACTAGGGACTTGTGGAAAGAAACTATGCAGAGTAGTGGGTACCCTATACCATTGGGTCAAGATTTTGTAACAGGTCTCTTGAATTTTGGTAGCTATGGAGGACTTCTGCGCAAAATGGAGAATCTTCTCCTTTTGAGAGTCAGTGAATTGGATGCCAAGATCTGATTCCCACTTAGAGAGGAATGGATGAACATACCCTTCCGCTGGGCAAGTCAAAGAGGCGTAGATTATCAAGAAACTATAATGGACCGGCTCCCCCCGATGACAGTTGTGTTCCAGTTCCGTGAGCTGATGAGAGATGCCCGGGGTCCGCGAACACCTGCAAAGGAAATTACGCAGCTGGAGGCCACTCACCACAACGCCATTGGTGGTCTTGGCAATTGATGGCACCGTCCTCCCAGGGGGCCCTATCTGCTTCCAGACCCTCCCTGTTAAGATGTTGATAGGGACACTCCACCAGGAGTGGATCTCCTTCCTTGTCTTGCTTAAGGCTTCATCTCCTATCATATTAGGTCTTCCTTGGTTACGGCTCCATTCTCCACACGTTGACTGGACTGCTGGACAGATCCTGGCTTGGGGTTTCCCCTGTTCCTCTTCTTGCCTACTCAAGGTTGCCCCAAAGGAGAAACTTCCAGTATCTTCTGCTCTTCCCACTGTATATAGCGATTTCTGGGATGTGTCCTGCAACAGTCTGGTTAATACACTCTCTAGGTCATGTGGCACTCTGGATGAGGAGCCCACCTATGTACCTGAGCCGATCATTCACTCCAGTTTGCATAACCACTTACCTTTGCCTGTCCCTAAACTCCCTTGGACGCACAACCAGGTTAACTCGTCCACCAGTTCCACAGTCGCTACACCCTGCGATGCGATTGTGGTAGTCGCTGCACCTGGCGATGCTATTCAGTCGGCCTCTGCACCAGTTATGCCAGTGCACCCTATGCCCAGTGAGCTTCCTGCTTCTTCTTATTCAGGACCTTCTGTAACCTGGCCTCACCCTACTACTACTACGTCCATTCAAAACTGTTTAAGAGGCTCAGTCCATCCTTTGGATAGACTGCCTCATTCGGCCAGGTGGGGGTTTCAATCTTTCTTTCTGGGCTCTCTGCATTCTGCTTGTGTTTCCGCTATCCAGCTTGACTATTGTGACACATCACCTTCTAATCAACCTGGCCTCAGGGATACACTGACCTCTGCCCAGTCTGATGGTCCTGTGCTGGAAGTCCAGCTCATCTTTAAGGGTCTGGGGGACCCTGCTCAGACTGATGGTCTTCTCATGCCCTTACCCATTCCTAAGAACCCTTTAGTCTTCAATAAGTCCAATAAGTCCTCTTGTCCTCTCCCTACCTCGGTTCCAGTCTCTGAGGATAATCTAAAGTACGAGGTTAGTCAAGTTCTGGATTCCCAGCTCCGTAGAGGTATTCTTCAGTACTTCGTACATTGAAAAGGGTTTGGTCCTGAGGAAGAGGTCTTGGATCACTGCAGCTCCGTAGAGGTATTCTTCAGTACTTCGTACATTAGAAAGTGGCCCTTTTTAAGAAATGGCAGTTGCACCTGAGGAAGAGAGTCTTGGATCACTGCATCTGAGATCTTTTTGCACCTCGTCTGTTGAGGAGCTGTTTCATCTGAAGTTTCCATCTGCCACAGCATCCAGTCCAGGCACTCCTACTCCGCTGCGCTCTCGGGTCCACTGTTCCCATTCCCGTGGCCCCTGAACCAGAGCCGTAAGAGAGGGGAGGCCTCCTAAGAGGGGGGTACTGTCATTGTTATGCAGTAATGTGTGTCTGTCAGCTTACCTCTCTCCATGTGTTCCTTTAGAGGCCAGCCACTCTCACCTGACTGCATATATATATATATATATATATATATATATATATATATATATATATTTATTATATATATATATATAATCTTCACCTGTGTAATGCAAGCCAATCTTGCTGATCAACCATTGTGTGTTTGGCTTCCTGTTTCCTGCTTGCCGTGTGCTCTACGTTTGTCTCTGTTACCAACCTTGGCGTGTTCTCGACTATTCTTGTCTGCTCATGACCCTGACCTTTTGGCGTATCCCAGACAATCCCTGTTTGCCTGTGACCCTGAACTTTGGCGTGTACTCTGTTGTCCTTATCTGCTAGTCGCCCCGACCTTGGCTTATCCCCTTACTATCCTTGTTGTTCCAGCCTGCTGCTTCCTTCCTCTATCTTCTGTAGTCTACCATGAGCATGAGCTGGGAGACCCTGGAGGCCGCGACCTGGAGCCAGACCGCAGCACAGTCCATCCTCACCACTAGAGGCTCTGGTGAACACCTGCTGGCTCTTAGACTCCGCGCCCTGGGGAATCTATGCTCTAGCTCCCACTGGGATCTGTGTTAGTGATCTAGTAGACCTGCTTCCTGAACCTCCCAGGGTTCAATCTGCAGCAGTCAGTCCTAGGGTCCACTACCTTAGCGGTGCACTCCTGACTCCTACGGAGTGCATCTGTCACCTGGTCTCAGGTGACCTGACAATAGGGGAGATGGGAGGAGCCGCACGAGGCATCTATGGATGGATCTATAGCAGTTAAAGTCTCCCCCAAAAATGAGCAGTCCCTCCTAGAACTCCAGTTACTCAGGAAGGAGCTTCCGCAAGGATCACCACGGAAGTGCGTTTTCTGCAAAAACGCAACTTGAGTTTTCCCTTTTCGCAAATCTGAGCTAAGAGTGCTTTTTTGGCATGTTAAGTCCACGCACATTAAGGGAAGTGACCTTAAGGAGACCCATAGCGCCGTCTGGTCTGTAAGTAGGCACAATAAGGTGTGGGGAAGACCCCCAGCCAAAGGGTCCCCCCTAGTCGAGAGGCAGAGAGCGAGGTGACAGAAAAAGACACAGAAAAGAAGGGGGAGGAGGCAGGGAAGAAAAAAGGGGGGAAGAGGGGGAAGGGGATAATCTGTCTACAAAGTGATTAAGCTGAGGAGCCTCGTTAAGCACTGATAGTGCCCTCACAGGGATCCACCCTAATTGGGGGTGGTCGGAGCATTAGAGGTTGCCCTTAAAGTCAACAAAAAACAATACATTTGGAGATTCATGGGGTGAGAGCAACGAGAAACATACTATAGGTAATGAAAGAGACAACTAAATAAAAAATAAAAATAACAAACAAAAATAGGAACCAAAAAGCAGAGGACCAACATCTGGGACCGTACTGTGATGAATTGGGGGAAGACTCCAAGAGGGCAAAGGGTATTAAAGAACAGAATATGTGCAGGGCCTCTTGACTATGCCCCAGAGCACCAGGACAGAGGGTCAATATGCAAACATGTATATATACCGCAGATAAAGATAAAGATACAAAAGCCGGCCCGGCAACTTTCAATATTACCACATTGCTTAGAGAGACATACTACTGCTGGGCAGGCCCCAGTACCCCTCCATCAATTAAAGAACAGTAACCGGGGTATGCGGGGGGGGGGGGGGCGCTAGAAAATATGGGGAATGTACAGATTGCAGAGTCCCCATAGGGCAACACCTATGGGGCCAGCATACTAACGGTCAGTTTTTGGCTGGGGTGGGTCAGTATTTTAGTCTTTTGACTAAAATGCCATTTTAGTTTTGGTCGTTATTAGAGTTGTTTTAGTTTTAGTCGTATTTTATAAAAACCAGAGTGTAGCGCTATACCAAAAAAAATGAGAAAAAAGTGATTATGAAAACAATTAAAAGTCCATCGAATAAACCAAAGCATCAACTCATATTATGATATAAAGTGAATCTTCCACCAAAGTTCAGTGCATCAAAATCAAAACGACCAAAAAAAGGACTCCAAACTCATGTGATCCCAATCTGCTTACCAGAAAGATGAATTTAGTGAGAAATGTTAGCGTATGATGCCAGAGGTTCATAATAAAGTTTGATGAACACAATGACGGAAGATCAGATCCAGGAATCTTCAATGGATTGTAGGTAACAGGATTCACAGAACCAAATCGATGTGGTATGCTAAAAAAAGGTCTCCCACGGAATGAAGGAAGGAAAACAGCCACAATAGTGAAGCCCGTAGGTAAATTCAAATGTTTATTGCATATAGTCTACTTACAACAGTATGGCGACATCAGGGCATATAAAACAACAGTTCCGCGTACTTGCATCAGCCCGCCTAACATGTTTCATCCAATGGTGGATATCATCAGAGGCCTCTGATGATATCCACCATTGGATGAAACATGTTAGGCAGGCTGATGCAAGTACGCGGAACCTTATCTTTCTGGTAAGCAGATTGGGATCACATGAGTTTGGAGTCCTTTTTTTGGTCAATTTGGTTTTGATGCACTGAACTTTGGTGGAAGATTCACTTTATATCATCATATGAGTTGATGCTTTGGTTTATTCGATGGACTTTTAATTGTTTTCATAATCACTTTTATCTAATTTTTTTTGGTATAGCGCTACACGCTGGTTTTTATATTATATGAGTTTGCCTATCAACAAACTGTGTTAGCTGCCATTACATTTTTTTTCTGGAATTAGCGCAGATATTTCGTTCACCCCGTTAGTCGTATTTTAGTCGACTAAAATCTCCAGTACATTTTAGTCGACTAAAATCTAATGGGTTTAGTAAAATTTTAATGCATTATTTCTTTAGAACTGCCAAACATTATATACTTCTGGAGTAAAAATCGAATAACACGTTTATTATTTATTGTACTAACATGCACTACAGACACAGATTAAGACACAGATTAAGCCGTTGTGATATAAATTCAATTTAGTTTTAGTCATAGTCTTTTGACTAAAAAAACATTTTAGTTTTAGTCTTCTGAATTGTTTTAGCGTTAGTCGTATTTTAGTAGCCTAAAATAGTATTCATTTAGTCGATTAAATTAGTTTCAATTTAGTTGACTAAAATAGTATCAATTTAGTCTACTAAAATAGTATTAATTTAGTCAACTAAAATAGTATTAATTTAGTCGACTAAAATAGTATTAATTTAGTCGACTACAATATTTTAGTCGACAAAATTAACACTGCTCCAAGCTTTCCTGTACCCATTCCCCTCCAGCAGCAGAGTCACCTCTGATACTCCATTTCAATGCATCACTTCTCCCCTTCTAGACACTACTCTTCTGCCAGGTTCCTTGTCCGCAGGACCCCTTCAACAGAGTCACCTCTGGTACTCTGTTTCCAGGGATCTCTTACCTCCTTCCAGATATTACTCCATTGCAAGATTCTGTGTCCCCAGGACCCTCCAGTAACAGAATCACCTCTGGACAGGCAGGCATTCCGGCTTAACACTGCATCTACAGAGCCCTTCTAAGCCTCGGGCCTAGCTGGATAGGAAACAGTACAGACACACTTCCTAGGAAAATATTTATTTCCTCCCCCAGCATGCACCTTGAGCAATAAACCTCCCAGTGGTCCCCCACTCCATTGCCAAGATTACACCCCAGCAGCAGGCAGAAGTAACAGTAATGCTTGAGCTGTTTACTACCAGCTAAATTTAGATTGAACAACCCATAATGCTTTGTGAATCCATTTCAAGATTTATTTGTTGGAAAATTATTTTATACAAGCAGTAAAAAATCGAATAAAATCACCAATTAAAAACGTATAAACTTAAAACCAATTTAAGATAAAATTTACCCTAAATCACATATAGTTTCCTTTTTATAATTTTTTTTGGGATTCCACATATCCTCCTGCAGCACTCAAATCTCCCCCTGGAGGTAGCCTGTTACACATTGTCCTTCATGAGAAATTATATATTTTCCTCTCCGTTTCCAGATGCAATTAAAAGGTATACTATTATACTATAAATCATATTTTAGTATTGCACTATTGGAAGAAGAACTGATTTATATTTGCCTGAACGTTTGATGTATTTTTTAATGCAAGGTAGGTATTATAATACTGAAGGGGTGTTGTAGGACACTGTTTCCTACTTTACATAGAAGCCCGAAGCGCTTCTCAGCTGTAAGCCCTGAAAAGGACCCTTGAATAATCCAAAAACGTAGTTCTCCTTTGATTTTGTTGAGCTGCTTTTCTCACGTAAACGGCAATGTTCCTTATATATACGGCATGGGATATGACTGAAATGTATTCTTCCAGATGCTATCTTCATGTTTTAATGATGTTGAATAAGAATATAAGCACCTCATAAATCTTCCAAAACACAAGTGTTGGACTGGATCTCTTAATAGAGAGCACTTTTTTTTTTCATTTTGAGTGGTTTACCTGTAAGTTGGCCAAAGCTGAAGCACTTTCGATGTGAAGTGACCAAGCCAAACAACTAGAACAGCATACTGAAAAGGTCAGCAATTTCCTATAAACACCCATCATTTAGACAATGCATAATGCATTAAAAGCAACTCCAAGGTTAAAGGCAGATAACAGCGCACTGAACTTGAATAAGAGGCTCTCTGAAAGCTACTCGGGATGCCCATTAAAATAATTTGGTGGTTTACATAAGCGACTCTGCAAAGCTCTCCATTTAGAGCATTGTCAAATTAAAGCAATGAACTCATTAGTGCATTACAGCAGAGAAAAAGTGCAGCCGTATATTATGTGCATGGGTGAGATGTGGCATGACAGAAATGGTGGGAAAGGAAATATAATACTTGTAAATTATTTATAACAAAATAACCATCCTAATAAATGTATGTGTAGATAAATAAACTGACCTCAACAAGTCTTATCTTTAGCAGGAATAATATGTAGTGTACCCTTAGGAGCCGCAGATGAACTGGATCCCCCACTCATGCACAGCCAGGCAAACTGGATTTTCACAGGCACTCCAGAGACAGAGAACAGTCCGTGACTTTGTTTTCTTTTAGTTATTTATTGAGGAATAATAACTTGGATAGGGATATGAAATTATGGGATGCCCACTTGACTTCAACAACAAACTTCAGGAACACTCTTCCTATATACAGTCTCTATATACAGCTCCTCTTTTTCCTCTAGCACTCACTTGCTTGCAGACCCCAGTTGGATCACTGTTATGCCGCGTACAGACGATCAGACTTTCTGGCGGACTTGGTCCAACGGACTAGAGTCTGCCGGACAATCCGACTGTGTGTGGGCTCCGGCAGACTTTTTCTTCCCAAAAGTCCGGCGAACTTAGAAAGAAGTTTTGACTCAAAATTATCTGTTCTGCTGCTCGTCAGGGCTGAGTTACCTAGCAGACGCCTAAATGGATGTGCAACCAAAACTTTGAAGAGCTTTATGTTGTTGCTAGTACGATAAAGCAGCTCAGTATAGTGTAGTGATATAAGTAACTCGTCTGGCCCTTTTGAAATGTAAAATGCAACTTGTCTGTCAGTTGTGTTAAGCCCCATACACACCTATGTACACATAAAAAAAAACTGTGTAGAATATCCTACATAAATCAGCCAACACATAGGAACGCCAGATTCAAAATCCGCTATCTAGTTAGCAATGGTCTGCTTCTTGAAACTAAACGTGAATGTTGATTACTTTTCAAGCAGAAGAGCAATAACTATGTAATTAGCAAATTAGCGAGGTGTTGTACATCTTAGAATTGCAAATGACAGAAATCTTTCAGTCTATAAACATGTTTAACTGACCTGAAGACAACAGAGTGCTGACCAAAAGCCAGATGGAATAATTGGTCACATGCATGCGTGGTAGTGAGGCTGTGATCATACAGAGACTTTCTGGTTGCCTATGCTGCAGTAGCTCAATTTATCATTAGATATGCGACTATACTTCACTGTTAAAATCGTACACCTTGGTGCACAGACATTTACTTGAGGCAGCTGCTTGAGTAGCATATACTGTGCTATATGTTCCCTACAGCTGTTTTGAGAAAATGATAGAGGCTGCCTATAATGCATACCTTTTGTAAAAGATTTATCTCTGTCTGTTTTTCCAATGCTTTAAACAAAAATGCTTTTATAATTAATGACTGAGAACAAATATAGAACTAAATCTAATGCAACATGATCCCTGCAGAACAGGCCAAATTTCAATCCATGTTTGGCCAATGTGGTTGAACAGAAGTCGATCTACTGTTGGAAAATATGTACTCGATTAGCACCACAGGCTGTAGACTGCAGTGCCAGTCTGTGTATTCTTATGGCAAGGAAGTCTTCCTGTTGTCAGAATTCAAAGACATAGTAAGTTGGATTCCTCCATCTACCTTGAATGTGTGGATGGGGGAATCTATGACCAGCCTAACTTAAAGGGACAAGCAATATGAGCACCCATACTTTTCTCATAACAGAATAACTTTTGTCAATCTGGGCTGTCATGGTATAATTGTGGCCTCTTCCTAAAGGCTTGTTATTTCACTTTCAAAACAATTCCAGACAAATGAAATCTCACACACACTGTATATCAGTCTGCATATTCTTGAGTAGTTCAAAGCTGTTGTAATAAATTGTCCAGATTCCTCACTGGATCTTCACACCAGACATTATCTTCCTGCATTGGATCTTAAATAAGGAACATTGGTTAAAGTAAAACTTCACTCTCCCAATCAACATTGATTATTTTTAATCCTAATGGATAAAAAAAAAACATAAATAGATAGGAAAGTATATCATTTTTTTAAACATTTCTTCAGTTACTTCATGGTTTCTTGCCTAGGCAAATGATGTCATACATTCCAGGAGTTTTCAGGAGGGTAGAGGAGAAGGAGGGGTTTTCCCAGCTAAGCACCACACTCTCCTGCATGCATGCTTGAGCTCAGGGCAGATGGATTCCAGGAATCGAATGATAGATTAATAATTTGCCCTTACTCAAGATGTCAATGGCCAGAAACAAAATAAAGCATGGAGACAAGTTCTACTTTAAGATATTTTTTTTTCCTGCACGAGATATACTGTAGATGAGTAGACCCTGCCCACTCTGGAGTTTGAACAATCATTCATGTATATCTAAAGCCAGCATTTTCTTTTTCTTTTGAGTAGGAAATGGTTAAAATCCTCAACTCTATATTTACCCTCACGTTTATTCCTGGTGATATTGGTGATGAGGACAAATAGTGTGAATCTCCCTGATGGGTACATATAGCAATACACGCTTGACAGAATGCTCTGCTCAAATCTTTAAAAACAATAAAACGGGCCTTTAATTTTACTTTCACCCTTTATAGAGTTTTGTAGAATCCTGCCCCCAAATTCTATAGGTTAAGGGTCCATATATCACATTACAAAAAGTCTTTATTATCAAAAAACATATGCATCAGGCTCACTAAACAGCATTAGCGGAGGATTAGTGTCATTCTGTTTTGCGCCAAGTATTTTCATACCAAACATTGTACAGCACATCCACAACCATTTTCCTTAAAGTGGTTTTAAACCTAATAAACAAAATATAAACTGAACATTTTATATAACTAAGCAATATAGAACAACTTGTGTGCCAATAGTATGGCAGGGAAAAAAGCAGCCTGTTCAATATGTGGCTCTTTGTGGCAGAGGTTCTTAAAGTGATTGTAAAGTCTAGAAATGTTTTAAATTCATATAACAAAATTTTTTGTTTTTTTACCCTGTTTTGTACAATGGTTTTGCACAGTGTGGCCCTGAACCTCCTCTTCGGGGGTCTCCTGCCACCATCGCAAGTGGCTTGCCGCTCCCCAGCCGCACTGCCTGCATCTATAGACACACACAGTGCAGTTGCTCGGCCCTGTCCCTAGTCCCACCTCACAGAATTTGGCTTCGGCCCGTGTCCCTGCGAAAAAAGGAAGAGAGGGGAGAGAAGACTGTAGCCGGGCACAAAACTGTATCCCTGACAGACTCGGGTAAGTGTTTAGGTGGGGGTGGGTAAAGAAATAGTGTGCTGTTTTTACCTTAATGCAGAACCACTTTAAGTTGTACTGTATAAGAATTGTCATAAATCATGCACATAAATCTTATATATCATGTCACTGTATTCTGTTTTTTGTTAAATCCACTAAGGCCCCTTTTACACAGGCATTCCGTTTGCTTTATCTGTTCAGTCACTTTTTTTGTTCAGTTTTCTAACATATAAAAATTTTTTTGAACAATTTGGAATTTGGAATTTCCAATAGAATTTGGAATTCAAGATCATTTGAAAATTGATTGACCCATCTGAATTATATTTGAAGAAAAGCTGGATGCTAAGGAGTGGGGGTGGGAGACCGTTATCTGAGCATGCAGACTGGCAGGCAAGGAAATGGGGGGGGAATAAATAAATGTCCCCTGAAGTAGACCCAACATCAATCACAATGAATGCCGACCACCTACCCAAAAGAAAAAAAGTGTTCTTTACCCGACGAAGGCTCCCGCTGTCTAACAGCTCTGCCATCTGACAGTTCTTAAATAACTAAGGGGTGGGGCCACCTGATGATGACCCGGGATGACCGTCCCCCCTTGTGATGTCTTTGACTGGGGGCATGCTGGGTCCATGATGTCACAAGAGGGGGGCGGGGTCACCCAGTGATGTCATTGAGTGGCCAAACCCATTAGGTATTTAAGAACTCTGAGATCTCTTCATCCAAATTTTGTTTGTTTGATGCTGCATGTATATTTTACTTATTCTATAGTGCTGCAATTTATGTCTGATTTATTTAAGGGCTGCATATATCATTCTTTTTGATAGCTGATTTTGTGTATTAGCGTGCATTGGTAGATCAATTTTATAATACAGTCTACGTAAAGTAGAGGTGGGGGAAGGGCCCAGTGGCCTCCACATACTACTGGCTGTCTACAAAACACTTCAGATGGGGTGGATACAAGACCAGTTACTCTGCACAAGAAAAGAGACCAGCAGTCACTGGTCTGTATTACAGGAAACTCCTGCACAGAGGGAAATGTTTCATGCTTGCTTAACACCTTCTGGTCCAGCCAATAGCAGATTGACAGCTGGGCGGGCCTTTCATCTATCTGAGTGGACTGCATATGACGTCCTCCCAGAAGCTGACGCTCATGGGACCGCAGGGTCCACCAGACACAACCGATGACTGATCACTAAACCGGCCCACTGTCAGTATCATGTGATGCCATTATTTGTATACAAACGTGTTGCTAGCTTTGATTGGTCACAGTGATCACATGGTATAGACTGCCCTTCTGTACCATGTTATTAGCTTTGAGCAATCATAGCTAAACACAACAAAAGACACTGAATGAATCAGTTTTATTCAGTAAACATGGTTGCATATAAATGAAAGTCACTGGTATAAGCAATCATAATGTGTAAAAAAAAAAAAAAAAAAAAAAAAAAAATCCTGATTACTTCCCCAGGGTAGTACAATGTTACTATGGAAACACTGGATTGCTTTGGACGCAGTGTGTTAAAAAAAAGAAAAAAGTTATAAAAACAAAAATACATACATACTGTCACCAATCAGTGTCCCTGATCACCGCCACACCATGTATATGATAATGCTGTACTGCATGCCTCTTAGTAAATTCCGTGGACTGTCTACTTTCGAAAAAGGGGTCTATTTGGGGTACTGGCATTTTCAGGCCTCAAGAAATTAGATAGGGTTTCAGTACATTAGAATTGATCAATTGTGGACTCTATAACTTTTCTACAGACTAAACAATAAACAGTAATCTCAGCTGCAACCAGAAGTGATGTCACCCAACTGCTCCCAACACGTTGCATCACAGATCACGTGAGTTCCTCAGGGCTGCCTGAGAAAGTGATGTGATCTGCGCTGCAACGCATCGGGAGGAGCCAAGGGACGTCACTTTCAATCTCGGTCGACACTGGAAGATTTATGCTATTGATTTCCTTTGGTGATCTTTTAATGCCATGTTTCATCTGCTTTTATGTGAGTTACTATTTCTTAATTAAATTTTATTTGGAAATACTACACTATGAGGATTATTCTTATCACACATGGCCATTCCTTAGCGGAGGAAAGGATAATATATAGCGGCCTATTGAGAGGAATCATTGACTACCAAGTGCTGCTAGACCTGTCAAACCCTGTGTTTGAGATCGGAGGAGAAGAGAGTGCAGATTGACCTGCTGTGAGGAATTATCTTTAAACAAGCGCTGTTAGACCTGTTTGGTCTTTATCTGAGGTGAGCTGCTAGATCACACGGGGAATGTGATCACAGTGCACAAAGAGTCTGTTTTATAAGCACTATTTTTGGACATATGTATCTAATTGTGCTTTTGAGCACTGCTATGGAAATTATATTTTCATAATATTGATGAACTTTATTCTATTCTTATATGAAATTGTTATTTATTTTTAATGATGAAGTTTTATTGATTTAATTGTTATTTGCCCAACCTTTGAACACTTGTTATACCGATAATTTACATTTACTACACAGAAGGGTTATTTTTTTTTCTTTTATGAATTTGGTACTCATTTACAATGGATAGAAAAAGTCTACACACCCCTGGTAAAATGTCAGGTTTCTGTGATGTGATCTAAAAATGTGGGGTGATCTGAAGAGGGCTGTGCACAGGAGGTGCCCTCGCAATCTGACAGATTTGGAGTGTTTTTGCAAAGAAGAGTGGGCAAATATTGTCAAGTCATGATGTGAGTGAGTGCTGTAATAAAATCAAAAGGTGCTTCAACAAAGTATTATTAAGGGGCGTGCACACATATGCAACCATATTATTTAATTTTTTAAATTTTTACTTCCCTCCACCTAAAAGATTTCCGTTTGTTTTTTAACCACTTCCCGACCGCCCCATGTAGATATACGTCGGCAGAATGGCACGTACAGGCAGAACGTGATCTTCAGGCGTGTCCCATCCGCCGGCGGGGACGGTCGGGATCGTGTCAGGAGCGATCCGGGACGAGGGGACGGCCAGTGGTTTCTGGCCACCCCCTCGCGATCGCTCCTGGCCCCCCCTCCGCCGGCGGGGATAGGTCCAAGGTAGCCCCCTCCACCCCCCCACCCCCTAATAAAGGTTTTAACCCCTTGATTGCCCCCCAGGTAACCCTTTCACCCCCTTTTGCCAGTGTCACTAAGCGATCGTTTTTCTGATCGCTGTATTAGTGTCACTGCTGTCGCTAGGTAACCATTTTTTTTTTTTAGGTAACCGCCATGTTTATATAGGTTCATAAATAGTTTTATAGGTCAGGTACCCCCATATTACAACCTAAATAAAGGTTTTAAACCCCTTGATTGCCCCTAGAGTTAACCCTTTCACCAGTGATCACTGTATAACTGTCACTGGTGACGCTGGTTAGCCAGTTAGTTATTTCGTTATTTAGGTTCCCCGTCAGGTTTTTATATAGCGTCAGGTACCCCCATATATTACCTAATAAAGGTTTTAAACCCCCTGATTGCCCCTAGTTAACCCTTTCACCCCCTTTTGCCAGTGTCACTAAGCGATCGTTTTTCTGATCGCTGCATTAGTGTCGCTAGGTAACCATTTTTTTTTTTTAGGTAACCGCCATGTTTATATAGGTTCATAAATAGGTTTATAGGTCAGGTACCCCCATATTACAACCTAAATAAAGGTTTTAACCCCCTGATTGCCCCTAGAGTTAACCCTTTCACCAGTGATCACTGTATAACTGTCACTGGTGACGCTGGTTAGCCAGTTAGTTATTTCGTTATTTAGGTTCCCCGTCAGGTTTTTATATAGCGTCAGGTACCCCCATATATTACCTAATAAAGGTTTAACCCCCTGATTGCCCCTAGTTAACCCTTTCACCCCCTTTTGCCAGTGTCACTAAGCGATCGTTTTTCTGATCGCTGCATTAGTGTCGCTAGGTAACCAGTTTTTTTTTGTATTACTGTTACGGGTGACGCTGGTTAGTTAGCTTGTTTTTTATACTGTCAGGGCACCCGCCATTTATTACCCAATAACGGTTTAACCCCCTGATCGCCCGGCGGGTGATATCAATTAGGTTTTAGGGTCAAATAAGGTCTGCGTCGCCCCAGGTTAGTGCCAGTACCGCAAACACCCACGCACAAAGCGGGATCAGCCCAGATACCTGCTAGCACCTGCGTTTTCCCCCTCCGCCCAGCCCAGCCCACCCAAGTGCAGTATCGATCGATCACTGTCACTTACAAAACACTAAGCACACATAACTGCAGCGTTCGCAGAGTCAGGCCTGATCCCTGCGATCGCTAACATTTTTTTTTGTGGTAGCGTTTTGATTCAGTCGCTTCAGTCAGGAGCTTTTTTACCTGTGAATCTCAAAAAAAAAAAAAAATAGTTGTCGTTTTATTGTTCTCTCTCTCACTCTATTCTCTCTCTATTGTTGCTCTTTTTTTAATCCATTCTATTCTGCAATGTTTTATTATGTTTTATCATGTTTTATCATGCTTGCTTTTCAGGTATGTAATTTTGTTTACTGTGTTTTAGTGTTAAGCATTTTTTTGTTTTCAGGTGCGCCATTCAGTTGCAACGCGGATTTATTTATCTTGACAGCAACAGCGTTTGCTCCCACGATACATAAAGACGCGACTCCAACACTGTAGGAGGTGATTTCACCACCACAGTTAAAAAAAAGAGCATATATGCCGAAGCATGGGGGCAGCAGGGGGGGGGAGGAGCGATTGGCTCCTAATGCCACGTACATACGGTCGAAATTCCGACCGTGTGTACACGGCATAACTTTTGCGGGAGGATGCCCCCATGCATCGGCATATATAAATGGTGCATGTATGCCCATCATTAGAAGTGGGTGGATGAAGGGAGGTATTCTAATGGTGGGCATACCCACCAATCAATCTCTTTTTTTCGTTCAGCCAAGAGGCTGCATGAAAAAAAAAAGATTACAATATATGTCCAGTATGTTGCTGGACTTTGAATGGTTATACCAGAATGATGCCTGCAGGTTTAGGTATCATCTTGGTATCATTCTTTTCAGCCAGTGATCGGCTTTCATGTAAAAGCAATTCTAGCGGGTAATTAGCCTCTAGACTGCTTTTACAAGCAGTGGGAGGGAATGTCCCCCCTCCCGGATATAAACCGCGCCATTGGGAAATTGGGAAAGCATTTTATCACACCAATCTTGGTGTGGTCAGATGCTTTGAGGGCAGAGGAAAGATCTAGGGTCTAATAGACCCCAATTTTTTCAAAAAAAAGAGTACCTGTCACTGCCTATTGCTATCATAGGGGATATTTACATTCCCTGAGATAACAATAAAAATCATAACAAAGAAAAAAATGGAAGGAACAGTTTAAAAATAAAATAAAAAAGCTAAATAAATAAAAAAAAAACCAAAAAAAAAAAAAAGCACCCCTGCCCCCCCTTCTCTTGCGCAAAGGCGTACACAAGCGTTGGTCTGGCGTCATATGTAAACAGCAATTGCACCATGCATGTGAGGTATCACCGCGAAGGTCAGATCGAGGGCAGTAATTTTAGCAGTAGACCTCCTCCGTGAATCTAATGTGGTATCATGTAAAGGCTTTTAAAGGCTTTTAAAAATGTATGTAGTTTGTCGCCACTGCGTGTTTGTGCGCAATTTTAAAGCATGTCGTGTTTGGTATCCATGTACTCGGCCTAAGATCATATTTTTTATTTCATCAAAAATTTGAGCAATATAGTGTGTTTTTAGTGCATTAAAATAAAAAAAAGTGTATTTTTTCCACAAAAAATGCGTTTGAAAAATCGCTGCGCAAATACTGTGTGGAAAAAAAAAAATGCAACACCCACCATTTTAATCTGTAGGGCCTTTGCTTTAACATTATATATAGTGTTTGGGGGTTCAACGTAATTTTCTTGCAAAAAAAAAAATATGTTTTCATGTAAACAAAAAGTGTCAGAAAGGGCTTTGTCTACAAGTGGTTAGAAGAGTGGGTGACGTGTGACATGGGCTTCTAAATGTTGTGCATAAAATGCCAGGACAGTTCAAACCCCCCCCAAATGACCCCATTTTGGAAAGTAGACACCCCAAGCTATTTGATGAGAGCAATGTTGAGCCCATTAAATATTTTTTTTTTTTTGTCCCAAGAGATTGAATAATGAAAAAAAAAAAATATATATATTTTTTTTACAAAAAGTTGTCACTAAATGATATATTGCTCAAACATGTCATGGGCATATGTAGAAATACACCCCAAAATACATTCTGTTGCTTCTCCTGAGTACGGGGATACCACATGTGTGGGACTTTTTGGAGCCTAGCTGCGTACGGAACCCCAAAAACCAATCACCGCCTTCAGGCTTTCTAAGGGTGTAATTTTTTTTATTTCACTTCTCACTGCCAATCACAGTTTCGGAGGCCATGGAATGCCCAGATGGCATAAAACCCCCCAAAATGACCCCATTTTGGAAAGTAGACACCCCAAGCTATTTGCTGAGAGGTATTGTGAGTATTTTGCAGATGTCGCTTTTTGTCACAAAGTTTTGAAATTTGAAAAAAGAAAAAAATTTTTTTTTCTTTCTTTACTTTCTTCATTTTCAAAAACAAATGAGAGCTGTAAAATACTCACCATGCCTCTCAACAAATAGCTTGGGGTGTCTACTTTCCAAAATGGGGTCATTTGGGGGGGTTTTGTGCTATTTTGGCATTTTATGGCCTTCGAAACTGTGATAGGTAGTGAGGAGTGAAATCAAAAATTTGCACCCTTAGAAATCCAGAAGGCGGTGCATGGGTTTCGGGGCCCCGTACGCGGCTAGGCTCCCAAAAAGTCCCACACATGTGGTATCCCCATACTCAGGAGAAGCAGCAAAATGTATTTTGGGGTGCAATTCCACATAAAACTATGGCATGTGTGAGCAATATATCATTTAGTGACAACTTTTTGAAAAAAAAAAAATCTTTTTTATTTTTGTCTTTATTCAATCACTTGGGACTAAAAAAAAAAATATTCAATGGGCTCAACATGCCTCTCAGCAAATAGCTTGGGGTGTCTACTTTCCAAAATGGGGTCATTTGGGGGGGTTTTGTACTTCTCTGCATTTTTTTTCAAAATTTTCGCTCATTTTTTTTTTTTTCCGTTTATATCGCAAAAAATAAAAATCACAGAGGCAATCAAATACCATCAAAAGAAAGCTCTATTTGTGGGAAGAAAAGGACGCAAATTTCGTTTGGTTACAAAATTGCATGACCGCGCAATTACCAGTTAAAGTAGTGCAGTGCGAAATTGAAAAAAGACCTCTGGTCCTTTGGCTGCCAAATGGTCCGGGGCTGAAGTGGTTAATTGCGTTGTTCAGTTTATAGGTCACATTAAAGGTGGAAACAATTCTGAAATGATTTATCTTTGTCTTTGTTTAATTGTGTCATATACAATACGTTGGGCGGACTACGCGCAGATTGCGTGATCGCATGTATGACCATCTGTACGATATCCAGAAGGACCATAACACCAATGTAGCCAAACATTGGAATTTGGTACATCAGAAGCATATCTCTAGTTTAGCGATCCAGCTTGTTGAGAAGAAAGCTATGCTAGTCAGAGGAGGGGATACATTTAGAATACTATGTAAGAGAGAAGTATACTGGATCTTCTTTTTCAATACCAGAAAGCCAGGGTGCATGAATCATGAATGGGATATTTCCCAGTTTTATGAATGACAATGTCTGTTTATTTTAGATTCTTATACCCCTGATTTTAGATATTTATGAGAATATAGAAGCTTAGTATAAGCTCCATAAGTGGCTATGTTAGTATAGTGTTTTTCACTGGATAAAAATACTGGAGGAGTTGGTTTCTGGTATTTAGTCTTGGCGTTGTATTAATATCTATAAAGCAACATTTGTTATGGGAATTCAGAATAAGATGGAGAGACAGATGGTGTTCAAAGATCAGCGATACTGTATAGTTTCCTGATACACATTTTTTTGAAATAACTATGTCTATCCAAGTCCTTCTACTCTCTCACTATCTTTAGTGTTTAAATAAAAAATATGTATTTTGAAATGTGCTTTATGTGTCTGCACAAAGTTAACATGCATACCCACATCTAATTGGGTCAGTCATAATCACGGTCATGATGTTAATGACTGTGATTCTGGGCTACATATTCCTCTGGTTACTTTGGTCTTGGGGTTTAAAACATCCTTATCACAGTACGTGTGATATGAATCCTGTTTCTCCGTGTATATTTTTGACAGAGAACCACCATTAAAGGGTCACTAAAGTACATTTTTTTTTTAAATAACAAACATACTATACCTACCAACACTGTGCAGCTCGTTTTGCACAGAGTGGCCCCAAACCTGGTCTTCTGGGGTCCCTCAGTGGCTGTCTCGGCTCCCTCCAGCAAGGACACCACAACTTCATGCAAGCTCCCTCACATGGTGTGGAGTGCTTGCGGGAGCACTCCAGTGATACAGCTGTCGGCCATATCACTCAGCCCGCCCCCCCGCCACGCCGCGTCATTGGATGTGATTTTCAGGTGGAATGTTTTCCACTAGTTTAAGTTTTCATTTTGTTATATGTGTGTTACCGGTGAATATTAGGCTTCTTGATTGGTTTCTTGTGTGATTGTTTCATTCTTTCTCTTAAGGAGCCAATTTGATGTCCATATGGAGGAGAAGTCCAGCTGACTCACCTTAAAACTAGTTCAGAATATCGCATCACCTGTAGTGGGTGTACACGATACTCAATCAAGCCAATCTACAGTTTTGTCTGTGTGTATATATATGTCTTTGTTAGTTCTTTAAAACTTAGCTATGAATAAGCACCTGCCTTGACTTTGTGAAACGCGTTAGTGGTTTTATCCTTGCTGTATGGATTTATATTAATAAAGAAATATTTTTTTATTGGAGTGTGGCCATCCAGACTTTTTGTTCTTCTCTTGCGTACTATAAGCACAATCCCAGCTACATCAGTTTATAAAGAATCTCCTACTGTGCATACCCATTTCTTCTTCATGGTTGATAATACCACAGTTTTTTTCAAGTGTTGAGGTTAATGTTTATTTATTTTTTGGTTTAAATAACATGCTTGCTCTTAATTTGTATGTATTTATTTTAAAGTGACCCTAAATGATTTTCTTATTCTCCAAAAATAATCTCTATATGTCCATTACTTAATGGTCCTGAAACCACCATTAAAGGGTCACTAAAGTACATTTTTTTTTAAATAACAAACATACTATACCTACCAACACTGTGCAGCTCGTTTTGCACAGAGTGGCCCCAAACCTGGTCTTCTGGGGTCCCTCAGTGGCTGTCTCGGCTCCCTCCAGCAAGGACTCCACAACTTCATGCGAGCTCCCTCACATGGTGTGGAGTGCTTGCGGGCGCACTCCAGTGATACAGCTGGCGGCCATATCACTCAGCCCGCCCCCCGCCACGCCGCGTCATTGGATGTGATTGACAGCAGCTCGAGCCAATGACTGCGCTGCTTTCAATCCATCTACTCTAGTCAATCAACGGCCAGGGTAATCGGCGAAGAGGACGTCGGGGGCGAGCGCGGCACTTTCAAGGGGTCAGGTAAGTAAAACGGGGGTGCTGGGGGGCCGGCATTGTCAGATGTTTTTTCACCTTAATGCATAGAATGCATTAAGGTAAAAAAAAAACTTTTACCTTTACAACCCCTTTAAGTGTTTTTTCACTCACCTGTGTGTGCGCGAGAGTGACATTTTTCATTTTTATTTTCATTTTTATAATTTTTCTTATGTACATGCATGTTTGAGGACTCTCATGCGAGACACACACAGGCTTCTCTGCCAAAAACTCCATGGGTCTTTTACTAAAGAATATGTATACATATACACATATATGTTCACATTTATTGAAAGCTTTTAAAATGACTTTTTTGTTCTTAAATTAATTTTCAGGTGGAATGTTTTCCACTAGTTTAAGTTTTCATTTTGTTATATGTGTGTTACCGGTGAATATTAGGCTTCTTGATTGGTTTCTTGTGTGATTGTTTCATTCTTTCTCTTAAGGAGCCAATTTGATGTCCATATGGAGGAGAAGTCCAGCTGACTCACCTTAAAACTAATTCAGAATATCGCATCACCTGTAGTGGGTGTACACGATACTCAATCAAGCCAATCTACAGTTTTGTCTGTGTGTATATATATGTCTTTGTTAGTTCTTTAAAACTTAGCTATGAATAAGCACCTGCCTTGACTTTGTGAAACGCGTTAGTGGTTTTATCCTTGCTGTATGGATTTATATTAATAAAGAAATATTTTTTTATTGGAGTGTGGCCATCCAGACTTTTTGTTCTTCTCTTGCGTACTATAAGCACAATCCCAGCTACATCAGTTTATAAAGAATCTCCTACTGTGCATACCCATTTCTTCTTCATGGTTGATAATACCACTGTTTTTTTCAAGTGATGAGGTTAATGTTTATTTATTTTTTGGTTTAAATAACATGCTTGCTCTTAATTTGTATGTATTTATTTTAAAGTGACCCTAAATGATTTTCTTATTCTCCAAAAATAATCTATATATGTCCATTACTTAATGGTCCTGAAATTCATTTTTCATCAAATTATTCCTTACTATGTCTTTATGTCGCCTTGTGATGTCCTCTGTCAGCAATCCAACCTCACCTTTCCTACTAGCTTCCATTTGTTTGGAACGAGCAGTGCATATTAGTTGTGGTCATGTGCACTACTCTATGCACACTACACATCCATAGGCCATAATCTACATTCGATCTCAAGAGTGAGCAAGAGAGGATGGCTATGTTCCTACGTATGGTGGGACCATGGAGTACAAATTTAGCCATCCTGTAACAGGAAGTCAGATCACAGCAGCAAAAGAAAGGGAATTTGTACATTTGGAGGAAGCTGAGAGCAATAGAAGGTACTTTTTGAGTTAAGAATACATACTGGAATAGATTTTTTTCCTAAACCAGAGTTTAGTGTCACTTTAACATGATGATGAAAAAACGATTTACATAATTTTCTGTCCTTGTTTATAAAGGCAAGTTATTATTGATGTTTTCTCTTCTTTGTGAACCTTTATGGACTGTTTCCATCCACAGGCTGTCCTCCTGTGGTTTGGTTTGTATTCAAAACCTTTTTCATATCTCTCTGAGCTAACACAGAGCAATGCAAATTTTGAAAGCAACTGCTGTGCCGTTTATGTTTTTTTCCTTTTTGTATTTTTAGATCAGTTGAAGTGTTTGTAAACCTCTGACATGAATATGAACAAAGCATATCCCTTTATAGTGTGCACTTGTATCACTCCATACTCTTTAATCCAGTTATGTGTTGATTAAAATTCCTTGAAAAGTACTTTAAATGGGACCTCTGTCTTGATATCGGCTTCTTGCAATCCACTGTACAGCATGATTAAATAAACAAATAAAGCTGTGCTGCATTGCACAGTGCTATCAGTTTAACTCAACAAGCTTGCTGATAAAGGAAGGCACAAAGTTGGGCAGGTCATTGACCAGGTGATATTGCTATATCTGCACTGGAGAAAAGTGAGATCAGGGACCTGGAAATGCTGTTGGTCAGGGTAAGGTAAAACATAAGACTGGCTCAGATCCAGTGTCATGTACAACCCTTTACACTGTTTGAACTGGGATTTAGTGTGCTTGCCTATGGTTATTCCTTATTTCTCCAATATAAAATAATTGCTCTCTTCCACCTGATCTGCCAGAATATTCAATCTGTTATCTTTTTATAATGCCACCGAACACACTAAAATTAACCTTATAAATACAGATTTGGAATAATCATCATCTAAAATACAAGTCTACTGATGCATGACTGTGCTGACCTGTTAACAGCTCAGTCTAAAAAGGTAACCAGACACGTAGCTATACTTCCATAGACAGATGAGTTTATGAACCGTATCTGGTCATCAAGTTAAATTACAAATAGGCTGAATCGCCCAAGTTCTAGAGAGAGACACTGAAACCAGTCATCCGCATCCCCATACGTTCTGTGAAAGGTCACCTCATCACACAGTATGCTGACATAAAGTTTCTCTCATTGCACCTCAGAAACACATTATACTACACATAAGAAACCTTGAAAAAAGCATTTTTGATGACTTGTTCCCATTCAGTTGTCTTCTTATGCATCTCCAGGGGAACATAAGTCACGCTGTACTTGGAGATTGATAGCACTGCTAGATTCTGTACTGGATTTCCCTTTTTAGTGCATTTTGCAGCTTTGAATGATCAGAAACCACAATATGCAGCTGGGCAAACTTCTTATTTTTTTGGTGCAATAATTAAAAAGAAGAAAAATAAAGCAGAAAATGACATCATGCTGTGATCAAGAGCTACTAAGAGAAGTAAGTTGTATATAAACATAAAAGGTGACATCTTTGAGTATGTTCCCCACTCCATCTCAGATCCTATTAAAGAAGAACTATCACTTCATATATTATTTGGTGTGTCAGTCCCCTAGGCGTATAGCACTTTGCCCTATCTTTCTAGGAATTGTAGAAGCTGACATCCAGTATGTGACAGTGTTCCCTAAACTCCACCCACTGATTTCCTACTACAAGGTTTCAAGGAGTACGACTAACAGCGCTTGTGTCATCTTTCATTAGCTTTCTCTAAACAGGCTGCATCATACTAAGTGCAAGGGCGTGTCAATTTACCAATGAACAACACAGGCACGCTTACAGCAGCACTGCTTCTGTGCTGCTTATACATTTCCTGTCTGTTTACCAGCTAGGAGCAGTAATAGTGTCAGAATAATACCCCACATTCAAATTTACCCAGACAGTGGCTTTCTTAACAAATAGTAAGTAACAATTGTTAATGAAAGTCTTGTTCTGACATCGCTGCCTCTCCCAGCTTGTAAACAGAGGTGGCGTATGTGAGCAGCACAGGAACAAGGCTGATGTGAGCATGCTTGTGTTGTTCAGTGTTAAACTGACATGTAGGGTAGGAAAACGGTGGGCAGGTTGTATATGTTCCTTTTGGTAGAAAAATTGGTGGGCAGAGCTTGGAACCAGCTGTGACATACTGGACCTCAACTGGTACAGTTACTAAAAAAAGACACAAAGTGCTATAGATTTTTTTACCCTAGGTAACTAGAGCAACATATAATATATTAAGGGATATTTCTTCTTTAAAGGAGAAGTATATCCAAAGCTATTTTGGCTCTACTTCTCCTGTAGGTCACAGAAGTGCATTTAGTTCTACACTCCCGTGACTCATTTTCAGCTGTCGGCTGACGTCACTCAGCTGGTCCAGGCTCTTCATAGATCCCAACTTTAAAGTTGGGATCCACCCAGAAGCCTGCACGGGCACCTGACACAGCCTCTCAGCAATCCGCTGAGACCTGGTTCATAACGTAGCCCCTCCCACCCCCTCATCAGCCTGGAACTCCAGTGAGTGCTGGAGGGGCAGAGCAGAGAGTTCTCTGCTCAGAGCTGAGAGGAGAAGTAAGTGATCTGCAGTGTTTGATTGCTCAGTTTGCACTGCAAAGCTGGTGGAGACAGATGCAGCATTGGGTCGATGATGCATCCACCTAGGCGAGCATAAGGCTCTATTAACACCTAGGTGGTTTGGATCACGGGGCGGATTTGTCACGCGACATACGCGGCAAAATCACACCACATTTGAGGTGCCATTAGGAAATAATGGCATCGCAAATGCGTCCCACATTTTGCTGTAATTCTGGAATCACGGAGATTCCGCCAGCGATTCAAATCGCCTATGTGTGAATGGAACCTAAATGTTTGCTTTTCTAAAGTCCATACTTCTCTTTTACATGAGTAGTTAAATTTGAACTCCAGGATTTTTAGAAGAGTCTGGGTGATTCATTGTCCAATTCTGCAGTCTTAGGTGTGTTTTTGACCAAAAAAGATGTAATGCATACCAGTAATGAAGACCTTTTGAGATTTTTTTGACAGCAGAAGTTATTGGTTCATGTCATGGAGAATTCACTTCTTCTTTGGTGAAACCATTGTCAATGGGACAGTAAGTGAGAATATCTCCAATGGATCCTCAAGCAGCAGTAAAAAACACAGATATCAGTAAAAAAATAAAAAAACGGGTTCTAATCCTTTTCCAATCTGTCAAAAACAAAAAAGTTTGGTAGTACATGTACTTTACGGTAACATCACAAACCGTTGGTCTACTTTTGAAAATTCCAATTGCCTGGCTGTCGTGCTTTTGTTATGGCCTCCATGAGTCACTGACTTAGAAGACATATACAGATAAAGAATTCTGACTTTTCTTTGACTTTCCATATCTGCATACTTATTTCAGGTTTGTGATTGTTGTCATTTCTTAAATATATTGCAGGACAATTTCATAAAACAGATGTTGGAACCCCCAAAAAGGAAAAATGCTCTGATGGATCAACTAATTTCAAAGAGCACAAGTGCTTGATATAGAAAGAACAAAAAAAAATAAAAATAACTAAGACAAATCAGGCCTTTAAAAAGTAGAAGGGGCACTCTCAGCATTCCAGATTAACAAGGAATGCAACAAGAAATGCAAGGAAACAATAAGGTGGCTAAAATAAAATATGAGAAACACATTGCTACAGCAAGTAAAACAAATCTCAAAAATGTTTTCAAATACTGTATATCAGCAGTAAAAAGGTTACGAAAGAACAGATTGCGACAGATATATAAAAATATTTGTATGGTTCGGCCTGAGCATGAGTTTGGGCTGAACATTTGACTGTTTGCCGTACACCTGAGTTTGCAGGGTGTTCGCTGGGTGTTCACCCCAATGAACACCCTGCAATGCGCTGCACAGTGCATTCTGTGCCCTGATTGGGCAAAGCTTTGCAGGGTGCAGTGTACGCTGGTTGTTAAGGTGCAGGGCCGGGAATCCAGCCGCCACGTCCTTCAAACCCGATGAGTCATCAGCTGTCAATAGGTTTCCCCGCTAACAGCTGGTAAAAAAAAAAAGAAAACAACATGGCCCCCCCAAAATCCATACCAAACCCTTATCTGGGCATGCAGCCTGGCAGGTCAGGAAAGGCAGGGGGACAGGTGAGCGCCTCCCCTCCTGAGCCATACCAGGCCACATGCCCTCAACATGTGGGGGTTGGGTGCTTTGGGGCAAGGGGGCTCTGCCCCCTTACCTTAAAGCACCTTGTCCCCATGTTCATGAGGACAAGAGCCTCTTGCCGACAACCCTTGCCTGTGGTTGTCGGGGTCTGCGGGCGGGGGGCTTATCGGAATCTGGAAGCCCCCTTTAACAAGGAGGCTCCCAGATCCTGCCCCCCCCCATGTGAATAGGTATAAACCCCCATGAACACCTTTGGGATGAATTAGAGCGGAGACTGCGAGTCAGCCATCTCATCCAACATCAGTGCCTGACCTCACAAATGCGCTTTTGGAAGAATGGTCAAACATTCTCAAAGACACACTTATAAACTTTGTGGACAGCCTTTGCCAGAGGAGTTGAAACTGTTATAGCTGCAAAGGGTGTGGGCCAACTCAATATTGAACCTTATTGACTAAGACTGGGATGCCATTACAGTTCATGTAAAGCTAGGTGTCACAATACTTTTGACAATATAGTGTATGTTATATCAAGATCTTTGTGAAGCTTGATAAGAAAAATACATGGAGTTATAGCATTACTGATGGAGTATTCTTTTTTAATATGCACCAAATACACTATAGAAAACAAACCTATTTTATAGCAGCCCTGGTGTTTTATGTTAAGTAGTTTTATAAATGGAAGGTCTATACTTCCAAGCAGCCTTCCTTACTGTTCCTGCCTGTCATATTTCTTGTTGTGTATAATATCAATCACAGCACAGTGTGTTGCATTTCCTTATTTTCATGCTCTGGTTAATTTAACAGACTTGTCAATCTTTCTTAATCCGCCTATTAGTATTGACTATTCTGTAGTTTTACATTTATTATGATGGCAATGACATGGAATCTAGGGCATTATCTTTAGCATGGTGTTTCAATACATATCACCTGCAGAGTACTGGGATCAATAACTGCTTACTTTTTCAATATAATCTACAATAGAAAAGAACCTAAATTACTGTGAGTATAGATCCTTCGTTTAATGGTTCTGCCACTTTTTGCATATATTATTATTATTTGTCTGCTTGCCCTGCATGTTGCAAAAAAGCAATACAATATTGAACATCTATTTATTATACATATTTAGGTCAGTTATTATCCCCAAGGCCATAATTATATATAGAAAAATACAAGTTTTTACAAAATTGCTGAGAAAATTGCTATTGTGTTGCAATTTTTAGGTGTGTAAAATAATAACTTCAAGTTTTGCGGAGCTTCACATTTCACACTTTGCTGATGGTGTCTATCAATAAAGGAGCCTGTTAACTCCACAATGTGTGTTGTAACTTGTATTGTAACATACATTGTAGTGTGTATTATTGTAATGCTTTTTATATGTGTGCTATGTTGCATTGTCAATTATTGTTAATTACACACATATACAGTTTGCTGCATTACGCGTGTGCTCTATTGCACACTACAATGCACAAATGCAAATACTCTGTACGTTGTGATGTTCTGCTTTTTAAAAATAAGAGCAGGACCTGCTTTTTGTACATTGAGGCGGTTTTACATTCAACATGCATGAGCTGCCAAATACCACATTCTCTAACACATGTGTAGCGCCAATAACCCTGTGCAGGGCAGCTATGGATTTCTGGGCTTACCAATTACCTCCTCCTTGTAGCTCGCCATTTTCGTCTAGGGGTTTCCAGGGTTAGTACCCAGTAATTGCTGAGATTGACACTCAAAGTCCTTTTGAGGATTTTTATTTGAAAAAAACATTGAAACAGAACACAGTCTCTCACTGTAGAACTGCTGACATTCAAATAAATGTCTCTAGATGCTCCAGGGAGTAGCCACTTGCAACTGGACAATTCACTGTTGGATAAACCCTTGTTTTGTAGATCTAGCAGCCAACTAGTTACGTTACAAATTACTTCTCCCAAAAAAGTAATTGAGTTAGTAACTCAGTTACTACATTGGAAAAGTAATTAGTTACTCAGCAAAGTAACTGACTTTTTTTTTTTTATATTCTTAGGGGCGGGTCTAGTATAACTGTAAGCAAGGGGCGCGTTCCCCCCGCATGTCTATTTCCCCTCTGTACCCCCCTGCACGTCTGTTCCCCCCCAACACATATATCTGTTTCCCCTCTGTACCCCACTACACATCTGTCCCCCCCCCCACACACATATCTGTTCCCCCTCTGTACCCCACTACACGTCTGCCCCCCCCCCCCACACACATATATATCTGTTCCCCCCTCTGTAAATCTGCCCCCCCCCCAAACTCACGGATCAGATCGTTGCTCGGATCAGAGTCACGGATCGGTTCATTTTTCGGATCAGCAAATAATTGAATTTGCAAAAACCTTTGAAAATTCCACCACCATAAAGCCCCCACTGTAATATCCACGTCATCTCCCCAACTGTAATATTGGCTGAGTATAGCTGGGTACGGCTGAGCATGGCTGGGTATCACCGAGTATGGCTGGGTATTATCTAGTATTGGCAGAGTATTGGCAGAGTATTGGCAGGGTATGGCAGAGTATTGGCAGGGTATGGCAGAGTATTGGCAGAGTATTGGCAGAGTATTGGCAGGGTATTGGCAGGGTATGGCAGAGTAGTGATTCAGACTTAGCAAAGTCTCTGCCACAGACTTGGTTGTGAAACTTTAAGTGAACATGTAGAAGTCTCTGCCACAGACTTGGCTGTACCCGAACGATGATTTAGGAACTTTTCCTATGGTACCTGTATTTTCAGCCGTTCTGACAATACCGTAGGAAATGCAGATTCAACTAGTGTCCATACATCTCAGCTCCCAGACTCTTACTGAGCAGCCAGCTTCATGCGTGGCCCTCCTCCGAAGAGTCTTCCCCTGGTCGCTTGTCGAGTTGCTGTGCCTCTCCAATCCTAAGAGGACATTGGGACACTTCAGAATCCTCCTTCAGTTACTGTGCCTCGAACTAGCCAGTTCCGAGGCTCGGAAACGGATGGATCCCCACCCCAGACCATGAGGGCCTCTGGAACTGGTTAGGATGACCAGGCTTACGGGGTCAGCAGACACTCCTGGACCGGGACCCCTCACAGGGCTGGTCCAGACCGGAAACCAAAACCCACAAGGAGTTGAGAGCGGAACCTTGACAAGTGACTTCAGCACCTTAAGTACCCCTGTACATAGCTCATCCCAGAACCCTGCACTCTGTACATAGCTCATCCCAGAACCATGCACCATGTACATAGCTCATCCCAGAACCCTGCACTATGTACATAGCTCATTTCAGAACCCTGCACTCTGTACATAGCTCATTCCAGAACCCTGCACTCTGTACATAGCTCATCCCAGAACCCTGCACTCTGTACATAGCTCATCCCAGAACCCTGCACTCTGCACATAGCTCATCCCAGAACCCTGCACTCTGCACATAGCTCATCCCAGAACCCTGCACTCTGGACGCAATGCACTCCAAACACTGCATGATTTTATTCTTTTTTTTTTTAAATGAATGTGCTGGGGTTTGTATGTATCCATGAAACTCTTGCTTGTGGAACAATAAGAAAAGCATATTTTATGGGTACAAGGAAGCCTGAGTTTTGTTTAATGATGCCCCTTAAGCTCCTCTCACTGTCAGAATTTTGACCACGCCAACATTTTCCACGGTGTGCTATGCAAGGTTACTTCCTTCTTCAAGTGTCCCTTATTCTGAAGTTTAAAAGTGGGGAGGTATGCATACGCAAGAGATACTAGGCTGGTATGGGGAAGCATATGTTTTTTTTTTTTTTTTCAAATATAACACTAAAGCAGCCTTTTTTCAACTGGGGTGCCGCCTGAGGTCATCAGGGTTACCGTGGCATTCTGGTAGAGAGAGGCTGTCACATGAGACCGAACTCCCCATCCCCAGCCAATCTGTAAATCGCAACTTCGAGAGTTCAGTCAAGCACTGAATGCAAAGTGAAAGCAAGGAAGAGGTGTCTTGCCGAGTGTGCGCTCTGCTCTCTGCCTCTCCCTGCAGTGCAGTATCCAGAAGTCAGAGTGAAGGTAAAGTACTGCCGATTTAAAAAAAGGCTATTTGTATATGTTTGTTTATATATATGTGTGTGTATGTATGTGTATATAGGGGTGTAGATATGTGTGCATGTATGTGCGTACATGTGTGTTTACATGCATGTATATGTATGTACATTACTTTAGTCCTGACCATACAGCAAGAAAATGCCACTCCTCTGAAATGCGATCCATGTACAGATCACTTTTTTGAGGCATTTGACAGGCGGTGAATAGGCAATATGTTGCCTCCTCACCTCCTGTTTTAACCCCCTAATTGCAGCATCACCACACCGCAACTGCATGCAATGAAAACCGTTGTGGGATGGTTGCAGCACGGCCCCAGCATACTTCCAGCCACCGCCAGCTGATTAAGCATGTGCTTTTATCGCCCCCCAACCTCACATGTGAACAAGGCCTTGGTTCACATCTGTGCGGTTGCATGCTGTGTATAGGGCAGCACATTCATTGCAGTGGGCTGCCACACAGAAACACAGGGAAATAATTCCTTTTTTTTTCTTTTACGTTGCGCCGCACTGAAAATGCAAAAAAAAAAAAAAAAAAAAAATGAAACATTAGTGACAACCCTGCATGTCTGCTAAAGGGCAATGTGTTTGTCTGTGTGTCAGACTTTTTTCAGTCAAGGCTCCCTTGAAAAGTATTGTCAGTCTCAAGCGATTTTGCATGCATTCTGCGACATGCAGTAATGTGAACCAAACCTTAGAGTGGGGTGCCTCAAGACTGAAAATACTTTTCAAGGGAGCTCTGACTGAAAAAAGAATTAACGTTTACATGAAACTCTGGTTGTGCCTCTGCATTGGTGCTTACAATGGGTATTATCAATTGAATCATTTATTAATGTAAGAAAATGAAGGATAAAAATATACATCTATGGATCCCCACTTGGATGCTTGTGCTGGAAAGGTCCTTCAACATAGGGAAATTTACAGATGACCTTTAAACCTACCTGAGAACTATGCAAGAAGTTGTCCACAGGGGTTAATGCTTGAACATAACAATTGATTTTCTATGGATTTAAGATTACTGACCTTTATATTAGAAACATGAATGAACAACACTTTAATTAGTTAATTACAATTTAAAGATAAGACTTATTTTTAGGCTATGGTTTGTAAACGTATCTTTTAAAGAAATCATCAGTTTCCTTTTTACATTGTGTTTAAAGGAACCCTTAATTTATAATCAGTGAGTACACTTTTTAAAAAAGTAGGGCCAAATGGTTGAATATACAATTTTTAAGACAATACAGAGAAAAAAGGCCAGAGACTTCAACTATGCTTCAATGAATTTCTACAAAAGAAAAACATTTTTTAAACCAAAAGTAGTTTTGAGGGTCTACACAGATAAAGTATTTGTAGAGTGTTTCTTATATTCCTCCTTGAAGGCACCTCAGGGCCCATCAAAACATAATACAAGACCAAAACACCAACTTTGAAAATATTGCTCTCTGAAAACCAAATAAGCTTCAAGCCCAACTCCAGCCAAAACATTTTATTACATTACACTGGACAACAAAGATTTTCTTGATGAACAATTTTGGGTGAATCTCTTAAATTTTTGGCTGCCAATCGTGAAAATAACCTGCAATTTAACCTAGCATGTATCGTTTTAAAGATGTCTTCTGTTTTTGCATTTTTTTGCAATTATTCTTATATAAATTTCAACTTTGTTTCTTTTACAAAAGAGTTTATTAGCTGAATTGGAATAAGATGTACAGCCAGTGTTCAATATGACAAGCATATCAAATGTGAACAAGCTATGTTGTACAAAGCACATGAACAGGTAAACACAGTGATTCAGTATGTAGTGTAACCCATGCACCTCTTAATGGAGAGAGAATAATCAAGGCATAAGAGCTTATGCATCATAAGAAATAAGTATGTACTACAAGACCTAAAAATAGAAGGGCAAGGTAAAGGAAGAGAAATAAAGAGAGAAAGATAGTAAGCTAGTCCCAGGGGGACTATAGTCCAGTTTAGTCATATTAGACATGTGCAGAACGGAAACATTAGTTTAGCCTCAAATAGAGTTATGTTACTAATTTTATCTCGTTGATTTAGAATTCTTTTGACAATGTCGCACCCCTATGACGAAACATGCCAAGCTCGCTTTTAAATGTCACTTCCGGCCAGGAGAGAGGAACGCATGCTGAAAGTGGAACCGCCCACACGTCTCCACCGACTAAACGGGCCGATGATTGCAATAGTGGCGTTGGTCTCATTATGATGAAAGTTGTTTTTTAGTCTGTTTTTACCAATAAACCAAAGGATTTTTACTCTATGAGGAGCTCTCTGTCTTTTCTTCAACACAGGTTTTACATTGTCCACTCTATCCCAGAGGAGACACCAGATGCCACCAGAGTCCATGGTACTGGGTCAGGTCCCCTAAAAAGACCTACAGGCAGGACTGACTCTGTTTGCTGTAAGGCAAAAGGGTCCAACCCATTCGGTAAGTCTCTAATTTACACTACCCCCAAGAGGTGGATCACCACAGTATTGGGACTTGGAGCACTATAGCACTTTTTGGCACAAATAAAGCTACTATTTGCACTATACCAACATATGCACTTTAAATATGTTGCACTGTTGTCGCTCTATTATTAATTAATTTTTAAATTTGTTTATCAATTTATGCACTGTAATATATGATGTAATATTGTCACCTTATTATTCAATTTAATCTATTGGTACATAACTATTTAGTTGGTATAGGGATCCACTTCTTTAAATATTTATGTTTTTATTTTTTGCGCTATAAACAAAAATAGAGCGACAATTTTGAAAAAAATGCAATATTTTTTACTTTTTGCTATAATAAATATCCCCAAAAAATATATAAAAAAACATTTTTTTTCCTCAGTTTAGGCCGATACATATTCTTCTACATATTTTTGGTAAAAAAAAATCGCAATTAGCGATTATTGATTAGTTTGCGCAAAAGTTATAGCGTTTACAAAATAGGGGATAGTTTTTATAGCATTTTTATTAATATTTTTTTTTTTTATTAGTAATGGCGGCGATCAGCGATTTTTATTGTGACTGTGACATTTTGGCGGACACATCGGACATTTTTGACACATTTTTGGGACATTTGTCATTTATACAGCAATCACTGCTATTTAAATAGCACTGATTCCTATGTAAATGACAGTTGTAGTTAGGGGGTTAACCACTAGGGGGCGGGGAGGAGTCAGTGTGACGTGTTGTTTTTTTTACAGTAGGGGGGCGTGGCTGTACGTCTGACGTCATTGATCGGCGTTCTCGATGACAGGGAACCGCCGATCACTGACAGTCAGTGTAGGAAGCGCGGGGAGAGGTTTGTTTACATAGACCTCTCCCCGTTCTTCAGCTCCGTAACCCGATCGCGGGATACCAGCGGCGATCGGGTCCGCTGGTCCCGCGGCCGGGGTCACGGAGCTCCCGACCGGGTCGCGAGCGCGCCGCTAACGGCGCGCGCGCGACCCACAGGCAGGCACATGCACGATCACGTACAGGTACGTGATTCTGCCTGCCCGTGCCATTCTGCTGACGTAAATATGCAGTGGCCGGTCGGGAAGCGGTTAATATTTAGTATTAGGTCATACCCTTAATTCCCAGGTTATTAATTATTAGAACATAATAACAATTAGGAGGAGCAAGCGCTGTTTAATTTACTTTCATTCATTTCAGAATTTGTTTAGTTTTGTTCTGTTTAATTTTGTTTTATTTATTCATTTTCTAAAAATTTCCAAATTTTCAGAACGATTCAAATTTAGATTGGTCGAAAAATGATCAACCGATTTGATTTCTGTGTGAATAATAGCTGGTTGTTAAGGAGCAAGCCAGGAAGCAGGCCGCCACATCCTTAACAACTGATGTGGATAAGTAGGGGTATATAGTGCCCCTACTCATTCACCAAAAAAGTGAATAAAGACAAAACACAAGTTTTTGGCAATTCCTTTTTTTTTTTAATTAAAAATGTCCCCCCGGTGTAGATCAATCGTCATTTACAACGCCCGCCACACTGCCAGATATGAAAAAAGAAGAAAAACAACTTTGGCCTTTTCGAATGCCCCCTGCCATCTGCGTGCTTCACCATCTGACATTTCCAAAATAGCTAAGGGGCAGAGTCACCCAAGGACGTCATTGACCCACCATGCACCAATGCATTACTGGCATTGACAATTTGTTCACAGCTTTGAGTTGTGAGCGTGTCCTAGAATGAAGTCTCTTTATTAATTCATCAGTGTTAATCACTTGCCTACTGCGCTATAGCAAAGTGAAGGCTACAGCGCAGTCAGACAGTTCTGGGAGGGCATCATATGACGTCCTCCTGTGATAGTGCCCATCCCCAAAGCTGATCACAGATCAGGGAAAAAGAGACAGTCAGTGGCTCTTTACTGTGTGATCAGCTGTGTCAAATCACAGCTGATCACGATGTAAACACACTTGCTGGTTACCAGCATTCCTTTCCTCACATTGTCACAGTGAAAGGGAACATCTGTACTGATCATCAGGACACTGATCATCAGTGTTCTGATGATCAGTGCAGCTACAACAGTGCCCATCAGTGCTGCCTATCTGTGCCAATCAGTGCTCATCAGTCCTGACTATCAATGTCCATCAGTCCTGCCAATTAATGCCTATCAGTGTCACCTATCAGTGCTGCCTATTAGTGCCCATTAGTGCCGCCTATCAGCCCATCAGTGCTGCCTATCAGTGCAGCCTCATCAGGGCCTCCTCATAAGTGCCCATCAGTGCTGCTCATCAGTGCTGCCTCATCAGTGCTGCTTATCAGTTCCCATCAGTGCTGCCTATTTGTGCCCATAAGTACAGCCTCATCAATGCACATCAATGAAGGAGAAACATTATCTTTTTACAAAATTTTATAACAGAAACTATAAAAAAACAAATTTCTTTCCCAATTTTTGCTTGTTTAGCAAAAAATGTAAAAACCCAGTTGTGATTAAATACCACCAAAAGAAAGCTCTATTTTTGTGAAAAAATTATACAAATTTCATATGGGTACAGTGCTGCATGACCGTGTAATTGTCATTCAATGTGTGACAGCACTGAAAGCTAAAAATTGGCCTGAGCAGGAAGAGGGGAAAAGTGCTCACTAGGCAAGTAATTAAGCTTCAAGGCTGTCTTGTTACACAATGGCAATGTGCATCCTTCAATACCTGTTGGCTATGCTACACAAATGAAGAGATATATGAAAACATGGAATTGTTGCTGAGGCACATCCAGTACACCAAATACAACTGTAATATCTATGAAGATCTAAAAGTAGTGGCTCTGCTGCTTAGAATGCAGCTCAGATATAACAAGTACTGTTGTTACATATGCAAATGGCACAGTCTTGCAAGAGATATGTAGATATTGGCCAGCACACCAAGAATCATCAATTTCGTCCAAATGTTTTTTTATAGGTTCCAGTATCCAGCTGGCGGTTGCTACAGCAACCAGTACTCTAATTCCACATACACACAATCGGAAATGCTGCCAGCAAAACTCAGATGAGAGCTTTGTGTCGGAAAAAATGCGACCGTGTGTATGCTCCATCGGTCTTTTGCTGGCGGAATTCCAGCCAGCAAAAGATTGATGCCGTGTACACACGATCAGAAATGCTGCCAGCAAAACTCTGAGAGCTTTTTGTCGGAAAATGCGACCGCGTGTATGCTCCATCTGTCTTTTGCTGGCGGAATTCCAGCCAGCAAAATATTGAGAGCATGTTCTCTATTTTTCGGTCGGGAAAAGTTCCTATCCGAAAATGCGATCGTCTCTGTGCAATTCAGACGCTCAAAAAAATCACGCATGCTCGGAAACAATTCGACGCATGCTCAGAAGCATTGAACTTCATTTTTCTCGGCTCGTCGTAGTGTTGTACGTCACGCGTTCTTGATGGTCGAAAGTTCAGAGAACTTTTGTGTGACCGTGTGTATGCAAGAAATTCCGCTCGTGTGTACGCGGCATAAGAGCTTATTCCAGGAATGTGTGTAATGGGAATATCAACTGTAGTCCTACAAGAAACATCTAGTATTACAAGAAATGGACACACAAACATTGCACATTCACCGTGTGTTTACAACAAAGATATTTTTGCTTCCATTTTACATTAAAATCAGATTAATTCAAATTTTGGTCAAAACAATAAACAAGGAAGGTGAAGGTTTTCATTTTTTTGGGACAGATGTTTCCAAGAGTAACTGATGCCAAGATTATGGAAGGCATTATTGGAAACTGCAGCGAGATGCACCGGACACTGGCTACATAAAAAAATCAGCAGCATAATACTTGTTGAACTCATGCGGCATGTGGGAAACATTATGCAATGAAATACATTATGTTCATTAAAAGTTAATTTAATATTTCTCAAGATTTCTACGTGATACAGTCATTCTGAATTTTTATTTGTGTTCTGTTTGAAGGAGGTCTGTCATAATCACCAAACATTCTTTAGAAAGCAAACCTGTGGGAACCCCCAAGGGGCATACAGATGAAAAGAAAAGCATATTCTTAGCAGTGTTGGTCATCTTACTTTAAAAAAGTAATTAGTTACATTACAAATTACTTCTCCCAAAAAAGTAATTGAGTTAGTAACTCAGTTACTACATTGGAAAAGTAATTAGTTACTCAGAAAAGTAACTGTGATTTTTTATTTTTATATATTCTTAGGGGCGGGTCTAGTATTACTGTAAGCAAGGGGCGCGTTCCCCCCTGCACGTCTATTTCCCCTCTGTACCCCCCTGCACGTCTGTTCCCCCCCCAACACATATATCTGTTTCCCCTCTGTACCCCACTACACGTCTGTCCCCCCCCCACACACATATATCTGTTCCCCCTCTGTACATCTGTCCCCCCCAAACTCACGGATCGGATCGTTGCTTGGATCAGAGTCACGGATCGGATCATTTTTCGGATCAGCAAATAATAATTGAATTTGCAAAAACCTGTAAAAATTCCACCACCATAAAGCCCCCACTGTAATATCCACAATCTCACCCACTGTAATATCCACGTCATCTCCTCAACTGTAATATTGGCTGAGTATGGCTGGGTACGGCTGAGCATGGCTGGGTACGGCTGGTATCGCCGAGTATGGCTGGGTATTACCGTGTATTGCAGAGTATGGCTGGGTATTACCGAGTATTGCAGAGTATGGCTGGGTATGGCAGAGTATTGGCAGGGTGTTGCAGAGTATTGGCAGGGTGTTGCAGAGTATTGGCAGGGTGTTGCAGAGTATTGGCTGGGTGTTGCAGAGTATTGGCTGGGTGTTGCAGAGTATTGGCTGGGTGTTGCAGAGTATTGGCAGGGTGTTGCAGAGTATTGGCAGGGTGTTGCAGAGTATTGGCAGGGTGTTGCAGAGTATTGGCAGGGTGTTGCAGAGTATTGGCAGGGTGTTGCAGAGTATTGGCAGGGTGTTGCAGAGTATTGGCAGGGTGTTTGCAGAGTATTGGCTGGGTGTTGCAGAGTATTGGCTGGGTATCGTAGAGTATTGGCTGGGTATTACCGAGTATTGCACAGTATGGCTGGGTATTACCGAGTATTGCACAGTATGGCTGGGTATTACCGAGTATTGCAGAGTATGGCTGGGTATTACCGAGTATTGCAGAGTATGGCTGGGTATTACCGAGTATTGCAGAGTATGGCTGGGTATTACCGAGTATTGCAGAGTATGGCTGGGTATTACAGGGTATTGCAGAGTATGGCTGGGTATTACCGAGTATTGCAGAGTATGGCTGGGTATTACCGAGTATTGCAGAGTATGGCTGGGTATTACCGAGTATTGCAGAGTATGGCTGGGTATTACAGGGTATTGCAGAGTATGGCTGGGTATGGCAGAGTATGGATGGTATTACAGGGTATTGCGGGGTATTGCAGAGTATGGCTGGGTATGGCAGAGTATGGATGGGTATTACGGGGTATTGCGGGGTATGGCAGAGTATGGCAGAGTATGGCTGGGTATGGCAGGGTGTTGCAGAGTATTGGCAGGGTGTGGCAGAGTATTGGCAGGGTGTGGCAGAGTATTGGCAGGGTGTGGCAGAGTATTGGCAGAGTATTGGCAGGGTATTGGCAGAGTATTGCTAGGTATTACGGGGTATTGCAGAGTATGGCTGGGTATGGCAGAGTATGGATGGGTATTACGGGGTATTGCGGGGTATTGTGGGGTATTGCAGAGTATGGCTGGGTATGGCAGAGTATTGGCAGAGTATTGGCAGAGTATTGCAGGGTGTTGTCAGGGTATTGGCTGGTATTGCAGAGTATGTGCTGCTGGCATCCGATCTCTCCCCTCCACTGTACAGATCTGTACAGATCTGTACACAGAGGGGAGAGAGGAACCGGCGTCATTTGACGGAGCAATCACATTGTAAACGGCCGACGGGTGCACCAAGATGGCCGCCGCTCCGGAGCTAGGCCGGAGCCGCGGCCATCTTGGTACACCAAGATGGCCGCCGCTCCGGAGCTAGGCCGAAGCCGCGGCCTTTCCTAAGGCCGAGGCCGCGGACGGCTCCGCGGATCGCGGCGAGTAATTGCGGTAACGCCGCCCCAGTAATGGGAACGGCGTTACCGCAAGGGGAAGAGTAATCAGTTAGATTACTCGTTACCCTTTAAAGTAACGGCGTTACGTAACGCCGTTTACTTTAATCGCGTTACTTACAACACTGATTCTTAGTAGCATCAGGAAGTTAGAGCTTCTGACAAGATGTCCATTCCTGTCATTTCCCTCCTTTTCCAACAATCTCATATCTCACACAGGCAACAGAGAGACAGGAAGTAGATGGAAATCTCCCCAGTGGGGTCAATGACAGAATCAGAAAATCTGATGTGGATTCAAGAGAATACTTTTAGGGCTATACATTAAATTTAACTCTGTACTGGTGGCCTGTAATGGTTTTTAATGTGTCACCAATTTACAATTCTAAATATCTTTATTTTTTATTTTTATACAGTATTTTGCTTTTGGGTACAAATCTGAGCTTTGATATATTGTTTTTTTTTTAAGTTGACACAGACACACCCTTTTAAAGGGGTTGTATACCCTCAAGGTTTTTCACCTTAGTGCATTCTTTTTTGTTTTTTGTTTTTAAAACCAACCTTTACATAATGTTTAAATGTACCTGTGCACAATGGCCCTCCTGTACATTAACAGTCTGCCAGGCTAGTCGGTAAATTATAATCATTGTACTGAAAAATACCTAATATCTATAAATCTAAAATATATGCACTTGTTTATCAACCATACAGGGCTGATGTATATTTCCAAACATACTCTTATTTGAAGTCCCTGTACTTAATTTAGATTTGAGAAAAAAAAATAGTAAACATATTCATCATAGCATTAATTATATAAAATACTTTATAATATTTTATTATAAGGTAAAACTGCATTTTCTTGCATTTTTGTGAATTTTTGTGCTTATTATGAAAACATATATTCATGGTATTTTTCAAAAGAATTACTAATGCAGGACTGCATGTGCTAAATAAAAAGGTGTGAAAATCATTTGGGTATGCAAAGCAGTTGCGTACCTAAAACTTCACAGAGTTCTGCTTACAAAGGTTTTGATTACCCCTGATTACCCCTGGACTTTAGTGGATAAGACACTGACGCCAATAAACATGCTGATAAGTATTACATAATATGGTAAAAAGCTACAGAGTGTTCCGGTGTTATTTCATTTTTACTCATGTCACTCAGATTTCTCCTGCTGTAAAATACACAAATTGTTCTTTAACCGACATGTGGAGATGATGTGCTAGATATTTATAGAATAGTTAATTATAAAACATTTACAGTGTATTGTGACACCGGGCCTGAATGATATTTCAAGTCATAAGGTTTGTGACAGGCATATTCAAATCGTACTATTTGGGCTTTTAGTATTTACCCTTATATAATTATTTTTTATACATTGTAAATATATTTGCTATAAACACCTGGTTGAAAGACACAGATTTACCCTTAACCTTTTTGCTGCCAGAACCATTTTATAATTTTTTGAACAAATGTTAAAAACACACATTTTAGGCCTAAAGTTTACTTGAACCCCTGCAAATGTATATTTTGTGAAAGCAGAGACCATGTAGAATAAAATGGAGGCAGTTATGTCACATTATATTAGCACAACTCTTTATCAAGCCCATATTTTCAGAAAAAAATATACTCAAATTAATTCAGGGCACACAAACATAATATATGAAACAAAAGGAAAAGTGCTACAACCCCAAAATCCCATGAAGGTTAGCGGGATGAGATCAAGAAATCTGTGTCAGGCTCACGTAGTACTAGACGTTCAAAAATCCAATACAAAAGTAAAAAATCCATCACCAGGGCATCTTGAAATAAAAACTGTTACTTTATTGAAAAAACAATAAAAAACAAAGCCCCAATGTTGTGTATAATATCCACGGTTGCGCAAGTAAAGGTGACAGTTCAAAATGATATTCAAAAAACTGTGATCCAGTGCATTCGGTAACCACTACCTATCACCCATCCAATCAAGGGTGATGAGTCTTACCGATTACCTGTATACCTGATGTGCCTCAGGACTCGTCTCCTCAGACGATCCCCCGACACAGGCAGCGTCCGGCATCACCATGCTGGGTGGCTCCATGACGTCAGTCATTGCGAGGCCGCTGACACGCAGGATGGGTGGTACGTCTAGATCGGATAGCAGAGACCCTTCTGCGCATATACGATCCACAGCACGGCAGAAAAGACTTCCATCTAGGGGGCCCCGGTGCTCACAGACAGCAGAGATGGTGTATGTAAAAACTAGATCACTATGTAAAAAACAGAGACATATGCAATAGAGCATGGATAGAGAAAAAAATAGGTCTGACCTGTACAAAAAATACAAAATAAAGACAAGTTAACAATGTAGATAGCAGATATATAACTTCATGAGAAATAACTATAACATGTATGTTACACATAGATAATTTGAGAGGGGGGGGACTGTTGGGGAGCAAAAATAGCCAAAATTTGATAAAGGAGTCTGTAACAATAGTATAAAAAAAATATCCAGAGTGAAAAGTGGGGCAAGGATAAACATTAAGATGGAGGGGAGACATGGGGAGGAAAAGGAAAGGAGATGGGGACCAATATGGAAATTGTACCTCTGTGGTCAGTTGAAAGGACTAATTACTATTCCTGGTCTGTATGGATGGGTAAATTGTCAGTATTGTTATGAATTTATGAAGAAATATATTTACTATTCAATGACAGAAATGTATAATGTCAAAAAGACACGTGAACTGTGAGGTCACCATAATTGACCTTTCGAAAACCTCTAAGACACAGGAAACTCATGTATTCTAAATTACTACAACCATTCTATTCAAGGGGTTTTTACAAGCCTGTATTGAAGCCAAAAAGAGAACAGGAACAATGGTAGCCTTTGTCACCAAACACAAGGTGTGTACTTATTTTGTTGATTAGTTTGAGAAGTCCAAATTTATGGGGTGTCATCACTTGGAGGTGGTCCTGACTGGGAAGAATCCTTTGTGATGAAGTAAAGGCTGTTTGGACAATTTACAACCATCACTACAAAAATTCTAAAGCCAACACCTTGCCCAACAAAGCCTATTATGTGAAGTCCTAGGAATTGTGTACATAGCTAAGCTATCAAAACATGAATCGGACTGTTCAAAGTCCATTTCAAAACATGATTTAAAAATAGAGGCAAACCGACCTATGTTAAAAATATATATATATATATATATATATATATATTCAGAAGACAGTGAATATAAATCATTCAGAATATCTGTGAGATGCGTAGGTCACAAAAGAAAACTATGGGTTAGTATCTGATGAGTTGATGAAATCGGTTATAAAGAAAACATAATAAATATAGGGTGATTATTAATAGAATTGTTTTAGGAACAAATTAGTATTAAGATATATATATGATTATGCTATGAATATATTAGAATTTAACTATGCTAGATAAACAAATATTGATTGGATATCCAAATTATACAGGCATCCAGATAGATAAAAACTGTATGTGATGTTGATTAATATATATATATATACATATAATGGACTAAATGTTTACAGATATACAATGATATGCATATATATCACCATTTTTATGCAAAGTGATTGATCAATAATTATGTTAAGCGTATTTGATAGTATGGGGATAGTAGAATTCCCAAATATTAAAGATATAGATATTTCCATTAAAGTAAAATATACAGTATAAAATAAAATATATTACTTTACAGAGCAGCCCAAAGCACATGTGAGACCCCTGGTGGTTGAAGGTGCAATTACATTAAAAACGTTTAGGCCAATAGGAAACAAACACATATCTTTTGGGCTGAACATATTACAAATTTTATGATCTTATTGTGTGAGAGGATATTTAAGAAGCTAGATAGATAGTGAGGAGGAGAGCTCAGGGGAACCTGAGAGCTCAGGGACCCACCCTGGGGAAGGGACACTGGGAGAGAAATATCTTCCCAGATAGACTGACAGCCATGACTGGAAATATACTTTACACCTCCAAGGAGATTCCTGAACCCGGTAGCTATCTTAAATCTAGACTAATAGCCATTTTGGAATGGGTAAATATGCCATGTTGATTTTATCTTGTATGTTCTCTTAACCATTGATGTATTGAATATTCTAGTATTGATAATCATTCTCCAGAATCAATAATCGCCTTTTCATAGATTTTTCTCTAATATTCAATTTTTATTATATATTACTTTTTGCATAGTTGCTTTTTATTGACAAACAAATGTCTAAAGTATTTCGCATTGTTCAACGTTGCTTACCTGCAGCATAGCAACGGCTGGGTGTGTGAAATACAGACATTCTGTTAAATTGTCAAGTATAAGGTTATTGATTCTACTGAAGAAGTTATCATGGTGATATTGTGTCCAAGGTACTACGCCCATTTTGAGGGTATTTCCATCAATTGTCAAATGTTCAAGTAATGCAATCTGTATTTTAATTTCATGTAAATATTTGTTTTCTGGCAACCAATAAATGTGACTATTAAGTATGATCACTCGTCTCCGTGAACAAGTTTCGCATATATAGACTGTGTCGTATAGATTGATCTTGTATCTTAAAAATATCTTCGTTAAAAATTACTTAATAAAAATGTGCGGGAAACTTTCCTCAAAAAAGCACAACATATTAAATGGAGGCACTGCGTGAGATAACGTCGATATTTTGTACAGGATCAGTCATAGTTACGGTGGTGACAGAAATAATATTTTGCATGAAATTATTAATTATTAATTTTTAAAAAAATATATATATATATTTTTGCCAAGAAAAATGTCTGGTCAAAGGGAATTTTATGTTGATAGGGAAGTAAAGGAAATGTTGGATAGGTTTTCAAAAATTAACATGACAAATCATGCCGAAAAAAGTTTGTCTAACGAGACTAGTCTAGAGACAGGCATTGAAGACCTTATAAACCACGCCCGTCAGTTAATAAAAGACGTGTGGAACGTGGAAGGTCAAAGCGATGAACTCACAGACAGCTCCTCTGAGACAAAGGAAATAGAAAGGCCTGATCCCATGCATTTTGAATTAAGCGATAACCTGATGTATCTTTATAGTGAGTTTAAAAGTCAATATACCCAACAGGAGAGTGATATCTTAGAACCCCAGTCCCATTTAATAGAAGGGGAATATGAGCTTACTAAAAAGCTAAAGGAAATTAATGACAAGGCAGATTGTTATGATGAGTCTACAGTGACAATGATGAAATATGAAATAAAACAGATGCAAAAGAATGCAATAATAATACTGGAAGAATGTCACCAATTAAATAAAGAGTATAAACAATTAAGAAAGAAGGAGAGTTTTCTGCAGGAAAACGAGTCTCCTGACAAAAATTGCAGAGTAATAGGCAGTGGAAATTTAGAAAGTTGCCGAGTAATAAGCAGTGGCAATTTAAAAGAAGAAACAAATCAGCTTAGGTCAGGACAGGAATCCCTAATTAAGCAACAAGAAGAATTAAAAGAACAAGGGACGTTTATGCCCCAGAATAATGCTCAGATGCTTAGCCCTGAAAGTATAGAATTTGATAATATTCCAAAATTTGACTCTCAACCTAAAGTTTGGGAGTTACATAATGAAGAGGAATTAGAAAAAACAACCATGTTCTACCCCAAGCCAACTGTAGAGCAAAGGGGGGTAAAAATTGAACCACCACATGAAAATAGGTCTAATCAGTTTTCTTTGGGATCAGAGAAAACTACAGGCACCCCTAAACAGGACGCCTCAGAAATAATAGAATTTTTAAAAGATGCTGTCCCAGTGTTTAAGGAAGAGGGATCCGTATGCATTATTGACCACATTGAGGCCTATGAAAATGCTTTATCAGCTTTAGGCCTAAATGATGACCAATCTACGATTAATTTCTTACCGTGGGTATTTGAAACCAAACACCGTCCATTTTGCGAAGATTTAAAAAGTCTGTTGGGTACTGCCTGGAAAGAAATTAAAAACGGCTGTCATCTAGGATTTGTCCCGCACAAAAATGTTAATGCGGCTAGCGCGGATATACACAATATCACATGTACCAATAATAAAAGCCCCACCGAATTTATGGATGTTCTCAAAAGTGATGACCACTTAGCAGAAAAGGAGCCAGGTTATGATAAACCTGGGTTCAAACCCATGTTCTTCGAGGCCCCGCCTACCCACATAAAAGTAAATTTAGCGAAAGATTACAAAGGGGGGTGTTCACTGGAGTCTTTGGTAAAAGAGAGTAACAATTTGTACTCTATCCAACAGACTGGTGAAAACAATGGAAGGCCTGAAAGCCCTATAATGAAATTTGTGGATGAATTTTATGTATCTCCTCAATCATTACAGTCCAAAACCAAGAAAAAGAGATACGCTGATATAGTCAGAGGAGAGATGCTACCGAGTTTCCCCAGTGGGAGACCAATGTCCCCACCCATCAGAAGGGGGGAGCAGAGAGTACCCTTTAGAGGGGGAGTTCAAAGACCACCTCAGGAGTCTCATCCAAAGGATCCAGACCCGAGATTTAGGAGAAACTATAGGGTATATCTCCAACGGGTCAGATTTAAACCTAAGGGTAGACACCCTCACCTTTACCGGTGTAATTGGCTTCGGGGGCCTACACGGGTAAATAGGGAGAAACTACAGGGTAGGACACCTCAAAATCCCCAGAACAATAGGGAACAACTAAGGCCCAGACAACTATCCTAAAATCAAGACAATGTTTCTGATGGTGATATGTCTGATCAAACTGAGCCAGTAGTCCCCAGAAAGTACAGAAACCGGGTCCCACAACCCAATTCTGATCAGTTTATAAGCAATACAGAAACCAAAATAGACAAAATTACGGATATGTTATACGGTTTGAATAAGTACTGAATGCATGTACTCAAGTGCTACTATGAATTTAAAATCGGAGATGCAACCGATATTTAAGATAACCAAATGATGTAGCTGCAACCCATATAATAGTGTTCCCACACGTAAAATAAGTTTAAAGACAAGTACACATTTTTGTGTAATAGGTGCGCTTAAATCAACCTTAAAAACTCAATAGATTGTTTAAATAAGTTATCTAGGAGACCTCTGCGCAAAACGTGAATAATATGTGATATATGAATACGTGATAAAAGAAATAAAACAGTGTTAAGTGTATTAAAACTTCCTTCAAAAGGTGAATTTGCTGAGGTATAGATGGCCGCAGTGCGCATAAACCTCATACAATATATGGTTTGATAATCCGTGCAAACCAAAGCTTGGTCAAATTAGGAACAGATATATAGGATCTAAAATGTTGAACTTTTTATAGTACACCGGCAAATGGTGTAACAGTTGGTTACTTTAGTTCAGTGTGTTGTGCCAATTTGTGAAATAAATAAATCAGAGGAATGCACTGAATAAAGATATAGGAAGCAGAGGTTCTAACACTATGTTTCTCCCAGGTCACAGTAATGAGGATCCTGAAATCCCTTCCGGGGGATTGTGGTTGTTAGATATTAATTATTCTCCTATTTTTCAGTGGTCACTTCATTCCTCTGACATAAACAGGTCGCTCCAAACAGCCTAAATTCAAGAAGTTGATGAAGACGGTAATTCCAGAGGAAGACCGAATCCTAAAGACATTAATATCAGGAGGCCTAAATGGTTTGATATTTTGGTAAAAGATGAGGAGTCACCCGCATAAGGTAGTTTGATTGCCTCAAATGAGTTATATTGACACCCCAAAGGGGGGAGAATTTATTTGTTTTATTCCTCACAAGTAGAAGGTTGACTATAATGCCAAATATCTTATTACTGACAGTGAGTTGTCACTTACATGTCAAACTGAAATGCTTTTATTGTTACTCCAGAACCAATTAAGCTAAAAAAAAAAAAAATGGTTCTGAAGAACATAAGTCAGTCATAAATGTCTGGTATCCACAGCTATTAATACATGTCATACATTGTCTTTATATCCAAGGTGTTTAGTTAAAGGACTGATAACACAATGGGAAAGAGGGGGGCTCCGAGGAAGCCCAGGATACCTGCTTGACATGGATATCTCAAAATCAGATAAAAAGAAAAAGGACATATATGTTTTTCTCATGGAATCTATTTTCCTTTACAGAACCAATATGTCCATGAGCCGGTCAACAGAACCGAGAGTCCAACATGTGTGAAACATCCAGAGAAGGAACCGTATGTGGAATCCAGGGACATCATTGATGGCCAGTCTACAGGGACAAAACCCACCAGGACAGCCAAGAACCAACAGGTGCCCGGAGTGATCCATTTCCCGCCAAAGAACGGATGACGGCCCTGAGATGCACACATCGATCACAAACCCATTTTTGTTTTCAAAAAAAAAAATTACACCCATCTGCAGGTGTCTCTACCTTCTAAATATATCCACAATCCGGATCCATTTTCACAACTCGACTTACAAGGCCCAAACGAAGCCATATTTCTTCAACAAGTTGCATTGGGAAAATCTGTCAGATGACTTCCGGCAACCGACAAATTTCCAAGGGGGGCTTTGTTATGAATTTATGAAGAAATATATTTACTATTCAATGACAGAAATGTATAATGTCAAAAAGACACGTGAACTGTGAGGTCACCATAATTGACCTTTCGAAAACCTCTAAGACACAGGAAACTCATGTATTCTAAATTACTACAACCATTCTATTCAAGGGGTTTTTACAAGCCTGTATTGAAGCCAAAAAGAGAACAGGAACAATGGTAGCCTTTGTCACCAAACACAAGGTGTGTACTTATTTTGTTGATTAGTTTGAGAAGTCCAAATTTATGGGGTGTCATCACTTGGAGGTGGTCCTGACTGGGAAGAATCCTTTGTGATGAAGTAAAGGCTGTTTGGACAATTTACAACCATCACTACAAAAATTCTAAAGCCAACACCTTGCCCAACAAAGCCTATTATGTGAAGTCCTAGGAATTGTGTACATAGCTAAGCTATCAAAACATGAATCGGACTGTTCAAAGTCCATTTCAAAACATGATTTTAAAAATAGAGGCAAACCGACCTATGTTAAAAATATATATATATATATATATTCAGAAGACAGTGAATATAAATCATTCAGAATATCTGTGAGATGCGTAGGTCACAAAAGAAAACTATGGGTTAGTATCTGATGAGTTGATGAAATTGGTTATAAAGAAAACATAATAAATATAGGGTGATTATTAATAGAATTGTTTTAGGAACAAATTAGTATTAAGATATATATATATGATTATGCTATGAATATATTAGAATTTAACTATGCTAGATAAACAAATATTGATTGGATATCCAAATTATACAGGCATCCAGATAGATAAAAACTGTATGTGATGTTGATTAATATATATATATATACATATAACTTGTGTCCTTTTTAAATGGACTAAATGTTTACAGATATACAATGATATGCATATATATCACCATTTTTATGCAAAGTGATTGATCAATAATTATGTTAAGCGTATTTGATAGTATGGGGATAGTAGAATTCCCAAATATTAAAGATATAGATATTTCCATTAAAGTAAAATATACAGTATAAAATAAAATATATTACTTTACAGAGCAGCCCAAAGCACATGTGAGACCCCTGGTGGTTGAAGGTGCAATTACATTAAAAACGTTTAGGCCAATAGGAAACAAACACATATCTTTTGGGCTGAACATATTACAAATTTTATGATCTTATTGTGTGAGAGGATATTTAAGAAGCTAGATAGATAGTGAGGAGGACAGCTCAGGGGAACCTGAGAGCTCAGGGACCCACCCTGGGGAAGGGACACTGGGAGAGAAACATCTTCCCAGATAGACTGACAGCCATGCCTGGAAATATACTTTAAACCTCCAAGGAGATTCCTGAACCCGGTAGCTATCTTAAATCCAGACTAATAGCCATTTTGGAATGGGTAAATATGCCATGTTGATTTTATCTTGTATGTTCTCTTAATTATTGATGCATTGAATATTCTAATATGGGTAATCGTTCTCCAGAATCAATAACCGCCTTTTAGATTTTTTCTCTAATATTCAATTTTTAATATATATTACTTTTTGCATAGTTGCTTTTTATTGACAAACAAATGTCTAATTTGTTTCGCATTGTTCAACGTTACTTACCTGCAGCATAGTAACGGCTGGGTGTGTGAAATACAGACATTCTGTTAAATTGTCAGGTATAAGGTTATTGATTCTACTGAAGAAGTTATCATGGTGATATTGTGTCCAAGGTACTACGCCCATTTTGAGGGTATTTCCATCAATTGTCAAATGTTCAAATAATGCAATCTGTATTTTAATTTCATGTAAATATTTGTTTTCTGTCAACCAATAAATGTGACTATTAAGTATGATCACTCGTCTCCGTGAACAAGTTTCGCATATATAGACTGTGTCGTATCGATTGATCTTGTATCTTAAAAATATCTTCGTTAAAATTACTTAATAAAAATGTGCGGGAAACTTTCCTTAAAAAAGCACAACAGTATGTATACATAGTTGGATATGTTTGGTGATATGGGTTCACATGTCCCTTTTGAAGCCTCCAGAAGAGAAACCCTGTAAAAAGGGCTTCAAATTGATGGCCTCGTCGAGGCCTGGTGGGGAGGTGGCATTTAAATTAGAAATACACCTCAGCTCGCACTGTAGGAGGAGCTTATTAAAGTCCCCTCCGTGTGGACTGGGGTGTATCCAGTCCAACACCAAAATGGACACCCTTGGAAAATGACCACTGTGGGTTTGTGCCATGTTTTCCCAAAGGGAGGTCATTGTTGCTGGTTTGCATAGCACGATAAATTCTTTGCCATAGTTTCTGTATGGTTTTACCTGTGTAATAGCAGCCACAGCCACATTGTAGGAGGTAGACAACACCCATAGTCTGACAGTTGGCAAAGTGTCTGGGGACAAAAACCCAACCATTGGGCAAACGTATGTTTTTTCTGGAGTCCATATATTTACAATAGGCACAGGATCCACAAGGGAATGTGCCAAAGAGTTTACATGGGTCACCTCGGGTGGAGCCCCAAAATTCGCTTTTATTAACAGGTCACCCACAGAGGAAACACTATGACTGGTGACTAAGGGAGCAGGAGGCACAAATGGTCCCACACTGGGATCAGAAGCCAGGAGGTGCCAGTATTTTCCAAAAATTTGTTTCACTTTGAGGTGATCGTTAGAATAGGTAGTGATAATCCTAGTACCCTCGTTATTGGTAGATTTATCCTTTTTTGGAAAAAAGAAGGTTGTGTCCTTTTTTGGTATCTACCCGACTGAATGCCTTTTTGAGGCATTTGTGACTGTAGGCTCTCTCTAATAAGCATCGTTTTAGGCCTTTGGCCTCCTGTTTAAAGTCTGCATCATTAGAACAGTTGCGTTTAATTTGCAAATATTGTCTGTACGGTATTGAGTTGACTAGGGGCGTAGGATGAAAACTGGAGGAGTGTAGGATGGTGTTCCCTACAGTTGACTTCCTGAATAGCTTACAAGAGAGCATGTTTTGAGTATCTTTATCGATTTCGACATCTAAAAAAAAGTAACTTTGGTGGTACTGAGGGACATTGTAAATTTCAAGTTAAACTCATTGTAATTCAAAGCAGCCAAGCACTCACATAGAAGGTCATTGGGTCCATCCCAAAGTATGAAGATGTCATCTATGTACCTGTGCCACATAATGATGTGGCACAGGTACACGTATAGATCCTCATCTTCAAAGATGGTGTGTTCCCATTCCCCCAGATACAGGTTGGCATAGCCACAGCAAGTGCCCATGGTTACTCTCTGCATCTGGAGGAAGTGTTGTCCATCAAATGAAAAAATATTATAGCACTCTGCGAATGCATGCAAGTCCTCTAGAGTGCAGTATTGAACTGTAGAGGGCCTCAAAGTCTATGGTGGCCAAAATAGAGCCACCTGATACCTGAACGCCTTCAATTATTTGTAAAAGATGGATAGTGTCACAGACATAGGGGGGGTAGGGCAAGAACGAATGGTCTGAGGTGTTTCGTCCAATAGACAGATTCTCAGTGATAGCACCATTGCCCGATATTATGGGCCTACCAGGGGGATCTAATTTGTTTAGGGAGCGAGTAGAAATAGCCGTTCTAGGAAAAGAGGTACGAACAAAGTTCTATAGTTGTTTGGAAATAACATTATTGTAAATAGCATTGTCAACAAACAGATAGAATTCCTCATTGAAACTATCAATGATTGTTTTTCCCACTGGTCGATACCAATCAGTATGACTAAGGATTTTGGTACACATCTGTACATATGTCTCCTTGTCCATAAGGACAATGTTGCCCCCCTTTGTCTGAAGGCTTAATGGTTAAATTGTAATTGCTGGACAGACTTTTGAAGGCTGTTCTTTTGCTTACAATAAGGTTCCCTAGGTGATTGGATGATGGATCTAAGGCTTTGATTTCCTGACAAGTGAGTTTTAGAAAGGTGGCTATTCCATGGTTGGAGCTAGGGGCAGAGTACATATCCGATTTTTTCTTTAATAATGACCTAATACTGATAGTGATAATATTGGTGGATGGATCATCTACTTGTTTTAATAGAGATTCTAGATCAATGGTGTCGATCAAGTCTCTGGAGTCACTTTCCTCTAACAGGGAGTTGAGATTCGCCAGGGCTTGTTGTTCACTAAATGTACGGCATCCTTTGGATCCCGGCTTCTCTTCATCAAACATGCTTCTCAATAGAAGCTTGCGTGTATATAGGTTTAGGTCTTTAATCACTTCAAATTTGTCCAGCTTGTGATTGGGGCAGAAAGTAAGACCTTTAGATAAAGTTTAGTCTGCCTTGAGGGGGTGAGATGAAAGATTAATTACATTGAATTGTGGGGGGAAAAAATGGTGCGTGTTTATCCACTTCAGCCCCATACCAATTTGCAGCCAAAGGACCAGGCCCCTTTTTGCGATTCGGCACTGCGTCACTTTAACTGACAATTGCGCGGTCGTGCGACGTGGCTCTCAAACAAAATTGGCGTCCTTTTTTTCCCACAAATAGAGCTTTCTTTTGGTGGTATTTGATCCCCTCTGCGGTTTTTATTTTTTGCGCTATAAACAAAAATAGAGCGACAATTTTGAAAAAAATTCTATATTTTTTACTTTTTGCCATAATAAATATCCCCAAAAAATATATAAAAATTTTTTTTTTTTTCCCTCAGTTTAGGCCGATACGTATTCTTCTACATATTTTTGGTAAAAAAAAAAAACGCAATTAGCGATTATTGATTGGTTTGCGCAAAAGTTATAGCGTTTACAAAATAGTTTTATAGCATTTTTAATAATATTTTTTTTTTACTAGTAATGGCGGCGATCAGCAATTTTTATTGTGACTGCGACATTATGGTGGACACATCGGACATTTTTGACACATTTTTGGGACCATTGTCATTTATACAGAAATTAGTGCTATTTAAATGCACTGATTCCTATGTAAATGACAGTGGCAGTGAAGGAGTTAACCACTAGGGGGCGGGAGGAGTTAGTATGATGTGTGTGTGTGTTTTTTCACAGTAGGGGGCGTGTCTGACGTCACTGATCGGCTTTCCCAATGACAGGGAACAGCCGATCAGTGACAGGCAGTGTAGGAAGCTCGGGGAGAGGTTTGTTTACACAGACCTCTCCCCGTTCTTCAGCTCTGTGACCCGATCGCGGGACACCAGCGGCGATTGGGTCCGCTGGTCCTGTGGCCGCGGTCACGGAGCTCCCGACCGGGTCGCGAGCGTGCCGCCAGAGGCGCGCGCACGACCCCAGGGCTAGGCAATTAAAGGGGACGTACCTGTACGTGCTTTTGCCTAGCCGTGCCATTCTGCCGACATAAATGTGCAGGAGGCGGTCGGGAAGCGGTTATAGTGGTGTTTGGATCTGGGGAACCAGAGGATTCCCCTGTTTTTTTGGAATGAATATAGTAGGATTTTTTTTTGTGTGGGAAGGAGTGAAGGAGTGTTGGTTGCAGTGGCCAAAGGCACTCCAGTGTTGGGAGTCTCACCTCGCACCAGTGCTGGTTTGCTTCTGGTATTGCCAGAGGGAGTAAGGGTGTGATGTTCAGAAGGGCGTTTGATCAGAATAGTTTCACCGTCCTGACATCTTTTAGGTCGTCTGGTACATCTAGACTGCTTAGAGGAGAGGTGGGAGACATTAGAGGATATAGAAGAGGTATCGGACATGTCAGACTGCCTGGAGGGCTGAACCGGACCACGCTGGGCACCCCTGCTATTCACTTTCTGTTGCCATTTATAGGCTCTGCCTTCCTGAAAAGCCTGTTTGTCTCTCAAGAATTTGTTTTCCTTCCTGAAAAGTATTGATTTATTAAAGAACTCTATGTAAGTGCTCAATTTTTCATTTAATTCCTGGAAGCAAGGGGAATATGCAACTGCAAGAATAAAAAAAAAAAAAACATATACTGTATGATAAATATCTGTTGACACCAGGACCCAGGGGTTGATTTACTAAAATTGGTATGCAATCAGCTTCTAACTTTAACGTGTTCAATTAAGCTTTGACAAAAAAAACTGGAAGCTGTTTGATTCTATGCAGATCTGCACCAAATTTTACACTTTGCAGTTTTAGTAAATCAACCCCATAAAGTCACATTTTACCTTAGCGTTCAACTATACTCAACTATTAGCTACTGTTAACAGTCCTGCTTGATGCTTTATAAAGAGTAATAGAAGATTTGAAATCCTGGTGAAAATTCTGTTCTAGACTCAACTAGCCAAAATACCTTAATCGGGTTTACATGTATGCAAGTGATTTCAACCAAAGAGATTCAATACTGATTAATCCCACTCAATGCCTTTTGGATAGATCACATAATCACATTATTTGGCTTTTGCATATATGGTACCCCCTGAAGGGAGCCTTGAACAGCATTTTCTTCAGAAATTCCACATTCCACAATGTGGGGAGGGGGTGTTAGATTCATGGAAACACAGGCAAAGGGAAAAGTAATTTCCTGTTCACTCCAGCACCGTCTCTCCTCTGTAATTTCAGGTTGGACTCCTGATTTTAATTCTGCTCAGCAGAAAGCATACCACGTGAAGTTCTGTTCATTGGACAGATCAGTGTATACTGTTAAGTGGGTTCAGTTTCATGCATCTCTGTGTATGTCACACTGTATGTAAGTGTGTGTGCATCACATCATCACACACAGCCGATGCCACTGTGTCAGTGGGAAGAAAGATCTGGACAGACACAACAGTTACAAGAAAAGCTAGCGCTAACTATATGAAACAGTTGAAACTATTGTGTTAGTAAAATTAAAATGATAAAACAATCTGGGAAATCAGGAACATGTTCTCTATAACCTATAGGCTGCTTGAGGAGACAAAAGTAGGGGAGACCTCCACAGGTGTATCTGCTTTATCTGTGGTGTGGTAATATAATAAAGTCTGTGCATAGCAGTGTGCATTTTTGTCAGTGTGCATTGTTTGGCTAACCTTACCTAGCTATTTGGGGGTTATTTACTAAAACTGGAGAATTCAAAATATGGTGCAGCTCTGCGTAAAAACCAATCATCTTCCAGGTTTTATTATCAAAGATTAATTGAACAAGCTAAAGTTAGAAGCTGATTGGCTACCTTGCTCAGCTTCACCAGATTCTGGGAACTCCAGTTTTAGTAAATCACCCCCATTGCCATTGTCAGATTATAAATTTGTTATGTATTATTTTTAAGTTTGCAGATGTTAATATAAACTCTGACTCCATAGGTAATACAATATCTGAGTCTGCTGTTTCTCATCCTGAGAATCCATTGGAGCTCCCACGCACTGGCTCAAACACAAGAACTATCCCATCCCCTTCAAACAACAACACGGCTCCATGGTCAAAGCAGGAAAAAGTAATGGCAGTTGATGGTTTAGACCACAGCTTAAACAAAACACAACATTACAACCTGTAAATTGTGCCGATTCAGGTATTTAGTCAGGGTCATCATGCATGTAACCCAATTTGATACTGCTTTCAGCTATGGCTAGAATACTCTGTAAAGAAAGATATATGATTTTGCTTTCCATAGCAAAAATGTATAGCCTCCAATGATAAAGATGTCATGTTATTAACCAAGGATTCAATAAATGTAAAACTGCATTAAAGAAGAACTGGGTATTAAACAAGCATTAATGTAGCCACTGCCATATAAAATCTTATTTCTAGTGGGCTGAAATTATGAACAGCAATGGGAGATTCTGTAGCCCATCTACTAGGTCCAAATCAGATCGAAAAGAACAGATACTATGTAAAAAGCTTGGCAAAATGGTCAAAATTTCAAGTTGTGAATGAGTTGCCCATCAGTGGGAATTCTGAGAGCCCAGAGACAAGGAAAGAAGATAATGTATTTGCTGGACTTTATTTGAAGCTATTTGAATTTCCATTACTAAAAGATGTCAAACTCAGAGACATAGTACATGGCATACCACAGATTGCAAAATATACATTAATGTGCAAAATGAGATAATTGAAACACCTGATTGGTTTGGTGGACCTGAGTCAGTTAGATGCCGAGTACATCACAACACAGATGCTGAAATATCTCTCAGATGGGGCTATAGTTCTGACAACCTAATCAGTCAGTGCTATGATGGTGCTTCTGTAATGAGTGGAATAAGGGGTAGAGTGTATGCATTGCTACAGAAAATAAATTGGCCGACATGTTCCATACAAACATTGTTACAACCATCAGTTTCATGTGCCAAAACTTTTAGCTGATCTCCTTGCATTGCAACTCTGCATTAGTCAGTGGTAAATGTGGTATACACTATATACAATCACCCGACGCTAGTTAGTTTCCACAATAACTGTGGATTAAAGGCAACTGGTGTTGCATACACACGGTCGGACAAAGTTGTCGGAAAATCTGATCGTTCGGAACGTGGTGCCGTTCGTTGCGTACGACTGGACTATGTAGAGGCTACTAGCCAATAGCTTTGGTCTCGTAATTTGATCAGAGCATGTGTGGCAGCTTTCCAGTTTTTTTTTTGTCAAATCTTTATTGAACAAAATTAAGTTTAGAAGCTGATGGGCAACTTTGTACAGCTCCACCAGATTTTGCCCTCTACAGTTTTAGCAAATCAACCCCAATGGATTTAACTCCAGTCTATTAATCTTTTGATGCCAGTGGTTTTGTATGTCAAAATTTGCATTTCTTCTTTTAAAATGTTCAAAGTATATAGTGTATAGGGTTCCCAAGTGTGCTAGTTAGTTTCCACGTAAACTAAATATCTTACAAAACATAATAGAGACCTTTGAAAAGAGCTAGATTTTTTGTATTGTGAAAAGATTCAAGCACATTTTTTCGCCATGCTAACAGCTTGTCAGAGTGCATGTTCACGTTCTGTAATTCCTTCAACTTATGATTCAAGTAACCACTTTAGCAGGGCCTAAAATGCTGCTGTTATTAGGATACTTGAGCTTTATATGTCTATACAGAAATTATTGTGACCCTCTTTAACTTTTCTCATTAAACTTGTTCTTTAAAGCTTGGAAACTAAAACATATTTTTTAGCAACAATCCTGCACAAATACATTATCCCCAGTGGGACAGAGGTAGAGAATATATTAATCACATGAAATAATAATGATAATAATAATACATGTAAGGGGTTTGTTTATAAACAATTGGTGGGCAGTTTACCCAGAATTCTTTAGGCAATGTTCATTTATTTTATAGGCAAAATGGGTTGACATTCACCTAATATTTACCCAGTGACAATTAAATTCCCTGGCATTTGGTAAGATCTGGTCTTCAGTGGAAGAAGGTCTCTACTGTAACATTCAGGCCCTTTTAATTTGGGCCGGATCTGTTTTTCTCAGCAGGGGATCTGTCCGCTGACCTCCTGCTGAGCTGAGCGGAGCGGATGAATGATAGGTCCATGTCCTATCCTCTTATGCAGAGCGGACACAGCCACAACCCACTCTGCTCTATGGGCAGTCAGATGTAAACGGACAGTCCATTTACATCAGACTGCCCTCTGATTTGATCTGGCCAGACGGAGGGGAACGGATACCCTTCTGTTTGGAGGTAGGCGGGTGTAAATGGACACAGGTCTGTTTACATCCACCTCTCAATAAAGGAGAATGGAGGGTAAAAAAGTGGACAGGTGGACCTGATCGGGCCGCTCATGTGAAAGGGGCCTCACCCTATAGAAAAAGAGTGAAAAATTACAGTTCCTTAACATTCACCTGACATTACATCAGTCTTTTTGGAAGTGAGGCTAAATTTAACATAAAACAATAGCATTAACACCTTCTTCAATGCCCTGGGAAATTAGACAGCTGGAAACTGCACTATGCAAGAATAGCAGTTATTGTTATTATTATTGTTTTTAATTAGCATGTATATAGCATCAAAAGTTTTTGCAGCACTTTACAATAGGAAGGAAGAGAGTAACAATACAATTCAAGACAATTACATTGAGAGGGCCCTGCTTATAAGAACTAACAATTTAAAAGGTAAGTGTAATGCGGCGTACACACGAAGGGACAATCCCGCGGGATTATCCTCTGGACTGAAGTCCAGCGGATAATCCCCTCGTGTGTGGGCGCCGGCGGACTTTTTGGCGCCAAAGTACGGCGGACTAAAGTTTGAAGTTTTGTTTTCAAATTATCCGCTGGACTTGGCAGTCCAGCGGATAATCCCGCCGTTAGTGGGCAAGTCCGCGGGACTTTTGAAATGAACGGACTTGCCGCTCATCGGCAAGTCCGTTCATTTAGCACGTGACTTCAGGTTACGTAGCTAGCGTAGGCAGTAAATGCCGCCGCGCTAGCTCCGTGACCTGGCATGGATTTAAAGGGACTCCACACGCCGAAAAAACGGCGTGGGGGTTCCCCCCAAATCCATGTCAGACCCTCATCCGAGCACGCAGCCTGGCAGGCCAGGAAAGGGGTGGGGACGAACGAGCGCCCCCCCCCTCCTGAGCCGTACCAGGCCGCGTGCCCTCAACATGGGGGGTGCCCTGGGGAAAGGGGGGCCGTGCGGCCCCCCCACCCCAAAGCACCTTGTCCCCATGTTGATGAGGACAAGGGCCTCTTCCCGACAACCCTGGCCGTTGGTTGTCGGGGTCTGCGGGCGGGGGCTTATCGGAATCTGGGAGCCCCCTTTAATAAGGGGCCCCCCAGATACCGGCCCCCCACCCTATGTGAATGAGTATGGGGTACGATGTACCCCTACCCATTCACCTAAGGTGTAAAATGTAAAGTAAAAAAAAACACCCACACTTTTGAAAAAATAGTTTATTGCACTGCTCCGGGGGTCTTCTTCCGTCTTGGGGGTCTTCTCGCCGGACTCCCCCGCCATTTACCAAGCTCTTTTACCGAGCGAGGGGAGTCCGGCTACCTTCTTCGTCGTCGCCGTCGTCTGGGGGTCTCGATCCGCCTTCGGGGGTCTTCTTCCGTCTTGGGGGTCTTCTCGCCGGACTCCCCCGCCATTTACCAAGCTCTTTTACCGAGCGAGGGGAGTCCGGCTACCTTCTTCGTCGTCGCCGCCGTCGTCTGGGGGTCTCGATCCGCCTTCGGGGGTCTTCCGGGGGTCTCTTCTGTTCTTGCGGCGGTCGTCGTCTTCCGCGCCGCCGGCGCCTTGTCCTTCTTCTTGTCCTTCTTGTTCTTCTTCTTCTTCCGATGTTGACCCGTCGCTGTCTCTGCCCGGAATGCCTGTGCCGATCTGCGCTCGGACTTATATAGGGACATGGGGGACAGGGTCACATGGTGACCCCGCCCCCTTGCGATGTCACAGTCCCCAGCATCCTCCGGGACTGTGACAACACAAGGGGCGGGGTCACCATGTGACATGTGCATGTGACCCTGTCCCCATGTCCCTATATAAGTCCGAGCGCAGATCGGCACAGGCATTCCGGGCAGAGACAGCGACGGGTCAACATCGGAAGAAGAAGAAGAACAAGAAGGACAAGAAGAAGGACAAGGCGCCGGCGGCGCGGAAGACGACGACCGCCGCAAGAACAGAAGAGACCCCCGGAAGACCCCCGAAGGCGGATCGAGACCCCCAGACGACGGCGGCGACGACGAAGAAGGTAGCCGGACTCCTCCCCTCGTGAAAGAGCTAGGTAAAAGAGCAGAAGAGAGCGGAGGAGTCCGGCGAGAAGACCCCCAAGACGGAAGAAGACCCCCGGAGCAGTGCAATAAACTATTTTTTCAAAAGTGTGTGTGTTTTTGTACTTTACATTTTACACCTTAGGTGAATGGGTAGGGGTACATCGTACCCCATACTCATTCACATAGGGTGGGGGGCCGGGATCTGGGGGCCCCCTTATTAAAGGGGGCTCCCAGATTCCGATAAGCCCCCGCCCGCAGACCCCGACAACCAACGGCCAGGGTTGTCGGGAAGAGGCCCTTGTCCTCATCAACATGGGGACAAGGTGCTTTGGGGTGGGGGGGCCGCACGGCCCCCCTTTCCCCAGGGCACCCCCCATGTTGAGGGCACGCGGCCTGGTACGGCTCAGGAGGGGGGGGGGGCGCTCGTTCGTCCCCACCCCTTTCCTGGCCTGCCAGGCTGCGTGCTCGGATGAGGGTCTGACATGGATTTGGGGGGAACCCCCACGCCGTTTTTTTCGGCGTGGGGATTCCCTTTAAATCCATGCCAGCTTGCGGAGCTAGCGCGGCGGCATTTACTGCCTACGCTAGCTACGTAACCTGAAGTTACGTTCGAAATGAACGGACTGCTCCGTGTGTGGGCAAGTCCGTTCATTTTCAAAAGTCCCGCGGACTTTTGGCCGGCGGATTATCCGCTGGAGAAGTCCGTGCGTGTGTGGGCAAGTCCACACCCTCGGAAAGTCCAGCGGACCTAGCCGGAAAGTCCCGCGGGATTGTCCGCTGGACTAGGTCCGCCGGCAAAAGTCCGTACGTGTGTACGAGGCATAAGTGACACAACAGGTAATAACTGTGGGGGACGAGTTCATGTAAAAAAAACAACAAGGCCAGTTGTAAGGTGGGATAGGCTTCTCTAAAGAGATGAGTTTTCAGACATTGTCTAAAGGTGGACAGACTAAGCGATAGTTGGATAGATAGAGGTAGAGAGAGTTCCAGAGGATGGGAAAGGGCTCAGAAAGCAGTCTTAAAGGTGGGATAGAACAGGGTAATGAGGAAGCTAGAGTGCAGAAGGTCTTGGGAGGAGCAAAAATAAAAATGTGGGTGTTATTTTAACCACTTAAGCCCCGGACCAATTTGCAGCCAAAGGACCAGGCCCCTTTTTGCGATTTGGCACTGCGTCGCTTTAACTGACAATTGCACGGTCGTGCGACGTGGCTCCCAAACAAAATTGGCATCCTTTTTCCCCACAAATAGAGCTTTCTTTTGGTGGTATTTGATCGCCTATGCGGTTTTTATTTTTTGCGCTATAAACAAAAATAGAGCGACAATTATGAAAAAAATTCAATATTTTTTACTTTTTGCTATAATAAATATCCCCCAAAAATATATAAAAAAACATTTTTTTTCCTCAGTTTAGTCCGATACGTATTCTTCTACATATTTTTGGTAAAAAATCACAATTGGCGATTATTGATTGGTTTGCGCAACAGTTATAGCGTTTACAAAATAGGGGATAGTTTTATAGCATTTTTATTAATATTTTTTTTTTTTTTAGTAATGGCGGCGATCAGCGATTTTTATTGTGACTGTGACATTATGGCGGACCCTTTGCAGCTATAACAGCTTTAACTCTTCTGGGAAGGCTGTCCACAAGGTTAAGTGGTGTGTCTATGGGAATGTTTGACCATTCTTCCAAAAGTACAATTGTGAGGTCAGGCACTGATCTTGGATGAGAAGGCCTGGCTCGCAGTCTGTGCTCTAATTCATCCCAAAGGTGTTCTAATGGGTTGAGGTCAGGACTCTGTCCAGGCCAGTCAAGTTCCTCCACCCTAAACTTGCTCATCCATGCCTTTATGGACCTTGCTTTGGGAACTGGTGCGCAGTCATGTTGGAACAGGAAGGGGCCATCTCCAAAGTTGGGAGCATGAAATTGTCCAAAATGTCTTGGTATGCTGATCACTGGAACTAAGGGTCCAATCCCAACCCCTAAAAAACAACCCCACACCATAATCCCCCCTCCACCAAATGATTTGGACCAGTGCACAAAGCAAGGTCCATAAATACATGGATGAGTGAGTTTGGGGTGAAGGAATTTGACTGGCCTGCACAGAGTCCTGACCTCAACCCAACCATTGGGATGAATTAGACCGGAGACTGCAAGCCATGCCTTCTCATCCAATATCAGTACCTGACATCACAAATACGCTTCTGGAAGAATGGTCAAACATTCTCATAGACACACTCCTAAACTTAGTGGACAGCCTTCCCAGAAGAGTTGAAGCTGTTATAGCTGCAAAGGGTGGGCCCACTCAATATTGAACCCTATGCACTAAGACTGGGATACCATTAAAGTTAATTTACTTTTGACAATATAGAGTATATTGACTTCAAATGGAAAGTCAATGCTTAGCTCTGCATCTCTCATGCCCCGTGATTGTTCAGACCGGTTTGCCCATCACATTACGGAGCCAACAACGAGGTGCAGCAGGTAGGATGTGGCAGGACTAGCATGAAACAACACAAAAAGAAAAGATGTAAAGAAAAGCCAAATACACATAAAATCACCAATTTTTGCAAATATGTGCCTCTAGTTCTGAGTGGGTCTAATGGGAGTGGTTTCATAATTAACTGTCAGGTGTGGAGCTACTGGGCACCAATGAGGAAATCTGCTGGGCCTGCATCCCTTTAGACGTGCTCCTATTTAAAGTATCTCTCAAAAAATATTGCAAGGGATGCCTGAAATCTGGCTTGTATCTTAGGCAGACTTCTGGGAAAATTGGTGAGCCAATCACACAAGCAGGGAATTATGTTTCTGGGGAGTGGTCAGCAGTGATGTAAGTAACTGAGTTAAAATAAACTGAGTTACGTAACTCAGTTACTTTAGAGGGTAACTAGTAATCTAACTAATTACTTTTCCCCTCATGGTAACTCAGTTACCATTACTTTGGCTTAGTTACCCCAATTACATCTACCGCCACTAGATGGCAGTAGTGTATTCCGGTGTCCTGCCGAAAAAGTTCCCCCGCCGGATAAGGACCCCCTGTACTGCGCAGGCGCAGGGCTTGCACAGTACGAAGGACTACGGAGCTTCCAGAAAATTGCCGAACCTAAACAGCTCTGAGTGAACTCTACACCGCGCAGGCGCAGTTAATGTAATTGTACGAGGCGATGCCGCAATGCTCGTGCTACTCTGCAAGGGGCATCTATCGTGTAACTAAGGGGTGGGTCTAGTATTACTGTAACCAAGGGGCGCATTTATTATTATTGTTATATATCGAGCTCTGCCCATTAATTTAACATTCGCCCTCTTCTGTAGCCATCCGTCCCTTACACGATATAATAATAATAGACCCGTCCCTTGCTTACACGCTATAACAGATCTGCCCCTTGGTTATTTTTCCCCCCATTTAAAAAAAAGGAAGTGGAGTTAAACCCTCCAGGTAGCCATATTGCATTGTATTCTCAGAAAATTACATTGGCTGCAGATTGAAAAGGAAAGGTAAATTTTTAATAACATTCAATTACAAATAGGTAATCTCCCAGCAAAAAACACCGCTATGGATAATAAAACAAATAACAATGTTGTCAGCAACCAGACATCATTTATTCCTTCAGACCTCAATTGATTTTCTGCCTCTTTTCATGTTAATGTTGGTTGAAGAAGCCTGCACACCCTTGTCTTTAACCACAATAATATAAGTGTTGCAAGTCAGAAGAGAGGAAAAAAGAAATAGCTGTATTTTGTGTAATTGGCAGAACTAAGATCAAGCTTCCAGTATTTGTATATTATAGTGACCTGGTATTTTGGAGATCCTGTGGTGCTTTAGAAGGTAATGGAGGCTATAAGGGCCTTAGAAATGCCTTGTTATCTAACTAGTATTTCAGTGACTAAAAATTTGCTGTATGTCCCCACAAATAAGAATTAAGTCTCGTTCACTTGTGAGCTTTGCATTGATATACACTGCTGTAGCAAAATATTGGAGAATGTATTAATAAAACTATCATGAATTTTTATCTCTGAAAGGACAATGAAGATGTATTGCGACAGCCAGATGCAATTTGTTCAGCAAATAGCTGCTTTATTAGCATTTTCTTGAAGTTTTTTGTTTGTTTTCTTTGTGATAAGATGTTTCCCATATGGTAACAAATCTATTTTGGGCCCAATAGAAAATAGTCAGATGTGTTTGTTCTATTACATTACTCCCCTGGGCAGGGAGTAATTTATTGTCTCATCTGTTAATTTTACTACATAAAATCAAATGTCTACATACATATATTTTATTTGATTATGATGAGTTAGAACATTTGTATCTTTGCTCCTATTAAAAGGGTATTTAAAGAGAGACTATTGTATCATGTTTTTTGGGCAATTTTAGAATGATAATGTAAAAAGTGCTTTATTTTATAATTCTATTTGCAAGGCATCCCAGGACTCACAGGCAGTTTTCCCCTCCACATCTCATGTGTATCAGCTAGGTGCTCAAGCATAAGCCCCCGTACACACGGTCGGACATTCCGATCCCCAAATCCGTTGGATAATTTCCAACGGATTTTGTCCGAAACTGGTGTTGCGCACAGACGGTCGGACAAAGTTGTCGGAAAATCCGAACATTCCGAACGAGGTGACGTACAAAACGTACGACGGGACTACGTACAGGGCAGTAGCCAATAGCTTTCGTCTCCAAATTTCTTCTGAGCATGCGTGGCACTTTGTGCGTCGGAATTCTCTACACACGATTGGAAAAAGTCCAATCGGATTTTGTTGTCGGAAAATTTTAGATCCTGTTCTCAAATTTTTTCAGTCGCAAATTCAGACGGAAAAAGTCCGCTAGAGCCCACACATGATCGGATTATCCGACAACATAATCCGATCGGACTTTTTCCATCGGAATACCCGACTGTGTGGGCATAATAGTTTGCTTGCTATCCACTGCACACTGAAATCAATTGAAAGGGCCAGCACACCAATGAAATCATACCTCAAATGTTTAACTACCTCCTGCCTGGCCTGTAGTCAAATGAGGGCTTTGAGCGCTATAATCCTGAGTGGATGACATATGACGTACTCCCAGGATTGCCCCTTGCGTGCACCCCACGGGCTGCACTGCGACAGGATCTGTCACCGGTGGACACAGATCAGTGTACCAGGCCACTGCTGATACCAGGTGATCATTGTGACCAATCACAATTGTGTACTATTGTGTTGATCTATGTGATTGGTCACAGTGATCACATGGTACAGGCAGGGCCAATAACAGCCCACCTGTGATTAGCTGTAGCCAATCACAGCTAATCACAATAGTACACTTGTTTCACCCATCACAGGGCTTACGGTAATTGTGATGGGTGAAGCATGCTAGTGCATTGGCCTCTGGTGGGAGTGTCTGTGTTTGCTGTTCTTTGAATAAACATTTGGAGCAAGATGTTATTAGTGTGCCATCCCTTTCTGCTCATTTCTATTTGTAAGGCATGCTTATCTTTCTATTAAAAAAGGCAAGCCCTAGCTTTGCACTCCGGAACTACTCTTGTATATATGGTAGAAAATTTAGAAAAGAGAGGGTGTGTCCATCTTTTGACTAAATCAGATATGTGTGCACAATCTGATATTCTAGTATACACGTCACAACACAGGGTATTCACAGCATATTAGTAAAATTCACAGCATACTAGTAAACTGGCCTTTTTAGCCACCTGATATAAGTGGTAAATATGTAACATTTACAACAAATGCAAAAAGTGAAAGCATAGTAATTTAAGTGAAATTTTGCTGTGGAATTAACAATTTTTAAAAGATTAATCACAGTGAAGACTCTCAGTTTTGCTCACTGCTCAGACAAAATTTGAAGTTGGTAAAAAACAAAAATCTTTTTTTTAACTTAAAGAATGTATTGCTTGTAAATAGTTACTTTAAATTCCTTATTTTCTTTTTTGAGCTGTCCATGTTGCTATAAAAAAAAAAAGTCAAATTATGAGGGGATTTTTGACATAGGAGCAGAATTTGATAGTTGAAAAGATCTTCAATGCAGCACTACTGTAGAGGCGAATCAGTTTTTTTTTTATGGGGAAGTAGAAATAGTAACAGCAGCAACGGTTAATACATTTACATCCTTTTTTTCTTTTTTCTTTCTGGAGCTGCTCTTCTGCATAGGTGGAACACAATTGAGAGATATGCTTGTTCCAAGTCGATGTGTCCTAGTCAGATCTGCTGGGGCTATGAAGCATACTAGGTAATCAAAGCACAACCTCAGTACTGCTTAGGGTTAATGCGCCTTCTGCAATTTTCTGACAGTTTACAGGTAGATACTTAAGTAATGTAGTACACACAATCAGACAATTAGGCATTGGAATTAGCTTTTTGGAAATTTGCGGTAATTGTACAATCGTTACCTTTATGTTGCCAATAATAATATGCTTGTTGTGGCTGCTGATTGCTCTAGTTTTCCTCCCATCCTGGCCATTTGTATGTTGGGTATATGGGATACTGAAACAATCTGTTCCATATCACAGCCCTTTGTATTTGTTGAAATCTTGAAGTTCTGCCATTTCTATTTGACATGTCAAAGATTTTAACCACTTAAGGACCGGAAGATTTTCCCCCCTTAATGACCAGGCCATTTTGTGTGATACGGCACTGCGTCGCTTTAAATTGCGCGACCGTGCAACGCTGTACCCAAACAAAATTTAGGTCTTTTTTTCCCACAAATAAAGCTTTCTTTTGGTGGTATTGTATCACCTCTGTGCTTTTTATTTTTTGTGCTATAAACAAAGAAAAGTGTAAATTTTGAAAAGAAAAACAAGATTTTTTACTTTTTGCTATAATAAATATCCAAAAAATAAATAACAAATAAAAAAAAAAAAAAAAGTCTTCATCCGTTTAGGCCAATATGTGTTCTTCTACATATTTTTGGTAAAAAAAAAATAAATAAAAAAAAATCACAATAATCGTATATTTATTGGTTTGCGCAAATGTTATAGCATCTACAAAATAGGGGATATATTTATGGAATTTTTATTATTATAATTTTTTTTTACTAGATCAAGGGGTTAAGAGTTCCCTAGGTAGGTGTTTATAACTGTGGGGGGAGTGTACTGACAGGTAGTGGAGAGAGAGCACTGTTCCTGATCACTAGGAACAGCAGATCTCTCTCTCCTCCTCTGTCAGAATGGGGATCTGTCTGTTTACATTGATAGATCCCCATTCTGGCTCTCTGAGGAGTGATCGCGGGTGGCCGGCGGGCCCCTATATCCCTTAAAGTGGCCGCTGTACAGCTACGGCGATTCGCGCAAGGGGAGCCAACTTTCTGGTTGGCAAGTAGTTAAAATGAATCCCAACTGCCTTACATATATATACGTCCTGGTTGAGAAGCGATTATACCAATATCATGGCTGCAGCTGCAAAATTTGCACTCAGCGATGACCTTTTCTGTAAAAGTGATCTAGAGGCTCCACAGCCACCTGATTACTTTCAGAGGATGTGGAAGGTGCCAATGTAACAGGAGAGCCTGAGATTGCCACACATGGTTGGGCTGGCTGCATATAGATGAAAAGGAGGAACATCCATTGCTCCCCTTCCTCTGTGACAAACGATCTCGAAAGCAATGAGGATTTAGTCACTTCTGATTTTGATTTGTTTTTTACTAGCCGTTACTGGGTAGGCAAGCATCTGATCAAACCAATCTCAGTTTGATCAGATGTTTTTCAGGGCAGAGAAGAGATCTGGGGTCTAACAGACCCCAGAACTCTCCATAAGTACCTGTTATTGCCCATGCTATCACCAATGATGTTGTTTATCCCTTGCGATATCAATAAAGTTAAATGAGAATAAAAATGTAAATAGCTTAAAATTGAAAAAATAATAAATTAAACAAAATAAATAATAAAATAAAAATAAAATGTAATGGACCCCCATCCCCCCGTGCTCATGCGCAAATGTGAATGTGCAAGTAGATCCCACGCACATATGTAAATGGTGATTACACCTTAAATTTAAGGTATTCCTGAGAATGAGTGAGAGCAATGATTCTAGTGCCAGACCTCTTGTTTAACTCTAAAGCCCAATACACACTATCAGATTTTCTGCTGATTTTTGTCTTCAGATTTACCAATACCATATAATGTGAGGTCAAACCTTAGGAGTTTCAATTTGTATGCAATCAGGCAGGCCCTTGCACTACATGGTTTTAGTAAATCTAAAGACAAAAATCAGCAGAAGATCTGATAGTGTGTATGGGGCTTAAATGTATAACTTGTAAAGGCCTTTTAAAGCAGCACCTATGAATAATTCAAGGTACCATAGTTTATTGACATTTCCTGAATGTGTGCAATTTTAAAGTGTGACATGTTAGGTATCTATTTACTTGGCATAACAACGTTTTTTTTTACAAAAAAAAAAATAGACATTATATATTGCCAAAAATTCCTTCAATTTTTTTTTCCTGAAAATGTGCATTTGATAAAGGGCTGCACAAATATTGTGTTGCATAGAAATTTGCAACTACCACCATTTTATTCTTCACGGCCTTTGCATTCAAAAAATATATAATGTAAGGGGGTTCTAAGTAATTTTATTTGCAAAAAAAAGATTTTTACATGTATGTGAGAAATATCAGAATTGGCCTAGTCTTGAAGTGGTTAAAGCCACCATGTCAGAAAAAAAAATTGGCCCTGCAAAAGTTCGAATTCAATGTTTCCTCCCACTGAATTCCAAATCATTAGTGTGTCCTGTGGTGACATAGAGCTTGTTAGGAGGAAACACTGAGTGCAGTGGTGGACACAGGAGATCAACACCAACTGAAGTGTCAGACTCTCAGCAGACTTCAAGAGATTTCCCTTCAATAGAGCAGAAATTTGCTCACCATTTATGCTTATTGTATTACTTTCCAAGTGTTAATACGGCTGTAACCCCATGTTTGAAGTGTGTGCAGTAAGGGCACAGCAGTGTTTAAAGATCGAAATTATACATTTTGTTAAAGTGACATGAAAAAGATTATATAGCACAAAAGACGGTTACTAACTCCATCTTGGAACTATATGATTTTAAGATATCTACTATGTAATTGGTATCTTAGTATTTCATTAATATTTTCTTAAAAGTATGATATTTTCCTGGTTATATAGTGTTCACTGATCAGGCAGAAAGCTACACAGATGAGTTACTGGGCATAGTGGATTTTTAGACAATGTTTTTTGGGTGTTTCATTTTATTTGCAAGCAGAGGAATGTTCTGTAGTTATTTCTGACATTAGTCCCCTATTAATAACAAGGCATTTTGCATTTATTTTTCTATTTTTAATTTGGTTCAGTAAAGATGTGTGACAGGGTACAGCTAAATGGTCAATGATTACCTCAGAACATCATTGTAGGCGACACCAACTTCTTTGTAAAATAAATTGAAAACTTCACCCTTCAAGGTGTGAAAGATGCCAAAAATTGTATGTAAAATAAAGATTGCACTAACTGTTGCCCCCAAACATCTCTTTGTAGCAAAACAAAATATGGATGTACCCACCGTAATTATTTGTGCTGCACTAATCAATAATTACTTTAAAGCCCCATACACACGGTCGGATTATCCGCGGACCAGGTCGGTCGGATCCTGTCCGTCGTACTTTGTCCGATGTTGTTGTTGCGTACACACGGTCGGACAACGTTGTCGGAATATCCGGTCTGCAAGAAATTCGTGATGTAAGTCGTCTTCCACGAGACTAGAAAAGGGAAGTTCAGCACCACGTCAGGCACCCGTTGGGCTCCTTCTGCTGATCCCGTGTTTATCGCGAGTTAGTCGAAGTTTGGTGACTTAAGATTCGCGCTTCTCAGTTTTCTGACTCAGATCGTTACTGCTCTTCAGTTTGTGCTTGTCGTGCGTATCTGTTTATTAGTGCGTGTAGTCAGTTCGCATTTGTTGGTCATTGCGGCCTATATCTTGATATTTGACGCTTTGATTTGCACTGCTTATTGTCTGCTAGTTTCTGGTATTCATTTCGTTCTTTCAGGCCTTGCTGTTTATCGGTGCTTTCTGTTTGTCCGTTCTGACCAGCCGACCTTTTGTGACCTTGTGAGCGATGTTTCCCGTGCGTACTCGTCGCCGAGTTCGTACTGTACGCGGAATTGGTGTCGGGCTTTTAGCTTTGACCCAAGATCCGTCCATGAACAGAGTGACGAGGAGTATGTGGACCAAGAATTGGTTGCTTCAGCGTGACCAATTCTCGCACATGCCTTTGCTTCGTGAGATCCGGGAGAATAATCCTGATGATTTCAGGAACTTTCTCCGGATGACGGACCCCGATTTTCACAGTCTTTTGGCTTTGCTGACCCCCTTTATCAGCCGGCAGGATACCTGCATGAGACAAGCCATTACTCCGGAGCAGAGGCTTGTTGCCACGTTGAGGTACTTGGCGACAGGGAGAAGTCATCAGGATTTGAAGTTCTCTTCAGGTATCTCTCCCCAGGCCCTGGGAATCATTATTCCAGAGACCTGTTCTGCCATCATCGAGGTCCTGCAGGAGGACTATATTAAGGTAACATTTCTCCTTTACTATTCCCTTCTATGTATGCTCTGTTTGCTAATGTCTTGTATCTTTGACCTCCTTCCCTAATTACCATGATTGCAATATGTTCTAATATGCTGTGCCCCTTTTCTCCTTCATGCATTTTTCCCTTCACTTACCTCCCCAGCATGCTCTTCTGCCCCAATAGACACCTATGGCCTAGTCACTTAAGCAATGTATTTTGTCTGCTGCATAGTATTGTTTTCCCCCAAACACCCCTAAAATATGCACAAATGTTTGCTGTGTGGTTTACTTCATGTAGAGCCCCTTTTTTATTTATTTTTTTGTGTGGGGGGGGGGGGCAAACTCATTAGGAACCCCCTCCCCCAACTGCTCTGTCAGATGGTACCAATCCTCTATCTGCTGGCTTTCCCAAGGTCAATACACACTATATACCTACCTCTTTATAGTGGGCATCTTTAGGGATGAATTCTGCAAAGCATGTAGTGCAAGGGGCTGCCTCCATACTTTCCATTTCCTATTTTTTTTGTGTTCTTTCCCTCCTATTAGCTTGCTTGGTAATTTCAGAATGTCACAATGTGCTTTCCTTTTTTTTTTGGGGGGGGGGGGGGGGTTGAAATGTTATTTTATCTTTCCTGTGGGCTGCCAATAGTGTTAAGTAAGGAGGGTCTGGCCAAACTAGCACACATTACTGAGCCATTTGGCAATCAATGAAGTGCAGAGGGTTACCTGTCCAACCCCCCCCCCCAAAACCCTAGTTATTGCCAATGGCCCATCAGAAGTGGGGGGATTGATGGGGGGTGATTAATCTGTGAAGGGGAGCCTCTACTTTTCTGTGCAAATACTTTCCAGCCTCAAATTTTAAACAATGCTCTTGTTCCAAGATGTTGATTGTCTAATCTGCTTGCAATGTTTGTGTGCAAAGTGACAAATTTTTTTTTCTTGTTTCACTCCACAGTTCCCTTCCACGCCACAGGAATGGCAGACTGTGGCCTCCCACTTTGCCAGCCGTTGGGACTTTCCTAACTGCGGAGGGGCAATTGATGGGAAACACATCCGCATCGTCCCACCGCCCAACTCGGGGTCCTACTATTATAATTATAAAGGGTTTAATAGTGTAGTGATGTTGGCGGTGGTGTCGGCGACATATGAATTTATGTATGTGGACGTGGGGATGAACGGCCGGATCTCGGATGGTGGTGCCATTGCACACACGGAGTTCTACTGGCATCTCCAAAGTGGCAGTCTGTGCTTGCCACCTCCAGAGGAGAATGCAGAAGGACTCCCCTTCGTCTTTGTCGCAGATGAAGCGTTTGCGTTGACTCCCCATCTGATGAGGCCGTTCCCGATGGGGACCCTCACCCCAGACCAGAGGGTCTTCAACTACAGGCTGTCCAGAGCCCGAAGAGTTGTTGAGAACACTTTTGGCATCCTGGCCAGCCGCTTCCGCCTGTTCTTGACGGCTATTAACTTGGCGGAATACAAACTGAACCACATAGTTCTTGCCTGTTGCATATTGCACAACTTCCTCAAAAGACATAACAGGAACTATGTGGTGCCCGTTGGCCCAGATGTGGAGGGCCCTCCAAATGCTGACCTCACAGCCCTTCAAGTGGCACGTCCAGGCTTGCCCCCTCTAAATGCCCGCGCGGTCCACGGGCAATATAGCAATATATGGAGTACTTTGTGGGTAGGGGGGCCATTGCTCTGCCTGACGATGTGTGAGAGGCATTTTTTAATAAATCTTATTTTTCAACCAAACTATGATTTCTTGTCATTTCCGTATTCTTTTTAGCTTATTTTACCTTGAAATGTTTTCCCTTTGCCTTCGACAGTGGGAATGCACTTTCTGGGCAAAAGGAGGTAACAGTCTCTTCTTCCCAAAAAGATTCTTCTCATGTTGTGTGTTTTATACCTAATCTTTGGTCTAGAGAAGGTTTGTACTGACACCCAAAATACTCCTTTTCATCACCAGGTCAGACATGTGTGTATTCACAAAAATGCTGTGCTCCGTAATTTCGTACAAAGCACTGTGGGTGTTATTTACATAAGTCAAATCCACTATTCTCTACAAGTGCAGTGAAAAAGTGCCCTGGAAAAGAAACTTGCAGTGCAAACTGGACTTGCCTTTAGTATATAACACCCATTGCCCCCCATATCCTTTACATTTGACATACATAATGCATTGTGTTTTTTAAATAAGGAAGCCACACATTTAGAAAAGTAAAAAAGTTTACTTGGAAAACATTCACAAGTGCGTTTACAATCTTCTTGCCCAAACTGACAACATCTTGGTTATTTACAACATTGTTTACAAACATTCCGCAATTGGTAAAACCAGGCATGGAGCAAAACAGAACCTAGGAACTAGGAAAGTTCAACTTTGTAAAGTGAAGACAAGATCAGACATGACTATATGTTCAAAGTGTGTTTGATCTTGCCTTCATCACATGGGGGGTCACCCCTGGAAAGTGGAAATTTAGAACATGCACACAATTTGGGTCTGAAAATGGTCATTAGATGGTAAAACACATGCCTAGAATCTTCAAAAGTGCAATTTTCCATCATGGGGATGAATGGACGTTTTTTGGGGGTGCAACCCCTTCACCACAACCACTTTCGTAGTTCGTAAAGTGGTTGCACCCCCAAAAAAACGTTGTCATTCATCCACCATGATGGGAGCTAGCACATGTGGACACAATGTGTGCATGTTCCAAATTTCACACAGTTCTTAACTTGCAAATGTGTTCAGAAGCAGGCACAAATGTGTGTTAATTACTTGGTGCGTTTTCAGATTTTTCCTAAAACATCAATGATGTTCTTCAATTTTTGTTGAACATCATTGATGTTTTACTTTATGTAATCTAGATCTCTATTGCAGACCATTATCTCCCCGATGAGTACGTGGGCACTCTCTGTGGTAAAGTGCGATTTTTCTTCCACAACATCCACGTCACCTAAAAACCACAAACAAACAAAAATCGGGTGTTGGAAATGAGGCAGCCATACATTGATTAGCTTACCAGTAGCTGTGTTCTCCCACACTCACCTGTTGTGGTGACAAGTTCTCCAAGTTCGATGATCTCTCCTTCCTCCTCCTCTGCTTCTGCTCTTTCCCCTTTTTTGGGAGGTGTTGGTTTTGGGGTTTCCTCAGACGGCCCAAGTTTTCGCTCCCCTATGAGAATGTACAAAAGGAAGATTTAGCAACACAATCTATTGAGGGCAGAAATAGGAAATGACAAACATTGCTTGAAAGTGAGGGACAATATTTTTGTTTGGCCAGTTACAAATGCCAACAACATGAATGTAGTCACTTTGTAAAGGTGCTAAACTTACTAGCTTTTTGGTAGAAGTTTGTCTGATGGAGACCCCCCTCTAGTATCCACTGGAGCACATGTGTGGAAAAGCATAATAAAAAGGGGGTTTGGGTGTCCCAGCACTAGTGCTCTAGAGTCCAGATGGGTAAACAGCTACTGAGTGACCTCTCCTTTACATTGAATAAATTTGCTTTACGTTCTTGATGACATCTCTAGTGAGAACAAACTTCCTTTCACTAAAAACTTCACCAAAGAGACCTAAATAAAGGTTTTTTGGATTTGAAATAATCATTGCCTATTGTGTTTTACTTTTCTACAATGACAGTTTTTCTTTGAGTAGGCAGGTACATTTCACTAATCATAAAGTATAATTAACAAGGGGCACCAACAAACTCCTAGTAAATTTAAGCAACAAATACAAATGTTAATAATGTGGTTTTGCTAAGTTGAGACACACAACCCCCCTCCAAAAAAAAAAAAAAAAATCTCCTTCAAATATGTATTCCCAAAAATAAAAAATAAAAAAAGACAAATCATCCTAAAAATATAACAAAGATTCTTTTACGATCTGAGTAAAAATAAACATGTAGTGTATAAATCCTGAAAAGTAATAAACAACTAAGTTTGTGAAAAGTGCGGTTGAATAGGAGCAGCTAAAACATGTCATTCTTGTTGCATTGTAAAGAAAAAGAGAATGCGCTGCATTAAAGACATTTTAACATTGCAGCGTGACGAATGTGCTGTGTCGATTAGGAAAGGTAGTTTTACCTGACCGAGTACTTCCGTCACAGAATTTCTTCTGAGCATGCGTAGCACTTTGTCCGTCGGACAACGGTACACACGATCGGATTTGGTGTGATCGGACCGTGTTGTCGGAAAATCTATCCAGCAGGAGATAGGACTTTGTCCGTCGGACAATCCGACGTACACTGTCCGATGGTGCATACACACGGTCTGATTTTTCAACAACATTGTCCGATCGGACAGAATCCATGCGAAAATCCTACCGTGTGTATGGGGCTTTAGACTGTTTTTCTATATCACACCTATATGATTAAGTACCATCGGCATATTCATACGAAAAATATAAAAATTCTAATCACCAAGTGCATGTTAATTAATGAACCTTCATCATTAAAGTGCTAGGCTGTGCAAAAATATATATATAAAAAAATGAAATATGAAATAAAAAACAGGTATAAAATATCAAAATTAAAATTGAAATTAAAATCAAAATGAATTAATTTCTTCTTTCTCTCAATAAATGTCCACCGTGGATAATCCAAAGAATATTGTGCTCTTATAATCCTTAAAGTGCAGCTCCGGGCAAATAAAATAAAAAATGATTTTGCTTTGTTACACTGAATGTCCACAGTGACTGATCACTTTTGCTGAAAAAAGAGAATTTCCTCATCCACCAAACTCAAACAATATGTGTGTGACTTCACCACCACCAGTTGCAATAGCCACTCACCAGAAATATAAAAAAATTGCGCCTCTGGTTCATTTGGGATAACCAATCCACTCATAGGCTTTACCACCAATCTTTCCCGGCAATATGTATATGCTCCTTACTCCGATATTGTATCATGGGGATATATAAATAATCATCATGGTGCAGTATATCAAAAAAAGATTTATTTAAATAAAAATGTTAGAAAATAGCACATTAAACTCACATTTTAGAGTGCCTGCAAGCCGGCACTAAGCTAATCCAGCCTTGTATATGTAAGGGAGTGCAGATGTGTTCCCTGTTCTGTCTCTCCCCTCCGTATAGCGGCATGCATTCCACTATGGCTGGTGTGCATTCCACGCCTCGCTTTCGGACCGGAAGTGACAGACAAATTCTCCCAGCAGCCTCTATGCGTTTCGCAGTGTTTGCGTCATCAGGAAAGCTGTACTAATTCTTAAGAAATATCAGTTGTGTATAATTGCACAGATGAATGTTAATAAGCCAGTTTATTTTTTATTTTTATAGGCTATTTTTCTTTCTTATTAGTTTTTCACTTATTGGTACTTTTGCATTCTGCATTTTGTTTCCATACACTTCTTACATGATTGGATGTTTTCATTATTTCATCATCACTTTAATTATTTCTAAGTGAGTACCATTAGACAAGTTGAAGTCACTTAGATTCTAAAATGTCTGTGAAATAATGAATGTAAAGAGGTTAATCACACCCTGTCAACAAGGATAGTGTGTCCCGCTCCCTGTACACAAAATAAAGTGATTAAGCCTTGAGTATTAAGATGCTAGTTCATCAAGGACAGCCAAAGCAAAAAGCTCTTTGTTATTTAATGTGCATAGTGAAACTTAAAAATATTAATCAAAGGAAACATTTTACAGCATGAACGGAAGAACTTTAAAATAAGATAACTCTAGCCAAAACTTGGCAAAAGCAGTGAAAGAATAGAACATGCATAGGAAATACCCTATCTCTCATTTAGTAAGGGCTTACTACTTGTTTAATCTAGGAGATCTGTTTAAATGTTGGAAAACCTTAGCGGCGCAATAAACCCTTCATGACTCATAACAACATGGAACAAGTAAGTTTGATTTAACATGTATGTACTGGAAAATATTAGACTGCCTGGGTAGCAGCTACCAACCAGAATTAGAATTCAAGCTTGTGTATTAAAGTGTGAAAAATACTTTACACTAATCTGCAAAATGGCAAGGTGGAGGTCAGCTAATTTATATCTTTATTATAGGTCAATAGAGAGGCACAAATCACAAATTGGCGGATCAGATGCTTTCAGCCAAATCAGGATTTTCCATTACCCATGAACATGTGCATGCCTATTTACCTGACCTGCAGAGAAATTAGAAATTAATGAATCTTAACAATTTGTTTTAATAAATTGCAAGATTCTTTACAGATCAGATGATTGGCAATCATAATCAAGAGAGAGAGAGAATTGTGACTTGTCTTACAATTTTATGCTTCACCCAATTCACTGATTCATGGTAATTTGCAAATCAATTGGCTTATCTCTACAGGTCAATACAACAATCTAATACCTTTCCACCCACAGGACTGTGAAAGTCACATGGAGACATCCAATTACATTGAAACAGGAACCATTTAGTTACCGGCATAAACATTTATTCATAACTATCAGAGTGAAACAACTTTGAAGCTTTCAGTGAAAGGAGGTAATAAGAGTCAAAACTAGTTATTTAAATATGGGTTGGATAGCTTGCTTTCATTTATGGAACTGGATGTTCATTAAGGAAAAATATATTGTAGGCTTCTCGGCTGCCCAACATTACACTCCTGTATGTCATGTGGGGTGGCACAAGGACTATGATTAACAATGGGGGGCGTGGCCTGACCTGGCATGAGGAAGGATGCTTGAGTCTGAAGCTCCCGCTGCCACAGGTGTAATTATCTGCCTAACGGAGGTATAACCATCCCTAAACCCGACATTCAGATGGGGACTGCTTCGCCAAACTCCTCTGCCTCCCGCTCCCCCGAGAACAATTCAGGGGTCTTGGCCACAATATCCACAAAATGTTCCACTCGAGCCAAGGGAACATGGCGTCTTCCCGTCACAATCGCACACAGACAACGGCTCCCTCACTAATAGGGACGCCACCCGCGACCCCACCAACAATCTCATCAGGCAGGGAGGATATAGAGGATCTCCCACACCGTCATCTTAACATCCACGATCTGCGGACAATCGCTGCAGACATAAAAGACACCCTCTCCGCCGCCATTGCAGAACTCCGTCTGGACATTCATACGCTCAATGACAGAGTTCATACAGTGGAAAGAGTTTTAGAACGCCATGATATCTTGCTCAGATGGACCACACGCCACATTGACACCCACACCCTCCAAATGCGGGACATGTAAAAGGCATATGGAGGACCTCGACAACAGGGGTAGGCACCATAATTTGAGGATAAGAGGTGTACCTGAAACGATTGAGGGGGGGCCGAATATCTCCCTCTGTCACAACACTATTTAATAATCTGCTGAACAGGCCACCCCAGACTCCCATTGACATGGAGAGGATCCACCGAGCACTGAGACCCAAAGGCAGAGATAATGATCCCCCAAGAGACATCATCTGTTGTATAGTTGACTTCAAACTTAAAGAGGAAATCCTCAGACAGGCAAGATTGTGCACGCTGGGAAGACAATCCAAATCTACCAGGACCTCTCAGGCATCACACTACAACACCACAGAGACCAGAGACCCCTGCTAGATGTCCTCTGTATGAAGGGAATACCATACAAATGGAAGTTCCCATTTTGTCTTTTGGCCACCTCCTAGGGCCGCACAGCACTTCTGAAAGTGCCCGAAGATTTACCACACTTCTGTGATGTACTGAATATCCCGCTGGTAGAGGTATCTAATTGGTATGCGGACTTTCGCAGATTCACCGTGAGAAAAGGAACAGCCACCTGAGGAACCTATGGAGGCACAAGACACCAGATACCGGAGGAGACGCTCTCCATCGGCTCCATACCAACGTACCACTTCCCTTGGCACAGGTCAGGATACCAGCCCCACTAACTCTCCGAGCTCAAGGAGAGCTCGGCTGGACCGTTAACCCCCTCCACAGGTACTCCGTGATCCACTGTTAAAGTTCAGCCACATTCGGCTTTATTGAATATCAATTGAATGTTGTTTTCACTGACTTTATCTTACTACCGTCACATCTATGGCCATCTTCTGGACAAAGGTACTTGTTCCTATGCTTGCCTTCCCTACAGTCTAATGTTCTCCTACACTACAGCAGCCTATGTATACCAACGAGCACCATAGAGATACCTCCTGACATATACAGGAAGACATAAGTTCTACTATCACAGCCTTTTCCGGCTCTGCTATCTTCAGGAAGCATCACGACGAATGTCACAACTATCTTGCTCCGCTGTGCATACAGACTGGATGACGGACGCTTCTTCACAGGGTACAACCAAGGCAACGTCAACTTGATAGGTCATCCACCTCCAGGTACCCAAATGGCTATACTAATACTGCATGTGTATGTATAACAACCGAGCGCCAACGGTTTCAAATGGCGATTAGGATCGGCAATGAATTCCCACTGCCCTACGGGAAGTCTCACTGTACTACCACACCTGCCGGCCTTCCGCTCTTTTGCTATGCTGCGCCAATATCTCTTTCGCAGGTGCATCTCACTTCGCACAAGGTACTATCAATGAAGCCTAATACGGCCCTTACGACAAGAACCAAGACACTCTTAGACTCCCCTGAAGCTTCCTGGTGTTTTTTCCCTGACTAGAGACACTCTCCCTCCTTGCCTGGCTACCAGGAAGACGTGAATGGGACCATCGGATTTGTAACCAACCTATTTTAGATTCCACCCACCTCTCGGAATCTATGAGAGCACAAACTACCTATATAGAGAGCAAATTCCACCTGCTAATATAACTTTTATAGTCCAGAAACTGGTACCTAGCATATTTGGCACGAATTATTGACAGCTTGAACTTTTCCTCAAGGTATAGTGACAAGGTGTCGCTCTTATGCCCTATTGTTTGTTTCACGCTGATTTAAACTTTAGCATTACTGTTTAAATGCTTGTTGCTTAGGTTACTGATATGCAAGTTTTAAGTATTTGGGTTATTTTACATATTGCACTGACATCACTACTTAGCCCGAACCCTAGACTTCTCACTGCTGACCGCTTGGTGGCTCAGTAGCAACTCCAGTGGTTACTCATCTACCCCAGCAAGGCGGGGTGGCACGTTGATAGTTAGCGTGAACATATCCTCACATTGAGTCGCCACATTTTTCCACCCATGTGCCTTTATCTTTGTATTCCTCTACCCCTGAACTGTATTCCATCTCACACACTCCCTTAAGGAATTTATATATCCTCCTTCAATTCCACTCCATGCCATGTGGTGGCGGGACACCCATGTTCTACAGACACTCTCCTCTGCTAGGTTTTAAACAACCCCCACACAGCAGTGGAACAGGGTGCAGTTGCACCGATTAGGGTGCGCACACTGTTTTCGCTCTGTACTTTACCGATTCCCCCTGATATTGACGCAGGTGGTTAGATTCCCCACCACCTCATCTATGTTTTTGTAGTATTTACTACACCAGACTCCAATCTACAATCAATACAACAGACCCCAACTTCCCTTACCTAACTACCCCCCTTCTCTCACACCCATCTCCTCATGGAGGAGGATGTCGGCACACACACCACGCCACACCGCAAGGCTCCACCCCACACACAACTCAAGCTATGCTCAATAAATATACGTGGACTCAACACTCCTGAGAAGAGAACACAACTCCAGAAATCTAAGGTTAACATTGCCCTCATTCAAGAAGCCCATTTTAGAACGGATAATATCCCCAAGCTACACAACAAACACTTTCCTACGGTTTATCATGCGTCCAACAAAGACGCCAAATCCAAGGGGGTATCAATTCTAATTTCTAAACAATGCCCAATCCACGCATCAGAGGTCCAAAGGGATCCTCAGGGAAGGTTCCTATTTCTCAAAGGCACACTTCATCACAGACCCATCACGATTGTAAATGTTTATGCACCAAACACACAGCAAGTAGCCTTCTTCCGAAAAACGTTCCGACAACTGCTGACATACCAATCGGGCACTCTAATTGTCGGTGGTGAATTCAACGTAGCTTTAAACACATCCATTTGATATGTCTAATGGATTGTCATCACTAACCTACACAGCCCTTCGTGCAATTAAATCACAACTCAGTGATTTGTTGCTTCATGATACCTGGCGCACACTATATCCCAACGTAAAAGACTTTACCTTTTTCTTCCCTCCACATAACAAATACTCAAGACTTGATCACTTCTTCTTATCCCAAAATGACCTATCCTCTCTCACTAGAGCCACAATTGAGCCTATGTTACTGTCAGACCACAACCCCATCACCATGACACTAACTCTCCCTATGACACATGTCAGATCAAATATCTGGCACCTTGACAATTCCCTCCTAACAGATCCAGGGATGGCTCACACAATTTCCGAGAGCCTTTCCCACTACTTTACAGAAAACACTTCGGGAGATTCTTCCCCGGCTACAATCTGGGCGGCACACAAGTGTGTAATTAGGGGTGAATTCATATCTCTGGCCGCCAAAAGGAACAAACTGGGGAAAACACGTATTGATGAATTAACCAAATGTATTTACACATTGGAACAAAAGCACAAATCGTCCTTGGCTGCTAACGCATTGACTGAACTGACACAAACCAAGGAAGAATTATTGGGAGAAATACACAAAACACTAAAAACGTAACTATCCCCTAACCCAAAAAGTATTCTAAAAATTTGGTAACAAATCTGGGAGACTGTTAGCCAGAGCCCTACAGGTCAAGAAAGCGGCACACACTATCCACACAATCAAAGACAACGCAGGCAACACCCTAGCTACGTCAGAAGACATTACAGACCAATTTGTAAAATATTTCTCTAAACTGTACAATCTCCCTACCTCACAACTGACAACTACCCCAAATGACAGGACAGCAGCAATTCAGGAATTCCTACAATACTCCCCATCCCCTCTCACTACTGAAGAATTGACTGGTCTAGATCTCCCGCTCTCCGTAGAAGAGACCTTGACAGCACTGAAGCAATTAAAGACAGTAAAGAGCCCCGGCCCGGACGGCTTGACCATCAGCTATAAGTCCTTTCCCGACACTCTCGTCCAGGCTTTCAATAACTTATCTCCCTCCAGTGTAGCCAACAAAGACATCCTAGAAGCCCACATCACCCTTATCCCAAAACAAGACAAAGACATCACAATGGTTTCTAACTATCTTCCCATATCACTCCTTAACGTGGACGTGAAGCTCTACGCCAAAGCTCTGGCAAATCGCATCCTTCACTTACTCCCGAGATTAATTTCTTTGGACCAAGTTGGTTTTGTTCCTGGCAGGGAGACCAGGGACAACACCACTAAAGCTCTAAACATTCACCATTAGCTTTCCATTACATCCACTCTGGGCTCACTGCAAATTGGCGGACCAGATGCTTTCAGCCGAATCAGGATTTTCCATTACCCATGAACATGTGCATGCCTATTTACCTGACCTGCAGAGAAATTAGAAATGAACGAATCTTAACAATTTGTTTTAATAAATTGCAAGATTCTTTACAGATCAGATGATTGGCAATCATAATCAAGAGAAAGAGAGAATTGTGACTTGTCTTACAATTTTATGCTTCACCCAATTCACTGATTCATGGTAATTTGCAAATCAATTGGCTTATCTCTACAGGTCAATACAACAATCTAATACCTTTCCACCCACAGGACTGTGAAAGTCACATGGAGACATCCAATTACATTGAAACAGGGACCATTTAGTTACCAGCATAAACATTTATTCATAACTATCAGAGTGAAACAACTTTGAAGCTTTTAGTGAAAGGAGGTAATAAGAGTCAAAACGAGTTATTTAAATTTCACCCTAGTCCCCCCCCCCCCCCCCCCGCTATGCTGGAGATGTAACTCAGCACAAGGCACTCTATTTTGCATTTGGTGGGATTGTTCGTTCATCAAACCATTTTGGATAGAAATCCATAACCTGATCACACAAATTACAACATACACACTCAAACTCACACCCGCACAATTTTTACTTCGTCACACCTCATTCCTATTCCATCTTATAAAAAATCCCTCGCTCTGCACCTTATTAATGCGGCCAATCAATGCATCCGGTCCACTGGAGAAGCACCTCTCCCCCACTGTTACAGAATGGCTCCATCAGGTGGATAGAACAGCAGAGATGGAAACTCTTATACACAAAGCCAGAGACAACCCGACAAAGTACAGGGAAACATGGGCATGTTGGACACATTTTCGAGAATCTACTCAGGCTAACGATCCACATAATAACTCATCCTCAACAAACTAGAGAACTCTATCTCTGTATCTAATGAACTCACCATAGACCTCCACCCCCCTTCCTTCCCTCCCACCACAAACTCCCACACAACCACTCTTTTAAGTGACTATTTTGCTCTGATCTATGAACACTTGCCTACTTGGCTTCTTAAAATAGTAAAACACTCCTGAATAGCTCTTAGAGATCGGCACCACGTATTACACCTAGGCTTTCTAAGCCGGGGTCCAAACACCTAAAGCGTGGACTCACCCATACAAAAAATGTTTACCGACCAGACCCACACCAAGTACACACACACATACAAACCCCCCCCCCCCCCGGTCACAGTCAGATCCCTTTAGGGGTGATTGGGGGCTGGGTTAGCTGCTGTCGGTATACGCATTTCCACAGCTCAGAGCCCAATACAGGCGAGCACCCCTACCCCCTGATACAGAGACACATAGACAATCTCTTACTCACATGCTTCTTGACCACTTTACCTGCATAGGGAAGCAGACAAATCTGAGAATGACAGGTCCAGTCGATTACATGTTTCAGGATGCCGATAAGATGTTGACTATCAGTGCTTCTATTGTTCTTAGCAATGTATGCTTATCATTAATGTCTGTTGACGACTTCTCAATGTACTTTCTGCTTTTGATTTCTCTAATTCTGTAAAACGTTAATAAAATTTCTTTAAAAAAAACAAAAAACAACGGAACATTTCCTCATTGCTTCACTGTTTATCATTGCTGTCTATGTGACCTATGTGGGCAGAGCTCTGGTGGTCACGTTATGACTTAAAGCGGAAATAATCCCTCCTATGCTTTTCAGCCAAGGAAGCTGTCATTAGCCTCTGTTTGATCTGCAACTGCCAAGGTGCTGCACATGTGATCAGTTACGGCACCAATACATCTATTCAAAACTAAAAATTTAAATGAAAATAAGACTGCAGCCGCTGTGCAAAGGTGCTACAACCTTAAAAGTGATAGAAAGTAGAAAACAGAGCTGGCAGCCTATATTATACAATACACATCCTGGTGATTAGTGCCATATACATCAATGTGTTTGTGACATACAAAATCAAAATACAACAAAATGATATATACTATAATATGCAGAAATCTGAAAAGTGCTTGGTGCTTCTATAAAAAAGTGTAATGATGCTCCAAAACTTTGCAAAATGTGAGGGGACTCCCCCTTCAGTGACCCCACTCACCAGAAACAATAGACCCTCAGCTTTGCAGTCTGGGATCAAAAAAAGGCAGTGATCTATTGATCTGGGGATATGTAGGTTGGTTCCTCAACAAACTCTTCCAAAAGCGGCAAACTCGGATGTTTTTTACTGATGCCTGTCTGTCAGGGCTGGGCTCAGACCTTCCTCCTCTGAGCTGGCCGCTCAGCTGTCAGCTAATTGCCAGCTCCCCTCTCTCTCCACAGTTACTCAGCTGTTGATGATATCCTGCCTACTTAAGCCATCCAGTCCAGAGGAGCTCTGCCTTTGCCTTGGTCAACATCTAAGAGACTATCAAATGCAATCCTGTTTAAAGATTTGCTTTGCTGACATCCCTTCTGGCTCCAGATCCTGCTTGCTGTTTCTCTACGTTGATCCCTGACTTCTGGCTTGGCTGGCTATCCTTTACGGTTTCTGAACTGTGGCTATGTTTTGACTACGTTTGTTCTTTTTACTTTTATTATTAAACAAGTGTGATTTAACTTGTACTTGTACTTCTGTCTCAGTCTGATTTCATAGTTTCTGACGCTGTCTTTGCCAAATATCCTGTAAGTGGCACTTGTAATGCGCTTGATAATTTATGTTAAGCATTTTTTTACTATGAGTTTTTTCTCTATTTTCCATCGATGGAGTGTGGCATATAATTTCTGTCGTAAAGCACCCTCTTGGAAGAGTTTTTTGAGGAACCATCCTACATAATCCCAGATCAATAGATCACTGCCTTTTTTGATCCCAGACTGCGAACTTGAGGGTCTATTGTTTCTGGTGAGTGAGGTCACTGAAGGGGGAGTCATTTGATAGTTTGCTTTTGCAGGTATAGCTATGTAAAAGATTAAAAATAGATGCCCATACTGTTTAAAAGTAGGTTTCCTGCTAAAGAACATTATTTTTTATTATTTAATTTATTTCTTTCACATAATGTTTTTTTTATTTACATTTTTTATAATCAGGAGACTGCCAAAGCCCCACCTACATGCTCACATGGATAGCAGTGATAAACCGTGAAACAATAAGGATATGTTCCTTTGTCAATGAGTCTTGAGCCACCCCACATGACATGCAGGAGTATCATGTAGGGTGGCTTGCTTGGGAGGAATGAGGAAGTTCACTGCTTAATCTCAAATGCTTCAAAGCTTCTACAGACTAAGTGGCAATGCAGAGAAGTGCAGATTGTCCCCAGTAGCATTGCCATTCTAAAGAGTAAACTGGAAGGTGCACCAGGTAATTATAACCACAACACAACTTTTAAGAGAAAACAATAGCACACATAATTAAATATAATACTTTTCTACCTTTATATAAATTTTAGGTTTAATGATACTTTAAAGTGACCCTATAATTAAAATTGAGATCTTCCCGCAGTCATACATGTAAAAAAACAGTGTCAATACTTCCTTCCTGCTGCCAAAGGCACTGAATACAACTCTGTGTCTGCAGCAAAACCAACACAGGGATTGTCAATGCCCCCCTCTTAAAAAAAGAAATTAGTGACTTGGGGGTCAGAGGGAGGAACCAATAAGAACTGTGAGGGACCTTCCCAAAAGTGTCTGTCTTGTTGCGGAATTCAGAAGATGAGTGTTCAGCAGCTGGAAAGGGAAGTTGTCAGAGGTACTCACCCGGGCCGATATGCTGAGAGCTGCTCCCCTTGCGACTAAGCGCACGATGCCTCTGGAGTGGGTACAGAGGACACCGGGCTCAAAGATGCACGGGTTGCCAGCAGGAGTGTAGCAGGTGGTGTGCAGTAGCGACGTTGACCAGGAGAGGCTGAAGCTGCACTGGGAGTAGACACCTGGCAGAGCTGTGATCAGGTAGAGGTTGCAGAGGTACCAAAGCATATACTGAAGGAGGACCCTCGGGAGCATGAGAGAACTGCAAGTCCAGAACACCGAGCAGGGGGTCCAGCACAAGGAGCAGGAGATAGTCCAGCAAGCAGGCCGAGGGTCAAACACAGGCAACCAGGCAGTAGAAGTATCCAAGAGGCAGGCCAGGGGTCAAACACAGGTAAGTAACTCAGAGAATGTCCAGGAGGCAGGCCGGGGGTCAAGCACAGGTAATCAGGCAGTAGAGGTATCCAAGAAGCAAGCCGGGGGTCAAACACAGGTAAGTAACTCAGAGAATGTCCAGTAGGCAGGCCAAGGGTCAAGCACAGGTAATCAGGCAGTAGAGGTATCCAAGAAGCAAGCCAAGGGTCAAACACAGGTAAGTAACTCAGAGAATGTCCAGTAGGCAGGCCGAGGGTCAAGCACAGGTAAACAGGCAGTAGAAGTATCCAGGAAGCAAGCCAGAGGTCAAACACAGGTAAGTAACTCACAGAAGGTCCAGTAGACAGGCCGAGGGTCAAGCACAGGTAGTCAGGCAGTAGAAGTATCCAGGAAGCAAGCCAGGGGTTCAAACACAGGTAAGTAGCGGCAGCGGTAGTCAGACGGATTCCGGGTCGGCACAGGTAGTCAGGTAGATACAGGATACAGGATACAGGATACAGGATACTGGACTGGAGACAGGACTCAGAAGAGACAACAAACCAGCAATTTGAAAGCGAACAGGGAAGGCCTTTTATAGGCCAGGTAAATGGTCAGGTGGGATACCCGGATGAGTGCGCATGCGCACTCGTCTTCTGTCAGCGCCGCGCACAGCGGTGAGGCGTACTGGCTGGGTTGAGTCAGATACCCGAGTGCCGCGGACCCGCGCATGCGCACCCGTTACCCGGCGTACCTGTAACATTCGTTGCGCCGCTCTACCGCGTGTGCGCAACCCTGGAACCCGGCGAAGAGGCCTGGTATTTCCCTGACAGTGCCCCCCTCCTAAGGGCAGCCTCCGGATGCCCACTTCAGGATGTCTTTGATGATATTCTCGGATTAAGCGAGGGGCATGAATGTTTTCAGATGGCTCCCAGGAGCAGTCTTCTGGGGGATACCCTTTCCATTTAACAAGATATTGAACCTGACCTCTTCTTCTTCGGAGATCCAGAATTTTTTCAACCTCGAATTCCTCCTCTCCTTGGATGGTGATGGGAGGAGGAAGTGGCGTCTGCCTATCAGGGAAAGAATTGGCAATTACGGGCTTCAGCAAAGAGGCATGAAAAACTGGATGAATCCTATAGGAACTGGGGAGATCTAGTTCAAAGGCTACTGGGTTGATCACTCTCTTGACCTCAAAGGGGCCGATGAACCTGGGACCCAATTTCCGAGAAGGACAAGGGAGTTTTAAATTAGCGGTTGATAACCAAACTTTCTCACCAATCTGGAAAGGCGGGCATTCCTTCCTGCCCCGGTTGTACTGTACCTCATAACCCTTCTGTGCTTCCTTCATGGCCTGTTGGATCCGGAGGAAGTTGTCTTGGATATTTTTGACTAGGTCCTGTGCAGCTGGAGTAGGGACGTCTGGTATGGAATCTGGAAGAAAAGAAGGGTGATAACCGTAGTTTGCCCAGAAGGGCGTTTGATTAATGGCAGAATGCAAAGAATTATTATAGGCAAACTCCGCGTAGGGTAGTAGGCCTGACCAGTCATCTTGGGAGTAAGAACAAAAACACCTCAGGTATTGCTCGAGAGTCTGATTAGTGCGTTCAGTTTGACCGTTGGATTGTGGGTGATATGCTGAAGACATGGAAGTCCTGATTTCAAGGGATTTGCAGAGGTCTCTCCAGAATCTGGAGGTGAACTGTACCCCCCGGTCTGAGGTGATGTTAGCTGGAACTCCGTGTAACCTTATAATTTCTCTGATGAAGATGTCAGTGGTAGCAGAAGCCGAGGGGGTACCTTTCATGGGCAGGAAGTGAGCCATCTTTGAGAGACGGTCAATGACAACCAGAATTGTGGTAAAGGAATCTGAGGAGGGTAAGTCCACGATGAAGTCCATGGATATCTCCTTCCATGGACGTTCCGGGACAGATAGTGGACGTAACAGACCCCAGGACTTAGTGTTGGACCCCTTGTTCCTCTGACAAGTGTTGCAAGAAAGAACGTATTCCTGACAGTCCTTTCTCCAGCCCGGCCACCAGTAAGATCGACCTACCAAGTCCACTGTTTTCTGTACTCCAAAGTGGCCGGACATCTTGTGATCATGAAGAGTCTGCAGGACTTGGAGTCTGACAGGAGGAGGAACAAAGATTCGGGCATGGGCCCAGAGCAAATCCTGCTTCCTTTCAAGAAAGGGTAATGTGGGAGATGAGAACTGGTTGGAAGCCTGTTTAAGGGCTGTGGTCAAGTCAGGCTGAATGGCATGGAGGAAATTGTGGGCGGACAGGATGGTAGCGGGTTCTTTAGAGGATTCAGTGTCCAGAAACATACGGGATAAAGCATCCGCCTTGCCATTCTTGGAGCCAGGACGGTAAGTGATGTGGAAATTAAATCGGGAGAAGAACAAGGCCCGGCGGGCCTGTCTGGGTCTAAGGCGTTTTGCAGCCCTGAGGTACTCCAAGTTGCGGTGGTCTGTGAAGATGAGAATGGGTTGGGAAGCTCCTTCTAGCAGGTATCTCCATTCCTCGAGAGCGAATTTAATCGCAAGTAATTCCCGGTCGCCTACATCGTAATTCTTTTCAGGGGGACTTAATTTTCGGGAGGCAAAGGCGACCGGGTGGAGTAGGGCCTTTGGGCCACTTCTCTGCGATAGGATCGCTCCCATAGCAGAGTCTGAAGCGTCCACTTCTAGGACGTAAGGGAGTTCAGGGTCAGGGTGCTGCAAGATGGGTGCAGAGGAAAAAAGTTCCTTGAGCTTCTCAAAAGCGTCTTGCGCTTGGGGAGTCCACTGGAACTTGACTTGCTGACGGGTCAGTTGGGTGATTGGGGACACAATGGCAGAAAACCCCTGAATGAACCGTCTATAAAAGTTGGCAAAGCCGATAAAACGTTGGACTGACCTTTTGTCTGTGGGGGCAGGCCAATCCTGGATGGCCTTCACCTTTTGGGGGTCCATCAGTACTCCTCCGGTGGTTATGATAAAGCCCAGGAACTGGATGGTATCAGTCTCGAACTCGCATTTCTCTCCTTTGACGTAGAGCCCGTGTTTACGGAGGATGAGGAGAACTTTCCGGACATGTTGACGGTGGGCTTCTAGAGAATCGGAGAAAATCAAGATATCATCAAGATATACAATGAGGAAATTATCCAGATACTCACGGAAAATGTCATTGACAAGGTGTTGGAAGGTAGCTGGGGCATTACAAAGTCCAAACGGCATGACCAGGTACTCGAAATGGCCGAATCTGGACCTAAAAGCCGTCTTCCACTCATCCCCAGAGCGTATTCTAACTAAGTTGTAGGCCCCACGGAGATCAAGCTTGGTAAACACCTTGGCAGTCCTGAGCCGCTGAAAAAGTTCGGGAATGAGTGGGAGTGGGTACCTGTTCTTGATAGTAATTTTATTGAGTTCCCTGTAATCCACACAGGGTCTGAGGGAACCGTCTTTTTTCTCAACAAAGAAAATCCCAGCCCCTGCTGGCGAAGAAGATGGTTGGATGAACCCTTTAGCAAGATTTTCGTCAATATATACCCGTAGGGCTTCAAGCTCAGTTTCGGACAAGGGGAAAATCCTTCCGAAGGGGATCTCGGCCCCTGGTAGGAGATCAATCGGACAATCATATGAGCGATGAGGGGGAAGAACTTCGGCCTTTCTTTCATCGAAAATGTCCATGAAGTCACGGTAGGGTATTGGGACGTGTTGCAGGTCCTTGATACTGGGTTGCATGGCAAGATGAGAAAGCGGTACTGCGGGTTGATCCGGAAGGCAGTGCTGCAGGCAGTAAGGAGAGGAGAACTCCACTTCCCTGTTGACCCAGTCGATCCGAGGATTGTGAGCCAGTAGCCAGGGGTACCCCAGGATGATGGGGAACATAGGAGAGTGGATAATGTCAAAACGTAAAAGTTCCTGATGACCTGATTTGGTGCAGGTCAGGATAGGAGCGGTTTCCTGGGTAACCGGTCCTGAGCAGGGTGGAGAGCCATCAGCCAGCTGGATTTGAAGAGGTTGTTTCTTGGTAGTTAAAGGGAGGTTCAGGTGTCGCGCCAAGGTCAGATCCATGAAGCAACTGCAGGCTCTGGAGTCAAGGATGGCTCCCAACTGGAAAGACTCTCCCGCTACCTGTAGGGAGAGTGGAACAGTCAGATGAAAATGCGGAATTCCAACAGAGTGCGAACTCGAGAGGGACCCAGAAGGGCACTTACTGGGTCTTATGGGGCATTTCTGTAGGTAGTGCCCCATGCCCCCGCAGTAGAGGCAGAGGTTGGCTTGACGACGACGGAGCCTTTCTTCAGCAGATAGGGGGGACCGTGCCAGGCCCAGCTGCATAGGTTCCCCATGAGGAGGAGAGCGAGAGTTCCAAGAAGGAGCAGGTGCCAGAGGGACCCGGGGCATCGTCCAGGTGTGACGAGGGCTCTGCAGTCTCTCTGCCCGTCGTTCCCGTAATCGATGGTCAAGTTTAATAACAAGTTGGCAGAGATCTGTGAAAGTGCTTGGGATCTCTCCTCGAGCCAGTTCATCCTTCAATACCTCGGATAGCCCCAAACGGAATTGGTATTTTAGGGCTGACTCGTTCCAGTCAGTATCTGCTGCCCATTTGCGGAAATCCACTACATAGTCCTCTACAGGTCTTCTCCCCTGGGATAGGGTATGCAGGGTAGATTCTGCCGTACCTGTGCGTTGGGAGTCCTCGTAGAGTGCTGCCATAGCGGAAAAGAAAGTCTCTACAGAATTCAACTGTGGGCTCTTTTGTTCCATCAAATGGTGTGCCCAGGATTGAGGGTCATCTGAAAGTAGAGAGATAATGAAACCCACTTTGGTGGATTCCAACTGGAAGGTCCTGGGTTGTAGTGCTAGGTGTAGCAAACAAGAATTTTTAAAGGAGCGAAATTTCCTTCGGTCCCCGGAAAAACGTTCTGGTGTGGGGACCCTGGGATCAGGATGGGACATGTCATAGGCAGGGAGAGCACCTCCAGGTGTTGATAGAAGAGTGGAGGTGCTGGCTGCAGGGGGTGACTGGTCCGCTTGGTTTGGAGACAAGGTCAGGTGCTGAAGACGCCCTTCGATCTGAAAGTATCCATCTTGGAGGCGTTGTACAGCCTGCGTAAGGGTTGTCACCTGCTGGCATAAGGCCTCAAGGGGTGAACCAGCTCTGTCGGCCTCGGACATTGGCTGGTTTGTACTGTCAGAGGTACTCTCCCGGGCCGATATGCTGAGAGCTGCTCCCCTTGCGACTAAGCGCACGATGCCTCTGGAGTGGGTACAGAGGACACCGGGCTCAAAGATGCACGGGTTGCCAGCAGGAGTGTAGCAGGTGGTGTGCAGTAGCGACGTTGACCAGGAGAGGCTGAAGCTGCACTGGGAGTAGACACCTGGCAGAGCTGTGATCAGGTAGAGGTTGCAGAGGTACCAAAGCATATACTGAAGGAGGACCCTCGGGAGCATGAGAGAACTGCAAGTCCAGAACACCGAGCAGGGGGTCCAGCACAAGGAGCAGGAGATAGTCCAGCAAGCAGGCCGAGGGTCAAACACAGGCAACCAGGCAGTAGAAGTATCCAAGAGGCAGGCCAGGGGTCAAACACAGGTAAGTAACTCAGAGAATGTCCAGGAGGCAGGCCGGGGTCAAGCACAGGTAATCAGGCAGTAGAGGTATCCAAGAAGCAAGCCGGGTGTCAAACACAGGTAAGTAACTCAGAGAATGTCCAGTAGGCAGGCCGAGGGTCAAGCACAGGTAAACAGGCAGTAGAAGTATCCAGGAAGCAAGCCAGAGGTCAAACACAGGTAAGTAACTCACAGAAGGTCCAGTAGACAGGCCGAGGGTCAAGCACAGGTAGTCAGGCAGTAGAAGTATCCAGGAAGCAAGCCAGGGGTTCAAACACAGGTAAGTAGCGGCAGCGGTAGTCAGACGGATTCCGGGTCGGCACAGGTAGTCAGGTAGATACAGGATACAGGATACAGGATACAGGATACAGGATACTGGACTGGAGACAGGACTCAGAAGAGACAACAAACCAGCAATTTGAAAGCGAACAGGGAAGGCCTTTTATAGGCCAGGTAAATGGTCAGGTGGGATACCCGGACGAGTGCGCATGCGCACTCGTCTTCTGTCAGCGCCGCGCACAGCGGTGAGGCGTACTGGCTGGGTTGAGTCAGATACCCGAGTGCCGCGGACCCGCGCATGCGCACCCGTTACCCGGCGTACCTGTAACATTCGTTGCGCCGCTCTACCGCGCGTGCGCAACCCTGGAACCCGGCGAAGAGGCCTGGTATTTCCCTGACAGAAGTATTGACACTGTTGTTCTACAGGTATGGCTTTGAGACGATTTCAATTTATTGACAGGGTCACTTTAATAAGTTCTGACAGGGTCACTTTAATAAGTTCTGACAGGGTCACTTTAATAAGTTCTGACAGTGTCACTTTAATAAGTTCAAGAAGGAATTGTTTCCCTACTGCAAGGTGACTGGTGGATGCCTGAGTTAGAATTTATTCTTTTCTTTGGTAGAATGAAAAAAGGCTAATAAAAACTGCTAATTCAATGTGGTTTACAGTATATTTGACTGTAACTTTCTTACTATTTAACAATCCTTCCTTATAATTTATCCGAGCTCATATTGGTAAAAGATTTATAAACAAATTTGAAATTCAAACAAAGAAATGGCAGATTGTTCTTTTCAAATTCTAAGCCATCTAGAAAGATAACATTTCCCCAGACCCCTTGGTACAAGTCAGTATGTAAACCAAACCGGTCTGCAAAAACATTCAAGACCCGTCTTAAATAATGAAAGTGACAGAGCCGTCACATTGATGTATTCTCAAGCATAAAGAATGTACACTTACTAATTCAAGCAAATACACAAATACACAAACCCATCAGGGATAAAGGGGCACGTGCAATAAAATGAGTAAAAATGTATCCTGTCAGCCATCATCCACTTTACTGGGAAATTCCTTGAATTTCGGAAAAATATTTGATAAAAAGCAAGAGAAAAAAAAGTATGTTAGATGTGATAAAAGCTGTGAATTACAAAGGATAACTGTTTCCAAATCATAAATAGGGATAAAGAAATTTACCTTGGCTCAGTTTGCAAACATCTTTGCAAATCTTGCCCAAAGTTCACAAACTTTGTGGCAAATCTTTTTGAAGGCTACATGGGTGAATTTTACTATACAGCTCTGCCCATTTGTAGGGCTAATAAACAAGCATACTATTGTCAAACAAAAGGCTTAGGAAACCTGACACTTGTGCAAGGATTTTTCTCTACACAGGTGAAGGAGCATTTTACCGCCCCCCCCCCCCCCCATCCTGGCGTCTTAAAGCTAGCTAAGCAGCCTTATGCTGATGCCCACCCTGGGTGCTGAAACCAGCGGTACTGGTGATCGGGTTGAAAAAATGGGGACTGGTAATTAGTGTACCAAGACCTAGGGTACTGGTGATCAGGTTGCTAAAACTTGGGATTGGGGTGCCAGAAATGGGGGAAATTGTGGTTGAGTTATAAAACTGGCAGTTGGGGTGCCAAAATCAACTCATCCACTGTGATCTGAATGCTGAAACCGACATTATTGCTGATCACGGCCCCAAAATCAGCTCTACTGGTGATTAGGGTATTAAATCTACTGGTACTGGTGGTCAGGGTGCTATAAGTGGTGTTACTCGCTGTCAGGGTGCTAAATCCAGCAGTACCGGTGATTACTTCTCTAGCCTGTGACCCCCGACCCCCCAAGGCACCCGGTACTATGTCACAAAGGATGCAGCTTTAATTTTGGAGGCCCCAGGTAACCCTGCAATCACCTCATATACCTGGGATACCTGGGGCCCCTGGTGAATCCCTCTCTGCTGTGATCCAACAAAGTAATCTGTAATGGGTTCTTGATAATATACTGGGGGTTAGCAGCTGTACTGTGCTCTGTTGTATGGAGGTGATACTGATGTATAACAGGGGATCAGCCTTCCTAGGCAGGTTGTGGGGATCTCAGCGCCTTCTCTATCAGAGATAGATGGTGTATCTTGTCCTGGCTCTCCCCTGATGTGTCCCCGCTGCTGTCCCTGATGTGTGCCCATTTAATTCTCTCCCCCTTCTGCTCTTCTTCTATGTTGTGTGTGTCCTGGGTGCTGTCCCTGTCTGCCCAATCTAGTACTTTCTAATGGCAGCCCCAGTCATTGGGAACATTCAGGGTCATCTGTCTCCTTCTCCAAAGTCGCTACCTGCCCCCATGCCCCATAGGAAGCCCACTGCAGCCACCCCAGTTCCCTATCTCATGCCAGAAAAATTGAATAAATTAATCTGCATCATCCAAAGATATAAGAGTGCCAAGGCAACCAGTAGAGCAAACATTGTTAAGAAACAATCCAAAAATTACCAGCAGCGCACTTATATAAAAGCAATAAATTAATAGCAACCATAAAAAGGATACACATTTATCGAATACTTAGTGTCAATGACAACCACACAGAAAAGTCCAAAGAAGGAGAACACACAAGTCTTCAGCAGACTGGATGGATGCTACATTATTTGGGAAATTGTAGCTGATCTTGTGTAATACCGGCTGGTAAGGAACCAAATAGGTACAAATTAAATAAATAGTAAGTAAATTTACTTTAACAAATAAAGCATCCACTTACATGGGGGATGACCACAGTCTGCAGATTTACCTGTGTTCCTGTTTGCTTAATTACCAGCTGGTTATTACATATCTGACTGGCAACTCTTTGTCCAGGCTCTCTCCCCTCCTGATCTTGCTTCTGCTGCAGGGCTACACTGAGAAATATAATGAAGCTGGGTTGGGGATGGAGCAGAGTCCCAGCAGGGGATGTGAGAAGTGGAGTCCCACAGCAGGAGCTGAGCAGACAGGGAGAGACAAGAGCACCAAGCCCTGGACCGACAATGCTGGAAATACAGGATGATAGAGGGGAGGAGGCGGAGTTGTGGGGCAGAATAAAGAAGGCAAAACAATAGGGGAGATCAGGGAGAGAAAGAGGCACTGGAGGAATATCAGCAGAACAGGACATGGGGAAGGCACATTTTACTACCCCCCCCCCCTCCTCCTCCATCTTGGCACCCTCATGTGGCTGCTTAAGCCACCTTGTGCTGGGGCTGGCCCTGCTGTCATGGGGGATATGTACCAATGGCGAAAAAAAAAACAATCTCTCCTTACACAAAATGACTAGCTCTCCCTAAAAGTTCCAACACACACTGACAGTATGGCTGCTTTTAACCTTTTAGAGAAAGGGGACTAGGTTATCCATTTTTTCAAATTATTGGCTCTTTTGACTTAGGTGACAAGAGCAAATGCTATGCATTACATTGCAGGTGGTTCCTTCTTTCTGGTGGTAAACCTTCAAAACATTTACAACTTCTAAAGAAAGAATAACTCACTTTACCAAGCCGTTATATGCAGATTCATTCAAGTGTAATACAAGCAAAATATAAGGGCTTCACAATTTAATAAATACATAGGAGGGAAAAATGTATTGGAAATGAATTATGACTCTTACCCTTTTTCTTAATATCTGATATTGATACACAATTAATTCTGATAGTTTAGATTTAGGTTTGTTGACTTTTAATGAAATGATTAATGTACCAAAAGAGCGCTTTGTGAACCCTTCCTTTCTTTTCCATGCAAAACTGGCAAAGGGGAGGACTGCTGAGGGTTGAGGGATAAACAAAAGCCAGGATACTACTGGATATGCAGCTGATCCCTTCTGGATGATGGATAGTTTGCAAACAAAAGTGTTTAATAGCCTTTATATCATTGTATGAGGTTGTTACTGTCCATAAGTGACCCTGTTTGAATGCTATAGAGAGAGGAAAACAGCTGGTGTAAACTTTAACTATTCACTAAACCCCCCCCCCCCCCCCCCCCCCCCCCCGGGTGTTGTATGGTAAAAGTCGTTTTTTAATAATGATTTCATTTATTAAGTGAAAAAAGCTGTCCAAGCCTGCCTAACCTTGTGTGAAAAAGTAATTGCCCCCCAAATCTAGTAACCGGTTGTGCCTCTCTTGCCGGCAACAACTGAAATTAAGCATTTATGATAACTGTCAATGAGCCGTTCATGTCACTGTGGAGGAATTTGGCCCACTCTTCTTTGCAGAATTGTTTTAATTCAGTCACATTGGAGGGTTTTCCAGGGTGAACGACTCGTTTTAAGTCATTCCACAGATTTCAATTCCAATCAGATTTCGTCATTACGACTTCGACTTCACCCTCAGACGAAGTCGTAATGACGAAATGCATCAGCCCGTGACCTTATGGTGACCGGAAGTGACGTTTGCGTTTCACAACTAGAGAAAGACAACCGGAAATGACCAGCGGAGGCTGCTCCTCCGAAGTTTGCCAATAGTGCCGCTGCTCTGTCCCAGCCAATCAGGAGGAGTGTACTGGTTGGCTGAGGGGATTGTGGACATCGCTGGAGAGAGAAGGGTTTCAGGTAGGTAATTGGGGGGTGCTGGGGGGCTGCTACACACAGAAGTATTAGAAGCTTCAGCAAGTCAGATAGAGACTGCATGCGAGCACATGGGGACAGGGGCGCTTTAAGAAAATTGTTCATTTTATTGTTCATTTTACTTTATTTATTTTAGTTTGACACTTTTTTCCCAAAAATAAATAAAACACTCAGAAGGTTTTTTTTATTGACTGCATTAAGATAAAAAAAACCTTCTGCCTTTACAACTCCTTTAAGTGAATTTTTGTAAAATACGTCTTAATTTAAACTGGCCACAGCTCACAGAATCCATAGGGCTTGGAGAAGCTGAGAAGAATCCTGGACTAGTTTGTGGCTAGCTTGGAGCGCACGCAGCCAGCGGAAGTGACGTTGACTGGGGCAGGGAACGGTGCAGTTTCCCTATTTTCTTTTATACGTGTGATACTGAGTCTCCATCATTGAAAAAAAAACTGAAATCCAATGACTGAAAGGGTTGGGCCATGGTGACTGTGGCTGGAGAAGTAAGGCCCCCAGATGATGCTGGATGTCCTCCAGCCACGAAATGAAGCAGTCTCTATCTGACTTGCTGAAGCTTCTAATACTCACTGTGAGCTGCATTTCAGCTTCAAGTAAGCTCTATTAATACAATGAAGTCATTGTTTAGTACAATTTCGTGGGCTGGTTAATAAAACCCTGGCTATATAGTTTTAGTAGGCAGTATGCATTTATCAGAGCTTTGGTCCTCTCACCCTGTAAATAATGAAGTATTTCTGCAGTCTTTTAGCTGGCCTTTACCAGAAAGGTTACATCCACTGCATTCTGACGCTGCATTATTCAAAATCTTACGTTTATCTAGATTCATCCTCTGAGCCAACTTTACTGACTGAAAATAATTCCAGATTGGTGCCAACTTCAGTTCAGCAATAAACTTGTTGTCTCTAGCCACTACACTTAAGGATCTGTTTTACTGTTTCTTCCAGGAAAGAAGACTTTCATATCACTCAACCACACGCACATAAAATATCCAATGTAGCAACATATTATATAGAATAATAGCACAGTACTTCTCAACTCTAATCCATATATAGCTCTGCGTTCAAGAGAATTGCATAAATGAAGCACAGTCCTAAAAACATGGCCTGCAATAAAGGGGACATAGACAGTACAAGTAGCCTCAAAAGGTTTAAAGAAGCCAATGTGATTCTAGAATGGTAGCCTAGGTAGGAATCACTAAAAGGGCCATAGCTAATGTGTGTGTGGAAAATGTATGATCGGGATAGGACTAGGCTTGGAGGCAGGGTATATTTATTAGTAATAATAGGATAAAGAGGAATGGTGGTCCTGAGTGAAGATATTTTAACATTCAGACCTTAAACAGGCTCACCAGACCCAGCATTCTCCTTCACAATTCCTACTTCCACAGTGCACAAGGAATGATGCATTTGGTTACATGTATGGGTTCTGTTCAAACCTAAGTTAGACCCAAACTGGAAGTTAGCTGTCATTGCTGGGCCAATGAACTGCATTAGGGTCCCCACCCTGCAGCTGACGTATACAAAGGTGGAGGTGCTCATTATATTATGGATAAAATGCATTCACGTGGCCATATTAGGCAAACTGTGTTATGAGCATATCTGCCCCTTTATTTAGACACCTCAGCTCCGGAAAGGTTTTACCTCCCTTATGACCAGACCATTATTTGCTTTTTAGCACTGCCTTATGCCCCGTACACACGAACGGATTTTCCGTCAGAAAAAACTTGGATGGTTTTTCCGACGGAATTGCGCTCAAGCTTGGCTTGCATACACACGGTCACACAAAAGTTTTCTGAACTTTCGACCGCCAAGAACGCGGTGACGTACAACACTATGACAAGACAAGAAAATTAAGTTCAATGCTTCCGAGCATGCGTCAAATTGTTTTCGAGCATGCGTAGGAATTTTGCACGCCGGAATTGCTACAGACGATCAGAATTTCCCATCGGAAACTTTTTCCGACCGAAAAATAGAGAACCTGCTCTCAATCTTTTGCTGGCGGGAATTCCACCAGTAAAAGTCCGATGGAGCATACACACGGTCAGGATTTCCGACCAAAAGCTCACATCGGACTTTTGCTGTGGGAATTTACGATCGTGTGTACGGGGCATTACTTTAACCACTTGCCGACGCCTCATAGCAGTTTTACTGCTGCAGGGTGGGAGCTGTGCACCAGACCACATATATATAAGTGATTCCAGACTTCCACCTGCAGGGGGCATGCGCGCTGTGATAATTCAGGGTGTCGGCACTCAATGTCCTCCTGCACATGCTGATCATTGGCAATACACAGAGAACTGAGATATGCACATATAAACAAGACATATCTCAGTTCTGATGGGTGGAGGGAATGGATTCTGTGTTTCTGCAAAGCAGGGATTAGAATCCATTACTTCCCCTAGTATAAGCAGCACACAAATAACACACAAACACTAGCTAGGCACACAGTTAACCCCTTGATCGCCCTAGATTTTAACCCCTTTCCAGCCAGTGTCATTAGTACAGTGACAGTGCATATTTTTAACACTGATCACTGTATTAGTGTCACTGGTTCCAGGCAAAGTGTCAGTTAGTGTCATAATGTCCACCACAATATCGAAGTCCCACTATAAGTCGCTGATCTCCGCCATTACTAGTATTTGAAAAAAAAAATCCAAAAATACTATACATCCCATAGTTTGTAGATGCTATAACGTTTGCGTAAACCAATCACTATACACTTATTGGGATTTTTTTAACCAAAAACATGAAGCAGAATACATATTGGCCTAAATTTATGAAGAAATTCGATTTTTAAAATTTTTTTATTGGTTGTTTTTTATAGCAGAAGTAAAAATGTTTTTTTTTTTTTTTTTTCCAATTTGTCAGTCTTTTTTAGTTTATAGCGCAAAAAATTTCAAACCCAGTTATCAAATGCCACCAAAAGAAAGCTCTATTTGTGGGAAAAAATTACATAAATTTAATTTGGTTACATTGTTGCATGACCGCACACTTTTCAGTTAAAATAATGCAGTGCCGCATCGCAAAAAATGGCCTGGCCATAAAGGGGGGTAAAGTGGTTAGCTGGTAATTGCGTGGTCATGCAACGCTGTACCCCAACCAAATTTGTATACATTTTTTCACACCAATAGAGCTTTCTTTTGGTGGTATTTGATCACCACTGTTTTTTTTTTTTTATTATTTCAACGAAAAAAATGAACATTTAGGGAAAAATATATATTTTTTACATTTTGCAATAAAACATATCCAATAAAAAAAATGTCTTCATAAATTTAGGTTAAAATGCATTCTGCTACATGTCTTTGGTAAAAAAAAAAATCCCATCAAGTGTATAGTAAATGATTTGCATGAAAGTTATAGCATCTACAATCCATGGTATACAGCCGTGCTCAAGTTTGCATACCATGGCAGAAATTGTGAAATTTTGGCATTAATATTGAAAATATGACTGATCATGCCAAAATACTGTCTTTCATTTAAGGATAGCAATCACATGAAGCCATTTATTATCACATATTTTTTTTTTTGGATCCTTTTTAAATCATAATGATAACAGAAATCACCCAAATGGCCCTGATAAAAAGTTTACATGGAATGTTTGGCCTTGGTACAGACACAGAAGGTGGCACACATAGGTTGAAATGGCAATTAAGGCCCCATGCACACGAGACGCTGATGCAAACTCTGCTGAATGCATGTTTTAAAAAGCAGAGACCTGCATTTAAAAACGCACGTTTTGCCGCGTTTTCATGCCGCGTTTAGTCGCGTTTTACTGCGTTTGCGTCTATAAGCGTTTGTAAAGATAACATCATATAGACCCTCCCCAAGCTCAGAAAGCATGTATTATTAACTATTTCTGCCATTTTGATCAGAGTGAGCAGCAGCAGAGAGAGCAGTTGTACACTTGCATTTGCCTCTGTCTGTTGGATATTTCACAAACATGGTGGGGGGTTGGGGCTGACTAGACATTGGTATGCAGGTTTTTCTTTGTGAAAAAAAGACATTGCTATGCTTTGGTCAGACTAGGTGGAGTCACTGATTATATTAGAAATTGGATAAAGGGTTGGGGCAAAGAAGTGGAGGCATTCCTCATTGTCTAAGCCACCTAAAAAAATAGAGTTTTATATGGCATTGCATCAGTGAGTATATATGCTCTATGAAATATCTAAAGTAATTACGACATTTTAAACCAATTTTTTTAGTATTTTTTATGGTTTACCATCACATTTCTGAGTTTTCTGGTCCAAAAAATTGGGTTCCTTTAAAAATGCTTATAAACACAAATGCGGCTAAACGCGGGTGTCGCGTTTAGCCGCATTTAGCCGAGTTTTGCGTCTGAAACATGGAAAAGCAAAGTGTCTGAACCCATTTTTTTGCTTCTGGAAAAACGAGGCTAAACGCAACTGCATAAAAACAGGAAAAAACGAGACTGTGTACATGGACACATAAAATAACATTGCATGCGTTCAGGGGCAGTTGAAAAAAGTGTCCAACTGCCTCTGAACGCGCGTTTAACAGCGTCTCGTGTGCATGGGGCCTAAAGGTTAATTTCCCACATTTGTGTCTTTTAAATCACAATTAGTGTCTGTGTCTAAATAGTCAATGAGTTTATTAGCTCTCACATGGATGCACTAAGCAGGCTAGACACTGAGCCACGATGAGGTAGAAAAGAACAGTCAAAAGACCTGCATAACAGGGTAATGAAACTTTACAAAAGATGGAAAAAGAAATAAAAAGATATCAAAAGCCTTGAATATGCCAGTCAGTACTGTTTAATCACTTATTAAGAAGTGGAAGGTCAGAAGGTCAGATAGACCAAGAAAGATTGCCACCACAACTGGCAGAAGAATTGCTCAGGATACAAAGAAAAACCCACAGGTAACCACAGGAGAAATACAGGCTGCTCTCCAAAACAAGACGGTGTGGTTGTTTTTAAGGAGCACAATTCAACGATACTTGAACAATGAAGAGCTGCATTGTTGAGCTGCCAGAAGGAAGCCTTCACTGCGCCAATGCCACAAAAAAGCCAATGAGGCATGTCAAGGTGTTGTTGGGCATATTGTGACCAGGCTTTTTTGTGGAACTTGTACAGTAAGCCTGGGTTCAAACTGATGAAAATTTACAGGGGGTTTGATGCGTTTAGGAACATACAGATTCGCAGGTCATGTAAAAAGCACATAGTATTTCATGGCTTTGGTTCACATCTATGCGTTGCGAATTTGGTGCGAGAAAAAAAAAGAGTCCTGTGCATGTTGACTGCGAGTGCGATGCAAATTCCTATAGGCTTCAATTGAACTTGCTGTAAACTTGCAGCACACAGTTCACATCTCTCCGAATTGTTCACTGTCTGCCTCCTGAAATTTGCAGTAAATTTGCGCCTGTCCACCTCAAAACGCAAGGCAAATTTACACCTCATACAGGACAAAAAAAACTGATGAAATTCTCTGTACATCTCATTGCAGTAGTGTGAACCTAGGCTAAAGGCTTCTTTCTGGCAACTTGACCATGCAGCTCTTTTTTGTTCAAGTATCGTCGTATTGTGCTTCTTAAAAACAACCACACCATCTTTTTCCAAAGCAGCCTGTATTTCTCCTGAGGTTACCTGTGGGTTTTTCTTTGTACGGATTTTCACGGACAGTGTCGCTTCGTCAGGGACTTGAAGATAGCACAAAATGACGTTGTGTGAATTCTACAAATAAAACATTCATTAATACTATATAAATCATATAATTATGTAAATAAAAATGTATTAAATATATAAAAAATGTTAATACATAGATTTTTGTATGTATATATTAATGGCATATCATTATGAATATACAGTATGTTGAAAAAGTCTAGATATCTATGTTTATGAAACATTTATAAAACATTAAATTTATAAATACAGTTGCATATTCAACTCCTTAACAGATCTAGCGGTGCTTCTCTTACAGAGAAATAAGACAGGTGATTGATTACATGTTGTTGGTTATCCAGATGTATAACATTAGAATGTGGAAATATATGAAAAAGTATATAAGCCAACATATTTCATAAACATGTATTCATCACTCACCAAAAGACTGTAATCAAAAGGCACCAGCTCAGTAGAACAGTATCAGGCCTGGGAGCCCGTGGGAATGCTCCACCCCACCTCAGACCAGATGAAATGGCTGAATCCCTATGTATGCAAATAATAAGGTGAAATTAGCCAGGTGATTTAATGAAGGTCAAAGAAAAAAAAAAAAAACACTGGGAAAAGTATCCCTGTGAGTTTGAGAAAGATTCAAAAGCGCTTACCAGGTGACTGCATAGAGATATCTAGTGACTCCTATTAGCAGATGGATGGGCATATGTAATGTATTCTCAATTGTCTTTATAATTATTAAAATTGTCTATTTTTTCATAAATTGTATCCTATTTGTTTATACTTCTCAAAGGCACAATTAAAGTCCCATTTAGTTCTACATATTTTTTGAAACATAGTTACCTTAAATAGAAGACAGTTTTTTGGCATGATCAGTCATATTTTCAATATTAATGCCAAAATGTCACAATTTCTGTCAGGGTATGCAAACTTTTGAGCACAATTGTATATACTGGAATTTTTTTTTTTTATACTACTAATGGTGGTGATCAGCTGCCTAAGCCCCATACACACTATCAGTTTTTCTGCTGAGTTTTTCCTTCAGATTTACCAAAAACCATATAATATGAGGTCAAACATTAGGAGTTTCAATTTGTATGCAATCAGGCAGGCCCTTGCACTACATGGTTTTGGTAAACCTGAAGGAAAAACTCAGCAGAAAAACTGATAGTGTGTATGGGGCTTTATAATGGGACTGTGATAGTGCGGCAGGCTTTTTGACACTAGCTTGGACACTAGCACTGGATGGAAACTGACTGACACCACACCACTGACATCACCAGGGACACTAATACAGTGATCCGTGTTAATACTGTAAACTGACACTGTGCTAGTGACACAGGGGTAACTGTTTGCCTAACAATGTGTAATGTGTGCAATATGTGCTGCTTTTTTACTAATAATCTCTTTGTTTCTTATCCCTGCTTTGCAAATAAACATAGAGGTCGTTCCCTCTGTGATTGCCAACACAGGGCTCTGGGCTGTGATTGAACACAATCACATCGGGTGTCAGTATGTATGCACGCCCTAAACCCGGAGACAGGCAGCGACGTATCAGCAATGTACTGCAGTGCCTATACAGGCTGCCCGTCGGCAAGTAGTTAAATGCAGATGCAGGCAGGGAATCTCCCACCTGCGGCTCATTAGTCCAACAATGATAACTTACTTCTAGGTGCAGACCCAAGCTCATTCCTATCCAAAAGCAAGGGCTTATGGGTCTCAACAGGCCTTTCACAATGATGTAGATTGTAGAGCAATACCTACTTCCCCTGACTCAGGAGATTACACTTTGCACATTTTTACTGCATTTTGTGTTTTGACATGCGTTCCTTAAAAAAATACCGTAAGTGGTATTAGCTGTTAAAAAAAAAATAATCTGTATGTGTATTACATTGAGGAATTTCACAAATAAATCTGTTATTTTTTCAATGTAGTCCATAGGTGAGGATGAATGTGATTTGCTAAAAATGGACACATACACTTTTCATAATCTAGGCTTTTTTTTATTACTTTTAACATTAATTAGGATCCACTTACTACTATAATAATATAATAAAAGGGGAAAGGGCTTAAGGGCCTTTTCACACAGAACTGCTCTGCTTCACTCTGGGAACAGATCCCCTGCTGAATCAGAGTTGAACGGGACTGATGTCTGTTTTTTTGACACACTTGCCCATTCAGTTTGCATATGGCGGACACAGGCAGCTCTATGGGCAGCCGGGTGTAACGGACTTGTGTTTACATCAGGCTACCTTAGATTAGCCACATTTAGGTCCAGAAAAATATGAAAAGGATGCAGTCCCTTTATGTTTTTTTTTTTTTTGTTTCGTGGACCTAGACAGACTCAGAGGTAGGCAGGTGTAAACGAACAAAAGTCTGTTTACATCAGGCTGCCTATAGAGCTCCATGGACCTTCCAATCAAATCTGCCTGGAAAATGTACAGGCGGACCTTATCTGCAAGTGCTTTGGTTCTCTGATCTCATGTTACCTCCTCCTTTTATTTTTAGGTCAAGTTATTATTATAAGTACAGAATACACTATCAAATAGCAACTGTTATCACATATTTTATAATTAACAATATAAAGGCAGCAAAATATATTATGTACAGGTGAATATTGGAACATGGGTGCATACTGTGAATAAAACATATACAAGAATCCAAGCACTGCTTTGAAATGCAGATTTTTATAGTTTTATAAGGCTGCGGTGTACACGTTTTCACCATAGAAAAAGGGATAAAGGGAAATGATTCTGTAGAAAGATTTCCTCTTTTGATAAAGACTTTTGAGCCTGATATATTTTAAATAGTTTTACTAAAAATAACTTTTTAGATCCCATTTATATTTCATAACTTTGAACTTCAACACTGTGGCTATCCTTGCCAGTCTTTTAAAAGTTTGGGCACATTGTTAGTTGAAGTTGGAAGAAGGGTGGTGAAAAATAATTATTTTGCTAAGTTTTATAAATATGTTTTATAATAAAGTAGAGAAGTTGTTATTGATTAAGAAACAGGAGTGAGATTTCAGGTCCAAAAATCCGTATTTGGTTACAAAAAACATTCCTCATCTGTGCAGTCTCCTGTATTAAAATGTCACTCTATGCTCCATTTTAACCCACAACCTAATTCTGCACACAGTCATAAATCACATGCATTTATTACAATCTACAAATTTAAAAATAATGTTTTTGTTTTTTTTTTCTCATCTTTTCACTTATCTTCTTGTGCTTTCCTCTCACTTTTTTTTGTACAAGCAGAGCATGCATATTGAGCACTGATCACTGTATTAGTGTCACTGGTTTACTAAAGTTACAAATTCTGTTAACCACCTAAAAACAATAAATAAATAAAAATGTCATACCACAATATATACCACAGTTTGTAGATGCTATAACATTTGTGTAAACCAGGGATGAGCTTTATGTTCGAGTCAAACTCATGATCGACTCGAACATTGGCGGTTCGCTGAACAGCGAACAATTTTGGGTGTTCGCGGCAAATTTGAAAGCCACGGAACACCCTTTAAAAGGGAGAAATCAAAAGTGCTAATTTTAAAGGCTTATATGCATGGTATTGTCATAAAAAGTGTTTGGGGACCTGGGTCTTGTCCAGGGGAAATGTATCAATGCAAAAAGAAGTTTTAAAAACTGCAGTTTTTTTGGAGCAGTGATTTTAATAATGCTTAAAGTGAAACAATAAAAGTGTAATATTCCTTTAAATTTTGTACCTGGGGGGGGGGGTGTCTATAGTATGCCTGTAAAGTGGCACATGTTTCCCGTGTTTTGAACAGTCTGACAGCAAAATTACATTTCTAAAGGAAAAAAAGTAATTTAAAACTACTTGCGGCTACAATGAATTGTCGGTCCGCAATACACATAAAAGTTCATTGATAAATACGGCATGGGGATTTCCCCACAGGGGAACCCTGAACCAAAATGAAAAAAAAAAGGCGTGGGGATCCCCCTCAAAATCCATACCAGACCCTTCAGTTCTGGTATGGATTTTAAGGGGAACCCTGCACCAAAATTAAACCAGACCCTTATCTGAGCAAGCAACCTGGCAGGCAGCAGGAAAAAGGGGGGGGGGCAGAGAGCTCCCCCCCCCCTGAACAGTACCAGACCACATGCCCTCAACATTGGGAGGGTGCATTCCTCATCTGTGCAGTCTCCTGTATTAAAGTGTCACTCTATGCTCCATTCACATCACATTCATTTATTACAATCTGCAAATTTAAAAATAATGTTTTTTTTTTTTTTTCTCGTCTTTTCACTTATTTTCTTGTGCTTTCCTCTTACTTTTTTTGTACAAGCAGAGCATGAATATTGAGCACTGATCACTGTATTAGTGTCACTGGTTTCCGTAAAGTGTCAGTTAGTGTCCTATTGTCCGCTGTAATATAGCAGTCCCACTATAAGTCACTGATCGCCATTACTAGTATAAAAAACAATAAATAAATAAAAATGTCATAAATATATACCACAGTTTGTAGATGCTATAACATTTGTGTAAACCAGAGATGAGCTTTATGTTTGAGTCAAACTCATGTTCGACTCGAACATTGGCGGTTCGCTGAACAGCGAACAATTTTGGGTGTTCGCAGCAAATTTGAAAGCCACGAAACACCCTTTAAGCCTGGGTTCAGACTAGTGCGTTGCGATTTCAGGGCCCTGCGTGACTGCGCAGTGAAACGCTGGCTGTTCTGCGGATTTTCCGCGTTTTAGGTGCGAATCAGCTGCTAGCATAAATTTGCAACTCATTTTACTACTTCTGAGGGGGCAGTCCACGCCAATTTTTTTTTAAAAAAACGGCATGGGTTCCCCCACCAGAGGCATACCAGGCCCTTAGGTCTGGTATGGATTTTAAGGGTACAACCTACGCCGAAAAAACGGCGTGGGGGTCCCCCCAAAATCCACACCAGACTCTTATCCGAGCACGCAGCCTGGCAGGTCAGGAAAGGGGGTGGGGACGAGCGAGCGCCCCCCCCTCCTGAACCGTAACATGCCCTCAACATGGGGTGCTTTGGGTAAGGGGGGCGCCCTGCGCCCCCCACCCCAAACACCTTGTCCCCATGTTGATGAGGACAAGGGCCTCTTCCCGACAACCCTGGCCGTTGGTTGTCGGGGTTGCGGGCGGGGGGCTTATCGGAATCCGGGAGCTCCCTTTAATAAGGGGGCCCCCAGATCCCGGCCCCCCACCCTATGTGAATGAGTATGGGGGATGTACCCCTACCCATTCACCTAAGGTGTAAAGTAAAAAAACACACATTTTTGAAAAAATATAAGTGCCAACACAGCGCGGCTCTGCCATTCCGGCCAGAGAGAGCGACGACGAAGAAGAAGAAGAAGAAGGCGACGCCAGCGGCAAGAACAGAAGAGACCCCGGAAGACCCCCGAAGATCGAGACCCCCAGACGACGGCGGCGACAAAGAAGAAGAAAGCCGGCCTTCTCCGCTCGGTAAAAGAGGGGGGGCGCTCGCACGTCCCCACCCCCTTTCCTGACCTGCCAGGCTGCGTGCTCAGATAAGGGTCTGGTGTGAATTTTGGGGGGACCCCCACGCCGTTTTTTCGGCGTAGGGGTACCCTTAAAATCCATACCAGACCTAAGGGCCTGGTATGCCTCTGGAGGGGGGATCCATGCCGTTTTTTTTTTCAAAAATTGGGCGTGGACTTGTGTGAACGTGTCCCATTGAAAACAATGGGTTTTCAAATGTCCTGCGAATTCACAGTATTTTGCACCGCTGCAAATTCGCTATAATGTGAACCCAGGCTAAAAGTTTATGGGAGAAATCAAAAGTGCTAATTTTAAAGGCTTATATGCATGGTATTGTCATTGTTTGGGGACCTGGGTCTTGCCCCAGGGGAAATGTATCAATGCAAAAAGAAGTTTTAAAAACTGCATTATTTTTCGGGAGCAGTGATTTTAATAATGCTTGAAGTGAAACAATAAAAGTGTAATATTCCTTTAAATTTTTTTCCTGGGGGGGGGGGGGGTGTCTATAGTATGCCTGTAAAGTGGCACATGTTTCCCATGTTTTGAACAGTCTGACAGCAAAATTACATTTCTAAAGGAAAAAAAGTAATTTAAAACTACTCGCGGCTACAATGAATTGTCGGGCGGCAATACACATAAAAGTTCATTTATAAAAATGGCATGGGGATTTCCCCACAGGGGAACCCCAAAACAGTTCAGTTCTGGTATGGATTTTAAGGGGAACCGTGCACCAAAATTAAAAAAAAAAATCCATACCAGACCCTTATCCGAGCATGCAACCTGGCAGGCCGCAGGAAAAGAGGGGGGGGACGAGAGAGCTCCCCCCCTCCTGAACTGTACCAGGCCACATGCCCTCAACATTAGGAGGGTACTTTGGGGTAGCCTTCAGAAGGGCCTCATCCCCACAACCCTTGCTCGGTGGTTGTTGGGGTCTGCGGGCGGGGGGCTTATCGGAATCTGAAAGCTCCCTTTAACAAGGGGACCCCCAGATCCCGCCCCCCCTGTGTGAATTGATAATGGGGTACAAATGTACCCCTACCATTTCACAAAAAAAATGTGACAAAAAGGTTCAAAAACACAAGAGACGGTTTTTGACAAGTCCTTTATTAATTTCTTCTTCATTCATCTTCTTTCTTCTGGTTTTCATTCGGTGTTCTTCTTGTTCCTCCAACTTCTTCTTCTCCATATTCTTCTTCCTCCGCTCTTCTCGTCCCACATCTTGCTCCGGCTTCTTCTCCGCTCCGTCCGCACGATCCGCCTCAGTGGGAGTCTTCAGCCGCGTGACACTTCGATTCTTCTGACACTTCTTAAATAATGGAGGGCGGGGCTACCAGGTGATCCCGCCCTCCTCTGAAGCACGGGACTTCCCTATGGCTTTCCCCGTGATGTCAGAGGGGGCGAGGTCACCCGTTTATGTAAACACAGGGGGGTGTTCGGCTCATCCCTAGTGTAAACCAATCAATATACGTTTATTGGGATTTTTTTTTGCAGCAGAATACATATTGACCTAAATTTATGAAGGAATTTAATTTTTTTATTTTTTTTATTAGATGTGTTTTATTTTTTCCAAAAATGTCAGTCTTTTTTTTGTTTATAGCTCAAAAAAATAAAAAATGTAGTGGTGATCAAATACCATCAAATAAAAAGCTCTATTTGCAGGGAAAAAATGACATGAATTTTATTGGTGGCCTGGTCATAAAGAGGGGTAAGTCGGCAGTCCGGCAGACAATCCGGCCGTCTGTGTGCTAGTCCGCTGGACTTTTGAAATGAACGGACTTGCCCACACACGGAGTAAAGTCCGTTCATTTAGAACGTGACTCCAGGTAGACGGGACTAGCGAAGGAACTCAATGTCGCCGCCTCCATCGGCGAGATTTACACCTTGCTAGCCCTGTCACCTGGTATGGATTTAAAGGCTAATCCCTACGCCGAAAAAACGGCCTGGGGGTCCCCCCCAAATCCATATCAGACCCTTATCCGAGCACGCAGCCTGTCCGGTCAGGAAAGGGGGTGGGGACGAGCGGGCGCCCCCCTCCTGAGCCGTACCACGCCACGTGCCCTCAACATGGGGGTGCTTTAGGGAAGGGGGACCCAAAGCACCTTGTCCCCATGTTGATGAGGACAAGGGCCTCCTCCCGACAACCCTGGCCATTGGTTGTCGGGGTCTGCGGGCGGGGGCTTATCGGAATCCGGGAGCCCCTTTAATAAGGGGGCCCACAGATCTCCGCCCCCCACCCTATGTGAATGAGCGTGGGGTACATGGTACCCCTACCCATTCACCTGGTGAAAAAAGTGTTAAAGAAAACACAACACAGGTTTTTAAAGTACTTTATTAGACAGCTCTGGGGGTCTTCTTCCAAATTCGGGGGTCTTCTTTCAACTTCGGGGGTCTTGTCCTGCTCTTCGTTTGTTCTGCCGGGCCTGCGCTATCTTCTTGCAGCTCTTTTACTAGCGTTGGCCCGGTCTTTTGCTTCGTCGCTGTTGCCGCCGCCGCCTTCTGCTGCTTCTTCTTCTTCTTCATCTTCTTCTTCCTTCTTCTCCTGATGTTGACACGACGCTGTCTCGGCTTGTAATGGCCGGGACGCGTTGCGCGGCCAGTTATATAGGGATTTTTTATTTAGCATGTTGCCACCATGGCAGCGCTTAGCTTCCTGTCCATTTTTTGACAATAGCCTACCTATTATCCCCAAAAATGATCAGCAGAATTTACTAACATGATTCACCCCTATAGATTTCCATATAATTCATTTTGCTTTGGTACTCTGAATTTCATACAGGTTTTGTTAAACCCTCAGCATATTGAGCCCAGTCAGATTCACCCGTCACTAGTTATCTCTTGAAAAGATGTCCGTATCAGAGGTTGGACTTGATGGACTTGTGTCTTTTTTCAACCTCACCTACTATGTACCTAACCTATGTAACTATGTATCAAGTATTCTGCACTTCACTTGCTGCACATTTGTTCCAGGTCAGTGATGCAGCAAGCAGGAGTAATAAGGATAACAGCCTTGGAACCTGCACATTTAATACAAAGTCAGAAGTAGCCATGTTTTAATGCGGATGGGTTTCTTTCAGTGTCTTGTGTCTTGTTATAAATAAATACATCAAGAACAACCAAAGTCCACCCTGGATATTCCCAATTCGCAGATAAAAATTATTTTCATGCACTTGCAGTCAAAATGCAGTCCTCTGTCTAGGTTTTTCAAATATCAAATGTCAATTTGATGCTGTTTGAAAATTTAGACCTTTATATAATATAGTTATATCTAGAAGCAACTGCTGAAAATGTGAAGCATGCCTGTAGATGAATGCCTCTACTTAATGATTTTAAAAAAAGCTCTACATCTCTTATGGTCAGTAAGTAAGAAAAAGGATTGTGAGAGGCAAAATCCAAAAGAGTAAAATATTTTGTTGGTAAGTAGTGATAATAGAACTAGGTAAAGTGTAGTTCACAGGGGTTTCAGCAAACTCATGAAAAAAAAAAAAACAGCTAAATCTGAACATACTGTTGAACCCTATTAAACTCTATAGGAGAGAAATCTTATAATTTTTTTCTGGACTTTTGCAAGGCCAATGTGCATACATTTGTTGATAGAGGGTATGGGTAGCTGGGCACTGCACTAAGTACCAATGCATAACAATCTAAAAATAAACAATTACAGTTCACCAAGGAGAGTTCTTTTAACTACTTCCAGTCAGGGCTAAGTCTGACACTTCTATACTACATGTATTTTTTTTTTCTAGAAAACCACTTAGAAAGCACCAGTTATAATTTATTTTTTAAGCAGAGGCTCTAGAGAATAAAATGTTGGGGTCAGAATATTTTTATGTCCCATGGTATTTGCGCAGCGTTTTTTTAAATGCAAACTTTAAAAAAAAATACACTTTAATGAATTTTAATGCACAAAAACACAATATAAAACTGTGTTCGGCATCAAACTATGGTACGTGCAAATCCCCATAGGGGGCACTTTAAAAGTTACAAGGCTAAAAGTTTAAAAGTCAAAAGGTTACACAGGAGGACTGGAGCTAGAATTATTGCTCTCACTCTGATGTTTGCGGTGATACCTCACATGTGTGATAAATTTACTTATATGTGCAGGAGCGGCGCGAGTGTTGGTATTTGTGCCTGAGCACAGGAGGACAGGGGTACTTTAAAAAAAAATTATTTCAATATTTATTTTTTTTTATTTTTTTTACACTTTCTTTTTTTATCACTGTTATTGCTAAATGTAAGCATTTCTTGTGATAACAACAAGCAGTGACAGGTCCTCTTTACTGAGACATCTTGGGTCTATTAGACCCCCACATGTCTCCTCTTCCCTTGAAAACTTCAGATCCAACTCCGATCAGTTCAATCCAAAGCTTTCCTAAGCCGACAATGGCTGGTAAACAACAGACAGAAACCGGAAGTGACAAAATCCTTGTCGCTTCCTGTTTCTGATGTCACAGTGGGAGGAACAACATCCATTCCTACCACTGTGTCTGAGGAACAGGATGCTACCAGAAGCATCCTTACTGGGCTGCCTGATGGGAGAGCTCAGTAAAGGCGGTGGTGGCGGAGCGGGGCCTTCCACCACCTATAAAAGTAAATCAGTGGCTCTATAGCCACTCAGACTACTTTTCCCAGCTTCGCAATAGCTGGCTGCAAACACTGACACCTGCAGCTGCAGTGATGACTGAGAGATTACCCTTCCTATTCAGCAATGTACCAGTATGACCTGGATGGGAAACTGTTAATGCAACATTCTGTCTCCACAGCCCCACATCCTATCTCCGCAAAGAAATGTAGGGGGCTGCAGGGAAGACTAAATCTAAATCTGGATGCCCCTTTAGAATGATGAGGTCCCCAGATATACTGACTCCCCATAGGTAAATGAGTAAGGGATACACAGTACTCTTTGTTATTTATTCACAAAATAATTGAAATAGTTATAAAAAAAAAAAGACCCCATAATAGAAGTCCTTTATTAAACAAAAACAGAAAAAAAATCGCCAGTATCCCCTAGCTTAAATCCAGTGTCAATTATATAATCCAGAGATAAAAATCCAATGTCTGTTAACATAAAAATAGAAAAATAAAAAGACCCACACCATAGAAATGTCCTTTATTCGAAAACGTGTACGATTTATTTAGATCAAATCATATATTACGATTAAACTATATTAGGTCAATGGCGTCAACTGGAATCCTTGTTGGCTCGTTTACAATTCCAAGCAGAAGGCAGCAGGAATCTACTATTCAGAGATGGTAGTGATACTGCCCATACATAACAGACTTCAGCCAGAGGTTTGGACATGCGGGCAACCTAGGCAAATGTTGCCAGATTGTTTGAATCGTTCACAGGACTGTCAACAGGCTGGGTTTGGGTCAAACTCATCCATATTGATAATGAGATTCAGTATGTTATTTTGTCCCACATCAAAGAGATGTAAAAAGTATAGATACACACATAGAACAGATTGTATAGATTAATTATATAAAAAAATGCTTTATATACAAGTGTAAAATACACGACTTGTTCCCTGTTCCAATTTAAGAAGATGAAATATCCAAATGCAAAACTTATGTGAAATAAAAATGATTTCACACAGCATACACGAGAAAAGAAATTCCCGCAAAATTGCCTTCTTGCAAGTATAAAAAAATGATGCAAACTCATCGCATGAAGACACAAACTAGCACATTGTGTATTGGGATAAAATATCATAGAGCAGCCATCCATAGCTCAGTCAGACATTTATGGATTAACAGTCACGAGCACTTTTGTAGAGCTATGAATTTTAAGTCTTCAGCTAAGTGACCAAGACCTGAATGTCTAAGCCTCGCCATACACTAAATGAATCATTAATGTTTGTTCTAGATAAAGAATGGACTGGAATAGATCATAGCATAAGTAAGAAAAGGTGGACATGCTGACATACACACTAACGCTATAGCTGCTCCTAAAGCCCAATGCCAATTAAATTGTTAGGTACCTCTCCAATGGGCACAATTACAAAAAAAGCATGTTTTAGCAGCATCAGGAAGAGTCAGAATTTCTGACAGGTTATCAATTGCTGTCCATTCCTTCCTATTCTATCACCCCCCTCCCCCATTTCTTCTATGGAAGTCACAGAGAACAAAATCTAAATTTTGACAAATCTGATAGAAAGTTTAACTCTTCTACACTTTATAAAAAAAAAATTACTTGAGTAAGGTTTTAGTTACTTGATCTCTTTCCCTTCAATTTCAGCACACAGAAATCAATGTTTCTCTAACAGGATGAATATATGATAATTAACAAGTTATTAAATCATTTAGTGGCAAATGAGGAAACTTATAGGTATAGGCTAAGCTAGGTTACTTTAATGCTGCATACACACGATCAGACTTTACGGCAGACTTGGTCCGGCGGTCCAGAATCCGTCGGACAATTTTTTCCCAAAAGTCAGACGGACCTAGAAATAAAACATGCTTCAAATCTGTCCGACGGACTCGGCTTTCTATCGTGCAAACCGTTCGTCTGTGTGCTAGTCCGACGGACCAAAAATGACGCATGCTCTGAAGCAAGTACAAGACGGAAGCGCTCGGTCTGGTAAAACTAGCGTTCATATTGAAGCTAGCACATTCCTCACGCTGCTAATTCTGTGATCTTTTAATATAGCACATTCTTTTCTTCTTTATAATGCTAGAAGAATGAAGTTGTTTTGCTGCTTATATTCACACAGAGTTCTCACAAACTTCTTTCTTCATTATTTATCCTCATCTCATGACTAATATTCTAGTTTTTAAAAGCCAGATATCCATAAATAATGTTTACAATTCTTTTTTAGACTGATCTTTTATAATTTTATATTTCAACAATATATATTTTACAATTTTTAAAAAAAATATAAAAAAATTCTAGTGATTTCCATTAAAAATTTTTTTGGAGTTTCAAGTTACCACAATAACATTATTATCTTGTATTTTTTATGAACATTAATGAGGTTGGTGTCCCTTGTTAATTTGACATAGGGGGATTATTTACCAAAGGCAAATTAATTTAGCACTACAAGTAAAAAGTGCACTTGAAATTGCACTGAAAGAGCATTTGGAAGTGCAGTTGCTGTGGATCTGAGGGGCACATGCAAGGAAACTAAAAAGCATTTTAGCTTGCACATGATTGGATTATAAAATCAGCAGAGCTTCCCCTCATTTCAGATCTTCCCCTCAGGTTTACAGTGACTGCACTTCCAAGTGCACTTGTAGTGCAATTTCAAGTGCACTTTGCACTTGTAGTGCGAAATGAATTGGCCTTTTGTAAAAAACCCCCATAGTCTTTTTGATATGTACCTGCCTACTCACAAACAAACTGTCCTTTTTGAATAAAAACACATAGTAAATTATTTTTGGAAAATAAAATAGCCATTTATTCTGGTTAACAAAATGACGAGGAAGGCAACACTGGAGACACTTTTGGAGTCTGTGAAGCCTTTTGTCCCCCAGGGCACACATCAAGTCAGTGGAAAAAAAAATTGGGATCTTGCGGAGTACATATAATAGGGAGCACAATCTGGTCCAGGACTCCCAGAGATCAGGAACAGCAGCAGATGACATCTATGTCCCCAGCCTGTGGTCCTACAACAGCCTGCATCTTCTGTCAGACCAGACTGAAGCCATGCAATCACTTTCGACTCTTGCGTGCAGCCTTCCCTCCATGCTTCTCTGCAGCCTTCCTTGGAGGCTGTGCCTTTTGGTGGTGTACTTGTGGCAGGTGGAGGAGGAGGAGTAGGGGCTTCATCATAAATATGGCTGGTTTCTGTAAGCCTCAGAAAAAAGCCCCTCACAGAGGAGGCGTTGGCCTTTCTTCTGTTCCATCAACCTGGTGGCCAAATATGTACCATAGGCCTCTTTAGCATTGGGGGGGGGGGGTACTGAGGAACTGGCTGGCTTTCCGAATGAGGGCAAGTGATTCCTCCTCTGTTCTGGTCATCTTCCTGGGACTTTTGGTGGGAGGGCGGAGGGGAGGCACCTGGCATTCTGTGAGGCTCCTACTGGGCCCAGCCACCTCCTGCCTGCCACTGGTCATGGCCTCCTCCTCTCTACCACTGGGCACGGCCTCCTCCTCTCTACCACTGGGCACAACCTCCTCCTAGCTGAGCTCCTCCTGTGTATAAAAAAAAGGGACATTGTCATGGGAGGGATGCCTAACACAGGCATCCAGCACAGAGTGAACAGATCAATGGGTTGCACTAAAGGAATCAGGCTCAAAGGTAAGTGAAAATATATATATATATATATATATATATATATATATATATATAATATATATATATATATATATATATATATATATAGTTATTAAAGATAAAGACACACGTGCAAACCAAACACAGCAAACCATGAACAAGCAAGAATGCAAATAATATACAGCAACCCCAAAACCCTAATCTAACTAACTAGATTATATATATATATATATATATATATATATATATATATATATATATATATATATATAAATACATACATACATACATACATATATACACACACACAAGGAAAGGGAACACATCTATAACAAGGCAGGCATGAGAGACAAGGGGAACAGGAAGCCAGGTGGAGGAAGCAGAAGCAAGGGGAAGCCAAGGCAGGAATCAGGGGACAAGTCTCAAGAACCAGGTACAGGAAATAGAGTCCAGGACAGGGCAGGAAGCGGATCAGGAACAGGAACAGGTTTCAGGCAACGGATCAGATCAGGCAGGGACAAGGCTTGCAGGAAGGAATTCTGAAGCACTGAGCCTCAGTGAAGGGCAGGCTTATATACTCCCAGCAGTTCCATATCAGGTGCAGCTTGATCACTAGAATGTCCATCTGCTGGGAGACACCCGCTGGTGGCCACCAGAACTGCACCCTTTGATGCCAAAAGAAACAGTGCCACCAGCAGGCGATCCAAGCAATAACACTGTTCCTGACAGACATGTTGTATTTTCGGCTTCATCAATCACACACAATTTTCAGCTTATGACAAATAGAAAAGGCTATCATTTTGACCCCAGCTTTTTTCTAGCTGTTCACCAATATTTTAACAACATTTTTGGCCACTACTGTCTAGTGATATGTATACATAATGATTAATCATTGATTTGTAAGCAATTCAAACTATTTTGTTTACATCATCAATATTAGGACAATCAATATTTCCAAAAAAAATTATACCTGGCTCCAGCTGGGCGCATCCACTTCTTCAAGGATGGAAGGGTCCAGTTCTTCCAGGGACACCTCAGCTGGGGTGGAGGGAAGGGTCGAAAGCGATTGCCTCGCTTCAGTCTGGTCATCGAGAAAACAGAGTTTGTGGAAGTACCACAGCTTGGGGACATAAACCTCATCTGCTGCTTCTCCTGATTTAAGGGACTTCTGTATCTTATTGTGCTCCCGCCTGTACATATTCCGCAAGATCCCAATTTTATTGTCTACCAACTTAATGTCTGCCTGGGGGACTCGAGTCTTTACAAACTCCAGAAGTGTCCCCAGTGTTGCCTTCCTTGCTTGCTTATTGAAATACAAGGGGTGCTTGACCTCCTACAGGTTTCGGTTAGCTTAATATAGGTCAATAAAATGACTCAAAAACTCCTGCTCCTTAAAGGGATTCATTTTTTCTAAAAGACAATACACAAGCAAAAAAAAACTAATGTCAGTCTAAACCCACAGTATTATCTTTATCCCAATATAGGGCACACACAAACACCACACACACACAACACACACAGATAAGAAAAAAAAACACCAATGTCAGTCCAAACTCTCAGTATCTTATCCCAATATAGGCCTCAATTTTGAAGCAGTATAGGCCACTGTAATGGGCCAAGTTTAAATCTTACCTTCGTTTAGGATGTTTGCTACTTCCGTTCAGACATACGTACGACAGTGTACTAGCTTTATATACACTGCCCATGTGTCAAGCTCCGCCTGCGTCGCCCGCCCCTGACGCTCCTTATGATGAATTTTCCCCGCCCCTTCTCTCTTCGTTGCACAGTGGGAGTATATAGATAAAGATGGCTTAGACATTTTCAGGAACTAGCGCGGAGGAAAGCCCGGAGCCCCAAACATCCAGATCCAGGAGGAGATTTAAGGCCACCAACATGGCCTTTGAAGAAATGGTGGAGATGGTGGACATCTTGAGGAGGGAGGACTATGATGGCAAAAATGGTCTGTACACCCGACCCAATTTGCGGAAGGCCCAAATAATGTCCTCAGTTGTGATCACTGCAGCAATTTGGGGTACGATGGGCTAGAGACCAATTGAGAAAGCGCTGGTCCGACCTTAAAAGGAGGCTGCCAGATCAGTATCGAAGAATCAAGAAGGTGTTTAAAAAAGTAAGTACTCGTTGTGTGCTCTTATTCTGATACTTAACTTGCATGCTCATCCATGTACTTTTGGTTTATACTGTTGTACTGTATCGTTTATACGATCATTCGTAAATATTGTTTTTTTGCAAATACATACGTTGTTTCTAAATATCGTTTGTTTGCCAATAAATACGATGTATTTAGCTGGTCCAGGGTTTTACCTACATTTTGGTCTTGATAATTTGTCTTATTAAAAGAAGTTTAGGATATTGTTGTGTAGATGTGTTTGAAACTAGAATGATTTGAAAAAATTATTGAGTTTAATGTAAGGAGAGTGTGGGTGGGAGTGTAGCGACAAAATATGTAAATAAGTGTGAAACCAATAAACAGTGCCAAAAACAAGAAAATCAAATCAGTGAAAATAATGGGATATTCTCCCTGGGATGGACCAATTGTAAACATACATTGTCCAATAAGCAAATATAGTGCAGACAATCGATACACAAATATCCCAAAGTGATAAAATAAGGATGATGTCAAAACGAGGCTGTCTTGAACTGGATGCTCTCATACAACACTTTATAAAGTGAATATGGAATAGATGTGCGCTTACCAGAAATGGTGGACCCCCTGTCAGCAACAGGGAGTCAAACAGGCATAAAGAGGCTCGAGGAGACCGGCAGACTGGACATCCCAAGATGGACTGATGGACTCCGTGGAACAGGTACAGACTTTACAAAAGGGATGCAGATGGTCAAACCATAGATGACTTGAATGGAACGTGGACCACAACCATGAAGAAGGAACTGCAGGCTCAGGATGATGAATCCAAAGAGGGAAAAAGCTGGAACTGATGTCAGATCACCACAACTGATGTAGCGAGAGCTCACAGGAGGTGCTCCCCAGATGTTTTAAACATAGAGAAGGAAAGAAAAAAGGAGGGGGGACTCCAATGGTGCAGATCAAAAAGGAAGGTTTTATTCACAAAACTAACGTAACAAAAAAATTATAAATAAAAGTGATCACGATTAAAAAAGGCAGTGTGGGAATAGGTATGACCTCACCCGACGCGTTTCGTCTAATGCAGACTTCAGCTGGGGCATCTACCTGTTCCCCCACACTGCACACACATATATATATATATATAATATATATAATACATATATATATAGATAACTATAAAACATATAAGCCAATCAAAGACTAACTCATACTTAGAAATTCTGCGACCTCTGATTGGACTGGAGCTTGTCATGTGATGAGGGGTGTTAACCTTCTCAATCAAATGGCCAATCATGTGTGAATCTGGGTAGATGAAACCAGGTGAGTGGTTAAACCAACACCTCATCCAGAACAGGTCTCCTATAGGTCATGGTATGCACATGTTGAAAATGGCGCCAAAAAACCTAAACAAACAACTCCCAGCCAATAACATGAACTCATACTCCCAGTCCAATCAGAGAAAATCTGACATGAATGTATATAACCAATAAGCAAAGAGATGAAGTCAGTCATGGTCACATGAATGATGAGATGGCCAATAAGGGTAACACAACACTGGCGTCCAATCACCAACAATAAAAACATGGGAGTATGGATGTGTATCATCCAGCGCCAAACAGCACAGGATGCCATGACTGGGCAGCGCAAATCCCGCCGCCCATAGCGCCACGAGTCCCGCGACAACAGCGGCACTGCACCCACCAATCGGAAGGCGCAACCCCCGATCACGTGACCAATCACGTGACCGAGTGATGATGGGGGACATTAACACAGGAATCACGTCTGTGCGCGGTGACGTCACAGGTCGGCAATGACGGCCCGCCGTACTAGTAATGAACAGCGAAGACAGCCTGCTAAGGCAGCGGAGACATGTACATAAAAAAGAACCATGGCATAGCACAAACTTTTCATGTATGTGAAAGTAAATTGAGAAGGGAAAATATAAATAATAAACGTGTCTAAACATAAATTCCCTCAGTAATCACTATATATGCTCCACAGCGGCATCTAGCGTTGGGAGGTCATAATAGCAGGTCAGAGTTCACTTATAAAAAGAACCTGGTGGATTGGGAAAATCAACGCCATCATGTGGTATAAAAAACACACTGCATTTAAAAATATATATAAGGGCTGTAAGCCCATGGAGAAACTTATAATTAACAAGGTAAATTTATGAAAACTTCCCAAAAAAATTATGTACATCACATAATAAATCATAAGGACTATCACATGGAATGTATATGTAAACAGGACTGAAGCAATTGAAAATGAGAATTTATGTATACATTAATGGATATAATGGAAAACCAAAACCAATTTAATTCAAGATGAATTGATGAATGAATTAATGTCCCACTCGACATTCAAACCGAATGGCGAGTAGGTACGGAGTTCATATATCCAATATGTTTCTAAGCGAGAAACACAGCGTAAACGGGATTCTCCTCTCCAATGCGGAATGAATTGATCGATGATCAGGAATTGTGTTCCCATAGGATCACGATCATGGCTTTCCAAGTAATGGCGAGGAACACTATGATTGGTTTTACCACCTTTGATGTTGTTAATGTGTTCATTAACCTGTTGCCGACCGCCCACTGTCTATTGATGGCGGAGCAGTGCGGCTCTTGTGGTGGGCCGCCGTCATATAGCGGCGGCTGAGAAACACGGCCGTGCGCGCGATCGCGGGCGCGCAGCCGTGCTCTGTCAGTGTCAGCGTGTCCCGGAGACACACCGCGTCACCGACAGGGGTGAACAGCCATTGGGCATGGCTGTTCACCATGTGATCGGCCGCGATTACATCACGGCTGATCACAATGGGAAGTCCCCACTTTAGACCGCGCATGCGCGTGGTCGGGAGCACGTAGCGCGGTCATGTCGGTGGCGGTGTGTTCCCAGGAACACTGCTTGTCACCGACAAGGGTAAACAGCCAATGCCTGGCGGCTGTTTACCACGTGATCGGCTGTGATACATTCACAGCCGACCACTAAATGTAAACAAAGACCAGTTACTAGCTGTTACCGGCTTTTCTCTCCTCACACACCATTACCAGTGTGAGGAGAGAAGAGCCAGGAGCAGTGAGTTACCGATCTTTGTGTGTACTGTACTGCACCAACACAAAAAAAGAGAACCTGTCACATTGCCCCCCCCCCCATTACAGCTGTCACCCAACAGTCACCACATCAGTGTCCACAAAGTGCACCTGTCACCCATCAGTGTGCACAAAGTGCACCTCTCACCCATCAGTGCCTACAAAGTGCACTTGTCACCCATCAGTGACCATCGCCAGTGACCGCCATCAGTGGCCCCATCAGTGACCCTGATCTGTCACCTATCAGTGCCCACGAAGTGCTCTTGTCACCCATCAGTGCCCACAAAGTGCACCTGTCACCGTCAGAGACTGCCGTCAGTGGTTCACCTGTCACCCATCACCAGTGACCACCATCAGTGACCCATCCGTGACCCTCATCTGTCACCTATCAGTCACCATCAGAGACTGCCATCAGTGACTGTCACCCGTCACCCACCAGTGACCGTCACACATCACCCGTCACCCACCAGTGACCGTCACAAGTCACCCGTCACCCACCAGTGACCGTCACACGTCACCTGTCACCCACCAGTGACCGTCACCTGGCACCTGTCGCCCATCACTGACCGTCATTTGTCACCCATCAGAAAGAATGTCCAAAAGGATCTATACAAGTGAGGAGGCGTTCCAGATCCTCACCATGACTGATGAGAGCAGCGGGGAGTTCTCATCAGATTCAAATGCCAATTCCGATTGTTCAAATTCAGCATTTGAACCAATCGAAAGTAGTGTATCGGCAAATGAATCGGAGGAAGAATGGATCCCTCCTAAACGAGCACGGCGTTCTTGAAACCAGGCAGCCACCAGCAATATATCCCAGGATCAAATTCCCAGGCCCAGTACCAGCCGCCAGCGAAAGGCCACAAGAAATGCCCAGCCCCAGTACCAGCACTGCCGCATCATCACGCCCAAATGCCAGCACAGGAACTTCAAATCCCCCAACTACCAGCACTGGCGTGCCACGTCCCCCAAGAGCCAGGGCTGCTACATACCTCCCAGATGGTCTTGCCAATCCAACATGGCTGCCTTCCAACTCAGGATCAGCAAGAATCCCCTCTTTCACCGCACAGCCAGGTGTGCAGGCCAATACCCAAAATTTTTCTTCAATTGATTGTTTTCATTTATTTTTGCCCGACACTTTGCTGCAACTCATCGTGGACCAGACCAATTTATATGCCCAGCAGTATATTGCCAACAACCCCCAATCATCATACGCCCATCCATTTGAGTGGAGAAGCTTGACTCTGGAGGAGTTCAAAGTGTTTATGTTCCTCACCATAAACATGGGGCTTACCAAAAAAAATTAAGGACATGCCTATTGGTCCACTAACCCCATCCACCACATGCCCATTTATTCTTCCGTAATGTCCAGGTCCCGATACAGGATGATAATGCACTTTTTTCATTTCAGGGACAACAGCCAGTGCCCTCCCCGCAATCATCCAAATTATGACAAATTATATAAAATTTGCCCACTCATTAATTTCTTTTCCCAACAAATTGCAGAACTCTATGTCCCCGAAAGGCACATATGTGTAGATGAGACCCTGGTACCCTTTTCTGGCCGGCTAGGAATAAAACAATACATTCCTAGCAAAAGGGCCAAATACGGAGTGAAATTTTATAAGTTTTGCGAGAGAGCCAAGGATATCTGTATACGTTCCGCATATACGAAGGAAGAGATTCCCAGCTGCAGCCCCCTGAGTGCTCGGCCTACATGGGCACAACTGGTAAAATTGTATGGGACCTGGCATACCCACTGCTGAGGAAAGGTTACCACATATACCTGGATAACTTCTACACCAGCCTGCCCCTTTTCAAACACCTATACCTTGCAGAAACCCTGGCCTGTAGAACCTCCAGAAAGAATAGGAAGGGCTTCCCACAAGCGATAGTAAATAAGAAATTGCGAAGGGGAGAAAGAGCAACCTTGCGATGCAACGAAGTGCTGGCCTTGAGGTGGAAGGATACCAGGAATGTGTACATGATGTCCACCATCCATGATGACACTACAGTTGAAGTTCAGCGAAGACAAGGTCCAATTGTAAAGCCAACATGTGTACAAGATTACAATCTGTACATGGGGGGGGGGGGGTGGATTTCAACGACCAAATGCTTCAGCCCTATTTAGCAATAAGGAGGTCCTGTTTCTGGTACAAAAAAGTAGCACTCTATTTAATTCATTTGGCCATTTATAATGCCTACATAATTCACACTAAATCCACAGAAAGCCCTGCCCACTTCCTAAAATTCATAGAAGAAGTTGTCACGTCCCTCATCTACCATCAAAGACCCCCCCCCCCCCAGAAAACCTTCGCTCTGATGCTGTTAGCCGACTTCACGAACGCCACTTCCCGGACCACATTCCACCATCTGAAGCAGGCCGAAGACGCCAAAAAAGATGTCGAGTATGCAGCAAAAATGGATTTAGAAGTGATACCAGCTACCATTGTGTCGACTGTCCCTCCGAACCCGGCCTTTGCATTGGTGCATGCTTCAGACTATATCACACATCCCTAAATTATTAGCCCATATTCTTAACCATTTCCCCATTTTCAACATCTGTGCTGACCATTCCCCATGCTTCCACAAATAACCATGCCACTGCCTTCCACATGAACTGACCCTGGCCTGTTTTTTGACTATGCCTCTGCCAACCGTTTGGACTGCTTCCACGTGAAATGACCCTGGCCTGTTTTATCAACTACGCTTCTGCCTACTGCTTGGACTGCTTCCATGTGAACTGACCCTGGCCTGTTTTATCAACTACGCTTCTGCCTACCGCTTGGACTGCTTGAACGTGAACTGACCCTGGCCTGTTTTATGGACTATGCTTTTGCCTACCGCTTGGACTGATCTGTTACCCTGCTACTGTAGTACACAGGGGTCTCACATGTGAGGGGCTCCAGAAATGTTTTTCCCGATGGTGAAAACTGTTTTTTTTGTTGTCTCCTGGTTTCGTAATTTCCGTATTAGGGTCTGGAGATTTGGGTGGGTCAAATCCTCTACCCCTGTGCCCCTGTGCACAGGTCTTACCTGATTGCGGCCCTCAGCCTGCTGCTGACTTACTGCCACTATCTCCCTGCCTGCAGCATAAACTGACCACACCTCTGCCTGCTAGCTGGACTATGGAAATATTTATCTGTAGCAAGAGGCAGTATTTTTTATGAAGGGCTGAGGAGCAGTACAATGAGTGCAGGCAGGTAACGGTGTACCAGGACCAATATTATGGCTGTGCTGGTTGTCTCTGCCTGGAAAAATGGACACATTTTCTATGGACAAATGCTTTGGCTGTGCTGACGATATCCTTGTGCTGACTATAGACAATATTCCTACCTGCTGCCTGGATAATTACTATTGTTGCTAAGCACATCCCTGCCTGCTGCCTGCTGCCTGGACCAAATCCCTCCTCTGGGGACACTACAAAAACCACAGGTAATACTTTTTTTTTACCCTTTGCTCAATAGAATTTATTTTTGAGTGTAATTTTTGGTATGTAAATGCTATGTGTTAGAAATATAAGGGCCTTAAAAAATAATAGGTTGTCAGGAAATCAGAAGTGCAATTTATGCTTGTAGAACGCCTGAAGGTGCTACTTCAATGGTGGGCCTCTGTATGTGGCCAGGCTGTGTAAATGTTTCACACATGTGGTATCGCCATACTCAGGAGGAGTAGCAGAATGTATTTTGAGGTGTCATTTTTGCTATGTACATGCTATGTGTTGGAAATATCTTTAAATTGGCCAACTGTGGAAAAAAAATGCGTTTTCATTTTTTTCCTACATATTCCAAAAACTTCTGGAAAAAAATGAACAGCTCAAAAGACCAATTATGCCTCATAGATTATACGTTGGGGTGTCTTCTTTCCAAAATAGGGTAATTTTCTGGGCGTTTCTATTGTCCTGGTGCTCCAGGGCCTTCAAAAGTGTAATAGGTGGTTGAGAAATGAGATGTGTAATTTATGCTTGTAGAACGCCTAAAGGTGCTACTTCACTGGCGGGCCTCTGTATGTGGCCAGGCTGTGTAAAAGTCTCACACATGTGGTATCGCCATACTCAGGAGGAGTAGCAGAATGCATTTTGGGGTGTCATTTTTGCTATGTACATGCTATGTGTTGGAAATATCTTAAAATTTTACAACTTTGTGGGAAAAAAAATGCATTTTCATTTTTTTTCCACATATTCTAAAAACTTCGGGAAAAAAATGAACAGTTCAAAAGACTCATTATGGCTCATAGATTATACGTTGGGGTGTTTTCTTTCCAAAATGGGGTCATTTTGTGGGCATTTCCATTGTCCTGGGGTTCCAGGGCCTTCAAAAGTGTAATAGGTGGTTGAGAAATGAGATGTGTAATTTATGCTTGTAGAACGCCTAAAGGTGCTACTTCACTGGCGGGCCTCTGTATGTGGCCAGGCTGTGTAAAAGTCTCACACATGTGGTATCGCCATACTCAGGAGGAGTAGCAGAATGCATTTTGGGGTGTCATTTTTGCTATGTACATGCTATGTGTTGGAAATATCTTAAAATTTTACAACTTTGTGGGAAAAAAATGCATTTTCATTTTTTTTCCACATATTCTAAAAACTTCGGGAAAAAAATGAACAGTTCAAAAGACTCATTATGGCTCATAGATTATACGTTGGGTGTTTTCTTTCCAAAATGGGGTCATTTTGTGGGCATTTCCATTGTCCTGGGGTTCCAGGGCCTTCAAAACTGTAATAGGTGATTGAGAAATGAGATGTGTAATTTATGCTTGTAGAACGCCTGAAGGTGCTACTTCACTGGCGAGCCTCTGTATGTGTCCAGGCTGTGTAAAAGTCTCACACATGTGGTATCGTCATACTCGGGAGGAATAGCAGAATGTATTTTGGGGTGTCATCTTTGCTATGTACATTCTATGTGTTGGAAATATCTTAAAAATTGACAACTTTGTGAAAAAAAAATGCGGTTTCATTTTTTTTCCACATATTCCAAAAACTTCTGGAAAAAAATGAACAGTTCAAAAGACTCATAATGCCTCATAGATTATACGTTGGGGTGTCTGCTTTCAAAAATGGGGTCATTTTGTGGGTATTTGTACTTTCCTGGCTTGTTAGTGTCTCAAGAAATGAGATAGGTCTTCGGTACATCAGGTGTGATCAGGTGTGATCAATTTTCAATGATTTGAACCATAGCTTGTAGACTCTATAACTTTCACAAAAACGAAATAATATACACTAATTAGGGTTATTTTTACCAAAGATATGTAGCCATATACATTTTGGCCAAAATTTGTGAAGAAAAATTACTAATTTGTAAAATTTTATGACAGAAACAAAGAAAAAAGGCAATTTTTCACCAAATTTTCAGTTTTTTTTTAATTTATACCACAAAAAATAAAAACCCCACTAGTGATTAAATACCACCAAAAGAAAGCTCTATTTGTGTGAAAAAAAGGACGCAAATTTCATCTGGGTACAGTGTTGCATGACTGAGTGATTGTCATTCAAAGTGTGAGAGCCCTGAAAGCTGAAAATTGGTCTGGTCAGGAAGGGGTGAAAGTGCACTGTAGGCAAGTGGTTAACAAGGATGGAAAAGGTCCTAATCGTGCGTCCAATATATTGCTTCTTGCAAGGACAAGTTAGAAGATAGACAATATATTAGGTCGCACATGTGGTAAACCGCTGCATGGAATAAATGCGCAAAGTGATCGATGATTGAAATGTATCACTTTTTCGTCTGCCGCTGGTGTTATGCAAACAAACGTTGCACTTGCGGCAAGGAAAGTAGCCCTTACACTGAAAAAACAAAGAAACCTTTTTGGGGGGGATCAATAACATAAGGGGCAACCTGACCCTGAATTGATCTTGCACCCCTAAAAATGACACAAGCTCTGTCCGGAAGAGCTGGACCTAAAACCTTGTCATTTTGGAGTACTCCCCAGTGTTTCTTAACAATCTCCTTGATCTGCCTGGATTGTGTAGAAAAGGTGGTAAAAAAGGACCACTTAAATTTATTAACGGTGGACTTTTTAGGTTGTATCTCTAACAAAGTGCTACGATCTATCTGTTGGATGCGATCTATTTCTACATCTAGGTCCTCTGACTTATATTAAAACAACGCTTTTTGGAAAAGGGTTATAACAGCCTGCCTGGAGAAATCATCCACCCTAGTACAATTCCTCCGTAAACGGAGGAATTGACTACGTGGTACTGATCAAAGCCATTGGGAATAATGGCAACTGTCGACCGGAATGTATCCATTCCGGTCGGTGGGTTTGAAGTATGTGATGAACTACAAATTATGGTCAACAACCCTGATCTCCAGATCAAGGAAGCTGACCGAAGTGGAGCTAGCTTCGTGACTAAGACGAATACCACTGTCATTGAAATTGAGTAGGGATATAAAGTCATTCAAAGATTAGCGGCTAACCCTCCATAGGAGGAGGATGTTGTCTATGTACCTCGTCCAGAAAACGAATTCTGGTCTGTTGAGGGCATAGACGACATCCTCCTCCCATTTGGCCATAAACAAGTTTGCAAGGCTGGGTGCGAATTTGGCCCCCATAGCCACCCCGCGGGTTTGCAGGTAGAACTTGTTCTGAAACCAAAAATAGTTGTGTTGTGCCGCGAACCTCAAAAGGTCCATGATGAAGTTGCGCTGTATAAGAGGTATAAGAACATTTTTGGACAGATAGTGCTCCACCGCTTCGAACCCCAAGTCGTGCGGGATGCACGTGTAAAGTGCAGCCACATCAGCCGTCACCAGTATCATGTCATCTTGATAGGTAACTAATTCCAACTTTCTGATAGTATCGCTGGTATCCTTCAAATACGAAGGTACCAGTCTGACAATAGGTTGGAGGTAAAAATCCACACATTTCCCTATCCTTGCCGTGACGGAATCGATCCCGCTGACTATTGGTCGTCCTGGCGGGTGGACAGGGTTTTTATGAATCTTAGGAAGGTAGTACATGGCGGGGATCCGCTGTACCAAAGGTATCAAAAAGTGTGCAGTGGTGTGGGGGAACAGGTAGATGTCCCAGTTGAAGTCTGCATTAGACGAAGCGCGTCTGTCGAGGTCATACCTATTCCCACACTGCCTTTTTTAATCGTGATCACTTTTATTTATAATTTTTTTGTTATGTTGGTTTTGTGAATAAAACCTTCCTTTTTTGATCTGCACCATTGGAGTCCCCCCTCCTTTTTTCTTTCCTTCTTTATGTTTAAAACATCTGGGGAGAACCTCCTGTGAGCTCTCGCTACATCAGTTGTGGTGATCTGACATCAGTTCCAGCTTTTTTCCTCTTTGGATTCATCATCCTGAGCCTGCAGTTCCTTCTTCATGGTTGTGGTCCACGTTCCATTCAAGTCATCTGTGGTTTGACCATCTGCATCCCTTCTGTGAAGTTGGTACCTGTTCCACGGAGTCCATCAGTCCATTTTGGGATGTCCAGTCTGCTGGTCTCCTCAAGCCTCTTTATGCCTGTTTGACTCCCAGCTTAGCAGACTGGACAGCAGAGCAGGATGAATCTGGATGGACAGCTTAGCAGACTGGTCAGCAGAGTAGGAAGCAGGACTATGGCACAGGCTGGATCAGTGCAGGTGATCAGGCTTGGAGCAGGAAACAGAACCTCTGAACGGACTGGAGCAGTGCAAATGACCAGGTTCATTACAGGGATCAGAGTGCAAATGACCAGGTTCATTACAGGGATCAGACTGCAGACCGGACAGGAACAATGCAGGTAATCAGAGTTCATCAAGGAAGTCAGGTCAGGAATCAAACTGGTATTTAAGGTACAAGGGATGAGGCAGAAGGATGGTCACAACAAGCCGGGGTCGGGTACAGGCAGATAGCTGGGTAGTCACTGGTAAGCCGGGTCAATAGGACAGATTAATCAGGATCAGATTTACACACACCACAACGCTGTAGAGCAGACAGCAAAGACCGTCTGCTCAGGTCAAGTTTAAATAGGCTGACTGGCGCTAACTAGAGCGCGCGCCCGGGTTTAAGTTTCTGGCAGGATCTTCATGACACTCCCTGTTGCTGACAGGGGGTCCACCATTTCCGGTAAGCGCACATCTATTCCATATTCACTTTATAAAGTGTTGTATGAGAGGATCCAGTTCAAGACAGCGTCGTTTTGACACCATCATTATTTTATCACTTTGGGACATTTGTGTATCGATTGTCTGCACTATATTTGCTTATTGGACAATTTATGTTTACAATTGGTCCATCTCAGGGAGACTATCCCATTATTTTCACTGATTTGATTTTCTTGTTTTGGGCACTGTTTATTGGTTTCACACTTATTTACATATTTTAGCGCTACACTCCCACCCACATTGTTTATTGAATTTTTGTCACATTCTAGTGTAGCTGCTTTCTTTTTTTTCCTCACCCCTTATTTTTGAGTTTAGCGTGACAACCTTTTTTACTCACATTAATGTAAGGAGAGGACACAGTAGCTGTTTCCACATCTGGACTCAGGAGCACTAGTGTAGTGTGGGACACCAGAGAACATTTTTAGGGTAACCCACACAGGGGCTCCAGGGGATACTTGAGGTGTCTTCATCTGTGAAACTTGGTCAAAAAAGGTAAGTATTGCAGTTTGTTTAAAAGGGAATTTGAATCATGTCTTCAACTTGGATCTTTTCCCAAACAGACAATTGTACACCACTTCAAAGCAATGTTTCATATTTCTATTTCTGGACTCAAATATCAGTGTGCTAAGTATAGGCCTGGTATGGAAACTGGGGGGACCCCCCACGCAATTTTTTTTTTTTTTGGTTTGGGGTTCCCCTTAATATTCATACCAGACCCAAAGGGCCTGGTAATGGACTGTGGGGGAATCCCATGCTGTTTTCTTTTTTACTTTTATGTGTATTGCCGTGACTGACAATTCATTATACTGCAAGTACTTTTAAATGACTTTTTTTCATTTGGAAATGTTATTTTGCTCTCGGACTGTTCTAAACACGGGAAACATGCACCACTTTACAGGCATACTATAGACACCCCCCCAGGTATGAAATTTAAAGGAATATTTCACTTTTATTGTTATACTTTAAGCATTATTAAAATCACTGCTCCCAAAAAAACTGCCATTTTTAAAACTTTTTTTTGCATTGATACATGTCCCCTGGGGCAGGACCCAGGTCCCCAAACACTTTTTATGACAATACCATGCATATAAGCCTTTAAAATTAGCACTTTTGATCTCTCCCATAGACTTTTAAAGGGTGTTCCGCGGCTTTCAAATTTCCCGCGAACACCCCAAATTGTTTGCTATTCGGCGAACAGGCGAACACCCGATGTTCGAGTCGAACTTAGGTTCGACTCGAACATCGGGCTCATCCCTAGTAATAGCTATTCTCTTGGTACAGTAGGTGTGCTTCATTGCTTTAAAAAAAAAAATTTCGGGTAGTTGTGTCGCTTTTCAGAGCAGGAATTATAGATTTCATTAAATAACTACCTCAGCCATTACTCAGAAGATAAAAATCTCACTTCACAGTCAGTTATCACATACCAGATGCAGCATATCTCAGCACCCCCAAGGTATACCATATCTCACAACAATGTTGCAATCATTCAGAAAACGAATGCATATATGATAGAGCATACATGAACATGAAAGACTGTGAGATTATGCTTAAACATTGATAATATATTAACACCAGCAACAGTTTGACAGTACATAGGATAAAACAGTCTTCAATAAAATATGAGAATTTTATTGTAGCAGAATTATGATGATTCTCATCATTAGATTGTTGAAAACTGCCCAATGTGTCCCAAATGAAGCAAAGGTGTGTAGTAGGTAAGTCCTACCCTTGAAAAGTCATGGCTTCCCACCGTCCACATTTTGGTGGCTTATCTTAAGTAGGAATATTACTTTTAAGAGTTTAAAATGAACAAAAAGGTCTTTAAAAAAACTGATATAAATCATTAGATGCTCTGCTAGATAGAAGAAGAAAAAAACCTTTATAACATATACTATGGATATATCTAATTTTGAGATGCTTGGACAGAGAGACATAAGCATGAAAAAACATCCAGTTAGCTGGTCTTGGGAAAAAAAATGACCCTTAAGCCCCATACACACGCTCGGATTATCCGAGGACCAGGTCCGTCGGATCATGTCCGTCGTACTTTGTCCGATGTTGGTTTTGCGTACACACGGTCGGACAAAGTTGTCGGAAAATCTGATCATTCTGAACGTGGTGACGTTTGTTGCCTACGACGGGACTATGTAGAGGCTAGTAGCCAATAGCTTTGGTCTTGTAATGTGATCTGAGCATGCGTAGCACTTTGTCCATCGGAATTCGCTACACACGATCGGATTTGGTGTGATCGGACTTTGTTGTCAAAAAATCTATCCAGCAGGAGATAGGACTTTGTCCGTCGGACAATCCGATGGAAACTGTCCGATGGTGCCTACACACGGTCGGAATTTCCGACAACATTGTCTGAAAGGACAGAATCCATCGGAAAATCCGACCGTGTGTATGGGGCTTTAAAGTGATTGTAAAGGATCTCTTTTTTTTTTTTAAATAACACACGTCATACTTACCTCCACTGTGCAGCTCGTTTTGCACAAAGTGGCCCCGAACATCCTATTCTGGGGTCCCCCGATGGCTCTCGCAGCTCCTCCCCGCATCAGATAACCCCCTAGGAGAAGCGCTCTCCTGAGGGGTTACCTTGCGGGCGCGCTCCCGAGTCCAGCATTTGTGTCCACAGACACGAATGCTGGACTCGGCCCGGTCCCCCGTTGCCAACAACCACAAGGGTTTACAAGCCCTTTAATCCTTGAGTTGTTTGAATTATATGTGACAAAACTAATGAAACAAGGTGATAGCTAAAAAATAGTTTTGCAAGGGCACACTGATATAACACTAGACAAAGAATTCATCTGGACTGCACAGAAGCTGACAGTAATTTCAGTTCCAACACAAAAGGTGAGTGGCAGCTGTCAGAATAAAAATTGTAATTGTCACTGCAGGAACAACACAATTTACTGTGTTTGAATTGTGGTAAATGTCAACAAGCCAATCTGAGATCATTTAATGAGACGTCCTCTGTTTTCCCATGTTTAGTCATTAATTAATATGAAGACTAACATCTGGACTCACATTACCACATATATTTACTGTATATATGGTATGTATAAATCCAGGCTGCAGCACTTTAATAGTTTATTTTTTTTTCAAGAAATGCTCAGCAATGACATTACAAACTGGCAGCAGTTTTAGGCTGAGCTTTTTCGCAATCCAGAAAAACAGCATACCCAAAAACAGGAGGCAGGCATACATATACCCATACTTTACTAGCAAACCACTTCTACCACTCATGCCCCGTACACACGGTCGGAAAATCCGACCACAAAATCCATCGGATTTTTTCAGACGGATTTTGTCCGACACTGGTGTTGCATACACACGGTCGGACAAAGTTGTTGGAAAATCCGAACATTCTGAACGTGGTGACGTTTGTTGCCTACGACGGGACTACGTAGAGGCTAGTAGCCAATAGCTTTGGTCTTGTAATGTGATCTGAGCATGCGTGGCACTTTGTCCGTCGGAATTTGCTACACACGATCGGAAAAAGTCTGATAGGACTTTGTTGTCGGAAAAAATTTGAGAGCAGGAGATAAAACTTTGTCCGTCGGAAAATCCGACTGAAAAAGTCCGATGGAGCCTACACACGGTTGGAATTTTCGACAACATTGTCCGATAGAACATTTTCCGTTGGAAAATCTGACCGTGTGTACGGGGCATTAGACTTGTTCACACCTGCCCCATGATAGATAGCAATGCTGAAAAAAGCTATAAATGTTAATTCCAACGAGTTTGTGAGAGTTCACTGACTTGTAATTAGCAGATGTATGTTTTTTTCTAGTTCTTAGTTAAAAAAAAATTTTGGCAGGCAGAATGATGCAGGTCTGTGAACAGTAATAAGCTATGCTGTTGTAGTCTCCAATCCATCTGCATCAACCTACAACAAATGGAAGATATTCAAACAAAATCATGAGGATTGATTTGGGTGAACAACAACAAATAATTGGATCCTGCAAGAACTGATCTTTTTTGTTTCAACTATTATTATGATATAGTGCTGGCCCCGTGGGGTTTGCTACATGTTACAGCATACACACATTTCACCCTGCTCCCAGACATCCATTAGACACACTTCTCTGTCAATGAACAGTCTCTTGCTTGTTTTTTTTTATTTTAGGGGATTGAACTTGGGTGGGGAAAAGGGACATGGGGTGCCCATAGGATGAATATTGCTTGGCAGAATAAAAGTATCTGTGACACACTTCTCAGCAGTGTAAAAGTAACTGTGAATATATTTCTTAGTAGAACAAAAGATGGTTCACCCTTAACTTGATAGTCCTTTCCTCAGCACACTTCCTCCAGCACACTACTACCAACTTTAGTCCCCTGTCACACCATCAGCGCATGACTAGGCCACAGCGCATGAATAAGTCCCAGTGTCTTTACTTGATAGCTCTTTGTAGGCTGGGGTCTGCAGTACCCCTTTGTGGTAGCAACCGATTTGATAGAGAGAATAAATGTAGATGGACTACTGATCCCAGCAAGTCCGATTGCAAATCCTGCCCGCCCTCCTGGCTCTAGCGACTTTACACAAAACTCCCACGGTCTCTCCCTCTGGCTCTACATCCAGCTCCCCTGGCATGTCTCTTCCAGAGCTTCCCACTGTGCTTTCCACTAACAGACACCTGTCCTGGATCCTTCCTGAATGACTTTACTCCGAACGTGCTGACCAACTGTCCTTTCTAGCTCCTGTTCCAGGATACCACTTCATGACCGGGTAAGGAGAGGCTCTCTCCCAGCTCCCTGCCTGAGGTACACCCCCCCCAGAAAGGGGGTTCCCTCAGACACGACAGTCTAACACTCCATCCAGTTCACACAGCCGACAACTCCTCCCCCAGCAGGCTGACCATGGGTATATGTAGGAGGCCTGCCCCCTGCCATTCCTAGTTGGGGATTGGTCAGGGCTCCCACATGCACCTCATGTCACTTCAGCTCTCTGCCTTGCCCCTTTTCCAGAACCTTCTCCCTGGAAACAGAGGAGGCGCCCAAGAGCTGAGGCACATGTCAGTTACCTACTACTATACTAAACCACTATACTAAACCACTCTCCTGGCTCACAGCATAGGCCTGCTTACATTTACCTGAGCTGGCAGCTTATACAAAAACCTAGACTAGCACCTACCTACCTAAGGTAGAGGGTGCTACACTGTCTCCATCTTCATCAACCTACAACAAATGGAAGACATTCAAACTAATTTAAGAGGATTCATTTGGGTGAATAACAACAAATAATTGGATCCTGCAAAAACTGATCTTTTTTGTTTTAAATATTAATATGACCCTGTAATTAGAAAATATGAGAGACTGCTGTTAACACCCTGTCCTTCTAAAAAGGTTAGTTCTCTAGCTATTAAACTGAAAAAAAATAACTCACTATGCCCAACTCAGATAGTCCATGCCGGCTGTGATGGAAACTGCGGCTGCAGCTATGGCTCCTACAGCCTGTCAAAGTCCAAACTGTGTGATAGAAGCCAGCACTCACTCAGGGACTGCAGCAGGGCTTTTCTCAGCTGGAACTTGGTGGAACTTAGTTCTACTACCTCTGGCCCTTTGCTCCCTGCTCACCACTGCTCACCACTATCACTGGTATATACAGAAGTCTGTGTTTAGCAGTGATAGCTTGTCTCCCACAGATCTGATCTCCTGAGTGGCTCCCACTGAGTGCAGGATGGGATCAGGGGAGAAGCAGGTGCCTGGGGTGCATTGCGGATGCTGACACCCCCACTGGATGATCTCCCTGCAACAGAGAGCGGAGGAGCCACCTACAGTGTGCACTAGAGCCAGATGGGTGCTTCAGCCCAATACAGCAATAAGAGTAAGCCATGTGGAAATGGTGGAGATTTTAAGGAGGTGGGTGGGGAAGTGGAAGGGGGGCTGAATGTAGAGGTCAGAGCTGAAGAAGGGTTAAAGTGAGATGTGGATGGGTGGTGCAGAGGTAAGCAGCTATTGAAGAGAGCTAAACTCTGCACTCTGTATGCAACACACCTTTGAACGCTGCACTATGTACGTAGCACACCCCAAAACTCTGCACCTAGCGCACCCCTGCACTCTACACTCTACACCCCTGTACACCCCCCTTCCCCCCAAACTTTGCATTCTCTATTCCTGGTATTTATCCTGTACTCATGGTATTTAATGCCCCTTTAATACCATCCCACTGTTAGAAAATTTGACCACGCAATTACTATTTGATGCAGTTTGGAGTGTGTGTGTGTGTGTGTGTGTGTGTGTGTTTGGGGGGGGGGATGGTTGGGGGGTCATGGTTGAGTTCCTGCACCTTTTTTCACAGAAAAAAAAAAAACCTGAACTGCAGAAATGACTATATTGTATATTGGGTAAAAGATCCATCTGATACAACACTTCCAAAGCATTTCTGCAGTCCCTATGTAAGTCCCAGCTTCTATTTCACTATCAAGTTGAACAAGTGGCTGCAGTACTTGGTCAAGTATGCAGAACAGGAGTTCTGACTTCACCTTGATTTTATTTTCTGATTTGCATGCTTGTGTCAGTGAAAGTACAGAAGCCAGACACAGGCAGGCAACAAAAATGTTTCAACGGTGATCAGCAGTGGCATATTTCCTATACCACTGATTTTTATTTTAAAAAAGTTCAAGAGGGTATTTGATGCAAAGAGAACTCCTTTTATAAAAAAGACATTCATTTCAGTAACTGCAATCTCTATTTTAATGTTCTGCATAATGCCCTCTGCTGAGGATATCCTAATAAATGCAGTAGACACATGCAGTTTGCATGCCAGCTCTCAAACTCAGTTGTCACAGACCCTTCGGTACAATGAAGATACTTAACGATCAGGAGCCAATCACAGTGGTTCCCATTCCAATCATGTAATTACTATGTCAGCTTTGACATGCAGACTGCAGGGGCTTCATTCATAAAATAAGCCTTCAGCCTGCAGACAGCTCTGCATAAGACACTGCAGCATGAAGGTTTCAGTATGCCAACCTTTGGCCTTGGCATTTAGCTTTCAATGACTGATCATGAAAGGGTTAAAGTTAATCTTTTACTGCAAAACTTTTTTCTACATTTGTTTATTTTACCTACAACCCATTCTGCTTTTTAGCTGCTAACATTTAATAAAATAGATTTTACTGTATATGTAATGCACGTGTGATTTTATTTCAGAATACAACTCTTTAAGAGATTTAGTGTAATGCAACATATTCTATTTTTGTTACTTACAAATATACAATTTGAAATTGCCTCTGGTAAACAAGGCTAACAAGACCAGTGGAGAAACAGTCAATCATGTTCCATAATGAAAAAGTCAAAGACTTACAGTTAACTGTAGTAATTTCCCACAACACTCTGGGTGATACATTTTAAAACCTTGGCTACTTCTGACAAGCAGGGAAGGCAGAACAACATAAATTACATGTCATGACAATGTTTATAATGAGAATACAGAAATGAGCAAACAATCTTCTCTTAATCTCATTTAAACTTTGCAATTACCACTCTGATACGATATATGCACGTGTAACTTTCTGTGTTATGAGCCATGCTAGACTAATTTTGCTGTCTGCTCTCTGCCCACACTCGGGGACCACAGCCAATATTAATTTTGCCTTCCAGCTGAACACAGCAGTAACCATACTTTGTGTATAACAATACAATTACTGAAGAAGAAAAACCATATTACAAATGTACTGAAATATATCAGCTAATATTGCACTTTTCCTTTCCAACCTTTCTGTATTGATGCATATGAGCAGGTCATGGGCACGACGAAGGAGATGTTTCTGTTACCTACAACAGTAGTATTCAATTCTAATGAAAGTTTCTGTTGAAGCATGGGACATTTATGTATTAAGGAAATACTCTATTATTCTGAATCTGAAGAATTCCAAGTAGTATATAACTGCATTTATTGCTCCCTATACCACTAAATGATTCTTAACATATGTATTCTCAATTGCTAAAACTTCTTACAAGTTTTTACTTGCTTTTGATATTTAAAGCAAATTTTTGAAGTATTAAATCTGCATCTGTTTAAAAATAATTGGTGATCCTGCCATGAAGATCCTTGTTCGGGCACTTGCCTTTATAGGGCTGCAAAGTCCTATCAATATCTCTCAATTCTTTTCCTGAACTGTCACCTTGTCATGTTGATTTCTGCTGGAGTCTGCAAGTGGCCATTTCATCCCACATTACCCTGTTTCCCCGAAAAAAAAGACCTAGCGTGATTGTCGGTGATTGCTGAAATATAAGCCCTACCCCACAAAAAAGCCCTACCCTGTTTCCCTGAAAAAAAGCCCTACCCTGAAAATAAGCCCTACCCTGTTTCCCTGAAAATAAGACCTACAAGGACTTTAACTAGTGCTTATTTGGGGGGGGGGGGTAGGATTTATATTGCAGCCATCACCAACAATCACGCTAGGTCTTATTTTCGGGGGAACAGGGTATGCAGGCATAGTTCACTTTGTCACCACCAGGAAATCCATCATAAGAAATACCATGCGGCCATTGCTGAAGTGCATGCAAATGGCAGTTGTATATAATGCACAGTGCTTTACCAAACTAGATGTCACTTGGTTAGAGTTTACATCTAACTGTGACATATGTTGGTAAACTAAATGGAATGAATGTTTCATGAACATTATAAAACAAGTGTTATTTCTCAGTAAATGTATGAGAAAGTTTGGGTCCTATTTCTTATTGAATTAGCTTTAAAAAAATGGCAGTCAAAAGGGAACTGCTTGTGTACTCCAGTGAAATCTGACTGACCTTTTTTCAGTGGTTGTGCTTCATAAAGGGTTAGCCATAAATTGAAATGTCTCACTGGATTAGAGAAGCAGTTCTCTTTTTTTTTTACTACCAAAATGTAATGTTAATTCAATAAACTCCTTTGCTCCTCTCTATCTTGGATTGGGGGCGACCTCCGCCCTCCTCCTCCCCTCCCCGGACCGAACCATGTCGAAAATAACATTAACCTCATATAACATAAAGGGCTTAAATAGCGCAGAAAAACGCATGAGACTGCTGGCGGAATTAGGGAGACTTAAATCGCAGATTATTTTCTTACAGGAAACACATTTAAAAAAAAATAAAATCCCAAAGATGGGTAACCGGAAATTTCCCACAGTGTATCATAGTCCCTCACAGACCTCAAAAGCAAATGGGGTATCTATTATTCTAGCGAAACAGATACCATGGAAAGAGATAAAAATAATTACAGATGACGATGGACGTCTTCTTATTGTAAAAGGAGAAATAGGGGAACAAAAAGTAACCTTAGTGAGTATATACTTACCAAATGTGGACCAAATAGGAGCTATGGAGAAATATCTAAATATAGTACATCAAAACAAAGAAGGAATCCTAATGATGGGAGGAGATCTAAATATGGCATTAGAGCCCATGTTAGACTCATCAAAGGGAACCTCACACATATCCTACATAAAACTTCGAAAAGTGAAGGAGATGTTACAAGACTTACAACTAGTGGATAGTTGGAGAATCCGGAACACACACGAGAGGGACTATACATTCTTTTCAACAAGACATAAGACATATACCAGAATTGATTATGTCTTTATATCTCAGAATGCCCTCTCGAGTGTACTGGATGCTTCAATAGGCTCTTTCACACTATCAGACCATGCACCAACTCACTGCGTAATAGAATGGGGAGAGAAAGCGACACGGGAGTGGCACTGGAAGATCAACGAAACATTATTAAAAGAATCAATATATGAGGAAAAAATTGCGCATGAGATACAATTATACTTCCAAGAGAATAAATCAGATGAACTAACACCTTTATGTATTTGGGAAACACATAAATGCTACATTAGGGGTGTCCTAATATCATTAGGGGCACATAGAAAACGCTCTCTGAATGCCAAGCTGGACCTCCTGCTAGGAGAGATACGGGCGCTTGAAAAGGCTCACAAAAAAACTGTGGCAATACAAACGGAGGAGAAACTAACACGCCTTCGCGATGAGTTAAACTTACTGCTAATGGACAAAGCAAAAGTAAAGATAGCACATGGCAGGCGAGTATTTTATGAATATGGAAATAAACCTAGTAGGATGCTGGCAAACGCACTCAGAGAGACAAAAGCACGGAACCACATTGATTGCATAAAAACAGCAGGGGATGCATTGGTTAACTCCTCACAAGCAATGGCGAAAGAGTTTAGAGATTTCTATACCAAACTATACCAAATTGAGAGTAACGTTTCGGAAGAAAGACGAAAAAAAAAAAAAAGGGAAATGGCAGAGGAGTACATAGAAACAGCAGGGATGCCCAAGATAGGAGAAGAGGAAGCAGGGGAGATGGATGGCCCAATTACACTAGAAGAATTCACCGAAGCCCTTAAATCACTGAATATAGGTAAGGCACCAGGACCGGACGGGTATACACTGCTCTATTATAAGACATTTGCAGAAAAACTAGCACCAGAATTTGTTGCCGCATTTAACTCAATTAGGGAAGGGGCAAGGATACCAGTAGAGACATTAATGGCACATATCACAGTAATCCCAAAAGAAGGGAAAGACCCAGCACAATGCGCGAGTTACCGCCCAATCTCTTTATTAAATGTGGATCTAAAGATCCTAACAAAAATACTGGCAACTAGACTACTACCACATATCTCAAACATAATACACCCAGACCAAGTGGGATTTACCCCGGAAAGGGAAGGCAGAGAAAATACGCAAAGAGTCTTAAGCGCAATATACACAGCGCAATGTCATAAAAGACCTATGGTCTTGATTTCTGCAGATGCAGAAAAAGCTTTTGATAGAGTGGACTGGACATTCCTGGAAGCGACGTTGCAATATATAGGCCTGGGAAACGGGATGTTAAATTGGATCAAAAGCCTGTATTCAAATCCAAGAGCGCGGGTTAAAATAAATGACATAATATCGGAACCTTTCCCTATATATAATGGAACGAGGCAGGGATGTCCACTCTCACCTATCATATTTATCTTGACGTTGGAGCCCTTTCTGAGAACTATACGAGCTAGCCCAGATATTAAAGGTATACCAACTAAAGGAAAAGAACAGAAACTCGCTGCATATGCGGATGACTTGTTATTCTTTATTACCTCCCCAATCACGTCGCTCCCCTCACTGTTAGTGGAAATACGTAAATACAGCGAGGTCTCTAATTTTAAGATAAATTACGGTAAATCCGAGGCAATGGGGATAGAAATAAATAATGCACTTCAAAAACAATTGACTAAGCATTTCACGTTTAAATGGACGGACTCCCACATAAGCTATCTGGGAACCAAAATAACAAAGAAATTAGAGAAAATGTTTGAACTGAATTTTCTATCCCTACTGCAACGAATAAAAGTAGACCTTTTACGGTGGGACAAGGAAATATTCACATGGTTTGGCAGAATTAACATCATCAAAATGAATATTATGCCTAGACTGACATACCTTTTTCAGTCATTACCAATCAAACTCCCCCCGGGATTCCTGAGAGAACTGAGAACGAGATTTGCAAAATTTATATGGGCAGGGAAACCGGCAAGAATCAGGAGGGATATTCTGGTTCAACCCAAAGATAGAGGAGTGGGATTCCCAGACCCAGTGAACTACTATGAAGCGGCCCACTTAGCGAGAGTAATGGAGTGGTGCACAGTGAAAAAGGGCAAACCATGGCTATCTATGGAACAAGCAATAACTGACATACCCCTGGAAGGGATAGCATGGATATCGGACAGAGAGATCCCCCAGCAGATAAAAAGACACCCCACAATAGGGGCAACAATCCAAGTGGCTAAAAAGGTATTCAGGAAAACGGAGATATCAAAATTCCCAAGTCCGATGATTCCCATCCTGGGCACACCAAGCTTTGAGCCAGGCCTAGTAGAGGCAGAGTTTAGGAACCTAAGGAGAAAAGGGGTCAGTAGGCTCCAAGACTTTACTAGAGAGAACAGAGTGATGACAGGGGAGGAGGTAGACTTAGAATTTGCAGGAGAAATTAATTTTTTCAGGAGAATACAGCTTAAGGCCTATCTCCGAGCAATAAAAGCGCAAATAGGAGAAGCAAGGACAACGTCTAAATTCGAGCGGCTTTGCCTAAGTGAGGAACCAGGGAAACATGGGTTATCCGTTATGCACTCTCTACTAGTAGAACTCAGAGCGCCACAAGAGGTAACATTCATACAGGCATGGGAAAGAGATCTGGGGATAACGTTCCCCGAATCACAGAAACTTAAGATATGCCACCTCACACATAAGACATCAAGGGCAACCAAATACCAAGAAGGTGGATATAAGATATTGACACGCTGGTATAGAACACCAGCAATGCTAAACCGGATATATCCACAAGTAGAAAATAAGTGCTGGAGATGTCAAAGGGAGGTAGGAACTATGATACACATATTCTGGGAATGCCCCGGAGTCAAAGAATTCTGGGAGATTGTAAGGGAAACAGTGGAAGAAATTACGGAAGTATCATTGGGAGAAAATCCAGCAGCATATCTGCTACATGATACGCCGTTACCTATTAGAGAATATAAAAACTCATTAGTGGGACATTTGCTGAACGCATGTCGAGTTTATGGAAAAATACTAGCGCTCCGACAAGAGCACAATGGTTAGCGAAAATATCAGAAATTCAACAAATGGAAAAGCTTACTATGAAGATTAGAGAACAAGAAGATAGATACCAGGAGACATGGACACCCTATATTAGATATAGGGAACAAAACCGCCAACAGCCTCATGGTTGAGAAGGTACAAGGGAAACAAAGAGGGTGGACTGGGGAGGGGAGGAGGAGGGGCAGAGGGGGGGGGATCGCATACCCGTCCAGTTTAAGTAGAGGGGTCTTTTTTTTTTTTTTTTTTCATATTTTTATATTATTTTTAATGTTTTTTTTTTTTTTTTGTTTTTTTTTTTATCCTTTCTTTTTGTTTTTGTTTCATTTTGTGGGATACACCTTTTTCCCCCCGGGGGGAAGAAGGTGAGGAGGGAGGGGGGGGGAAGGAAAATAAAATCACAGGAGTAGAGGAAAGGCTAATTGATGCCCCTTTTTTTTTTTTTTTTGCCTCTCTGATTAGGGGAGAACACTAAGTGTCAAACTGGAAGATAATACAGAGGAGAATTAGTGTTCATATGTTGATTTAAAATAGAAAGGGAAGATGTTAACGGGGTAAATATGTTTGTTAAGATGTACAATTATGCACCTGTGAAATGAAAATAAAGAATTATAAAAAAAAAAAAAAATTCAATAAACTAACTATTTTATATTTTTCAGACCCATATGCAGAATTTTGAATTTTGTTTTGAGGAATGTTGGGTGAAACCATTGTTCCGACATTGGCTGCTTTTAGTGGTGGTGGATAGGGATGAGCCGAACACCCCCCTGTTCGGTTCGCACCAGAACCTGCGAACAGACCTAAAGTTCGTGTGAACTTTAGAACCCTATTAAAGTCTATGGGACTCGAACATTCAAAATCAAAAGTGCTAATTTTAAAGGCTTATATGCAAGTTATTGTCATAAAAAGTGTTTGGGGACCCGGGCCCTGCCCCAGGGGACATGTTATCAATGCAAAAAAAAACTTTTAAAAATGGCAGTTTTTTCGGGAGCAGTGATTTTAATAATGCTTAAAGTGAAACAATAAAAGTGTAATATTCCTTTAAATTTCGTACCTGGGGGGTGTGTATAGTATGCCTGTAAAGGGGTGCATGTTTCCGGTGCTTAGAACTGTCCCTGCACAAAATGTCATTGAAAGTCATTGATAAAAAAAAAAAAAAATATGCGTGGGGTTCCCCCCAAATTCAATTACCAGGCCCTTCAGGTCTGGTATGGATATTAAAGGGAACCTCGGGTCAAATAAAAATAAAAAATGACGTGGGGTTCCACCCAAAAATCCATACCAGATCCTTTATCCGAGCACGCAACCTGGCAGGCCACAGGAAAAGAGGGGGAGACTAGAGAGCGCCCCCCCTCCTAAACCGTACCAGGCCACATGCCCTCAACATTGGGAGGATGCTTTGGGGGTCTGTGACCCCTCAAAGCACCATCAAAGCCCTCATCCCCACAACCCTGGCCGGTGGTTGTGAGGGTCTGTGGGCGGGGGGCTTATCAGAATCTGGAAGCCCCCTTTAACAAGGGGACCCCCAGATTCCGCCCCCCGCTTGAAATGGTAAGGGGGTACAAAAGTACCCCTACCATATCACAAAGAAAGTGTAAAAAATTGCTAAAAAACACACAGACACCGTTGGGAAAAAAAGATTCCAGTGGTGGTAATCCACTCTTGCTATCCAGCGATGGCTGATCTCTTCTCCGGGGTCCAGCGAAGGCTGATCTCTTCCAATGACGTCCAGCGCAGGACATCCTGTCTCCACAGAGACACTGTGGGAATCCCAGGTCTTAGCTGAGGAGGACCGGGCCACCTGTCACCTGACCCCGCCCCCCTCTGATGCAAGGGGGATGTCGGGCTTCCCCAGTGACGTACGGGTGACCCCGGCCCCCTATGATGTAACGGAAACCTGCATTACATCAGAGGGGGGCGGGTCACCCATACATCACTGGGAAGCCCTGACTTTTCCCTTGCGTCAGAGGGGGGAGGGGTCACCCGTACATCACTGGGGAAGCCTGGGTTTCCCCTGGGTTTCTCCACGGAGACACTGCAGGAATCCCAGGTCTTAGCTGAGGAGGACCGGCCCACCCGTCACCTGACCCCACCCCCCTCTGACGCAAGGGACAAGCTGGGCTTCCCCAGTGTGGTACGGGTGACCCCGCCCCCCTCTGATGTAATGCAGAGGGGGCCAGGGTCACCCGTACGTCACTGGGGAAGCCCGACTTCCCCCTTGCGTCAGAGGGGGCGGGGTCAGGTGACGGATGGCCCGGTCCTCCTTAGCTAAGACCTGGGATTCCCGCAGTGTCTCCGTGGAGCCAGGACATCATCGGAAGAGATCAGCCATCGCTGGACCCCGGAGAAGAGATCAGTCATCGCTGGATAGCAAGAGTGGATTACCACCGCTGGAAACTTTTTTTTTATTTTTAATAAAGGACTTTTCCCAACGGTGTCTGTGTGTTTTTTAACAATTTTTTACACTTTCTTTGTGAAATGGTAGGGGTACATTTGTACCCCTTACCATTTCAAACAGGGGGGGGGGCGGGATCTGGGGGTCCCCTTGTTAAAGGGGGCTTCCAGATTCTGATAAGCCCCCACCCGCAGACCCCCACAACCACCGGCCAGGGTTGTGGGGATGAGGCCCTTGTCCCTATCAACATGGGGACATGGCGCTTTGAGGGGTCACAGACCCCCAAAGTATCCTCCCAATGTTGAGGGCATGTTGCCTGGTATGGTTCAGGAGGGGGCACGCTCTCTCGTCCCCCCCTCTTTTCCTGCGGCCTACCAGGTTGCGTGCTCGAATAAAGAGTCTGGTATGGATTTTTGGGTGGAACTCCTCGCCATTTTTTTTATTTGACCTGGGGTTCCCCTTAATATCCATACCAGACCTGAAGGGCCTGGTAATTGAATTTGGGGGGAACCCCACGCATATTTTTTTTTAATCAATGACTTTCAATGACTGTTCTCTGTATTACAGGAGCCGACAATTCATTATAGCTGCGAGTGCTTTTAAATGCTTTTTTTGCTGCAAAAATTACACTTTGTGCGGAGACAGTTCTAAGCACGGGACACATGCGCCCCTTTACAGGCATACTATACACACCACCCAGGTACGAAATTTAAAGGAATATTACACTTTTATTGTTTCACTTTAAGCATTATTAAAATCACTGCTCCCGAAAAAACGGTAGTTTTTAAAACTTTTTTTTGCATTGATACATGTCCCCTGGGTCAGGACCTAGGTCCCCAAACACTTTTTGAGTTCGACTCGAACTCGAAGCTCATCCCTAGTGGTGGAATACAATTATGAGGCACTGAACTGGATTAGTAAATACATGCCATTTCTGGTTCTACTTCCCCTTCCATGCCTGAAGAAATAAAGCCTTTAAGGCTCACATATATGTGAATTGGATGCATTGTGAACCTCATCCAATTTGCATGACATGTGAAATAACATTGATTTTCATTGAAGCTGTTCACATATATGCGGTGGGGACATTCTGATGTAAGGGAGATGCTGATGGGGACACACTGATGGGAACTCTCTGATCTGAAATGGGATGCTGATGGGGACACTCTGATGTAAGGGGGTGCTGATGGGGACACTCTGATGTAAGGGGGTGCTGATGGGGGCTCTCTGATGTAAGGGGTGCTGATGGGGACACTCTGATGTAAGGGGTGCTGATGGGGACACTCTGATGTAAGGGGTGCTGATGGGGACACTCTGATGTAAGGGGGTGCTGATGGGGACTCTCTGATGTGAAGGGGGCTGCTGATGGGGACACTTTGATGTAAGGGGACTGCTGATGGAGACACTGATGTAAGGGGACTGCTGATGGAGACACTGATGTAAGGGGACTGCTGATGGGGACACACTGATGTAAGGGGACTGCTGATGGGGTCACTCTGATGTAAAGGGACTGCTGATGGGGATACTGATGTAAGGGGACTGCTGATGGGGACACTGATTTAAGGGGACTGCTGATGGGAGCTCTGATGTAAGGGGATGCTGTTGGGGACGCTCTGATGTAAGGGGGGGACGCTGTTGGGGACACTCAAAATGAAAGTGGGCTGGTCTGGATGAAGTCCAGAGCCAAATTTTTGTCTCAGTCAAGCCCTGGTGGGATATGTATTGCATCTAAGTATGCCATCCAGTTCTGGGTACCAGTCCTCAAGAATGATGTGCTAGAACTGGAAAGAGTCCAGAAAAGGGCAACAAAGCTAATAAGGGGACTAGAGGACCTCAGCTATGGGGAAAGACTACAAGCATTGAACTTATTTTCTCTGGAGAGGAGACGCTTGAATGGGGATATGATAGCAATGTACAAATATCCTACTGGTGACCTTAGCATAGGGAAAAAGCTTTTCAGGGAAAGGAAATTCAAAAAGACACGTGGCCATTCACTGAAATGGGAAGAGAAGCGATTTAACCTTAAACTGCGTAGAGGGTTACTTACTGTCAGAGCGGTAAGGATGTGGAATTCTCTTCCACAGGCAGTGGTATCAACAGGGAGTGTCGATAGTTTAAAAAAACAAGTAGATGGGCACTGCAACGATCACAACATACAGGGCTATAAAATGTATTAATGACATAAACACATACACACACACACACACACACCACAAGTTGAACTGGATGGACTGGTGTCTTTCTTCAACCTTCCAATGAAATTGTAAATTCCAATGAAAAGTAAGTGCAAGCAGGTTTCCCTGTATAGACAATAACAGTAACAACCTATCAGAAGCCAGTATTGATCATTTATATTCCTTTGGGAAACACCTATGCACAGAACTCTGGAATGGGAGAGAAAGTTAGCAGAGAGTTGCCCACCTCATTTCTGAACCTGCTGTCAGTGGAAATAGAGCCAATTACGTAGAGGGTGGTGGTGCATAGGTAAACGTTTCACTGCTATATTGATGAAGATATTGTTGTTGACTTACTAAAGACAAATACATGGTTTGCTTTGCAAGAGAAATTGCACTTTGCATGGCAATTTTTCTCAGAGCTTAGTGGATGTGGTTCACTTTCACTTTGCAAAGAATAACCGACGACACGCAAAAAAAAGCATTACATGCTTATGATTGGTCCATGCCATTAACCCATCAGGCTGGGTGTACATATATATGCAAACTGGATGTGTGTTTTTCTCTGCATCCAATTCGCATGACAGGCGAGTGTGAATGCCTCTTAATGGGGCTGGTTCACACAGGTCCGGGGTGTCCAAGGAGTGGATTGCAAAAGGGTCCTGTGTGTGTTTGGGTCTGGTTCAGATGTGAATTCAGGCAAATTTCGGACTTGAGTTGCACCTGAACCGGTGAACAGACACGCACTGGACTCCAGGCACAAATCCCCGGCCGCACATATGTGAACCTGACCTTAGAGCATAAAAAACACAAAAGCTGCAACAAACTAAATGATAAAAGGGTGCACATTGCTTTAAAGCACCTCATTCACTAAGCTTTGGGGGAAATTCCAATGCAAAGTAAACTGTCTATTTTTCTTTAGTAAATCAACTCTATTGCACCAGCAATGGGCCCATTCATGTAAGGTCTTAAAGTAGTTGTAAACCCTTAAAAAAAAAAAAAAAACCTGCACGACAAAGGCATTTTGTATTATGTATTACTTACCTTACATCGAAGCCCCCACAGTTGTCCTCGACCCCCCCTCCGGCCGCAGACATCTCTCCCGGAGCTTACTTCCAGGTATCGCAGCTCCAGCGCTGTGATTGGCCAGAGCTGCAATGACATCACATGTAACTGAAGCAATGGCAAGATGTGCCATTGCTTCAGTGCGCATGTGCCGATCACTTTGGCACATGCAGACACAGGGGGATATCTCTTAACAGTATAGGTTTAGGAGACATCCAGGGTAGCTACAGGTAAGCCTTAATATAGGCTTACCTGTAGCATAGTGTTATAAAAATGGGTTTACAACCACTTTAAACACCAGCAGTAAATATGCTTTTAAGTCTGCTAGAGCATGAATTAAACATTGTAAAGTTTCATGTTGTGGAAAAACAATAGCATTCACACATACCATTCTGCAGAGAGGGAATCTTGTTAAATGAGAATAAAATGTGATTCTATTAGTTACATTCACATTGAAACTTGTGTTTGTAAGATACACTGTATTATTCATTCAGTAGGATGGTGCATAGAATTATAGAGCTTTAGAAATATTTTGTTCCAGCTTCTTTGAAACAGAAAATAATTATACTTCGCTTTATATTTATATTATAGAAACACTAAATAAAGATAAAAATGAGAACAGTATTTGAAGGTGTCCTTACACTTTAATGTTTTGAACAGCAGGTTAGGTCATTGTACAGCTGATACACATATACCTAACCACTTTAATACAGGGCATTTCCACCCCCTTCCTGCCCAGGCCAATTTTAGAGCTTTCTTTTGGTGGTATTTAATCACCAATGTTTTTTTTTTTTTTCTTTGCTAAATAAACTAAAAAACATTAAAAACAAATGTGTTTTTCTTAGTTTCTGTTATAAAATTTTGCAAATAAATAATCTTTATAAATTTAGGCCATTTATTGTGTATTTATTTCTTTGATAAAATAACCAAAATCAGTGTATATTATTTAGTCTGTAGGAAAGTTATAGAGTCCACAAACTATGGTGTATATATCTTAAAAATTGATCAATCATGCTGTACTGACGGACTATCTCATTTGTTCTCTTTAAAGAAGTCTATCCTAATTCGAACTAACACTGTTTTACTTCCATCAGCTCATCCCCCCACAGCTATTACCTCTTGTATCAATTGACCCTTCCTTTTTAGATTGTAAGCTCTAACAAGCAGGGCCCTCTGATTCCTCTTGTACCAAATTGTAATGCAATTGTAATGACTGCCTTTATTTTTTTAAGCGCTGCGCAAACTGTTGGCGCTATATAAATCCTGTATAGTAATAATAATTTCTTGAGGCCCAAAAATGCCAGGACAGTACAAATATCCCCCAAATGACTTTTTGGAAAGTAGACAGTCCAAGCTATTTCGTAAGAGGCATGGTGAGTTTTTTGAAGTTGTAATATTTTGTAAAAAAATTTAGGAATTTAACATTTTTTAAAACATTGTTTTTTTCAATTTTATTTTTTTGTTACTTACTGCCACCACAGCATCATCATATAACTGATGTGGTGGTTATCAGGGACACTGACTGGTCACAGTATGTTAAAAAAAAAAAAAGAAATTTAACATTTTTTTTTTCAGATTTTTTTTTTTACACACTGTGACCAGAGCAATACAGTGTTATCATAGTATCACTGTACTACTCTGGGGAAGTGATTTTTTTTACACATTATTATTTCTTATACCAGTGAATTTCACTGTTAGAAGCAACCATTTTTACTGAATGAAATTCAATCCAAAGACATGCAGGTAGATTAATTGGCTTCTGTCCAAAAAATTGGCCCTAGTATATGAATGGAATTGGCCCTAGTATATGGATTGTGGGCTCCTTGAGGGTAGGGACCGATGTGAGTATGCAATGTACAGTGATAGGGACAATTGTAGACACTCACTCAGGTTGAACTGGATGGACTGGTGTCTTTATTCAACCTTACTAACTATGAAACTATGAAATTGATCTGATCATTGAACAGATGGGCTGGGATTGGCCTTGCCTGTACCATGTGATCACTGTGACCAATCCCAGAGATCAACATAGGGTGCTGTAACATTGCACTTAAACCCCTGTTCACATTGTCACACTGCATGTTATTCACACAGGAATTGCACCGCATTCCTGTGCAAATAACATGCAATTATGTGCGGTGCGATTTGAGCCATTCATTTTGAATGGCTCAAATCGCACCACATCTGCATGAAAAAGGTGCAGGCAGCTTTCTTTGTTCGCACTGGAACCGGATCGCTTTGGGTGTTCATACCCATCTGATATGCTTCAGGCAAATACACTGCATTTTGCAAGCTGCTTTTGGGATGATTTTTTAATTGACACCCGCAGCAGATTGCGATTGCTATACAGTGTAGGAAACGCATCAGAATTGCTGCTTTTCCTGCATCCCATCAGTGTGTACTGGGGCTAAAAGGCATTTGGAGTGGAAGCAGGTTAACAAAGCTAACATATATATTCTGATCAATGCAGCCACATAAAGCCCACATCTGCTCATGCATGTGACTCTGTTTCTGTCCTCTATAAGATTCAGATGTTTGGCTTCAGCACCTACAGTATATCTGTGAAGTTATAAGTAATAGTAGTCATGTTCAACTGGAATCGTTCTTTAATGTTGCAGACATTTAACTGCTTGTCCAAACAGCTCAGTAGCTCTATTAAGTATCAAAAACATACCCCAGCATTTATATCCACATAACTACAGATAAGTGTCTTTGGTAATTTTTTTCTGCCGAAAGACTTATTGTGGGGATAAGAGCCATTGTTCAACCATGTAGTTGGAGCTACATCCAGAAATCACAAATCAGATCAGCCATATAGAAAACAATGAGTTTGGGGCTTTGTGTAAAAGAACTGATCCGTAGACGTCTTTTCTATAAGTATATTTTTCCCAGAATACTAAAGTTAGGATTTAAAAAGGAAACAAGTTTCAGTATAACATCCATATTGTGAAGACAGGATTAAACTCTTCTAAATTCCTTAATCGGCCATACCATATTCATATTTAGTTTTGGATTTTCATATTTGTTACTTTAAAAACAATGCAAATTAGTGTATAAGTCTGATAAACCAAGTAAATGTATTCCACGTTCACAAGATTACGCTGACATGTGTACAATGAATACACCGCTCCTTCACCGCTCCAAAGATGCTGCTAGCAGGACTTTTTTGACCGTCCTGCTAGCGCACCGCTCCAGTGTGAAAGCCCGCCAGCTTTCACACTGGAGTGAATGGGGCCGGTTTTTTCAGGCGGTGTACAGGCGCTATTTTTAGCGCTGTACCGCCTGAAAACCGCCCATGTGTAATTATTGATGAATGTAATGTCACAACATTGCAGTATAGATTTCTGATGTGAAAAAAAAAGTAACTATGTCTTCTCAGTGTCACTTCTCGCTTATGAATCACTAAGCAAACATTTGTCAGGAGCTGTCCAGTACTGAAAAGTCATCTTTTTTGTTGGAGAGACTAGGAACGCTGTGTGCATGTTATTTTAGTATGTTTTGTCTCCTGGGAGTTTTCCATCGTTTGTCTCTGACCTAAGAACCTGAGAAATATAATTACCCCTGTTAATGCAAGTGCAATGTGTATTTCTGGCTTTTTGAAATAATTATGTAAAATTTGGCCAGCATTAAATAAGCCAAAATAAGTAGTTACTCAGGTATATATATATATATATATATATATATATATATATATATATATATATATGATATATAAATATATAAAATGAAGAGGCAGGGTGATATTTTTTGTGCTATCCTAACTGCTATATTTACTTTATTTTTATACCTAAAATAAGCAATTATTCCTAAAATGACACAATATAAAACAGTACTCACAAAATTGTATTTGTCAGGACCTGGGTCCAAAACGCCGACCCTGCTGTGCCTGGCAATGTCCCTTCTTGCTAAACCACCTAAGATGCTGGACAGCACCCTGTCTGATCCATTGGACAATCCTGCCTTCTGCCTTGTTTCTGCTGAACCTTGAACTCCTTGCTCCTCCCATGAACTTCCTATTTAAGCCAAGCCTTTGCACTTCCTGTTTGGCAGATTATAGTGCTCTCTCCAGCCAATATCTAGCTCTTATCATTCCTGCTGCCCTCCATATACCTGCTATCACTTGTTACTGACTACACTTCTGCTTGATCCCTATCTGCTATATCTGCTACTGGACCCTGGCTTGCCCACCTTCTACTGGGGCAATTCTGAGGACTGTGATCTTGTGCTAACACACAGTAAAATCCATCTCTACCATCAGGAGCTCTGATGAACACCGGTTAGTGCTTAGACGCTGCACCTCAGGTGAGCCTGTGTCATCTGCCAGGGTGACCTGTTGCTGCACTTATCTAGCTGGTCGGTGGGAGCCTCACTACTGCTATGGCTACTGGCCTCTGAGCCTGACTCCTGACTGTGTCACAATCACTTTACCCATATTTTTAATAATTTGTAAAAACTATGAAAAAAAGGTGAATAAACAAAGCTCTCTACTCTATAATCAAGCAAAGGATGGTTATATAGGCTCACATCCTAAATTGGCTTTACCTCTATCTAGAAAACTCTTCTATGAACATGGAAACAAAAGTGTGACATTTCTAACACAGGCATTTAGAAACAAGTGTGCATTTCATACAGTTGAACACTTCTGAAACCCGACTGGATCTATTCCAAAACTGACAAAATAGCTAAATAATTTAGATGTTATTGTAAAGCCACGTACACACGATCTGACTTTTCGGCCGGAGGTCCGCCGGACTTTCCGAACGTGTGGACTTGCCCACACATGCCCGGACTTTTCCGGCGGAGTTTTGACGGAAGTCCGTGGGACTTTTGAAATGAACGGACTTGCCCCACACACGGAGTAAAGTCCGTTCATTTAGAACATAACTCCAGGTAGACGGGACTAGCGAAGGAAGTGAATGCCACCGCTAGCCCCGTCACCTGGTATGGATTTAAAGGGAATCCCTACGCCGAAAACACGGTGTGGGGGTCCCCCCCAATCCATATCAGACCCTTATCCAAGCACGCAGCCCGGTCGGTCAGGAAAGGGGGTGGGGACAAGCGAGCACCCCCCCTCCTGAGCCGTACCACGTGCCCTCAACATGGGGGGTGCCCTGGGAAAAGACCTCCAAAGTCGGAACAAGACCCCTAGACGACGACGGCGGCGACGAAGGAGAACGCCGGCTCCTCCGCTAGTAAAAGAGCTAGCAGAAGATAGCGGAGGAGTCCGGCGAGAAGACCCCCCAAGACGGAAGAAGACCCCCAGAGCTGTGCAATAAAGTATTTTTAAAAATTGTGTGTTTTTTTTATTTACACATTTTCCTTAGGTGAATGGGTAGGGGTACATCATACCCCATACTCATTCACATAGGGTGGGGGGCCGGTATCTGGGGGCCCCCTTATTAAAGGGTGCTCCCGGATTCCGATAAGCCCCCTGCCCGCAGACCCCGACAACCAATGGCCAAGGTTGTCGGGAAGAGGCCCTTGTCCTCATCAACATGGGGACAAGGTGCTTTGGGGTGGGGTGGGCCGCAGGGCCCCCTTTCCCCAGGGCACCCCCCATGTTGAGGGCATGCGGCCTGGTACGGCTCAGGAGGGGGGGCGCTCGCTCGTCCCCACCCCCTTTCCTGACCGGCCGGGCTGCGTGCTTAGATAAGAGTCTGATATGGATCTGGTGGGGACCCCCACGCCGTTTTCACTATAATTCATCCCAAAGGTGTTCTATAGAGTTGAGGTCAGGCCTCTGTGCAGGCCAGTCAAGTTCCTCCACCCCAAACTCACTAATCCATGTCTTTATGGACCTTGCTTTGTGCACTGGTGCACAGTCATGTTGGAACAGGTAGGGGCCATCACCAAAAATGTCTTGGTATTCTGCTGCCTTAAGAGTCCCCTTCACTGAAACTAAGAGGGCCAAGCCCAACCCCTGAAAAACAACCCCACACCATAATCCCCCCTAGATGAAATGATTTGAACTAGTGCAAAAAGCAAGGTCCATAAAGACATGGATGAGCGAGTTTGAGGTGGAGGAACTTGACTGGCCTGCACAGAGTCCTGACCTCAACTTGATAGAACACTTTTGGGATGAATTAGAGCGGAGACTGCGAGCCAGGGCCTTCTCATCCAACATCAGTGCCTGATCTCACAAATGGAAAAAACAGGGAGGGGGAAGCACCGACCTGAGTGTAGTATTAAAATTATGACTTTAAAAGGATGAGATTAAAACACTTACAAGATGATAGAAGATGCATGTAAAGTGCAGTCCTGGAATTCCACATGGCTCTGTGGGTCCCACCGCTTATCCGGATAACTGAAAAGGATTGGGCAGCTGGCTGGAATGGATCACAGTGTTTCTCCAGGAGCAAGGAACCAAGAAGCTCCACACTGACCAGCATGGACCGTGGAACAGGAAGTGATGTCACCGGGGTCTGATTGGACCAAGGCAGGGATGGAATCTTGTCAATTAGGGCTGCAGTGGTGAAGGCTACGTGCTCGGAGCTGGCTGCTCCTTCTTTTGGCCTGCTGCCCTCTAGAGGAGGACAGCTATATATACACACAATGGAGAGCATGTGAGTGTGGCCATGGAACTAGAATAGCCAAAAGACCAATCAGTAAACAATTTAGGGAAAAATTAATTATAGCAAGGGGCAGGTGAAGCAGGGGTTAACAGTCTCGGATTGGCTAAAAAGTTTTAAACTGATACACATGGAAATATTTAAAGCATAATTCTCTTCTTTATGTATAGAAGCCTATTGAAGAGGTTAACGATATATGAAGGGCCAGGCAAGTAAAATAGAAAAAAAGGGGGTTAGTATGCATGTAAACATAAAGAGGTGGGGGAGGGGGAACAGGCTGTAGTGTAAAGAATTAATAATAATAATGAAAGGTAATAATAAAATTGGTGCTGCGTTCCCCCTAATTGGTATACAAGGGATGTGTATGTGTATGTGTGTGTGTGTCCCCTCATGGTGTGGATACCAAGTGGGGTGCACCTAATGATGGATCATGCAATATATATATATATATATATATATATATATATATATATATATATATGTATATATATATATTTACTATACCACTCCCGACCGGTAGAGCAGAGACAGACATGTTTGTGGTCAGGGAGAGACAGGGGTATGGGTAAGGGAGGAAAAGGGGGGAGAAACAAACCAGAAATGGGAGTGGGATCTGTTATAACAAGGTGTATGCGTCTAACTACTCTATGAGTCCCCCTGGCGAGAGGGAATTGAGGGAATATATCCAGAAAGTCTACTGCTGGCAGAGTCATTTCAAAAATATATTTGTAAAAAAATATATTTACTATACCTCTCCCGACCGGTAGAGCAGAGACAGACCTGTTTGTGGTCAGGGAGAGACAGGGGTATGGGTAAGGGAATAAAAGGGGGGAGAAACAAACCAGAAATGGGAGTGTGATCTGTTATAACAAGGTGTATGCGTCTAACTACTCTATGAGTCCCCCTGGCGAGAGGGAATTGAGGGAATATATCCAGAAAGTCTCCTGCTGGCAGAGTCATTTGAAACGCTCCGCAGCAGGGAAACCTCTGGTGATGGCCTCTATGACCCACACCTTCAGGCCTTCGGTGGACTTTTGATGTTCAGTCAAAAAATGTCTTTGACACACTGTGCTCATCACATCCCTGTTCGATGAACCGCCTGTGCTTGCCAAACTGTTGGCGAAGGGGACGGATGGTTCTGCCAACATTTAGGAGGCCACAAGGACAGGTCAGACAGTATACTACATGATCACTGGAGCAATTGTGAAACTCTTTTATAGGGAAAGTTTTCCCTTTTGACAATACCATGCATATAAGCCTTTAAAATTAGCACTTTTGATTTCTTCCATAGACTTTTAAAGGGTGTTCTGCGGGTTTCGAATTTGCCGCGAACACCCCAAATTGTTCGATATTCGGCGAACAGGCGAACAGCCGATGTTCCAGTCAAACTTATGTTCGACTGAAACATCGGGCCCTATTGGCTAATGTGGTAGCTTCCTGAATGAAACGGGGCAGAGCGCCCTGAGATAACTTAGGTGTTGTTATCTGACAACAGTCTCAGGGATTCCTTTATGTAATCCATTTTATTTTGAATTACAATGCCTCCACCCTTGTCTGCAGCTTTGATGATAATGTCCTCATTGTTGGCCAGAGTGTTTAGTGCTGTTCATTCAGCCTTGGATAGGTTGGATATTTTCTTGGAGTTTGGGTTGGTTTGGCACATCTTGATGAGGTCTGCATACACCACCCGATAGGTGTGAATGTAGGGACCTTTTTTGTGTACTGGGTTGAATGTTTATTTTGGTTTGAAGTGTGTATGTTGACTTGTTGGGGGGGGGGGGGGGGGGGGGGGGGGGGGGGGCCAATCCAATTCTGAGAAATGGCTCTCATCATAAAGTTCTGCCAAGTTCTGCCATCAATGACCTGGCTGAATTGTATGATAGATATTATAAATTTAGTTTGCCTGATTTTTGGATTGGTTCACCTCTGTGGCAGACAGAGCTGGGTTCCATGTTTGTCCAAATCTTTTCAACTATTATGATATATACTCGACTTTACTATTTTGAAGTTTGTTCCCATATATGTTTGTTCTTTATAGAGATATCTACACATAAAAAACTCTGAAGTACACTCCTGAAGAAGCGTTCTTACCGCGAAACATGCAGAGGTTGAACTGACAAAGGACGATTATCTGATTCCCCCCTTCACGGATGGATACATGTTTACTCTTGCAATTCCTTTTCAGAGATTTAAGCTTATGTGTATTGTACTTGCTCCTTAAAGGGCTATTTTAAGCATGTTTTGTCTTAATAAATGTATATTTTTTATACATTTGCATATGTGTCTTCACCGTACCATGAAAGTCCAAAGTTGCCTCAAATTTGCTGCCTCTTTTTTCTCAAGGTGGTTTTAAAGACACAAGCTTTTTTACCCACATGCATTCTATACATGAAGGTAAAAATGCTTCTGTGCAGCAGCTACCCCCCAGCCCCCCCTAATACTTACCTGAGCCCCATCTCGATCCAGCGATGTCCACAAGAGCCTTGCTTCTTCAGAAACTTGCACTTGTGATTGGCTTTTGGCAGCAGTGGGAGCCATTGGCTCTTGCTGTTGTCTATCATAGCCAGTGAGCCAATCAGAAGATGGAGGGGGCAGGGCCGAGCCACAGCTCCATGTGGGAATAGACGCACAGAGCTGGGGATCAGGAGTGCACCTGCTCTGGGGGCATCCGGCAGGAGAGAGGAGCCAGAAGCGCAGACATGGGACCCGAGAAGAGGAGGATCCAGACTGCCTTGTGCAAAACCATTGTATGTTGTTTGAAAAAAAAAATATTTTCTTGCAGGTAATAATAATTTCTTAAAGGTATAGATGAGAGGGTAATGTCAAATAGTTTTGCTAGTTGCAGAGCACCAGAGTGGAAGCCCATGATAAAATGGTTCACACTCACAACCATCCTTTGAGTGACCTTTGTTGGGATTCAATGAGAATTATGCTTTTAAAGACATGTAGAGTTAAATTCCCTCTGCGCATGACATCATTGGCCCAATAAGGAATATGTATAGTTTGTTCTTAGGGATATTAGTGATATTATACAAGATGTGTCTGACTATACCGCCAGATGAACACATCCTCCTGTGAATACATAAGAATGTATGCTGCTCTCCTCCATGTGTATTAAAAAAAAAAATCAGCAGCCTACTACAGAGTGGTAAATACAACCATACCAACCAGTATGAGATTCAAAGAATAGCTCCTGTGAATGTTGTCCCTACTTGACTGCATCTATTATTTCCACTAGAATTTCTGTTCTTCCTAATTACTTAGATATAGCTGTACATATTCTCAGATCATATGTCACAGTTAATGAAAGAATAGCATCAGGCTTTTCACTCGTTAGCTACAACATAGATTCCCTGATTAGCATTAAGCACTCCATGACACTGGTGAAAAGGATATATTGAGTCAAAAGGGTCAACAAACATGCACTTTTAGAAAATAAAAATAAGCCCCCGTACACAGGGTCGGAAATTCCGACCACAAAATCCGTCAGATTTTTTCAGACGGATTTTGTCCGACACTGGTGTTGCATACACACGGTCGGACAAAGTTGTCGGAAAATCCGATCATTTTGAACGTGGTGGCGATCGTTGCGTACGACGGAACTACGTAGAGGCTAGTAGCCAGTAGCTTTGGTCTCGTAATTTGATCTGAGCATGCGTGGCACTTTGTCCGTCGGAATTCTCTACACACGATCGGAAAAAGTCTGATCGGATTTTGTTGTCGGAAAATTTGAGAACAGGATCTCAAATTTTTTCCGTCGGAAATTCAGACGGAAAAAGTCCGATGGAGCCCACACACGGGTGGATTTTCCGACAACATGGTCCGATCGGACATTTTCCGTCGGAATTTCCGACCATGTGTATGGGGCATAAGACATCCGTGCTTGAGTTCAAAGGGATCCAAAAGTAGCAGCCAACACTATATCTTGATACAGGATATGTAAATACCCAAATAATGTGTGGCGCACAAAAAGTTAATATAACCTACAATGTAGTGTACTACAAAATAAAAAAAACAAAAACAAATGAAAACATAATAATAAATATTCAATCATAAAAGACAAAATAATCAGAAAATCTGTGCAGTGATTGCACACAAATAAAGCGCAAACTAAAGAGAATCCATATACATACAGTAGGGACTTTAAAATTAGTGTCCATACACAAAGCAAATTTTAAAATAAGCATCCATACACAGACAATATGAAGTTATTGATCCCCTTCCTGATGCCAGTGAAAGGAATATCTTGGTCACAGATAGTGTGCTGCACACCCCACACAGTGTTCAAAGAGGCTTACCAGAAACTTATGACACTCACACACAGAGTGGTCACAAAAGGCATATAATAAGCAAGCTTTCCAAAGGAATAAAATCAACAGCAAAGGATTGCTCTGGTCTACTCCTATACCCAAAAGGATCATGGAGTGATGCACACTCCACCAAACAAGCTCTGCCTTGATTTAGCACATCCTGGTAAGAGGAACGGTTTTACATGTAAAAATAAAAGGCAAAGGAAACATTCCCCATAATATAAAACCATTAAGTAAAACTATTTATTTAAAAACGATTGCACTTACATAATAAAAACATTGTACAGTGATTTACACAATCTGCCAGAATCCAAGATAGCTACTGGTCAGCGTGCATGCGTGATGACGTGTATCCAGGCTCCACCCCTTTCCTTGTAACTAAGATTAATACCTTGCTGGTTGTCACAGGTATACCTGTATAGGTTTGCAATAATCTCAAGTCACCATTCCAAATGAGGATAATATCCTCAATGCATAATTTTCACAATATAAGCTTGGGTCTTCTATTAGTCTATATCCTCCTCCCACTTGGCAATAAAAAGGTTGGCAATGCTGGGAGCTCTAATGGCCACACCCTTATATGGTAGCTAAAAAGCCTCCCAAAACCAAAAAAAATTATGTTTCATAAAAAATTCCAAAAGCTTGAGGATAAACTCATTTTGAACCTCTGGCAAAGTAGAACCTTAATTTAGAAAATATCACTTCATAACCTAATTCATGAAATATGACCCTATAAAGTGAAGCTATGTCTTCAGATGGCCAAAATGTATCCATGTTGCCATTGTATGTCCCTAAAGATATTAATAGTATGTTTGTATCCTTCAAAAAGGAGGGAGACTGCCTCTCCAGTGGTTATAAAAAATAATCAATATATTCCCCCCAGCCTTGCAGAAATGTTTATGCCACTGATGGTGGTGAGACGCCCTGGTGGATTTTAAATTTTTTTATGACTTTTGGGTAAACTGTGGATCACTGGTACCCTAGGTACCAGGGGCACCAGAAAAGCGAGTTCTTTTTTTTTTTTTTAATTGCATCCCTATATCCACTGTCTACTAGTGTCTTGGGATCGTTTTTGTAGCTACAAATTGGATTATTTCTAAGTGGAGTATATGTATCTGTGTTCAATAAAATCCTTTCCATTTCCTGTATATGAAGATCCTTGTCAAGGACCACTTTACCTCCACCCTTGTCCGCAGGTTGGACAACTATTTCCCTTTTGTTTATCCTTCTGTGGATTCACATTTTTTTATTTTAAGGGTGTCCAAGTCTTTTAAAACAAGATCTCTAAAAATCGAAACTGATAGAGGAATGCTTGTAGGAAGGTTAAACAATGAGCCATTGGTTAAATCTGAGTGTACCATTACTGTAGAAATCTCCCCTTTAACATTTTACCATGAAGCTTCTGTACAATTTTTTGTACGCACATTTAGCAGTCAGCTTTACAATGATCTGAATTATTTTTTAAAAACAGATTTCTGTGCCATGAGTATTGACTCTACTGTCCCCCTTTTCTCTATAGCTTTACTGGGTAGGCTTCTTCTAATTGCTACATTTTCTAAACCCTAGACCAATGCAGAGAATTTAAACAGGCCCTGGATGACTGTGTCTGTGTGTATAAGCCCTAAAGCATAGGATTTGACAATGAAATCATTTTCCCACTGTCATGACTCATGACTCATGACTGCAGTAATACTTTCATGCCCTGTCTATCTCTTACCTGGTTTGTGTATCAGCCTTAGGGCTTGCACTCTCACACCTACATGGTTAAGTAATCTTCCCTCAGTGTGGCTCCACCCTAGCCTCAACAGGAACCACTATTTAAAACCGTGTTCTCCAGGCCTGCCTTGCCGAGCAATGTTGTGTGTTTGGTGTCCTGTTTCCTGCTTGACGTGTGCTCTACATCTGTCTCTGTTACCGATCTTGGCTTGTTCCAGACTATCCCTGCCTGCTTGTGACCCTGACCTTTTGGCGCGTTCTCTGTCTATCCTTGTCCACTAGTCGCCCTGACCCTTGGCTTATCTCCTTACTATCCCTTGTTGTCCTGGGCTGCTGCCTCCTCTCTATCTACCTGTAGCCTACCATGAGCGTGAGCTGGGAGACCCTGGGGGCCACGACCTGGAGTCAGTTGCAGCGCAGTCCATCCTCACCACTAAAGGCTCTGGTGAACACCTGCTGGCTCTTAGACTCTGCGCCCTGGGGAATCTTATGCTCTAGCTCCCAGTGGAATCCGTGTTGGTTCTCCAGTGGACCTGCCTTCCTGAACCACCCAGAGTTTCATCCGCAGCAGTTAGCTGTAAGTTCCACTACCTTAGCGGTGCACTTCTGACTCCAACGGTGTGCATCTGTCACCTGGAATCAGGTGACCTGACAGTTTGCTTGGCCATGGACCTGATGTGCCACTACCTGCCGATGATCAGCTGTAGGGCATAATCCGCAGACTCGAGACCCAGGAATCTAATCAGACACAGGTAATGTGATTCCTTCAGGATTTGGCTTCCCGCTTTGAACAACTTCATGCCTTCTTAGGATCTCTGGTTCGACAACCTCAACAGCAATCTGCTGCCGTATCGGCTCCGGTTACAGTCGCAGCCGCTAACCCTTTGCACTTACCAGCTCTGTCCCATTACTCTGGGGATTCCAAGGCCTGCAGAGGGTTCCTTAGCCAGTGTACCATTCATTTCAAATTCCAGCCTCAAAACTTCCCGTCTGATTGGGCTAAGGTGGCCTATATTATTTCTCTCCTTTCCGGCGAGGCTTTAGCCTGGGCTGCCCCTCTGTGGGAGAGGAATGACCCAGTGGTTCCAGCCTGTCTAATGTCTTGAAACTCTTTCGGAATATGTTCGAGGAACCAGGTTGTTTTATGTCTCCGCCAAGAGTCTGCTTCTGTGGGACAGTATGCTCTTCATTTCCGCATACTGACTGCTGAGCTGAGCTGGAACAATGAGGCCTTATTCGCAACCGTTTTGCATGGCCTTTCTGATAGAGTGAAGGATGAATTAGTGGGAAGAACCATCCCCACTGAGCTGGACGAAGTTATCACCTTGTGTAACCCGATCGATATTGGTTTTCAGGAACGGACCCTAGAAAAGTGACGCCAGAACTCCTTGGTCCTTAGTTAGCCTGAGCTCCCCTCTCTTCGACCCTTGGAGCATCTCCTGCCAGCTGAGGAACCCATGCAGCTGGTCCAGACCAGGCTATCCCCGAGGAACGTGCTAGGTGCAGAACTCTGGGCCTATGTCTCTACTGTGGGGGCAAAGGTCATTTTCGTGACACATGCTCATTTAGTCCAGGAAACACTCGGGTCTAATACATCTGGAAGGTGGAGTATTGGACCCAGAAAAGTCACCTTCTTGTTTCCTTCTTTCGGTGTTTCTTCATGTTGGCGCTTCCTCCCACTCGGCCTTGGCTTATCTGGATTCCGGAGCCGCTGGCAATTTTATGGACAGGAGAACTGCATATTCCATGAACCTTACCCTTTCACCCCTCACCACTTCATTGGTGGTCTTGACGATTGATGGCACGGTTCTTCCAGGGGGTCCTATCCGCTTCCAGACCCTCCCTATTAAGATGTCAGTAGGGATACTCCACCAGGAGTGGATATCCTTCCTTATCCTTCCTAAGGTCTCGACCCCTCTTGTATTCTGGCATCCTTGGTTGCAGCTCCACTCTCCACACGTTGACTGGACTTCTGGGCAGATAATGGCTTGGGGTCCCTCTTGTTTCTCATCCTGCCTACTCAAGGTGGCCCCTAAAGGAGAGACTTTCCTGGATGTGTTCTGTAAGAAGTCAGCTGAGGTGCTTGCCCCTCACAGGTCCTTTGACCATGCCATTGACCTTGTTCCTGGAGCAAATCTGCCCAGGGGTCGTACCTACCCCCTGTCCATCCCAGAGACCCAGCCCATGTCTGAGTATGTTGTGGAAAATCTAGAAAAAGGATTCATCCGGAAATCCTCATCACCTGCGGGAGCAGGGTTCTTTTTTGTTGCCAAGAAGGATAGTACCCTAAGACCCTGCATTGACTATCGGGGCCTAAAACGCACTAACGATCAAAAATCGATACCCCCTACCTTTAATATCGGAACTATTTGACAGGTTGAAAGTTGCCTCCTTTTTTACTACGTTGGATCTCAGGGGTGCATGAAATCTGATCTGAATACGGGAGGGTGATGAATGTAAAACTGCGTTTAACACTAGAGATGGGTATTACGAATACTTGGTCATGCCCTTTGGTTTATGTAATGCTCCAGCGGTGTTCCAAAACCTTGGTAAACAAAATCTTCAGGGATCTGCTTTACCAATTTGTTGTCATCTACCTGGATGACATTCCCATCTTTTCGGATAATCTATTTGTTCACAGAGACCATGTCCAGATTGTACTTCAGCGCCTTCGAGAAAATAATCAGTACGCCAAGCTGGAGAAATGTCCTTTTGACTGTTCTGAAGTCCTGTTTCTGGGATGCTTCTTCTCTAACTTCGGTCTTTGTATGGATCCTGGAAAGGTCTTGGCCATTACCAACTGGCCTCTTCCTTCCGGCCTCAAGACCACACAACGCTTTCTTGGATTCACTAATTATTACAGGCAGATACTGTCATGACTTTCATGCCGTGTCTGTCTCTTACATGGTCTGTGTATCAGCCTTAGGGCTTGCACTCTCACACCTGCATGGTTAAGTAATCTTCCCTCAGTGTAGCTCCACCCTAGCCTCAACAAGGAACCACTATTTAACACTGTGTTCTCCAAGCCTGCCTTGCCGAGAAATATTGTGTGTTTGGTTTCCTGTTTCCTGCTTGCCGTGTGCTATACGTATGTCTCTGTTACCAATCTTGGCTTGTTCCAGACTATCCCTGCCTGCTTGTGACCCTGACCTTTTGACGTATTCTCTGTCTATCATTGTCTGCTAGTCGCCCTGACCCTTGGCTTACCTCCTTACTATCCCTTGTTGTCCTGGGCTGCTGCTTCCTCTCTATCCTCCTGTAGCCTACTGTGAGCGTGAGCTGGGAGACCCTGGGAGTCGTGACCTGGAGTCAGTTGCAGCGCAGTCCATCCTCACCACTAGAGGCTCTGGTGAACACCTGCTGGCTCTTAGACTCCGCGCCCTGGGGAATATTATGTTCTAGCTCCCAGTGGGATCCATGTTGGTGCTCCAGTGGACCTGCCTTCCTGAACCACCCAGAGTTCCATCCACAGCAGTCAGCCGTAGGGTCCACGACCTTAGCGGTGCACTTCTGACTCCAATGATGTTCATCTGTCACCTGGACTCGGGTGACCTGACACCCACTAAAGCATTAAACCCCATTGAATTACTGAAAAGTACATACATCTCTTCAAGTTCAGGCATCCAAAATGTCAAGAAAGTGTCACTGCAAAACAGAAAACCCTTACTAACATCTCATGTTTCTTTTTAAAAAAAACACATGTACTACTTAATTAAGCAGCCAAAGCCTGTTGATAAAATGCAGTGGATTGTCTTCCTCTGTTTGATTAATTTGCAATACTCAATATTAGGTGTCTGTAATAAGCATTTAAATTGGATTTGGGAAAGTTTGCTGCTCTGGTTAATTATACAGCAGTGGACAGCAAATAGATTGCTAATATGCAAATCTTTAATTAACATCAGGTAGGCGTCAAGGTAAATATCATTTAAAGGCTTGTTCGAGCCAACTAATTCAAAGAGGAATTGTCAATGCATACTAGTGGGAGAAGCAAAAGATTGATGGTTTTCGGTCACACAGAAACTGATCTTTAACTGTTCAGTGCAGTAGACAAATAGAGGTCAGTGAACAAGTGGAGGTCATCAGGGATTGTCTGAGTCAGCAGACTACAAAAAGGTATGACTAAAACAGCTTATAAATCCAATGCAACTGCTTTATCTCTGTGACATTCAAGGGAAATTCCTACACAGCAAAAATCAATATATAGTTATGATAAATATATAAATAAATACATAGTTTGTTAAAAAAGAATGGATCAACAAAGCAATTTTGTACTCTAGTTCCTACTTATTTTCCTACACTTGCTTAATTTTTGTTCAGATATTAGATATGATGTGACTGAAAACTAATTTCCTTCTTATGCAGCATAGCAGTGCAAGGACTAAAGTGTTAACCTAAAGCAGCATTAAACCCAAAAACAGAAATGTAATATTTTGCAGCTTACCAATCCGTAGTTAAGGTGGCTGCACTATTTTTTTTAGGCTTTTTTTTTTTTCTTTATTTCCGTGGTGATCCAGCCAGTAAAACACTTCATGGCTGATTTTCTAAAACTGGAGAGTGCAAAATCTGGTTCAGCTCTGCATATAAATCATTCAGCTTCCAGATTTTTTTTTTTTGTCAAAGCTTAATTGAACAAGATGTAGTTAGAAGCTGATTGGCTACCATGCACAGCTACACCAGATTCTGCACTCTCCAGTAAATCAACCCCTATCTGTCTTAGGCTTAGGTTCACACACTTTCTGGTTGCGGGAAATCACATCGATACCTGCAACCACCCACAACCGAATGGCACTCCTCATTCCGAATGGCACCTCCATGCATCTCATCCCACAGCGCGATCGTGGGAACCGCAGGGAAACCACATTATCAAAAAGACCATGCAGTTTCCCTGCAGCCACATTTTTTAAAAAGGCGCATGCACCTTTTTTGTGCGTTTCAAACAGCACAGCAGCCCATTCAAATGAATAGGCTGCTGTGCCTGAGCAAACGTGGGATGCATGGCCCACACTAGTGTGAACCGAGCTTTAGGGTTTCTTAACTCTGGTTGAAGTTGTAAAGCAGACACCTTTGGACCGCAGTATTGTCAGTCTGGGGAGAGGGTAGTGTTAGACTAGCAGATTTAGATGGGCTTGACGAACTAATTGAAGTTGAATTCAAGCTAACACTTTACAAGTAGTTACAGACAACTGTTTTTTCTTTTTTGGTATAAAGGTTTTACATAAATAAAAGCCACTGTAAACACCCCTGTCACTGGTAAATGGTTTGTATCAACCCTCTAACTGCTACTTTGTCTGGACAGCTTGATCTATTAAAGAAAGAGAAAAAATAACTGACTCACTGGCTGGATCACCAGGTTAGAAAAAAAGAAAGAAAACAAATGCAGTCACCCCATCTAACAATTAGTAAGCTGCAATTTAATACATTTTAGTTTAATACTGCATTAAAAGTACAATATCTACGGCAACTAATGTACATACAGCACATCTTATGCTAATCTGATTTCAGTAAGAGGAATTATGTTGATTGCTATAAAGTGTTGCACTTTTCTTGGGTGTGAAGTAGAGCATTTTAGTTAATGAATCAAAATCCACCCTGTAATTTTCTGTTTTCAATAGAGTGAATTCTAATTGGTGACTAAGGGCAACCTAACTTGACTTTATTCTTCTTGCACAGCTTATTAAATACACCAGCAAGTATCCTAGCCAAGTACTCCTTATAATTTGAATACAAAGCGAATAGCAAGTTCTGTAGTGCTGAGAATCACTATACTATATATCTTGCATCAGGACCTGATTGCAATTATGTACTTTCCCAGGATACATTCAATGAGTGTCTTGGGTGATCATATATCTTAGTGAATGCACATTTTCCCACACTTACTAAAATTTACGTAAAATTATATTGTTTTTCGGTTAGTAGAAAAACATAAAATATTTGTACATAAGCAATATTTCACATTTATCTAAAAAATACATGTATTCATTAACATAATGAACAAAAAAAAAGGAAAAGAGTTAGAAACTTTATACACTCTTATATGTAGCCTGTGCTGTGCTGTAGCCTGTGCTTAAAATACATGCTAATTATTTTATATTTTCAGATTATGATACAAAAAATTTACTCATCTAGAAGCTCATCCTAGATAGTCTCTATTACATAGATACTGTATTTAGACTACTTGAGCCTGTCTATGACAAAGGTAAAAAAGGATATTGAGTTTTTGATGATAATGGAATTGCCTCTAACGTGCTCAAATGCTAATGTGTTTAATAATTATTAAAGCAGAACTTCACCCAAAAGGGGAAGTTCCACTTGTCTGCCACCTTCTCCCTTCTCTTTGTTTTGGCACTTTGTTTTTTTTTTTGGGGGGGGGGGGGGGGACCAGGTACCTGGTTTTGACTTGTATCTGCTCCTACTTCCGTTCTGATTGCTACATTGATCCGATTGGAGGTTCAGCCCCTCCCTTCCACATCACAGGTTTCAGAAAGCTGCGGGAACATTCACAAAGTGCAGCACTTTTCATGCATGCGCAGTGGGAAGCAGACTGTGAAGCTGCAAGCAGTCACATCCAGCTTCCCAAAGTAAACATGCCGACACCTGGACCTGAAGATGACTGAAGAGCTGGCTCAGTTAAGAATCATGCTGGATGCCTGGACAGGTAAGTGTCCTATTCTTAAAAGTCAACAGCTACAGTATTTTGATGACTTTTAATTTTTTATTTACAGTACTATTAGCCATTCTATAGATGTATTTTTTTCAGAATCCTTGAGTCTGGTGATTTGCTTTGAAGGAATGGAATCTCATTGGAGCTTGCATTGAATGTGTGCAGAATTTTTTCTTAGCTCATTGTCTGTTTTTCCATGCTTATGTACTGCTCTGATGATAAAGGCAGAGTAATCAGTCTATGAAAATATAAATATTCACCTTCGTACAGCTAAAGCTGTCCTTGCATCATCATTCCCCTTGGGATTGAAACCTTCAAATAAATCATGTATAGGAAGTAGCCTAATGTTTATTTAGATTTTATGCTGATTATTTATTCTTTAAAGCATATCTAAAGCCTTTTTTTATCATTTTCTATATGGAAATGAAGAAGAAAATGTCAGGGTTATATTCCCTGAAAAAGTCACCTGTTCGTGAAGTAACGCTTAGGGAGTGAGGGGAGGCATACCGGAAGTGACGTCAGCACACGTACGAGTTCAGTACTCGTGGATGATATGCAATGTTTTATTGTTCCAAATAGAAGAGACTCAGGATTACCATAGAGGATATCATACTTGCCACAGAGATCCAATAGCTGGGGAGGATCACTAGAGGACCCCTAGAAGCGAGCAGAGAAAGGACCACTAGATTGAGATAACAACTACATGCTGGAATTAAAGAAATTCTAAGGTGAGAGGCTAGAGAGCACAGAGGTGTCACAGTGGTTTAAAGAGAAGACACAGCAGCTGATTGACTTTTATGCCCCATACAAACGATCGGAACTTCCGCCAGAAAAAGTATGATGTGAGCTTTTGGTCGGAAATTCTGACCGTGTGTATGCTCCATTGGACTTTTGCTGGCGGGATTCCCGCCAGCAAAAGATTGAGTGCAGGTTCTCAATTTTTCAGTCGGAAAAAGTTCCGATGGCAAATTCCGATCGTCTGTACCAATTCTGACGTGCAAAATTCCTACGCATGCTCGGAAACAATTAGACGCATGCTCTGAAGCATTGAACTTTATTTTATTGGCTCGTCGTAGTGTTGTACATCACCGCGTTCAAAGAACTTTTGTGTGTCCATGTGTATGCAAGCCAAGCTTGAGCGGAGTTCCGTTGGAAGAAACATCCAAGTTTTTTCCAACATAAAATCCGATCGTGTGTACGCGGCATTACACTAATGGTAAAGAGACACACCATGGCTATAAAAGACTTCATGTATCACATCATGATTTATTGGAGTATTTATCACACACTCATGTTTTAAGAAATCTTGCACTTTATTTCTACACAGCGATTTGTTTATATATACACCAGTCACTGATGATTTGACATTATTATCTTATTTGATTATATGCATTGGTAGAATTTATGTATTTATTGCGGAGTTGCATAATATTGGATTGTTTATTTTTGCTCTCTCTGTACTAGCAGTGTTGCACATGGTCCATTCACCTTCATCTTTTTGTTTTTCACAATACACACACTGTATTTTGTATCTACCTCAGCAGCACAGCACCATTCATTATATATCATTTATACATCACATTAGCCATGGGTAAGCTATTAGGTGCTTTCAGCAGCTTGCTATTTTATTATTACACCTATCCCATCCCACTAGTATTGATAGAGTGGGAATGCTCACCACACACTGGGGGTTATTTACTAAAGGGAAATACACTTTGCACTACAAGTACACAGGGAAGTGCAGTCACTGTAAATTTGAGGGGGACATGCAAGGAAAATAAAAAAAACATAATTTTAGCTTGCACATAATTTGATGATAAAATCAGTAGAGCTTCCCCTCATTTCCGATCTTCCCCTCTGATCCACAGTGACTGCACTTCCAAATGCACTTGCACTGCACTTGTAGTGCAGAGTGGATTTGCCTTTAGTAAACCAACCCCTCTGTGTCCCAGCTAGGAAAATTCACCCTCTCTCGTTGTCTTAGTGACCAGTGGGGCAGAAAGTGATGGAAATTAAAACATTTTTGCGTTTGTTCCGAACATGAGATGAGGGAAAATCCTCCAATCGGGACATCTGCTTCAATAACAGCTTTCCAAGACCCTCACTTCAGGGAGATTTTATTTTACTACATTTTGTGTCACTGGGACAGGAAATGAAGGAAAATCTCTCTTGCAGTCAGATTTCTACCATAAAGTCAGAACTGTTATGACACATTCAACTGAAATTAACTTTTTGCCAATCACTTAATTCATATATGTGGCTCCAAGAATGGTGGACTTTAATGCCAAGCCACCGCACATATGCATCCACAGCAGCCTGAGGTTGTGAGCTGAAAGTGTGCTCAATGCAAGCTCCCAGCACACTGACTGAGCTGTGACAGTTCCAGATTGAGAGCAAGCATGACAAGTTCCTGATTTTGTGACAGCTGTCAGAGCCAATCATAGCAGTCACATACACAGGAGTTAGCTTTACAGAATAAAGAATGTCCTGAACATTTAGGCTTTTACTGCTGATCCTCTCCTGAAATTGACAATTGCATGGCTGTCTCTGGTTCCAAATACTGGCCTGGAGCAAGGTGCAATTAAGGTTAGTTGAATGCATCAATTCAGCATACTTGATCTGTTAAATGGCTCAAAAAGTTCTAAACAATGGGGTCAGGAGCCACTAAATTAGCATTTTAGGAAGTCTGTAATGCAGTCTACATATCTCTGTCAGTACAGGTTTACTTTAAAATGAAGCTTTACATTACTCAACCATGTAAACGGTGCTGCCTTCATAATCTGCTCCATCAGCTGTGTCAAAGCCACTCTGCTTTTACCTAAGTCATGTGGTAAATGCAAACTAAATAGTAATACTACTGATATGCAAATATCAACTATTTTCAAAAAGTCAGCAGCTATGCCCCCATCTCCATTTTTAACTACTCCCCAGGCTGATTTTTTCAGGACACCCATGGGTTAGGCTAGGCTGTATTAGATGTGCCAGCCATGACTGACAGCCTAGGTTCTCCTTCTCAGTGCACTGTGTAAAACAAAATGGTGGCACCCATTGGTTCAATAACTGGGTCTTGGGGGACAGACTGAATTAGAGTTTTTTGCTCAATAATAATGTTTAAACACTGTAAAGTAGCTTTGATAAAATAGACAGAATACTTATTTATTTACTCATTATTTACACAACAGGTTGTTGAACAGTAAAACTACAAGCCTTTCTTTTCTTGGAGTCAAAAAAAGTGTCTCGCTGATGAGAGACCTGCTAGAACAAAACAGCTACTGGCAGCCACTGTAGATGTTTGTAGAACTATGGATGTAATCAGCAAGGTTTGCAAACATAGACCTAGATGAAGTGCTTGGTAATTATGCACTGCAGATTAATGGAAAAAATCCAGAATAATTTATGTTAAACCACCCAGATTTCAGTCTGAAGAGAGCTGACATTTTATTTGGTAATACATCTTAATTTGCCACAAATTAATTTTTCACCTTCCGTATGAATCCAATTTTTCATATTTAGTTGTCAAGTCATACATAAAAGATGTACTTCTTGAGCATGCCATGAAGCATCAACACAACTAGATGCTTCAGGCTGCATTTATTTGAAAGGAAATTCAATGACTACCCAAATATGAGAATAACATAAATGGAACAAAAGTTGTTTCATTTTTTAATTGCCCTTCTGTTTCAGTATGCAGTCAGCTATGATTTTCTTAAACCGGTAAAAAATGTAAACCCGTGCAACACTGGGATGTTCTGTATACTGTGAAAGGTACAGGCCCAAGCTCAGGCTCTAAATCCACTGCAGCAATGCTCATCACTTTTAGTAGCCGCCTTTTGAAAAAGCTTTGTATGCAAGCAATGGTATAAGTCTAGGTTCACCCTAATTTTTGATGCATTTTTTTGCATGCATTTTGCGTTTTTTTTCTCTTTAAACAAATTGTAAACACATTGTATATAGCTGGTTGCTAAGGAGTGGGCCGGGAAGCAGGCCGCCACATCCTTAACAACCGATGAGTCATCAGCTGTCAGCAGGGTTCCCTGCTGACAGCTGAATGTAAAAAAAAGAATTGCCTGCAAAGAAAAAAAAATGTGAAAAAAACAACCTGGAATGGACTTGGAAGGGACCCCCCTTCACTCCCATCTTTTTTTTTAAAATGGGGTGGGGCCATCCAAAAATTCATACCAGACCCTTACCCGAGCATGCCCTCAACATGGGGGGGAGTGCTTTGGTGCGGGGGGGGACCCCCACCCCAAAGCACCTTGTCCCCATGTTGATAGGGACAAGAGCCTCTTCCAGACAACCCTAGGGAACCCTGCTGACAGCTGATGACTCATCGGATGTTAAGGACACAGTGGCCAGCATGCTGTCCCTCTCCTTAGAAACCAGCTATATACAGTGTTTTTAATGGGGAGAAAAAACACAAAAAACCCATCAAAAATTGCATCACAAACGCAACATTTGCATTTCTGGTGTGACTCCATTGAAGTCTATTACACACAAAACACAGGAAAGAAGTCCCCAACCCTTTCCAAAAACGCACCGGCTGCAAAACACATAGATGTGAACGTCTGCCATAGGAAAACATGTTAAATGGACTATAGGTGTGAACGTAGAGTAAAAGTGTTACTAGGATGAGACAGGAGCAAAGTTGGGAGTACATCCAGGGTAATCAAAGCCAAAAATTAAACCTAGATCAGGGTACCATCATAGTCAGCATCAGCAAGTGAGGGCAGAAAAGGAGAGATTTAGGTCAGGGAAAGCAGGATCAACAGCAGGAGATCTTGACTTTAAATTTTTACGCATTCTCAGCTTTGCCCTTATTTTTGCTGTTGTGAGTCTTTCATCTCTGGTAAGATGCCTATTAAGGATAATGAAGATCTGGAAGGATGCCAAAATGCAGATTTTCTCTTTACAACTCTGGGACTTCTTAAGTCTCATACACACGATCGGATTTTCCACAGACAAAACCTTGGACTTTTGTCCGAAGGCGTGTGCCTTGTGTTTGTCTTGCATACAAACGGCAAAGAATTGTCGGGCAACAAACACGAATGTAGTGACGTACTATGTAGTTTTTCAGCTCTTTAGTGCCACCCTTTGGGCTCCTTCTGCTAATTTTGTGTTAGTAAAAGTTTTGTGAGTGTTGATTCACGCTTTTCATTTTGCGCTTTTAATTTCGTGCTTTTCAGTTTGTTTCTGAACAGCCATTCATCAAACAGATATGTTGCAGAATCGGAGGAGATAACGTGTTATTTATTATTGGCCTTGGAGTTATTGCTTTGACCCAAGTCCAGTCCAGGAACTAGAGGAGGAGGAGTTCTTGGACCAAAAATTGGTTGCATTATTAATTGTGACCAATTATGTCATGACGCTGTTTCCTCTTTTCTGCATTTTTTCTTTTTCGAATATTTCTTTTTTTTAGAATTATAATTCTTTTTTGGGAAAGTCATTTTTCTTGATTATTGGATTGTTTAGGATATACGATTTTTCATATTGTTATTATTTTATTGTTATCACAATATTTTTTATGTCATTTTTAGCGCTGCACTCACTCGGTTATTATATACAATTATGTCATATGCCTTTGCTGCGGGAGCTCCAGGAGAATAATCCAGATGATTTTTGGAATTACGGTATCTCCGGATGACGGACCCCTGCTTTCACCAACTCTTGGCATTGTTGACCCCCTATATTAAGAAGCAGGACACATGCATGAGGCTTTTATTTTATTTTTTGGTTGAATAATAATGATTTGATTTGTTATATTTTCTATATTTTTGAATGCATAGAATGTACTTTTTAATAATAAGTTCTATTGGCAGATAGCATGTCTAATTGTATTTGTTTTCTTTTTTTAATGCACAATAAAAATAGTAGGCAGTTACATTTAAAAAAAATACAATGTAAAATTGACAAGGGACACCAACATAGTTGTATCTTTGACCTTAAAAACTATGGGAAAATGGTATTGTGGTAACTTGCCCAAAAAAATTAAAAATCATAATAATATTATTCTTGATATCACTATAAAAAAAAAAAAAGCCTTTGAAAAATAGTTTGCAATAACTCCATCAGTATCACCAGCAAAGCAGCTTCATTAGTATCCCATTAAAGAAGAACAGAATGTGCGCTGCATTTAAAGATTTCATAATTTGCCAAGTCATGAATGTTAATTCTCCCTTACAAACGCTAGTTTACAAGACCGCTTGTGGTTCGTCCTTGCTTCCGAGCATGCGTGTTTGTACTTTGGACTTTTGTCCGACGGACTTGTGTGCCCACGCTCGGAAAATCCAACAACAGACATTTGTCTGTGGAAAATTTTAAAACCTGCCATCCAACATTAGTTCACAGAAAATCCGACAATTGTCCACTGGAGCATACAAACAGTCGGATTTACCACCAACAGCCTGTCATCACACATTTCCCGTTGGAAAATCCGATCGTGTGTACGCGGCTTTAGGCTACAGCAGATAGACCTTACACTTACCAGAAAATTAAAGCACTTGCTTGTTTTATTATGCAAAGAACAGAAGCAGGTAAGAATGTCCAAAGAAGGTTAAAAAATAAATGTTTGCAAAACTATATAAATTAATTGGCTAAGGTTGTGTTTAGGAAGAGAATTCAAGTTTTTTTAACTTTATTGTATATACTCGAGTATAAGCCGAGTTTTTCAGCACATTTTTTGTGCTGAAAATGCCCCCTCGGCTTATACTAGAGTCAACACTTTTCTGCAGCAGAGAATGACATTTTCCGACCCGACATTGGAGCCCCATGTCTCGGGGCCACTTGGTGCAAATTTGGTGTGCAAACCCAGTGTAACTAGCACTACAACATATCCAAAGATGGAGATCCTAGCACCAAGTGGCCCCGAGATACGGGGCCCCAAAATCGGTCAACCATGTCCGACTGCAGCAATGTCATTTCGGGACCTTTTGGGTCCAGAGACCCCAAATTGGCTGCATCTAGGGGGCATTTAGGAACCCTTAACTACCGAGTTTGAAGTTCGGGGACCTATAGCTGCAAATGGGCATAGTGAGGCATGCAAATGGGCACAGTAAGGCTGCAAATGGGCATTGTAGACCCCCTTTTCCACTTACAGTAGCTGCGCATTTCTCACCCTAGGCTTATACTCGAGTCAATACGCTTTTACATTTTTTTTGTAGTAAAATTAGGTGCCTCGGCTTATATTCGGGTCGGCTTATACTCGAGTATATACGGTATTATTTTTTAGACAGGGTCTAATTAACCTACCAGCATGTCTTTGGAGTGTGGGAGGAAACCGGAGTACCTGAAGGAAACCCACGCAGGCACAGGGAGAACATGCAAACTCCAGGCCATAAGTTTTGCATATCGGTGACACAAAGCTGTGCCCATCAGTGAGACAAATCAATGTCCATTACTGGTGCCAGTCAGTGCTGCCTTTTAGTGCCCACCAGTGCCTGCTCATCATTGCTGCTCATCATTGCTGCCCATCAATGCCCATCAGTGCTGCCCATCAGTGCCACCCATCAGTGCCCATCAGTACCGCTCATTAGAGCCCATCAGTGCCGCCCATCAGTGCTGCCTATCTGTGCCCACCAATGCTGCATATTAATGCCACCTATCAGTGCCCATCAGTGCAGCATAATATTGCCTCCTCATCAGGGTCACCTAATCAGTGCACAAAAAGTGCCACCTCATCAGTGCCCATAAGTGCCACTTCATAAAATAATATAGAATAAAAATGACAGCAGTGATTTAATACCACTAAAAGGAAGCTCTATTTTGTGTGAAGAAAATTCACTTGGGTATAGTGTTGCATGACCGCACAATTGTCATTCAAAGTGCAACAGCGCTGAAAGCTGAACAATGGCCTGGGCAGGCAGGGGTGTTGAGGTGGTTAAAGAAGACCTGTCACCAGACCATTTATTTCAACAAGCATTTTTCTGTGAGATTTTTTGTGCATTTAAAGTATCATATGCATGCTATTGTATGCACAAATTAGAAGCCAGAAAAGCATTACTGTACCTGATGATAGTGTAATTTTAAGTGGCTGATATCTTATCTCAACAAAGACAGCAAGTGATTGCATTAAGGCAGGTCATAGATGGTGTGAATTTCTTTCCTGCAACCATGGGTTGCAGAAAAGAAATTTGCACTATTCCCCCATCAACACAAACAGTGCCAGCTGGGCAATCCCTCCTACTAAGCAATTGTCTCCTCTCAAAGTTGATTGATCTATCAACTTGGTTCAGTCAGCCTGCCCACACACGGTTCGTATCGTCTATGGCTGGCCTAAGCCACTGTAGTGTGTTCTTACTAGTGGCAGAATAGCTAAATTACTCACTTACCTTCATACGTGACTTTTTCACTGGCTCAGTAAGGGAGGCATTGCTCCTTCTCTGATGGAAACACCAAAATATGTAAAAATGTAAGTCATCAGTGCTGAAACAAAGTGCTGTGCATCAAGTCAGTGAGGGAGTTACACAGATGAGTATTTTTCTGTCCTGTTAAACCCTGTATAATGATCCTGTCACTAGTGAATTCTTACTAGTGTAACAATTGCTAGTATGACAATGCTCCAAAATCAAAATATAAGACAATAAAAGTAAACTATACTTTTTCTTAACAACAAAACTTTTAAAAAGTAAATGACAAATACCACAGTTAGAAAATTGGCGTATCTTTTCCCACTTTGTTATTCTAGCAATTTGTTCTTCATTTTGATTATTTATTTGTCCTTTTTATAATTACAGGAGCATCTATTTAAATAACAATCCGTGTACCGAATTTAGCAAAATCTGTCTTTTGACGTTTCTTTCAATTTTCATGGAAATCAAACAAATTGTTGCGGAATTTAGATCATTGTTTAACAAAGGATAGGCAATGTTTCATTGTTTGTATACTTATCTATAGTTAGTTGTTCAGACATTGGATAGATAAAACAGATTTACTTAGTATTCAATGCAATCTCTAACAATATGGTTTTGTTCAACTTGTAATCTAAGCTGAAAAAAAAAAATGATTGCATATAAGGATCTTGTATTTAAAAAGTAAAGAAAGGGGCAGCTGCACTATCCTATATGCATCCCATATGTCTAGATCAGCCTTTTTCAACCAGGGTGCCTTCAGGTTTCTTCAGGGGTGCCTTGGCAAAATTCCTAAAAATTGCCCAAAAAAAATTGTATACAAACCAGAGGGTGAATCAATCCTGCCTTTTAGTTACATGTTTTTATTGTGAGCCATTACAGCCTTCTATTCGATAGTATCCTTATTAACCAATGACACGGGTTAATGAGCATGTCAGGTGCCTGTACAGCATCCTTGTTTGCCCCACCCTTGCCCCTTTCTGTCAGCACTGGGGTCACTTTAGCTGAGCAAGGAAAATAAACATTGGAATACTAGTCAGTACCTATGTGCCCTTGACTTAAGATCATCTGCATTTTTCTAACTGCATCCATAAACACCATCTAGGTCACCATAGATACACAGAACATGAGAGGAGGAGCAGTGAATTGCTACTGCAGTATTTAGGCAGACACACAGGTAAGGTGATAGTCCTGTTTCTTTTATAACTAAAAATTGTAACAAAAACTGACCCAATTCCACCATCCACACATTCGATGTGAATGCGGGTATCTTCCCCACTTTGTCATTGTATTCTGACAGGGGGAGACTCTACTACCATCAGACTACACAGATCACTGCAGCAGCCTACTGCGTGTATGTAGTACTTGCTGATTGAGTGAGAAAATACCACTTATGTTCAACCACAGTGGCCACACATGGATCGAAAAGTATTTGATAACGATAGTTACAGTGTAGCTGACATTCATACACAATGTAGAAAGTCCCTTCTCAATGCTTAAGAGTAGGGATGAGCCGAACACCCCCCGTTCGGTTCACATCAGAACTTGCGAACAGGCAAAAAATTTGTGCAAACACCATTAAAGTCTATGGGACACGAACATGAAAAATCAAAAGTGCTAATTTTAAAGACTTATATGCAAGTTATTGTCATAAAAAGTGTTTGGGGCCCTGGGTCCTGCCCCAGGGGACATGTATCAATGCAAAAAAAAAGTTTTAAAGTTCTAAAACGTCCGATTTGAAATAAAAATGAAATATTCCTTTAAATATCGTGCCTGGGGTGTCCTTAGTATGCCTGTAAAGTAGCGCATCTTTCCCGTGTTTAGAACAGTACCACAGCAAAATGACATTTCTAAAGGAAAAAAAATTTAATGTAAAACTGCTCGTGGCTGTAATAAATTGTCGGATCCCGGCAATATAAATAAAAACCATTGAAAAAATGCCCCCCCCCCAGTCCATTATCAGTCCCTTTGGGACTGGTATGTATATTAAGGGGAACCAAAATGTAAAAAGCAATTGGCATAGGGGTCCCCTCAAAATCCATACAAGGCCCTTCAGGTCTGGTATGGATATTAAGGGGAACCCTGCACTAAAATAAAAAAAATGGCGTAGTGGTCTCCCCCAAAATCCATACAAGGCCCTTCAGGTCTGGCATGGATTTTAAAGGGAACCCCGAGCCAAAATAAAAAAAATGGCGTAGGGGTCCCCCAAAATCCTTACCAGACCCTTATCCAAGCACGCAACCTGGCAGGCTGCAGGAAAAGGGGGGGCGAGAGAGCGCCCCCTCTCCTGAACTGTACCAGGCCACATTCCCTCAACATTGAAAGGATGCTTTGGGGTCCCCAGGGCTTCATCCCCACAACCCTTACCCGGGTCAATCGAAGATGAATGGACATCGTGGGACACTTTATTTTTTATTTTTTAATAAAGGACATGTCCCAAATTGTCTACTGTAATTTTTACCATTTTGACACTTTTTTTGTGAATGTGTAGGGGTACAATGTACCCATACCCATTCACATAGGGGGTGGGATCTGGGGGTCCCCTTGTTAAAGGGGGCTTCCAGATTCCGATAAGCCCCTCGCCGCAGACCCCCACAACCAATGGGCAAGGGTTGTGGGGATGAGTGTAAGGGCTTACCTAGGTTGGAGTCCATGGCGCAGAGATGTACGCTCACCCTTGCAAATAAACACAGTCCAAGGTAACAAAGAGATAAGCTACCTGGGCTGTGAATCTGTGCACGGGGGCTTGACAGGAATAGCCAAGGGATGGTCAAGGTAAAGCCGCAGTCAGGGATTCCAGAAGTCAGGATAACGATAAACAAAGCCAGGGTCTGAAGCCGGGGGTCAGTCTTGGAACACTGGATCTCTGCAACAGGAGCACAAGAACACATGACCAAATGAACTGCCAAAGCCCTCAGAGTGAGACAGGGTTTTATACCTAGCTAATTAGGTAACCTGCCTCAGCTGATCCAGGTACAAACAGTATCACCCACAGTACTTTAAGCTAAACTAGGCATGGCTGGAAATCAGGCTGGATAGAACTGAGGTGTGGCTCAGAGGTAAGGAAACAGGACCAAGTGCAGACAGACATGAGTTCAATACCACCCAGAGCCGCCTGGGGCGCAACCATGCCTGGCCGTCTGCAAGGCACGGTAGGGACCGTGACAGTTCTCTCCCCTTAGGAATGCCCTCAGAGCATGGAACAGCCTTATTTCCTTTGGGCTTTCTTTGTTTTAGAAGTTCCGGCTGGGGAGACTTTTGTCGCTCGCAAGACTCTTTCAAAAATCTTCAGGTCCTGCTTACGGACTATGGTGCCATTCGAGGCATACGTACAGTCAGGAGGTAGCGGGGACACAGGAACTTCCAGCGGGGACACAGGAACAGGAACTTCAAGCGGGGACACAGGAACTGGAACTTCAAGCGGGGACACAGGAACTTCAAGTGGGGACACAGGAACTGGAACTTCAAGCGGGGACACAGGAACTGGAACTACAAGCGGGGACACAGGAACTGGAACTTCAGACCGGGCAGCAGGTACTGGGACGTCAGACTGGGGCACAGGAACTTCAAGCTGGATAGCAGGCAGAGAGTCAGGGGTAGCAGGAATGATCCTAGTAGTACACACTTGCTGAAACTTTGGCCGAAGTGGACGGGAGAGAGAGATAAGGTGCCCTCTTACTCCACAATAGAAACAGAGTCCACAGCCTCTCCTCCGCTCTCTCTCTCCCTTAGACAGCTTGGACCGGATGGACCCGATCTCCATGGGTTCCACATCATCCAGGGTAGGAGTGGTTAAAACCTCAGGAGCGTCTAGGCTTTGAGGGCTTACAGCTTCATAACTTGGCACAGACTGGGATGGCTTGGATTCATATCTGTACAGGGTATTCCTGTCCCTGGGTACCCGTAGGCCACGTGTACTAGAAGCAGACTTGGGAACACTGGTTTTCTTAGAAACTGTAATATAAGAGTCCAGAGCAAACATGAAAGCTTCCCAGCTGTCCAAGACTGTACTCTTCTCCTGTAATAGCTGAAAAGCCCATGACTTGATTAGCCCAGTGAGAAGATTGATGGATGCGCGAACCTTTATAAAGTCAGAGGCATAGGTCTTAGGCTTAAGAGCAAACAACAGCTCGCAATCCATCCTAAAGTTCAAGAATGATGCACGATTCCCATCAAACTTCTCAGGCATCACAACAAAAGGATCCGGACATACAGGTTCCAGGGTTGGGCGTACTGTGCCTTTAAACAAGCGGACTTCTTGCTGCAACTCAGCAATGGTCTGGTTCAGGCTGGAGACTTGCAGAATAAGGGAGGTGAGTAGGTGAGTATCCTGTACATCTCTGCGGACTCCATGTTGGGCAGTTCATTATGTAAGGGCTTACCTAGGTTGGAGTCCATGGCGCAGAGATGTACGCTCACCCTTGCAAATAAACACAGTCCAAGGTAAAGAGATAAGCTACCTGGGCTGTGAATCTGTGCACGGGGGCTTGACAGGAATAGCCAAGGGATGGTCAAGGTAAAGCCGCAGTCAGGGATTCCAGAAGTCAGGATAACGATAAACAAAGCCAGGGTCTGAAGCCGGGGTCAGTCTTGGAACACTGGATCTCTGCAACAGGAGCACAAGAACACTTGGCACACATGACAAAATGAACTGCCAAAGCCCTCAGAGTGAGACAGGGTTTTATACCTAGCTAATTAGGTAACCTGCCTCAGCTGATCCAGGTACAAACAATATCACCCACAGTACTTTAAGCTAAACTAGGCATGGCTGGAAATCAGGCTGAATAGAACTGAGGTGTGGCTCAGAGGTAAGGAAACAGGACCAAGTGCAGACAGACATGAGTTCAATACCACCCAGAGCCGCCTGGGGCGCAACCATGCCTGGCCATCTGCAAGGCACGGTAGGGACCGTGACAATGAGGCTCTTGTCTCCATCAACATGGGGACAAGGTGCTTTGGGGGGACCCCAAGTCACCCTCCCCATGTTGAGGGCAGGTTGCCTGGTACAGTTCAGGAGAGGGGGAGCTCTCTCGCCCCCCCTTCTCTTGCAGCCTGCCATGTTGCATGCTCGTATAAGGGCCTGGTATGGATTTTGGGGGGACCCCTAAGCCATTTTTTTGTTTTGGCACAGGGTTCCCCTTAATATGGGGGGACACCATGTTGATTTTTTCAATGATTTTTATCTATATTGCCGGGGTCCGGCAATACATTACAGCCACGAGCAGTTTTAAATAATTTTTTTTCCTTTACAAATGTAATTTTGCTGCTCTCATTTATAAAACTATGTACGGCTGCTGTGTAAGCAGCCTTGCATAGTGTGGGGCATGGACTCAGCCCCTAAACCATGATTGGCCAAAGGCACCCTGCCTTTGGCCAATCATGGCTCTCACAGCAGAGCACGCTGTAATTGACTAAAGCATGCAGTTCAGGAGCATGCTTTGGCCAATCAGCAGCCGTCAATGCACTGCGATCTCGCAGTGCATTGACTGTCTCGCTGTTCATTATAGCGCGTTCCGTGAACGTCCCATAATGTTCGGTATTTTGCGAACGGGCGAACACTCGATGTTCGACTCGAACGTTGGGCTCATCTCTACTTAAGAGGAGAAGATGAATAAGCAACCATAAAACTAGCCATGTTTGGTGTGGTTACTAACCAACTTCTGTAGGCATTCTCATATTAACACTTGCATTGTCTTCTGACAAGCCCACACAATTTCTCCTAGGAATTTTGAACTTCCTGAAAAAAAATATCCACCAGATCATAGCATTTGCTGCACAGTCTTCTGTGCAGATTAATATTTCCTGCATTGCAAGTTTTAATTTGCAAGAAGAGGGCTTCAGAAAATGGACTAGAAATGTTTCCCACTGTAGACATCATTGCTTCTATCCAGACACTGGGAAAATGGACACCTTCTCACTATATCAGTGAGGGCACAGGTACAGTTTAGTGCCAGTGCATTATTGATTTTGGCTGTGCACTTGCAACATCCATGTGAATATTGCTCTGCAATTATGAAGTCTGGGAACATTCTTCTGAACAGTCGACCTGCGTGGTCAGGGGTAGGTTATGTTCAATCAAAAATCATGCAAAGAGTGTTTCTGCCTCAATAGTTTGCTAAAAGAAGAAGAAAAAAAAAAACTTTTTACATTACAAAAATGAATTCTTTGCTGAGCTCTATCCTCTCTCATGGGTGATCTCTCATTGTGACCTGTATTTTGTTAGGAGATTTTTGCAGTCACCAAGACCTTGGGTATTGAAATAACAGAACAGCACTGAGCAACAAATACATTTCTTCCTTTTTCTTGACTTTTTGAAAAATTGATATGCTGAAGTGTAACTTTCTTTGTATGAGCAGGAATATTTTCTTTTGAATGTCTTGTAAACACTGTAAGTCTAATAACTGTATTTTTAGCTGTGTTTGCACTTCACTCAAGGTTTCACCTCTGTATTTTCAAAAACATAGATAAAAAAAAAAAGAACTTATCGAACTAACATGCTCTTCCAATTTGCTAAGTAAAACAATGTCACATGCACTAGGTTAAAACAAAAAAAAAATAGTAGAGGTAGAGTGATGTGTGTGGAGTTGACACTAGACATATGGTAGATTTGACTGTTTTGTTTCCATAGATGGAAACGGGTGGTCTCATAGAGAAGGAACATTTTTTTTCAGGATAACTGCAACAGAAAAGGGTACATGAGTGAAAAAGCCAGATGAACATGACCATTAGGCTGCTTTCACACTGGAGCGGTGGGGGCGCTGGCGGTAAAGCGGCGATATTTAGCGCCGCTTTACCGGCGTTTTAGCGGCGCATTGCGGCCGCTCGCGGGGGTTTTTTACCCCCTGCGAGCGGCCGAAAAAGGGTCAATACCGCCCGCAAACCGCCGCTGCAGCGGCGTTTTGCGGGCGGGTTCGGCGCGCGCCCCCATTGTTTTCAATGGGACCGGGCTATAGGAGCGGTAAATATACCGCTCCTATAGCGAGCCAAAGATGCGGCTTGCAGGACATTTTTGAGCATCCTGCAAGCGCACCGCTTCAGTGTGAAAGCCCTCGGGCTTTCACACTGAAGGAACAGCAACAGCTGTTTCGGTTCGGTTTGCAGGCGCTATTCTTAGCGCAATAACGCCTCCAAACCGCCCCAGTGTGAAAGCAGCCTTAGGGATAAGGGCAATTATATTTTCATCAGTGGTGTTTGTGACAGGTCCAGCTTTGGGCAGATTCCAGCAGAAGGTAGACGCAAGTTTGACTGCAGGTACAGGATGCAGTGATGGTCGCTTTGGATGGCACTGGTGACCTTTCAGGAGGAGATACAGGATAGCTGGGTTACTGTATGAGTCACTATAGGGGCAAAAGTAAAAAAAATCAGTATAACCAGCAAATATGATCATTAAGGCCAAGTACGATGCAATATTTACCAGCCCATGTAGATGACAGATCCAAGCTTGAGTAGACTCTGGCAGGTGACGAATGCAGACTTTATTTCAGGTACAGGATGCAGTAATGTTCCCTTGGATGGCATGGGTAAGATTCCACAAGGAGAATGGATACCTGGATGGCTGTACCATGTACTTGTATGAAAAAGTATCCTGCTCTCTTTGTATTGATTCCTTTGTGTGAAATTCCTGGTGTTTCTGTCAGTCTCTCTGCTTTCCTATTAAAAACAGACCACACTAAGCATAAACATGAGAGCATGAGCATGAGGCATGAGAGCACCACATGGTCAAGTTTTCTAGTTGTGCTGGGAACTCAGCCGGCTTTCCTTCAATGATCAGACTTGTGCTGACACCCCCTCTCCCCTGCACACCTATTCTGGGAAGACCAGTGTTCTGCTGTTTTTCCTCCCCTAGCTCTCTGATCTCCTTACGCAGCTGAGAACAAAGGGAATGTGAAAAGGGTATTTATAGTCATTTTTATATGTATACACAAATTTTTTGCCGTTCATTTATATTAAACTGAATGGGTTGTTTTACAGTATGAGGATATACATATAGTTTAATGGTTTAACTGCCAGATACAGATTTTTGTGTGTGTGTTTGTGTGTTTTGTGTATTTGTCAGCCTATTAAATAAAACAGGGCAGACCTTCTTTATAAACAGTGGGCCAAATAAAAACATCATAAGCATGTATACAAATTAGGTATAGAGTTGTTGTTAAAGTGGTGGGACACCCTGAAAACAAAAACTTTAAAAAAATTTTAGTAACAATTTAAAATGAAAAAAAAAAAAAACAATTTCTTTTTTTTTACTTACCAGAAATGGCTGTTGCTAGGCAGATCGTCCTAATCTGCCTCCTCCAGCGCCGCTGTGATCTTCTCTCCTTCCGTCTTCTAGTGAATGTGGCGCGGTATGTTATGGGAACTGTGTCCCACAACACAGCGCGTTCCCCATTCACAAATTAGACTCGCACATGCGCAGTGGGCCGCGCGCCGACTTGCGCATGCGCAGTAGGCCGCGCGCGACTCGTGCATGCGCAGTAGGGAAGCCGTTTCCCTTACTAAGATGGAGACGCTGGATCCGGATCGCCGAGGGACATCTCGGCCTCCACAAATGTCATCGCGGGCGCCCTGGGAGGGTAAGTGTACTTATTAAAAGTCAGCAGCGACTTTTTTTTTAGCTGCTGACTTTTAAAAAAATTTTTTTTTTTTAAGGTGAAAAACCGCTTTAAGTTAATGGATACATGTATCGGTGTGCTGAAACAATTTAGCCCAGGTATATAGACATCAATGATCTCTGGGCATAAAGGGGTTAGGTAACAATGATACATTTTAATTTCAAATTTGCATGTTAAAGCATAACTATACTCTCTCAATCAACATTCATAAGTTTTAATCCCTATGCTGCATGAGCTAAGGACATATGGATTCCAGGATGCACAATGCTACATCAATCATCTGCCCTTACTCAAGGTGGCCGCAGTTACAAATGCTAAGGGGTGTTTTTCAAAGTGATTTTTTAACAAAATAAATTGTGGAGACATTGATGAATGGGTGAGTTTATTTTCAATTTTAACAACAAATGAAATAGTGTTCAGTTTGTATTGCTTAGATACTGTTTTTAATTATGTGAATTACGTGATCATATGAAATTAATGTTATAACTATTTAAGGCGCGATAAAAAAATAATTTACTCTTAGGCTCTGATCTAGTCCTAAAAGGATTTTTAAAGAGTACCTGTAGTGTGGAAACAATGTTTCTTTTATTTTCCTTGCACGTGATTAGGTATTCTTTGCAAATTAAAATGTCATCACATTAACTAAGCTCTGTGAAAATTTCCCTTGAAAAATGCATCTTCTCTTGTAAAGTATAGATGATGGTGTACCCTATACACCGGGACTCAAAATTTCAAGTCCTGAGCTACTAGCCAGGCATCAAGGGTTACTCGCCACCAGTTGCCCCGCCCAACCCCTACCCTGCCCCGCCCTTAATTCCGTCTCTAAACACGCCCTCATAAATTATCTCATGAAATTACACTTAAATGTTTTATGCAGAATTAAATTATAAAAATAACTATTAACAACAAATTTTACCGTGCCCAACAATGCAGCCTGACTGTGTCCACCAATGCAGCCTGCACGTGTCCACCAATGCAGCTTGGGCCCGCCAATGCAGCCTGCATCCGCAAATGCAGCCTGCAGCCACCAATGGAACCTGTGCCACCAATGCAGCCGGTGTCCACCAATGTAGCCTGTGTCCACCAATGCAGCCTGTGTCCCCAATACAGCCTATGTCACCAATGCAGCCTGTGTCCCCAATGCAGCCTGTGTCACCAGTGCAGCCTACCTGTGCAGGGGAAGAGAGAAGAGAGCCTCTGCCCAGATTATCAGAGCACCAGGAACATAACAGCTTTCATTTCAATAGCTGTGTGTTCACTGCCACGAGCCATCAAATACAGCCATAGCTCGCCAGTCCTCAAAATCCACTCGCAAAATGCGAGCAGGCGAGTGGAATTTTTGAAGGCTGCTATACACTATATTAACAAAAGTATTGGGACACCTGCTTTTACATGCACATGAACTTTAATGGCATCCCAGTCTTAGTCCAGGGTTCAATGTTGAGTTGGTCCACCCTTTGCAGCTATAACAGCTTCAATTCCTCTGGCTAGACTGTCCACATAGTTTAGGAGTGTGTCTATGGGAATGTTTGACCATTCTCCCAAAAACACATTTGTGAGGTCAGGCATTGATGTTGGACAAGAAGGCCTGGCTCACAGGCCAGTCCAGTTCCTCAACTCCAAACTCGCTCATCTATATCTTTATGGACCTTGCTTTGTGCACTGGAGCACAGTCATGTTGGAACAGGAAGGGGCCATCTCCAAACTGTTCCCACAAAGTTGGGAGCATGAAATTGATCAAAATGTCTTGGCATGCTGACGCCTTAAGAGTTCCCTTCACTGGAACTAAGAGGCAAAGCCCAACCCTAGAAAAACAACCCCAAACCATAATCTCCCCTCCACTAAATGATTTGGACCAGTGCACAAACAAGGTTCATAAAGACGTGGATGAGTAAGTTTGGGGTGGAAGAACGTGACTGGCCTGCACAGAGTCCTGACCTCAACCCGATAGAAAACCTCTGGGATGAATTAGAGTGGCCTTCTCATACACATCAGTGCCTGACCTCACAAATGCGCTTCTTCAAGAATGGTCAAACATTCCCATAGACACACTTCTAAACCTTGTGGGCAGCCTTCCCAGAAGAGTTGAAGCTGTTATAGCTGCAAAGGGTGGGCCAACTCAATATTGAACCATACGGACTAAGACTGGGATGCCATTAAAATTCATGTGCGTGTAATGGCAGGCATCTCCATCGTAGGAACAATGTGTTACAAATTACGTTACACCATAGGATGCATAAGAATACCCCAATGCATTTCGACCCCTACATTCGTGGTCTTCTTTGGGGAGTTTTTAGCATTCTAGAAAATACATCAAAAAAGTTTTTACCATTTATACTTTACATTTTGGCGACAATAAGAGTAGAAAGCTACTTCTTGTATACTATCATATATAAACCATACATTGCTTCCTATCTATGATGATATATTTACCCTTCAAATAATGGATCTTCGCATAACCAGAGGTTTAAAAACGGTTGCATTTAAGTGATCCTGGACCTCTGCGTGCCTCCTCGGTATTCCCCCAGGTGAGCCCCCAATCCACAGGGCTTGCACTGAGCCACGTACTTTGACCCCAGGAAGGGAGGGGGGAGTGGGCACCTGCAATTTGTAATTTAGGCGGTCAGAATAAGTAAACAGAAATCATTTTCATAAAAGTACTCAGTGTTACTCCTAGCTGGCTACGGGTCCTACTTGATACGATAAGTCAAATAACTGTCTATTTCAGTAATGTTTAGTTAAGTACTTATTGTGTGTTTTTTAGAAAAAATAAACTTTTTTGGTTTGCCCATGGGTTAGATGATAATCCAATGGAATCAGATGATATATTATTCTATCATTGTCGGAGTGATTGTGCATCAAGGTTAAAGCAGAGTTCCACCCAAAAATGGAACTTCCGCTCATTTTTCTCCTCTCCTCCTCCGGTGCCACAATAGGATACCTGTCTTTGACAAGTATCCTGTTCCCACTTCCGGGAGTCCGGGTCGCAGCCCGTGACATCACTGCAGGACTCCCTCCTCCTTTCCGTGTTGCTGGGGCAGTGGGAGAGAGGAGCGGGGCCTCACGCATGCGCATTAGGGTTCCCAATGTGAAGCTTTAAGGCTACACTGTCGGGTATCCTTATCCACAATGGCAGCGGCAGCATCCGACAGCTGATGGAAACATCAGCTGCGGTGCAGACATTGCTGGACTCCAAGACAGGTAAGTGTCCTATTGTTAAAAGCCAGCAGCTGCAGTATGTGTAGCTGCTGGCTTTTACTTTTTTTTTTTTTTGGTGGAACACCACTTTAAGTGCATGAACTAGGATAAAGGTGACCATATGAGTTAAAGGGGTGACAAAATAAATGTGTACATTGTGAATGATTGAATGAATGATGCATTGTGCTTTAAGTGGAATACGATGTGTTTGTACTGGTGCTGGTGAGAAAAAAAAAAACACAAGGCGAAACAGAAACAAGAACAGGAACCAAAACAAAACCAAAACCACAAACTAAAAAAAAAAGTGAAAGACAAAAAAGTGCCAGAGTTGGAGCTGCAATAGGTGAACAAAGTTGTTATAGTGAAATAGATATGTTTTACCTTTAGTGTTAGAGATGTAGTGCAAGATGCCAAGCTTGGCAAGGATACAGTATATGTGCTCATATGCAAAAATATGTTGGAAAGCCGATCTGTATGAACAAAACAAGGCTATTAAATACCCTCTGATCGGTGATGACTGGAGCGAAGCAGGTGTGGTCCCCCCCCTTCCTCCCATCCCCACCACGATTGTCCCTGCCACCATTAGCGGTATCGCCATGGCCCCCTTGGTGTTCCGGAAGGCCTAGGCCCCGGCATCCGCCGTTGTCCTCGCAGCAAATGTGTGACGCCAGTACATCATGTACATGCGCAGCAAAAAGCAGCGCACGCGCAGAACATCCCAAGCACGTCCAACGGCGTTCATTGGACGCCGCCGGCACGGTGCAGGATCCCCCCAGTGTCCAAAAGCTCAACTGCGGGGACACATTGGGGAGAATCGTGAAGAGTAACACCTCCCCACCATGCCAGGAAGCCGAGCGTAGAAGGAGGTACACCCGCCAAGGCGAGACCTAAAGGAGGAGCAGCACAGCTTGTGACAGGAATCTGTTAAAAAACAAACAAAATATACGACAGTTATACAAAAACATTTTAAATGGTATTTCAATCTTATATCGTTAGTTTATTCACATTCATTATTTTTCATATTAAATATTTTTATATCAATTCTAATGAGCAATACATGAGGTGTATCTTCCCAAGATAGTGAGAAAAGGGGATTCTAGGGGAGAATATTTTTTATATTTTCTGAACTGGACATTGGTAGTTACATTTATTTTAATTCAGCATTGATCCTCCTGAACCTAGCTATTTTTTCCTGATGCAAAACCTTTAAGAAATGGTTCAAAAGAAATGGACTCGTTTAGGCCCGGAAAAACAGTAACAACAAAACCTGGGGAATGCCCAGGAAAAAAACCAAGCCTACTTACCACCAGCTCGCAGACAACCAAATTGACCTGTCTAACAGTATGCGTTAAAAACAGGGGTTTAGTCCGCACGCATTTGCAAACGCATGCGTAAGCCACAGAGCCTCGTCAAGGCACCCTGATATCTGTGGTCCTAACACTAAACTAAGAGTGTCCCCACAGTGGAGGCACATGCATTCTAATGGGTAGATGAGGGCAGGTGGACTGAAGGGAGCCACCCCTTCTTAAAGGTACAGGAGCACACCAAACGCCCAGCAGATTGCACAATGGCTGCAAAGGTGTTGGTGCGTTTCTGGACCAATACAAACACTATGTGTTAACAAAAACGTGTCCACCGCCCCCATCTACAGCTGGCTATCGCAGTAAGAGGCATTGGAAGGCTAAAGCAGATAACAACAAAACCTGGGGAATGCCCAGGAAAAAACCAAGCCTACTTACCACCAGCTCGCAGACAACCAAATTGACCTGTCTAACAGTATGCGTTAAAAACAGGGGTTTAGTCCGCACGCATTTGCAAACGCATGCGTAAGCCACAGAGCCTCGTCAAGGCACCCTGATATCTGTGGTCCTAACACTAAACTAAGAGTGTCCCCACAGTGGAGGCACATGCATTCTAATGGGTAGATGAGGGCAGGTGGACTGAAGGGGAGCCACCCCTTCTTAAAGGTACAGGAGCACACCAAACGCCCAGCAGATTGCACAATGGCTGCAAAGGTGTTGGTGCGTTGCTGGACCAATACAAACACTATGTGTTAACAAAAACGTGTCCACCGCCCCCATCTACAGCTGGCTATCGCAGTAAGAGGCATTGGAAGGCTAAAGCAGATAACAACAAAACCAGGGGAATGCCCAGGAAAAAACCAAGCCTACTTACCACCAGCTCGCAGACAACCAAATTGACCTGTCTAACAGTATGCGTTAAAAACAGGGGTTTAGTCCGCACGCATTTGCAAACGCATGCGTAAGCCACAGAGCCTCGTCAAGGCACCCTGATATCTGTGGTCCTAACACTAAACTAAGAGTGTCCCCACAGTGGAGGCACATGCATTCTAATGGGTAGATGAGGGCAGGTGGACTGAAGGGGAGCCACCCCTTCTTAAAGGTACAGGAGCACACCAAACGCCCAGCAGATTGCACAATGGCTGCAAAGGTGTTGGTGCGTTGCTGGACCAATACAAACACTATGTGTTAACAAAAACGTGTCCACCGCCCCCATCTACAGCTGGCTATCGCAGTAAGAGGCATTGGAAGGCTAAAGCAGATAACAACAAAACCTGGGGAATGCCCAGGAAAAAACCAAGCCTACTTACCACCAGCTCGCAGACAACCAAATTGACCTGTCTAACAGTATGCGTTAAAAACAGGGGTTTAGTCCGCACGCATTTGCAAACGCATGCGTAAGCCACAGAGCCTCGTCAAGGCACCCTGATATCTGTGGTCCTAACACTAAACTAAGAGTGTCCCCACAGTGGAGGCACATGCATTCTAATGGGTAGATGAGGGCAGGTGGACTGAAGGGGAGCCACCCCTTCTTAAAGGTACAGGAGCACACCAAACGCCCAGCAGATTGCACAATGGCTGCAAAGGTGTTGGTGCGTTGCTGGACCAATACAAACACTATGTGTTAACAAAAACGTGTCCACCGCCCCCATCTACAGCTGGCTATCGCAGTAAGAGGCATTGGAAGGCTAAAGCAGATAACAACAAAACCTGGGGAATGCCCAGGAAAAAACCAAGCCTACTTACCACCAGCTCGCAGACAACCAAATTGACCTGTCTAACAGTATGCGTTAAAAACAGGGGTTTAGTCCGCACACATTTGCAAACGCATGCGTAAGCCACAGAGCCTCGTCAAGGCACCCTGATATCTGTGGTCCTAACACTAAACTAAGAGTGTCCCCACAGTGGAGGCACATGCATTCTAATGGGTAGATGAGGGCAGGTGGACTGAAGGGGAGCCACCCCTTCTTAAAGGTACAGGAGCACACCAAACGCCCAGCAGATTGCACAATGGCTGCAAAGGTGTTGGTGCGTTGCTGGACCAATACAAACACTATGTGTTAACAAAAACGTGTCCACCGCCCCCATCTACAGCTGGCTATCGCAGTAAGAGGCATTGGAAGGCTAAAGCAGATAACAACAAAACCTGGGGAATGCCCAGGAAAAAACCAAGCCTACTTACCACCAGCTCGCAGACAACCAAATTGACCTGTCTAACAGTATGCGTTAAAAAACAGGGGTTTAGTCCGCACGCATTTGCAAACGCATGCGTAAGCCACAGAGCCTCGTCAAGGCACCCTGATATCTGTGGTCCTAACACTAAACTAAGAGTGTCCCCACAGTGGAGGCACATGCATTCTAATGGGTAGATGAGGGCAGGTGGACTGAAGGGGAGCCACCCCTTCTTAAAGGTACAGGAGCACACCAAACGCCCAGCAGATTGCACAATGGCTGCAAAGGTATGGGTGCGTTGCTGGACCAATACAAACACTATGTGTTAACAAAAACGTGTCCACCGCCCCCATCTACAGCTGGCTATCGCAGTAAGAGGCATTGGAAGGCTAAAGCAGATAACAACAAAACCTGGGGAATGCCCAGGAAAAAACCAAGCCTACTTACCACCAGCTCGCAGACAACCAAATTGACCTGTCTAACAGTATGCGTTAAAAACAGGGGTTTAGTCCGCACGCATTTGCAAACGCATGCGTAAGCCACAGAGCCTCGTCAAGGCACCCTGATATCTGTGGTCCTAACACTAAACTAAGAGTGTCCCCACAGTGGAGGCACATGCATTCTAATGGGTAGATGAGGGCAGGTGGACTGAAGGGGAGCCACCCCTTCTTAAAGGTACAGGAGCACACCAAACGCCCAGCAGATTGCACAATGGCTGCAAAGGTGTTGGTGCGTTGCTGGACCAATACAAACACTATGTGTTAACAAAAACGTGTCCACCGCCCCCATCTACAGCTGGCTATCGCAGCCGGAAAAACAGTAGCCTGGAGTCCAAATATCCATCTTTGTTCGTTTTGAGTAGTGTTTTGTTCAAATCACCGCCTTGATCTGGGATGTGAACCCAATCGAGGATGGTGAAAGCTACTTTGGATTGTCTGCCTAGGGGAAGGCATCTATTCCCAATTTCCATACTATAGACATGTTTTGAGGTTCTACACCAGAATTTCTGCTTGGGTTTGCCTCTATAGAAGGCCCCACATTCACATACCATCATATAGACAACTCCACGTGTTTTACAGTTGGCAAAATGTTTGGGATTAAAGATTTGGCCATTTGGGAGAATCTGTTCTGATTAGAGGGCAATAGGCACAATGCCCACATGGGTAGGTGCCATAAAGGGAGCAGTGTTTTTTGTTGGGCTTTTTCTGATACTCACTTTTGACTATCTTATCTTTTAAAGAAGAAGGCCATCTAAAGGTAATTAAGGGAGTCTCAGGTAGAAATTGTTGAACCTTATAATCATCTGTAAGTATGGACCAGTGTTTCTGAATGATTTCTCTGATTTGTCTGTGTTGTTGAGTAAAACGCATAATTATGAGCATAGAATCAACATCCTTGTCGCCCTATGATTTGTGTTTAAATAAGAAATCTTCCTGTGGTTGTTGGGCCATTCTGTTATAGGCTTTGCCCAAGCAGCAAATGGCCTCGTTCAAGCAGCCTGTTTTGAAGTTTTCCAGCTTCTGATTTGAACAATACTTCATTAGAACAATTTCTTTATAAACAAAGATATTGTCCATAGGGGATTGAATTTTTGAGGGGAATTGGATGAAAGCTATCTGCGTGTAACACTGTGTTTCCAGCAGTGCTTTTTCTATACAAGGTGCTGCTCAACTCACCTGTCTGATTACGTCTACCCGAACTTCTAGAAATGTGAGCGACTTGACATCATGGGTCATAGTAAATTTGAGGTTGTAGTTGTTAATGTTGATTTTGTGAAAAAAATCAAAAAGAGTCTCTTCAGAACCTTCCCATATGATGAAGATGTCGTCGATGTACCTGAGCCATGTGGAGACATGGCCCAGGTACTCGACAAGATCCACACCATTGAAAAGGGACCGCTCCCACTCCGCCAGGTACAGATTGGCAAAGGATGGGGCACAACATGTCCCCATCTCTATGCCCTGCACCTGGAGGTAGTGGGAGCCGGCAAAAGAGATGTAATTGTGATTGAGAATGTAATTCAATCCATTCAAAATGAAATCATTAAGCACTCTATAATATATGGAAACCTGTTGTAATACCTTCTGTAAAGCTAATAATCCTTTCCCATGTGGGATTGAGCTGTACAGGGCCTCAAAATCGATAGTGACCAATATGGAATCTTCAGATAATGTTAGTTCATTGATTGTCTGTAAGAAGTGAATTGTATCTTTAATGAATGATGGTAAAGCTACCACATAGGGTTGCAAGTATGAGTCAATAACCCTACTTAAGTTTTCAGGAACACCCCCATTACCAGAAACAATGGGTCATCCTGTGAGACTAGTGTGATTTTTGTTAATTTTGGGCAAGCTATAAAAAGTAGGTACCTTGGGGTACTTAATTCTGATAAATTCATATAGATCATTGTTGATTGTCTCATTGTTATGGGCATTATCAACAAGACTATAGAATTGTTGGTTGAATTTGTCTATATGCCTAGAAGAGATAATTTTGTACCAATGCTTATTATCTAAGATTCTTTGGCACATTTACTTGTATGCAGCGTTGTCCATTAGGATAACATCGCCGCCTTTGTCTGATGATTTTATTATTGCATAGGGATTCGCTAACGCACGCTTTTATGCAATCTCTGGAATATATACATTTTTTAGTGCTATGTTATATATACACAGTGCTGTTTTTATGGTCTTCATGGATTCACACTATGTGGGCATATATGAGGAACCTTGTACAATCATTGTGGCCATATATATACATTTTAATCCTGAAAAATCTGAGTTATCATGTGGAGTAGATGTAACCATCTGGGTCTCGGTAGTAGAGAGCAGTGTAGAGCTGTCCAGCAGCTGTAAAGCATTCTCGTATGTGTTGGAGAGAGGAGGCAGCAGGGAAGCATGTGTTCACTGCGGGACACACAAGGCTGATGGCATCAGTGGGGAGAAAGGGGCGGTAACACGCTTCGGAGCATGTGCGGCTCCTTCGTCAGAACTACGCCCATACTCCTCAAGCTGGCTTATGAATGGTGAGGGGGAGGAGTAGAAGGAGGAGTATGGGCGGATGTTGGATACACAATGATAAGGGAAGTGACAGGTGTATGACGAGGACGGCCAAGACGACCGTGCACAAGCAAATTGGATTGTTAATGTCAGTGCTACACAATGAAGTCCTGAAGGAATTTGACACAGAGGTACAGGGCACAGATGACAGTGGTTAAATTAGCAATAATAAATAAGTATACAAACGCAAGGTTGATATTGAATCAGTATACAGGCGTGTTCGGCCGGGTGTCTATATGCACGTGTTCTAAAGTCGGCTGGGCGTTTGTACACTTGCAAATAAGGTCGTAAGTTTAATGTTGAGCTGACAATTAATAAAGATACTGCCGTGTTACAAGGGCAGCCCGGCGTCTATACACAAGCGTTACGGGGCGGCCAGGCATCTATGCGTATGCAAATGAGGTAATAAATCTGTTAAAAGGGGATTTTAAAAATAGGAATAAACAATAGGATATAGTTGATGCTGTGTGAATTCTACTGATTATGGCTGTAACAATGCTAAAACGATGCTGAATATTACTTGACTATGAATAAGTGTATAGAGGTGTTACAATGGCAGCCAGGCGTCTATACACTAAAGAAGTAGAGGAAAGTAGTGGATGCTTATACAAATTGTATGAATTGTTCAGATTATGCCTGTAGCAATAATTTCAGTAATACTCAACTGTGAATTAGTATATAGAAGTGTTACAGGGGTGGCTGGGCGTCTATACACTACAGATGGGTAATAGGAGGTGGTAGATGCTTATGCAAATAGTACAGATTATGCCTGTAGCAATACTTTGACAATAATGGATAATAATAGACTGTGAATAAGTATGCGGGTGTGTTACAGGGGGGGGGGGGGGGGGCAGGCATTTACATACCCGCAAATGAGGTCACAAATCTAATATAAAGAATTTACTCATAAGAATAGGTAGTAAGATGTAATGGATGCTCTACAAATACTACAGATTGTGCCTATAGTTGGTGATAATAGATCATATTTGGCTATGACAAATGGCAGATATGTACATGTATATACATGTACATACATAACAGGCAAACACCATAACGCATGGACATTATAATGATAACAGGGAATGAATGATAGATGAACAACTAAATGTAGTAGATAATATAAATTCGAAAAGGATAGTGCCTCAAAATCTGCCGTCCTATGGGCCTATCACTCCGCGCTCCTGGATTCAACGTACTTAGGGATAATTCATAGACACACGTATCAATACCTAATATCACTATTAAGTATCAAATAAAGCAGCCACTATAAAATACGATACAATTGGTGAAAAGGCAATATTAAAAGACCGGGTAAAACTCAAATCATAAAAGACAGGCGTTTGTCCCTTTAAAATATTGCAGCAGCGCTAAAAATACAGTCTTTTTGTGTTAAGAAAGTTCATTAAAAAGCATGGTAACCCAAAATAAAGTTCATAATGGTGCAGTGAGCCTCAAATCGCAAAGATAGAGTGATACACCTTCCACCGGATATCCAATTTTCACCGCGTGCAGTACACACTCCCCTTTGGGGATGCACTCACCAGAAATATGATAAAAATGGGCATTTAAATCATAAGCCAAAGGACACTGCTATCTCCTCAGCACGGTCACCTCTTCACCTTCTGCAAGCATTAGAAAGGATCCACTCCAACCCAGCATACACATATGAAGAGAATAATGGTGCAGATAGCGTAGTACAGTTTGGCAAAATTAAACTTTATTGTAATATCCAATACCCCCCTTATTAAAATCTGCGTACCCAAAAACAAATAATAATCAGCTTTGTAATTAAAATGCACTCTGCCTGTCAGTCCCGTCCGTCCGCCGGAAATCGGGCTCCAAAGCGATGTGTAGAGCGGTGTCAGCCTCTACTTCCTGGTCGCTTGGTGGCTGGAGCGCACACTGGAACGCATGCGTCACTTCCTGCGAGGTCACGACCCTGATGCGTTTCGTCACTTCCGGACGTCGTCTGAGGGTGTGACCTCGCCACCGGAAGTGAAGATTATAAGTAATCAGCGCCCAATCCGGGCGCTGAGCTGTCTGATTGCCAATGTATCTGGCCAATGGGAACTCACAGACAGCAATACATTGTCATGCACAGCCGCTGTCTGCATTACATGTTCACTATGAAGTTTTCCTTCATTACTGTACCATATTTTTAGTTCATTAGCTATAGTGCCTATACATATTTGTTTCCTATTTATATGGTAATGCATACAATAACTAGATAACTGAAACTTACAGAACACGCTTTGTTTCTCTATACATACATTAATGCCGGCCTTTTTAACCCTTACATCGCATGACCTCATATGGTTGCTGATGTGGAAATATATGTGTTTAAGGCTGCGTGTTATAATCATTTAATTGGTGTATGCGTTCTATGACATATATATATATTATACAGAGATAATTCCACTCTGTTTGTATATTGCAAAATCCAAACCCATACTGTAGTGGGAGGTTTATTTATATTAATGTGGGACCTTTTGTGTTAGTCTGCATCCATATTTGCATACATGGCGATGCTAGTGTCAATATTTCTGCCGGTCTGACAACATCCCCATATTCCAATCATTTTATATCCATATCTCCATATATTTGATGTGTGTTTTAACACTACAGTGAACTCCATAGAGACAAATTTAAAATTCACACAAAATATTTGTGCTAGAATGTATGAATAAAATCATACTAAAATACTAAAATATATATATAAAAAAATATATATATGTAAAATTAAAAAAGATATAAGTTCAAATTAAAATCTAACCTGGATAGGGGGGTGGTAAAACTATGCTGATATTATACTCAATATCAGCTATATAGGGCATGCACGTCCAGCTTCTGGTATTGTTCTGTATCTACTTCAAACAAACTATAGAGATATAAACATATGTGTACATACATATATATAATATGTGTAAAACTTGATTAAAAGTATATAAAAATTGAAAGATACACATTGCACACATATAAAATCATAAACCGTCTAAACCCATAATAGTCCATTTATATATAAAACCCTAGGTATAAAACTCCACTAATCGGATGTATAAAACCTTGTGATATGTGTAAAAAATTCCTACGCTATACGTAAAAGATAGGGATATTAGACTAGTCATTGTGGTGGAACAAATCTCCATATGTGCCTTTTTAATCGGATTACTATGACCGCTGTGACCTTTAGTGTCAGTGACCTGTATTCAGTTCCTTATATAGAGCAAGGCTCTTATGAGAGACCCCATTTATTAAAGAAATTTGCTTTTTGGGAACAGGCTTTTTTACATGTGGATGCAGCCTTCTATATTTTAGACATAAATAAATAAGTATGTATATATATAAATAAATAAATACATATATATAAAATAAGAAATACATGAATAGATCAATCTGTGTCTGGGAGGAATCAATAAATACATAAATATATATATATATAGATAAAATCGTGTATAGATAAAACCATATATATATATATAAAAAGAGGAATAAAATCCATGAACTATGTGTCACTTATAAAACAGTTGATGTCGAGCTCAACGTTCAAGCCTTTAGGCACTAGGACATCTAATGAGTATATCCAATGAGTTTCGCGTTTGGATAGCTCCCGTACTAGGTTAGTTCCTCTCCAGTGGGGTTGGATCTGTTCAACCCCCCAAAATAGTAGGCCAGATGCATCCCTGTCATGCTTCAGCTTGAAGTGCAGAGACACATTGTGGTCTTTGTACCCTCTTTTTATGTTATGAATGTGCTCTGCAATTCGTACTCTAAGTTTCCTTTTGGTTCGTCCAATGTAGATCAATCCACACGGACATTTTAAAGCATAGACCACATGGGTAGAGTTACAAGTAATGAATTGCTCAATTGAAAATATTTGGTTGTTCACTGATGAGCTGAAGCTCTCAAGTGCTCTGCTGGGTGAGGTTATTTCTCGGCAGGCTTTACACCTTCTACAAGCATAGAATCCTTTTCTGTCCCAGAACGTGGGTGGTCTTTTCGGAGGGTCTACGATTTTCCGTACGATTTTATCCCCAAAATTAGTGGCCTTTCTGTAAATAAACTGCGGTACCTGTGGTAATTCGGTGTTAAGCTTTTTGTCTAACAGGAGTATATGCCAATGCTGTTTAAATATCTCTTCAATTTCTTTATATTGAGAATGATAACCAGATATGAAACCCCATTCCTTGCTACTGGTTGATTTTTGGGTCTCTTTTTGTTGAACTGCTGGTTCGATATCCTTTTCTTTCAGGCAGACCGATCTGGGTATTCTCTTCACCTCTTCTACTACTTTGCCCAGGATACTCGGGTTATAACCTTTTGTTACAAACCTATCTGTTAAAATGTTGGCCTGTTCCACGAAGTTGGAATCTTCCGAACAGTTTCTCCGTACCCGCATGATCTGACCCTTCGGGATGTTCTTGAGCCATTGTGGATGATGCCCACTTGTTATTGGTAGATAGCTGTTCCTATCCGTTTTTTTGAAAAAAACTTTTGTTTCAAGATTCTCTCCTTTTCTGTATATGGTGACATCCAAATAGTTAATCTCTTCCTTACTTCTTTCTGATGTTAAAACTATATTGCGGTCATTTTTGTTTAAAAAACTTAAAAACAAGTCCAAAGCACACTCTGTTCCAGCCCAGATAAAAAATAGGTCGTCTATAAAACGTTTATAAAATAATAATTCTGTTGGTTGTTGGTTAAAAATTATTTTATCCTCCCACTCGGCCATAAATAAATTTGCTATACTGGGTGCAAATTTTGCACCCATAGCTACTCCGCGTTGCTGTGAGTAGAACGTTTTATTGAACCAAAAATAATTGTGCCCCAAACAGAAATCTAAACTGTTTCTTAGGAAGATTTTCTGATTGTGGGGTAAGTCTTCCCTTTTGCTCAAGGCCCAGTTCAGGGCCAGGAGCGCGTCATCGTGTTGAATAATTGAGTATAATGATGACACATCAGCTGTTACAAGCCATATCTGTGGTTTGTTGGTGAGATCAACATTTTGTAACAGGTTCAGGAAGTTCTTTGTGTCCTTCAGATACGATCTGGTGTTTTGGACACTTTTCTGGAGGAATTTGTCCAAATATTGTCCCAAACGAGAGGATACCGACTCTATGGAATTCACAATGGGCCTTGCTGGAGGGTTTACAGGATCCTTGTGGATTTTTGGCAAAGTGTATAGTGTCGGCACCCTACTACTCGTTGGTGCCAGATATTTACTTTCTTTAGTTGAAAGAACACCCGTGGTTCTCCCCATATCTATTAGTGCTTCCAGTTGGTTTCTGTATGTTGTGGTGGGGTCTTTATCCAGTTTCTTGTATGTGTTCGTGTCCGATAACATACTTGAGATTTGATTCTCATAATATTCTTTCGTTAGTAATACGACCCCTCCTCCTTTATCGGCTGGTCTTATGATGATGTTCTTGCGTTTTTCTAGCATTTCTATCCCCTCATTTATATGTCTCACGTTTACTTCTTTTTTAGGTCTGATAGATTCTAGATCGTGTAGTACAAGTCCCTTAAATACCTCGATCTGGTGATTGGGGTTATTTGGGGGGTTGAACAGAGATTTATTTTTTAGGCCACTATTTATGACACCATTAGAATAGGTCACAGCTGGTCTAATACTCGGCGTAGTCCCCAAAAAATGCTTTTTTATGTTTAATTTCCTGATGTATTTGTGTATGTCAATGTAGACATCAAACTTGTTTATAGGTTTTTTTATGCCGCATTTCAATCCTAAGTTTAAAATATTCAATTCTTTATGGGTTAGCTCTATTGGTGTTAGATTATATATCCCTGTTACTCTGATCCCCTTCTTCTTTTGCTGGGACCTCTGCCCTGCCCTGCAGCCTCTAGTGTTTCTTCCTTTAGAAACCCATTCTCTTCCGTGCCCCCCCTTTGCTGGTTTGGGTATGGGCCCGCCCATGGTGCTGGGGCCTGGGTTCCCCTGTAGTGGGGGTACGGTTGTTGGTATGGTTGTTGGTATCCTGGGGGGTGGGGAGGTCCCGGTGGTCTCCCTCTCCGAGATTGAGCACCCCGGCCTCTCCACTGGTTCCCTCTCCCCCTCCCTAAAAAAGGACGAGGTTGATAGTGTGCATTGTGACCGCCCTGCTGATGAGGGGGCGGGTATCTGTTATACGGCGGGGCATTCTGGGGTGTTCTGTAATATGCTCCCCCTTGTTGATCCGTATTCTGTCTCCCTCTATTTGTGTTTATTCTCCCCCTCCCTCTTTTAACCGGAGTGGAGTAATATAGTGGGGATTGAATCCCCATGTGTTCCCTATTTCCATTTGCCCGAGGTGTCTCGGGTATAGTAGGGTCTTGAGTGGGGGCTGCATTGGTCTGAGAGGTTGGTATCTCTGGCTGGGATATAGGATATATCTGATCTCTGTTAGTCCCTTGTGTGCCTGGTTGTTGCCATGAATAAATGGTATTTTGTTTGAAGTCATTTAAATCCCTCTGGAATTTTTTAATTTTCTTTTTTTGCGTGTCCCTATCTACTTTCTCTAATCTCTTTTGTGTTCTTAAATTAAACTCAATAATCTGCTGACTCTCTTTGATGGGGTCTAACTCTTTTTGCAAGTTTTTTATTTTTGTCTCTATGTTGTTCATTTTCTTCTTTTTACGTTGTAAGATGAGATCCTGTAATTTATGTCCTACCCCATTGAAGAATTCAAGCCATTCCTGGCTAGATTCGGGGTCATCAAGACCATCTTGAGGAGTGACATCCCATCTTAAACTCCTTATGATGATCTTTTCTTTTAAATAGTGTTCCATGGTACATATGTCCCACCAGGCTCTAACCTGTTTTTCTAAAGCATTGCTTAATGCTGCCATGGCTCCATTATAATTTACTTCACTTGGGGTGGGTGCATGATTTAAAAACAATGTGTCCATGTCTAATTGACGATTACTCAAAAATTTAAGTACATCCATAGCTGCAGAGATAAACAACAAAATACAATCGAAAAGGATAGTGCCTCAAAATCTGCCGTCCTATGGGCCTATCACTCCGCGCTCCTGGATTCAACGTACTTAGGGATAATTCATAGACACACGTATCAATACCTAATATCACTATTAAGTATCAAATAAAGCAGCCACTATAAAATACGATACAATTGGTGAAAAGGCAATATTAAAAGACCGGCTAAAACACAAATCATAAAAGACAGGCGTTTGTCCCTTTAAAATATTGCAGCAGCGCTAAAAATACAGTCTTTTTGTGTTAAGAAAGTTCATTAAAAAGCATGGTAACCCAAAATAAAGTTCATAATGGTGCAGTGAGCCTCAAATCGCAAAGAGAGTGATACACCTTCCACCGGATATCCAATTTTCACCGCGTGCAGTACACACTCCCCTTTGGGGATGCACTCACCAGAAATATAATAAAAATGGGCATTTAAATCATAAGCCAAAGGACACTGCTATCTCCTCAGCACGGTCACCTCTTCACCTTCTGCAAGCATTAGAAAGGATCCACTCCAACCCAGCATACACATATGAAGAGAATAATGGTGCAGATAGCGTAGTACAGTTTGGCAAAATTAAACTTTATTGTAATATCCAATACCCCCTTATTAAAATCTGCGTACCCAAAAACAAATAATAATCAGCTTTGTAATTAAAATGCACTCTGCCTGTCAGTCCCGTCCGTCCGCCGGAAATCGGGCTCCAAAGCGATGTGTAGAGCGGTGTCAGCCTCTACTTCCTGGTCGCTTGGTGGCTGGAGCGCACACTGGAACGCATGCGTCACTTCCTGCGAGGTCACGACCCTGACGCGTTTCGTCACTTCCGGACGTCGTCTGAGGGTGTGACCTCGCCACCGGAAGTGAAGATTATAAGTAATCAGCGCCCAATCCGGGCGCTGAGCTGTCTGATTGCCAATGTATCTGGCCAATGGGAACTCACAGACAGCAATACATTGTCATGCACAGCCGCTGTCTGCATTACATGTTCACTATGAAGTTTTCCTTCATTACTGTACCATATTTTTAGTTCATTAGCTATAGTGCCTATACATATTTGTTTCCTATTTATATGGTAATGCATACAATAACTAGATAACTGAAACTTACAGAACACGCTTTGTTTCTCTATACATACATTAATGCCGGCCTTTTAACCCTTACATCGCATGACCTCATATGGTTGCTGATGTGGAAATATATGTGTTTAAGGCTGCGTGTTATAATCATTTAATTGGTGTATGCGTTCTATGACATATATATATATTATACAGAGATAATTCCACTCTGTTTGTATATTGCAAAATCCAAACCCATACTGTAGTGGGAGGTTTATTTATATTAATGTGGGACCTTTTGTGTTAGTCCGCATCCATATTTGCATACATGGCGATGCTAGTGTCAATATTTCTGCCGGTCTGACAACATCCCCATATTCCAATCATTTTATATCCATATCTCCATATATTTGATGTGTGTTTTAACACTACAGTGAACTCCATAGAGACAAATTTAAAATTCACACAAAATATTTGTGCTAGAATGTATGAATAAAATCATACTAAAATACTAAAATATATATATAAAAAAAATATATATATGTAAAATTAAAAAAAAGATATAAGTTCAAATTAAAATCTAACCTGGATAGGGGGGTGGTAAAACTATGCTGATATTATACTCAATATCAGCTATATAGGGCATGCACGTCCAGCTTCTGGTATTGTTCTGTATCTACTTCAAACAAACTATAGAGATATAAACATATGTGTACATACATATATATAATATGTGTAAAACTTGATTAAAAGTATATAAAAATTGAAAGATACACATTGCACACATATAAAATCATAAACCGTCTAAACCCATAATAGTCCATTTATATATAAAACCCTAGGTATAAAACTCCACTAATCGGATGTATAAAACCTTGTGATATGTGTAAAAAATTCCTACGCTATACGTAAAAGATAGGGATATTAGACTAGTCATTGTGGTGGAACAAATCTCCATATGTGCCTTTTTAATCGGATTACTATGACCGCTGTGACCTTTTAGTGTCAGTGACCTGTATTCAGTTCCTTATATAGAGCAAGGCTCTTATGAGAGACCCCATTTATTAAAGAAATTTGCTTTTTGGGAACAGGCTTTTTTACATGTGGATGCAGCCTTCTATATTTTAGACATAAATAAATAAGTACCGTATATACTCGAATATAAGCCGAGATTTTCAGACCCTTTTTTAGGTCTGAAAGTCTACCCCTCGGCTTATATTCGAGTCACCGCCGTCTGCCTACATGAACAGCTTGTCATGCAGACAGACGGCGGTGTTTAAAAGCCGCGCCGCCTCCTCCCGCCCATCCGTGATAGGCGGACACTAATTTTCCCTGCAGTACAGTGTTCCGCCTATCACGGATGGCCTGTCATTCTCATCTCATGGACGAGGATGAGAGACGGTCCGTGATAGGCGGAACACTGCGCACTGATTGCTGGGAAAAAAGTGTTCCTCCTATCACGGACGAGAAGGAGGAAGAGGCGCGGCTTTTAAATTGTAATGGCGCCGCACGCCGTACACGCTGTGGAGGGGGACAGAGCGGGGACACAGCGGGGACACAGCGGGGACACAGCGGGACCACAGCGGGACCACATCGGCTGCACGGACCCCGGACACAGGACCCCGGACCCACGGATCGGCACAGGTAGGCTGCAATAGGGACACGGGCTGAAATGGGGACACGGGGGTCTGTACAGGGGACATGCAGGTGGGCATTGCTGACCCTTTTTCCACTTACAGTAGCTGCTGCATTTTTGCCCCTCGGCCTATACACGGGTCAATACTGTTTCCCCATTTTTTTGTGGTGATTTAGGGGCCTCGGCTTATACTCGGGACGGCCTATACTCGAGTATATACGGTATGTATATATATAAATAAATACATATATATAAAATAAGAAATACATGAATAGATCAATCTGTGTCTGGGAGGAATCAATAAATACATAAATATATATATATATATATAGATAAAATCGTGTATAGATAAAACCATATATATATATAAAAAGAGGAATAAAATCCATGAACTATGTGTCACTTATAAAACAGTTGATGTCGAGCTCAACGTTCAAGCCTTTAGGCACTAGGACATCTACTGAGTATATCCAATGAGTTTCGCGTTTGGATAGCTCCCGTACTAGGTTAGTTCCTCTCCAGTGGGGTTGGATCTGTTCAACCCCCCAAAATAGTAGGCCGGATGCATCCCTGTCATGCTTCAGCTTGAAGTGCAGAGACACATTGTGGTCTTTGTACCCTCTTTTTATGTTATGAATGTGCTCTGCAATTCGTACTCTAAGTTTCCTTTTGGTTCGTCCAATGTAGATCAATCCACACGGACATTTTAAAGCATAGACCACATGGGTAGAGTTACAAGTAATGAATTGCTCAATTGAAAATATTTGGTTGTTCACTGATGAGCTGAAGCTCTCAAGTGCTCTGCTGGGTGAGGTTATTTCTCGGCAGGCTTTACACCTTCTACAAGCATAGAATCCTTTTCTGTCCCAGAACGTGGGTGGTCTTTTCGGAGGGTCTACGATTTTCCGTACGATTTTATCCCCAAAATTAGTGGCCTTTCTGTAAATAAACTGCGGTACCTGTGGTAATTCGGTGTTAAGCTTTTTGTCTAACAGGAGTATATGCCAATGCTGTTTAAATATCTCTTCAATTTCTTTATATTGAGAATGATAACCAGATATGAAACCCCATTCCTTGCTACTGGTTGATTTTTGGGTCTCTTTTTGTTGAACTGCTGGTTCGATATCCTTTTCTTTCAGGCAGACCGATCTGCGGTCATAGTAATCCGATTAAAAAGGCACATATGGAGATTTGTTCCACCACAATGACTAGTCTAATATCCCTATCTTTTACGTATAGCGTAGGAATTTTTTACACATATCACAAGGTTTTATACATCCGATTAGTGGAGTTTTATACCTAGGGTTTTATATATAAATGGACTATTATGGGTTTAGACGGTTTATGATTTTATATGTGTGCAATGTGTATCTTTCAATTTTTATATACTTTTAATCAAGTTTTACACATATTATATATATGTATGTACACATATGTTTATATCTCTATAGTTTGTTTGAAGTAGATACAGAACAATACCAGAAGCTGGACGTGCATGCCCTATATAGCTGATATTGAGTATAATATCAGCATAGTTTTACCACCCCCCTATCCAGGTTAGATTTTAATTTGAACTTATATCTTTTTTAATTTTACATTTATATATTTTTTTATATATATTTTTTTTATTTTAGTATGATTTTATTCATACATTCTAGCACAAATATTTTGTGTGAATTTTAAATTTGTCTCTATGGAGTTCACTGTAGTGTTAAAACACACATCAAATATATGGAGATATGGATATAAAATGATTGGAATATGGGGATGTTGTCAGACCGGCAGAAATATTGACACTAGCATCGCCATGTATGCAAATATGGATGCGGACTAACACAAAAGGTCCCACATTAATATAAATAAACCTCCCACTACAGTATGGGTTTGGATTTTGCAATATACAAACAGAGTGGAATTATCTCTGTATAATATATATATATGTCATAGAACGCATACACCAATTAAATGATTATAACACGCAGCCTTAAACACATATATTTCCACATCAGCAACCATATGAGGTCATGCGATGTAAGGGTTAAAAAGGCCGGCATTAATGTATGTATAGAGAAACAAAGCGTGTTCTGTAAGTTTCAGTTATCTAGTTATTGTATGCATTATCATATAAATAGGAAACAAATATGTATAGGCACTATAGCTAATGAACTAAAAATATGGTACAGTAATGAAGGAAAACTTCATAGTGAACATGTAATGCAGACAGCGGCTGTGCATGACAATGTATTGCTGTCTGTGAGTTCCCATTGGCCAGATACATTGGCAATCAGACAGCTCAGCGCCCGGATTGGGCGCTGATTACTTATAATCTTCACTTCCGGTGGCGAGGTCACACCCTCAGACGACGTCCGGAAGTGACGAAACGCGTCAGGGTCGTGACCTCGCAGGAAGTGACGCATGCGTTCCAGTGTGCGCTCCAGCCACCAAGCGACCAGGAAGTAGAGGCTGACACCGCTCTACACATCGCTTTGGAGCCCGATTTCCGGCGGACGGACGGGACTGACAGGCAGAGTGCATTTTAATTACAAAGCTGATTATTATTTGTTTTTGGGTACGCAGATTTTAATAAGGGGGGTATTGGATATTACAATAAAGTTTAATTTTGCCAACCTGTACTACGCTATCTGCACCATTATTCTCTTCATATGTGTATGCTGGGTTGGAGTGGATCCTTTCTAATGCTTGCAGAAGGTGAAGAGGTGACCGTGCTGAGGAGATAGCAGTGTCCTTTGGCTTATGATTTAAATGCCCATTTTTATCATATTTCTGGTGAGTGCATCCCCAAAGGGGAGTGTGTACTGCACGCGGTGAAAATTGGATATCCGGTGGAAGGTGTATCACTCTATCTTTGCGATTTGAGGCTCACTGCACCATTATGAACTTTATTTTGGGTTACCATGCTTTTTAATGAACTTTCTTAACACAAAAAGACTGTATTTTTAGCGCTGCTGCAATATTTTAAAGGGACAAACGCCTGTCTTTTATGATTTGAGTTTTAGCCGGTCTTTTAATATTGCCTTTTCACCAATTGTATCGTATTTTATAGTGGCTGCTTTATTTGATACTTAATAGTGATATTAGGTATTGATACGTGTGTCTATGAATTATCCCTAAGTACGTTGAATCCAGGAGCGCGGAGTGATAGGCCCATAGGACGGCAGATTTTGAGGCACTATCCTTTTCGATTGTATTTTGTTGTTTATCTCTGCAGCTATGGATGTACTTAAATTTTTGAGTAATCGTCAATTAGACATGGACACATTGTTTTTAAATCATGCACCCACCCCAAGCGAAGTAAATTATAATGGAGCCATGGCAGCATTAAGCAATGCTTTAGAAAAACAGGTTAGAGCCTGGTGGGACATATGTACCATGGAACACTATTTAAAAGAAAAGATCATCATAAGGAGTTTAAGATGGGATGTCACTCCTCAAGATGGTCTTGATGACCCCGAATCTAGCCAGGAATGGCTTGAATTCTTCAATGGGGTAGGACATAAATTACAGGATCTCATCTTACAACGTAAAAAGAAGAAAATGAACAACATAGAGACAAAAATAAAAAACTTGCAAAAAGAGTTAGACCCCATCAAAGAGAGTCAGCAGATTATTGAGTTTAATTTAAGAACACAAAAGAGATTAGAGAAAGTAGATAGGGACACGCAAAAAAAGAAAATTAAAAAATTCCAGAGGGATTTAAATGACTTCAAACAAAATACCATTTATTCATGGCAACAACCAGGCACACAAGGGACTAACAGAGATCAGATATATCCTATATCCCAGCCAGAGATACCAACCTCTCAGACCAATGCAGCCCCCACTCAAGACCCTACTATACCCGAGACACCTCGGGCAAATGGAAATAGGGAACACATGGGGATTCAATCCCCACTATATTACTCCACTCCGGTTAAAAGAGGGAGGGGGAGAATAAACACAAATAGAGGGAGACAGAATACGGATCAACAAGGGGGAGCATATTACAGAACACCCCAGAATGCCCCGCCGTATAACAGATACCCGCCCCCTCATCAGCAGGGCGGTCACAATGCACACTATCAACCTCGTCCTTTTTTAGGGAGGGGGAGAGGGAACCAGTGGAGAGGCCGGGGTGCTCAATCTCGGAGAGGGAGACCACCGGGACCTCCCCACCCCCCAGGATACCAACAACCATACCAACAACCGTACCCCCACTACAGGGGAACCCAGGCCCCAGCACCATGGGCGGGCCCATACCCAAACCAGCAAAGGGGGGGCACGGAAGAGAATGGGTTTCTAAAGGAAGAAACACTAGAGGCTGCAGGGCAGGGCAGAGGTCCCAGCAAAAGAAGAAGGGGATCAGAGTAACAGGGATATATAATCTAACACCAATAGAGCTAACCCATAAAGAATTGAATATTTTAAACTTAGGATTGAAATGCGGCATAAAAAAACCTATAAACAAGTTTGATGTCTACATTGACATACACAAATACATCAGGAAATTAAACATAAAAAAGCATTTTTTGGGGACTACGCCGAGTATTAGACCAGCTGTGACCTATTCTAATGGTGTCATAAATAGTGGCCTAAAAAATAAATCTCTGTTCAACCCCCCAAATAACCCCAATCACCAGATCGAGGTATTTAAGGGACTTGTACTACACGATCTAGAATCTATCAGACCTAAAAAAGAAGTAAACGTGAGACATATAAATGAGGGGATAGAAATGCTAGAAAAACGCAAGAACATCATCATAAGACCAGCCGATAAAGGAGGAGGGGTCGTATTACTAACGAAAGAATATTATGAGAATCAAATCTCAAGTATGTTATCGGACACGAACACATACAAGAAACTGGATAAAGACCCCACCACAACATACAGAAACCAACTGGAAGCACTAATAGATATGGGGAGAACCACGGGTGTTCTTTCAACTAAAGAAAGTAAATATCTGGCACCAACGAGTAGTAGGGTGCCGACACTATACACTTTGCCAAAAATCCACAAGGATCCTGTAAACCCTCCGGCAAGGCCCATTGTGAATTCCATAGAGTCGGTATCCTCTCGTTTGGGACAATATTTGGACAAATTCCTCCAGAAAAGTGTCCAAAACACCAGATCGTATCTGAAGGACACAAAGAACTTCCTGAACCTGTTACAAAATGTTGATCTCACCAACAAACCACAGATATGGCTTGTAACAGCTGATGTGTCATCATTATACTCAATTATTCAACACGATGACGCGCTCCTGGCCCTGAACTGGGCCTTGAGCAAAAGGGAAGACTTACCCCACAATCAGAAAATCTTCCTAAGAAACAGTTTAGATTTCTGTTTGGGGCACAATTATTTTTGGTTCAATAAAACGTTCTACTCACAGCAACGCGGAGTAGCTATGGGTGCAAAATTTGCACCCAGTATAGCAAATTTATTTATGGCCGAGTGGGAGGATAAAATAATTTTTAACCAACAACCAACAGAATTATTATTTTATAAACGTTTTATAGACGACCTATTTTTTATCTGGGCTGGAACAGAGTGTGCTTTGGACTTGTTTTTAAGTTTTTTAAACAAAAATGACCGCAATATAGTTTTAACATCAGAAAGAAGTAAGGAAGAGATTAACTATTTGGATGTCACCATATACAGAAAAGGAGAGAATCTTGAAACAAAAGTTTTTTTCAAAAAAACGGATAGGAACAGCTATCTACCAATAACAAGTGGGCATCATCCACAATGGCTCAAGAACATCCCGAAGGGTCAGATCATGCGGGTACGGAGAAACTGTTCGGAAGATTCCAACTTCGTGGAACAGGCCAACATTTTAACAGATAGGTTTGTAACAAAAGGTTATAACCCGAGTATCCTGGGCAAAGTAGTAGAAGAGGTGAAGAGAATACCCAGATCGGTCTGCCTGAAAGAAAAGGATATCGAACCAGCAGTTCAACAAAAAGAGACCCAAAAATCAACCAGTAGCAAGGAATGGGGTTTCATATCTGGTTATCATTCTCAATATAAAGAAATTGAAGAGATATTTAAACAGCATTGGTATATACTCCTGTTAGACAAAAAGCTTAACACCGAATTACCACAGGTACCGCAGTTTATTTACAGAAAGGCCACTAATTTTGGGGATAAAATCGTACGGAAAATCGTAGACCCTCCGAAAAGACCACCCACGTTCTGGGACAGAAAAGGATTCTATGCTTGTAGAAGGTGTAAAGCCTGCCGAGAAATAACCTCACCCAGCAGAGCACTTGAGAGCTTCAGCTCATCAGTGAACAACCAAATATTTTCAATTGAGCAATTCATTACTTGTAACTCTACCCATGTGGTCTATGCTTTAAAATGTCCGTGTGGATTGATCTACATTGGACGAACCAAAAGGAAACTTAGAGTACGAATTGCAGAGCACATTCATAACATAAAAAGAGGGTACAAAGACCACAATGTGTCTCTGCACTTCAAGCTGAAGCATGACAGGGATGCATCCGGCCTACTATTTTGGGGGGTTGAACAGATCCAACCCCACTGGAGAGGAACTAACCTAGTACGGGAGCTATCCAAACGCGAAACTCATTGGATATACTCAGTAGATGTCCTAGTGCCTAAAGGCTTGAACGTTGAGCTCGACATCAACTGTTTTATAAGTGACACATAGTTCATGGATTTTATTCCTCTTTTTATATATATATATATGGTTTTATCTATACACGATTTTATCTATATATATATATATATTTATGTATTTATTGATTCCTCCCAGACACAGATTGATCTATTCATGTATTTCTTATTTTATATATATGTATTTATTTATATATATACATACTTATTTATTTATGTCTAAAATATAGAAGGCTGCATCCACATGTAAAAAAGCCTGTTCCCAAAAAGCAAATTTCTTTAATAAATGGGGTCTCTCATAAGAGCCTTGCTCTATATAAGGAACTGAATACAGGTCACTGACACTAAAAGGTCACAGCGGTCATAGTAATCCGATTAAAAAGGCACATATGGAGATTTGTTCCACCACAATGACTAGTCTAATATCCCTATCTTTTACGTATAGCGTAGGAATTTTTTACACATATCACAAGGTTTTATACATCCGATTAGTGGAGTTTTATACCTAGGGTTTTATATATAAATGGACTATTATGGGTTTAGACGGTTTATGATTTTATATGTGTGCAATGTGTATCTTTCAATTTTTATATACTTTTAATCAAGTTTTACACATATTATATATATGTATGTACACATATGTTTATATCTCTATAGTTTGTTTGAAGTAGATACAGAACAATACCAGAAGCTGGACGTGCATGCCCTATATAGCTGATATTGAGTATAATATCAGCATAGTTTTACCACCCCCCTATCCAGGTTAGATTTTAATTTGAACTTATATCTTTTTTAATTTTACATATATATATTTTTTTATATATATATTTTAGTATTTTAGTATGATTTTATTCATACATTCTAGCACAAATATTTTGTGTGAATTTTAAATTTGTCTCTATGGAGTTCACTGTAGTGTTAAAACACACATCAAATATATGGAGATATGGATATAAAATGATTGGAATATGGGGATGTTGTCAGACCGGCAGAAATATTGACACTAGCATCGCCATGTATGCAAATATGGATGCGGACTAACACAAAAGGTCCCACATTAATATAAATAAACCTCCCACTACAGTATGGGTTTGGATTTTGCAATATACAAACAGAGTGGAATTATCTCTGTATAATATATATATATGTCATAGAACGCATACACCAATTAAATGATTATAACACGCAGCCTTAAACACATATATTTCCACATCAGCAACCATATGAGGTCATGCGATGTAAGGGTTAAAAAGGCCGGCATTAATGTATGTATAGAGAAACAAAGCGTGTTCTGTAAGTTTCAGTTATCTAGTTATTGTATGCATTACCATATAAATAGGAAACAAATATGTATAGGCACTATAGCTAATGAACTAAAAATATGGTACAGTAATGAAGGAAAACTTCATAGTGAACATGTAATGCAGACAGCGGCTGTGCATGACAATGTATTGCTGTCTGTGAGTTCCCATTGGCCAGATACATTGGCAATCAGACAGCTCAGCGCCCGGATTGGGCGCTGATTACTTATAATCTTCACTTCCGGTGGCGAGGTCACACCCTCAGACGACGTCCGGAAGTGACGAAACGCGTCAGGGTCGTGACCTCGCAGGAAGTGACGCATGCGTTCCAGTGTGCGCTCCAGCCACCAAGCGACCAGGAAGTAGAGGCTGACACCGCTCTACACATCGCTTTGGAGCCCGATTTCCGGCGGACGGACGGGACTGACAGGCAGAGTGCATTTTAATTACAAAGCTGATTATTATTTGTTTTTGGGTACGCAGATTTTAATAAGGGGGGTATTGGATATTACAATAAAGTTTAATTTTGCCAAACTGTACTACGCTATCTGCACCATTATTCTCTTCATATGTGTATGCTGGGTTGGAGTGGATCCTTTCTAATGCTTGCAGAAGGTGAAGAGGTGACCGTGCTGAGGAGATAGCAGTGTCCTTTGGCTTATGATTTAAATGCCCATTTTTATCATATTTCTGGTGAGTGCATCCCCAAAGGGGAGTGTGTACTGCACGCGGTGAAAATTGGATATCCGGTGGAAGGTGTATCACTCTATCTTTGCGATTTGAGGCTCACTGCACCATTATGAACTTTATTTTGGGTTACCATGCTTTTTAATGAACTTTCTTAACACAAAAAGACTGTATTTTTAGCGCTGCTGCAATATTTTAAAGGGACAAACGCCTGTCTTTTATGATTTGAGTTTTACCCGGTCTTTTAATATTGCCTTTTCACCAATCAGATCATATAAATTACACAAGATAAAATTAGGAGGTTAGAGGAAGAAATAGACACCATAATATCACAGTCTGTTTGTTAAACGTAGTAATATCTGGAGTAAGGTGTTAATTTCCAATTCTTCATTAATACCTCCAGGCGAAAGTACGTCAAGAGTGTATATCCAATAAGTCTCCCATTGGCAGAGACACTTAAATCTCTCTGCCACGGGGAGAGTGGCTGGTATGGATTTGATGAGCCATACTTTTAGGCCTATGGTAGATTTAGGATGACGTTGGGTGAAATTGGCGGTGCTCTCCAAAACGTTGGCATAGGGGGCGTATAGTTCAGCCTACATAGTAGAGGCCGCAGGGGCAGGTCAGGCAGTATACTACATGGTCTGTGGAACAGGTGTAGAATTTTGTATGTTTTATTTTCAATCGTGAATGTTTTTTGACCATGTTGTACAAAACTGCATGTAAGGCAAAGGGGTTTGCGGCATTGATACATCCCATTTATAAAGAAGAGTTGGAGTGAAGGTGACATGTTTTTTTTCTTTTTGAGTTTGCTTGGGGCAATTTTTCCTTTTAATGTTAGGTGCTTTCCTATATGAAAATTTGGGTTTATTTAATATACTGTCTTTGAGATGGGGATCCTGCAGTAGTAATGTTTATGAACTATGTGTTCCAGATTTTTGTATATGTTATGAAATTGGGTCATGAACCGAATGTTCTTTGATGAATTTGTTTTAAGGATATGAGTATCAGGATTGACATATGTGGGATAGGCTTGTTCGATGAGTGATAGAGTGATGGCCTTTTTCAATAAACTTTTGTTTGAGGTTTATACTTTGTGTCTGATAGTCTGACTGCATGGTGCAATTTTGCCTGAGACGGCAGAATTGATTTTTTGGGATGTTTTTTAACCAACGAGGGTGATGGCAACTATTGGAATGCAGAGTTCCCAGCAGTAGGTTTGCAATAATTTTTCGCATGAATGCGGCCAGTATCATGGAATAGATCAAGGTCTAAGAATGCTAGATGTGTTTTATCATGCACGGATGTAAAGGCTAGGCCCTCGTTATTATTACAATGGAACGAATGATTTAATAGAGGAGCCTTTCTTTTCCTTTTTACATGGCTGCTGTGATTGGCCCTGTACCATGTGATCACTGTGATCGATCACAGTGATCACACATGTCAACACAGCCTGCCAGCTGAAGCTTGTCAATCTCTCCTCTCCTCATTGCAATAATTCAAAAATCTAAAAAATAATTAGACATGAAGGGCTCATTCACAATTGTGGTGCTCTCTGAAGAGTGATCCACATTCAGATCCTTAGGTTGGAGTGTTGATATCTGAATGATGCCTGCAGCTACAGGCATCATTTAGACATCTTTGTTTTCACCTGGTGATTCCCTGTAATGTAAAATCCACCCCTAGCTGCATTGCTTTTACAAGCAGTGGGAGGAGATGCCCCCCATCATCCTCCGGTGCCTTTCCAGGCTATCCTGTGCGATCACCGGATTACCATATAAATGGCTGTGAACTGGATGGTTCCCAGCCATCTCTATGACCCTGGGAGGCTGGAAGCCATTTTTTTTCTTGGAAAGCAGAGATTGATGCTTTTTTTCTATCTCATGCTTTCCAAAGTAGGAGATATCTGGGGTCAATGAGATAAATATCTCTATAAAGAGGACCTTTCATGCCTTTTATTCATATTACAAGGGATGTTTATATTTCTTGTAATAGGAATAAGTGATCAAAAAAATAAATAAAGGGAAAGTGTAAAAAAATTTATAAAAATAAAAATAAAAAAAATAATAATATATATTTTTTTTAAAGCTCACCCACCCCCTCGTACTCACATGCAGAAGTAAACTCATACGTAGGTTGCGCCCGCATATATAAACAGGGTTCGAACCACACATGTGAGGTATCGCCGTGAACATTAGAGCAAGAGCAATAATTATAGCACAAGACTTCCTCTGTATCTCTAAACTGGTAACCTGTAAAAAATATTTAAAGCGTAGCCTATGAAGGTTTTTAGGTACCAAAGTTTAGCGCCATTTCACGAGTGGGCTTCATTTTAAAGCGCAATATGTTAGGTATCTATTTACTTGGTGTAGCATAATTTTTTACATTATACAAAACAATTGGGGTAAATATTGTTTGTTTTTTTTATTATTAATTTAAGTTTATTTTTTCCCCAAAAAATTGCATTTGTAAAATTGCTGCGCAAATACTGTGTGACATAACAAATTGCAATGATTGCCATTTTATTCACTAGGGTCTCTTCTAAAAATATATATATAAATGTTTGGGGGTTCTGAGTAATTTTCTAGCAAAAAAAAATATGATTTTTACATGTAGGAGAGAAATGCCAGAATTGGCCTGGTATGGAAGTGGTTAACCCCCTAAAGACTAGACTACCACAACCTTGTGTTTTGTGTGGTTGCAATGCAGTCTTAGACCCCATGCACATGAGACGCCGGTGCAAACTCTGCTAAATACATGTTTTAAAAAGCAGAAACCTGCGTTTAAAAACGCACGTTTTGCCGCTTTTTCATGCCGCGTTTAGCTGCGTTTAGCCGCGTTTGTGTCTATAAGCGTTTGTAAAGATAACATCATATAGACCCTCCCCAAGCTCAGAAAGCATGTATTATTAACTATTTCGGCCATTTTGATCAGAGTGAGCAGCAGCAGAGAGAGCAGTTCCACACTTGCATTTGCCTTTCTTTCTGTGTTTTTGTTTTGGAAATGGATCCCATATTAAATATATGTCCGGAAATGCTCCTGATGTTGCTCTTGGCAGCAATGTCGTTGCAAATTGCGTGAGAGGTCCAGAGTCAGAGCTCGTCGATATTGGACCCATCCGTTGATGGCACAGCGAATGTCTGTTGGATATTTCACAAACATGTATGTACAGCTGCGTACCTACCTCGAGAAGTTTTTTAATTTTACCCGTATGTCCATTGTCACATTTGATCTGCTCTTAGAAAAAGTACGACCCGGTCTGACATGCATGGACACCAATATGAGAAAGTCACTGATTAGATTAGAAATTGGATGAAGGGTTGGGGCAAAGAAGTAGAGGCATTTCTCATTGTCTAAGCTACCTAAAAAAAATTTTTTATGGCATTGCATCAGTGAGTATATATGCTCTATGAGCTATCTAAAGTATATACGACATTTTAAACCAATTTTTTTTTGTATTTCTTATGGTTTACCATCATATTTCTGAGTTTTCTGGTCCAAAAAATTGGGTTCCAAAAAAACGCTTATAAACGCAAACGCGGCTAAACGCTGGTGCCGCGTTTAGCCGTGTTTAGTCCTGTTTTGCGTTGCATTTTTTTGCTTCTGGAAAAACGAGGTTAAACGCAACTGCCTAAAAATGGGAAAAAAACGAGACTGTGTACATGGACATATAGGATAATATTGCATGAGTTCAGGGGCAGTTGAAAAAAGTGTCCAACTGCCTCTGAACACGCGTTTAACAGCGTCTCGTGTGCATGGGGCCTTATCACGTAAATGGGTTGGGCTCAGTGGGCGGTAATGCTCACCAAGTGCAGTTAGGGGTATAATTCCTGCCATAGCATGTGTACTCACCCAGCCGCTTCCCTCTGGTTAAAGAGTAAGCCCTTGAGGGGTATCAAAAATGCAGCTCAACCACAGGGTTTTAACCCCCAACCACAAGTGTAAATCAGCCTTTACACACTCCCCACACCAGTGGGGCCAGTCACAGTGTCCCTAAACAATGCCACACCAGTCCTAGTGTCACTATAAGACCTCATTCACACAGAGAGTATCAATGCCTACTCCATGCAAGGCCCATGTTTACTCACGTATGGATGCACAGACAGGTGTTTCTTGCATCCCCGTGCAGGCAGTTTCATTCATGTCTATTGGGACACAGTGGCTTCTCCCAATATGACATCCATGTAGGTGCAAGGCCTGAATACAGACAGATTGGGAGAAACAGCTGTGTACATGCAATCAACATAAATGGAACAGCCTGCAGAAGAATGCACAGAACATCTGTGCATTCCTGTGCCAGTAAACATGACCCTGCATTGGGTATGCATTAATGCTCCCCATGTGAACAAGGTTAATATTACAACTAGTCACAGTGTTCTTGATCGCTACCACACCAGTGACAATGTCACCAGATCAGTGAAGCCAGCAAAAGTGTCCTTTACCACTGCCATAACAGTGCAGTGTTGCCTCTGCCATCCGCCTGTTCTGACCAGGCCTGTTTATTGAACACATTTCTGCCTGCTGTCTGGACCAATCCTTTACCCGTTTTTTGACCATGTCCTTGCCTACTGCCTGAATTGACCCATCTGCGCACATCCAGCTGACTATGTTCTGTGAGTCCCCACTTCTGAAACCACAGGAACTTATTTGTTCTTCCTTTCTTCAGACTCTAGTACTTCCTGGTCACTGAACATGGCATTCCTGGGAGCAGTCAGGTACCAGTATGCTAGGCTTGTTTGACTTATAGGAAAGAGGACGATACACTAACCTATATTTCCTGACCACTCGTATAATGGCGGTCATTACAGTACATTGTTTTCAGTGCAGTGTTAGTTGATTTTTGTGATACATAAGATACAAACTCTGGTACATAATATCAGTCCAAACATTGAAATAACATTTCCAAAATATGTATAACTGTTATAAAATGCTTTAAATCAGAGTTCCAGTCACCTGTCAAAAAAATAACTGTAGCTGCTAACTTTAAAAAAACAGCCACTCACCTGTCCCAGGATCCAGTGGTGTGCTCACTCCAGTCGGTCTCACCCACTGTCTTTGGTCCCCAACATCTTCACCATGGGCACCCGGCTGTGACAGCTTGCGGCTTCACAGCCGGGTGCCCACTGTGCAATGCGCGATTTGCGCTGCGCATCTTGAATGGTGGATGTAATCTTCTGGGACCTGTCAGTGTCCCAGAAGACTGCAGGGGGAGGGAGGAGCACTTCCATTTCTGAGCGCCATGGGTACCTGTCAAAATCGGGTACCTGCCCCCCTGCTCCTTAAAAGTGCCAATTGTTCAAAAAGAAGCGGGGAAAAAGTCCTTAAAGCAGAACTGCCCATTTTAGATGGAGCTCTGCTTTAAGTTGTGTCCTTTCCAAAATGTGATAAGTTTGTGTATTTTTCCACTGTCCTGGTGGTCCATGGCGTTTAATGTACAATATTGTAATTTCTTCATTTTCCCAAACATTTGTGTGAAAAAAGGGCCAGTTTGTGGTTATTTATACTGTCCTGGCATTATAGGGCTTCCGAAAATGAGATAGCCGGTTAGAACATCAGGCCAGATCAGTTTTCAAATATACAAAGTATATATCATAGTTTGTAGACTCTATATCTTTCACACAGACTAAATAAAAAACACTAATTTGTTTTACCAAGCAAAAGTATCAGAATATATTTTGGGTTAAATTTATGAAGAAATATTGTTTTTTTGCAATATTTTTTACCAGGCACTGAGAAAATGATTTTTTTTTTTTTTTTTTTTTAAGGTGAAGCTAGAAGCTGATTGGCTACCTTGCACAGCTGAACCAGATTCCGAGTGCTCCAGTTTTAGTAAATCTTTTCCTGTGTTTGTCTATTGCTGTGACTTAGATGAGGATCAGATCATATTTTATGGTAAATTACTGCAGAAAACCAATTGATTCAAAGGAGTTCACATACTTTTTCTTGCCACTGCCAATAGCATTTTAAAATTAATGTTTTTTTAGTCCTGAACATAATACACAAACATATGTACAAAACCACTGTGCACTGTTTAAAAATAATAAATTGTTATAATTTTTTTGTGGAATTTGGTAATATAAACTGTAACCTTTAACCGCTTCCCGACCGCCCCATGTAGATATACGTCTACAGAATGGCATGGGCAGGCAAAACCACGTACCTGTACGTGGCTCTTTAAATGCCTGCCCATGGGTCACGCGCGCGCCGCCAGCGGCGTGCTCGCGACCCGGTCGGGAGCTCCGTGACCCCGGCCGCGGGACCAGCGGACCAGATCGCCGCTGGTGTCCCGCGATCGGGTTACGGAGCTGAAGAACGGGGAGAGGTTTGTGTAAACAAACCTCTCCCCGCGCTTCCTACGCTGCCTGTCATTGATTGGCTGTTCCCGGTCATCGGGAAAGCCAATCAATGACGTCAGACGTCAGCCCCGCCCCCTAATGTAAAAAAAAAACACACACGTCAGAGCCCATAACCCCTCCCCTCCCCCTAGTGGTTAACTCTTTCGCTACAATTGTCATTTACACAGGAATCCATGCATTTAAATAGCATTGATTGCTGTATAAATGACAATGGTCCCAAAAATGTGTCAAAAATGTCCGATGTGTCCGCCGTAATGTCGCAGTCACAATAAAAATCGCTGATCGCCGCCATTACTAGTAAAAAAAATATATTAATAAAAATGCTATAAAACTATCCCCTATTTTGTAAACGCTATAACTTTTGCGCAAACCAATCAATAATCGCTAATTGCGATTTTTTTAACCAAAAATATGTAGAAGAATACGTATCGGCCTAAACTGAGGAAGAAAAATGTTTTTTTATATATTTTTTGGGGATATTTATTATAGCAAAAAGCAAAAAATATTGCATTTTTTTCAAAATTGTCGCTCTATTTTTGTTTATAGCGCAAAAAATAAAATAAAAAAATAAGATAAAATACCACCAAAAGAAAGATCTATTTGTGGGAAAAAAAGGACGGCAATTTTGTTTTGGAGCCACGTCGCACGACCGCGCAATTGTCAGTTAAAGCGACGCAGTGCCGAATCGCAAAAAGGGGCCTGGTCCTTTGGCTGCCAATTGGTCCGGAGCTGAAGTGGTTAAAGCGGTATTCCAGGAATTCAGCCACTGTCTAAAATATGCTGGCTTACTATTGGTTCAGTCTAAAGAGGTGCATGCCACCTAATGGTATTATCAAATTTACTTACAACTGACTGTTACTGAGCACCTGGAGTACAGCTATCTCTATACTCCCAGCGCTCTGCTAAGAGAGATGCTGTGCTTTTATACAGCAACACCTCTGCCGCCCATTCATAGCAGACTCTGTTTTTTGTGAAAGGGCTTACATAATACAAAGTGCTGTGTGATTGTACAGGGGGAGGGGAGAAGCGGGCAGAGTAGCTGCATAAGACTCTGCAGTTTCAGGAACTGAGAGCAGAAGGCCCAGTGTCAGAGAACCAGAAAAATAGAGATAGCTGTACTCCCGGGCACTCAGTTAACATAAAAACTGTGAATTAAAGAAAGAAGTCCACAAGGTGGCATACATGTCATTGGATATAACCTGTAGTGATCCAGAAACTTTTAGAAAGTGTCTGAATTCCTTGAGTTCAACTTTAAAGTGTCCGTTCAGTTTACTCAGTGACTAGATTAGATCTCCAAAATACATTCAGGCCATATGTCAATCTTGGTAAATTTGGCCTAAGAATGATAATAATTATAACAGTTTATCTATATACATCTGGTATTCTGCTGGATTTCAAATCTGTAATTTCACATTCACATAATGTCTCTTAAAAGGCTGCATGCAGTGAGCATATGAATGTTAAGCAATTCAAATAAATAACATACTGGACTCATTTAAAACCATGCTGCCTGTTGGGACAGTCATTTTGTATATATAGCAAACAGCCGTGCAATCCATTATTTTTAGTAAGCATTTCATATAATTCTAACTGACATGTTAAGTCGATTTGTCAGTTCAAGCTGAGTATGTCTCTTGAAGTTATGGTTACTTGACATTTGCCAAACACCTGCAGTGCTTTATTATTAGCGTAGTCATAAGTGGTTCTTTAAAAGCTAATACTAAGGCAATTTATTATCACGTCATATAAGACAAAATTGAAATAATTCACAATAATCGGTTTTTCAAGCCATACTGCCAAAAAATACAATTTTCTTAATAGCTTATGTCACTTAACTTTACTTTATGCTGTTGTTAGCTGAGCCATCCTCTATCCTTAACCTACTTCTTAAATACAAAGTGTAGTTTTTTTTTTATAAAGTTTATGGACTAGAAAGTGCTAAAACTTCTCAGTTTTTTTATTTTTTATTTAGAGGTCAGTGTTCCATTGGGGAGACTTCCCTTTCCTTCCTGTCTTGGACACAACAGAAAGCGATTTCAACCAAATGAGGGAAATTTCCCACTTAGTTGTCACTGAAACAGGTGCCCCCATAGGAAGATTAACCCTTTCCTCTTGTTCTGGTGAAACTGTAACATTTAATACATTTTAGATTTTCCACTACTTTCTGTCTCAGGGATACAGACAAAAAAAAATTGACAGGAGGTCTAACCCTTCTAATCTTAAAACATGTTTTATATAATAAATATATGTGTTAATATATGCCAAGAGTTTTGTGTCACCCAGGATTCTCATACCTTCTTGAGAAAATAAAACACTATACACCAAATCGCAGCCTTCAATCATCTAATCAAAACCTCCTCATTCCCAAATCCCATTACAAATCAAAGGGAGAACGGAGAGTCGCAGTCCAAGGACCACGGCTATGGAACGCTCTTCTGACTTACATCCGCATGGAAGAAAACAATCAGGCCTTCAGGAAAAAACTCAATACCTACCTTTTCTAAGAAGCTTGACAACACAGCACAAATCCAGCGCCTTGAGGCGATTCAGTTCGCATTGTAGCGCTATACAAATTATTCATTCATTCAATGAGGCAGGTTGAGGGGCTCCAGGGTGCTTGTTTCATACAGAGGAAAGTTTTTTTTTTCATTTTCCTTAGTGGTTAGCAAAACCTGGTATGGGACCTGGAGCCTGGAGATTTCATAGAGATTCGTGAGGGAGAAATCTCAAAATCTAGAAATCTCCAATCCTGGAGGCAACCGGCACACTGATTGTGAATGTGTTCACACCTGTTATAATCTGGGACCTGACAATAGATTGGGGCTCCACCCTCCTGAGGAGTACATGTGGTTGCAAGGGAGCAGCCAGAGAAATGCATGTTTGCAAGGTGCAGATGGTGACAGAGTGACAAGACAGTAAGCCATGAGAGAGCCGAGTCTAAGCAACTGTGAGTGTGTCACGGTCCCTACCGTGCCAAGCAGACGGCCAGGCGGGGTCGCATCCCAGGTGGCCCTGAACTCATGGCCCTCATGGCCTTCTGTTTAATGCTCCTATTTCCTACCTCTGAGCCACACCTCAGTTCCTTTCAGCCTGCTTTCCAACCATGCCTAGTTCAGCATGAAGTACTGAGAGTGATACTCTGATTGCACCTGTCACTCTTGGATCAGCTGAGACAGGTTGCCTAATCTGCTGGGTATAAGACTGCCTCACTCTGAGGGCCTTGTCAGTTAATTGTCTCATGTTTGCCAAGTGTTCCTGGTTTCTGTTGCAGTGTTCCAAATCTAACCCCGGCGTCTGACCCTGGCTCTGTTTATCGTTTATCCTGTCTTCCGGAATCCTTGACTACGGCTTTACCTTGACTATTCCTTGGCAATTTCCTGTTAAAGCCCCCATGCACAGATTCACAGCTCAGGTAGCTTCTTACCTTGCTACCGAGTGCTGTGTGTATTTGCAAGGGTGAGCATACATCTCTGCAATATGGACTCCAACAAAGGTAAGCCCTTACAGAGTGTTGGTCTGTGGGATCAGACCTAAGGCCTAGGCTTGAGGCCTGAAGCAGTCATGTGGCAAAAGTGAGCCAGGAGACTGAAGTAATTTGTTTTGACATTTTCAATTATGGTGGAAAGCCCTGTAAGGGCTACTGATTCTGTGCAAACATTTTCTTTCGTTTTAACCGGTTCCCGACCGGCGCACGACGATATACGTCGACAGAATGGCACAGACAGGCAGGAGGGCGTATATATAAGTCCCTCCTTAATGCCGTCCGTGCCATCGGGAGCGGCGCGCTCCCACGCCGGTCAGGACCCCGTGAGGCCGGTCGCGGGTCCCGCAGACTCGATCGCCGTGGGGACACCCGCGATCGTCTCACGGGAAGGCTGAACGGGGAGATGCCGAAATACACAGCATCTCCCCATTCTGCCTAGCAACTAGTGACGCCGATCTCTGCTCCCTGTGATTGGAGCAGAGATCAGCATTCACTAGCTGACAGCCACGCCCCCCCACAGTAAGAAACTCACACCTAGGCATTCTTAACCCCTACACTGCCCCTTGTGGTTAACCCCTTCACTGCCAGTGTCATTTATACAGGAATCAATGCATTTAAATAGCATTGATTGCTGTATAAATGACAATGGTCCCAAAAATGTGTCAAAAATGTCCGATGTGTCCGCCATAATGTCGCAGTCACAATAAAAATCGATGATTGCCGCCATTACTAATAAAAAAAAATTATTAATAAAAATGCTATAAAACTATCCCCTATCTTGTAAACACTATAACTTCTGCGCAAACCAATTAATAATCGCTTATTGCGATTTTTTTTAACAAAAATCTGTAGAAGAATACGTATCGACCTAAAATTAGGAAAAAAAATGTTTTTTTAGATATTTTTGGGGGATATTTATTATAGCAAAAAATAAAAAACAATGCATTTTTTTTCAAAATTGTCGCTCTTTTTTGTTTATAGCGCAGGGGCGATCAAATACCACCAAAAGAAAGCTCTATTTGTGGGAAAAAAAGGACATCCATTTTGTTTGGGAGCCACGTCGCAGGACCGCGCAATTGTCAGTTAAAGCGACGCAGTGCCGAATCGCAAAAAGGGGCCTGGTCCTTTGGCTGCAAATTGGTCCGGTCTGAAAGTGGTTAATAAATGTTGGCCAAAAAATATATAAGTATTTCATTATTTGTTCCTTTATTGGTGTAAAGGCCAGTTGGGGTTAGACTTGACAGCTCTCTCACTCAGGCAGATGGAGTTTGTCATGTCATGCATGGTTGCCATGGTTGTAACTAGGGTTGAGATTTGAGTTTGAGTTGAGATAGAGTTTGGCCTGAACTTTACACGATTGCACTTTGGGAAAATGGGTAACTATTGAGTTTGTTCACTGCTGAGCCAAAAACAAATCACCAAAAATGCAGTTATTGAACTGTGAACTGTGGTCATGTGTCATAGTATGTCCAATAATGATGGTTTGCAAACATGCCAGCCCCCCTATAAAACTCAACTCAGTGACAAGGATCCTCTTCCACTTTAGCTGTTGGCTGGTCATAGTGTCTGGTAGCAATGCGCATGGAGCATTTGAGGGTCTTTCCAGGTCTGGTTGCTATATACGCCCCTTATCAGGACATCCACCAATCCGGTAAGGGTGCCTCCTGAAGGAGCCAATCGGGCAGAAGACATGTGTAGTTCACGTGAATGTTTGCTGGGCAAGCCTGGAAAAGATCTAACTAGTTAACTATTGTCATGGTCCCTTTAGAGCAGGGGTCTCAAAGTGGCGGCCCTCCAGCTGTTGCAAAACTACAAGTCCCATGAGGCATTGCAAGGCTGACAGTTACAAGCATGACTCCCACAGGCAGAGGCATGATGGGAATTGTAGTTTCGCAACAGCTGGAGGGCCGCCAGTTTGAGACCCATGCTTTAGAGGTTGTCTTCAGGTGCATGCATTAGGCGTAGCCCCACATTGGATGCCAAATTTAAGGGTATGAAATGGTACCTCCTCCATGTTCCCCCTCCTCATTGGGTGCCAAGTGGGGGTCGCATAAGAGGCATACCCCAAGGTGAGTTCTTTTGGGCTATGCTGGGCACCTTGGATAGGGTCACTACCTTACACATGGGGTACCTTGTCCTCATGTTAATATACACCACTACTATCACTGTTGCATTTAGGACAGACATGCAGAGCCGATGCCCTCTCCACCTGTACAGCATATCTCCACCACCTTACTCTCAGTAACAGAATGGGGTCCTGTTGTGCACCTAGTGTGGACTCCATGCAAGCACTCACTTAACTCTTCCTCTTCTGCACCTGTGCACAGGCTGAGGACCTCTGTGGTGCTGATCTGCTCATATTGCTATGGGAGATGGATCACTTACTGAGAGAGTGCTGACAACAACTCACTCCTGAAAGAGGCTGTCCCACCTGCAACAGGCACACACTTACGATAGGCTGCTTGTTAAACCTCCTTTACCCTTGTTAACCACTTGTGTTTTCATGCTCCAATGTGCTGTAACTGACCTGAGCTGAAGACCATGTGCCAGTTACTTGCATTGAACCTCTTTAGTAACTTCAGACTAGGAAAAAACTAATTTGATAAGCTTTCCTCAATAACTTAGGCATGGCAATTAAACAAAGGCAACAGTCTTTCCCTAAACTAATCCATAACTCAGGCTTATGGCTGCCCCAGCTCACATGCATAGCTCTCAACTGTCCCTGATTTTGAGGAACTGTCCCTGATTTGGAGCAATGTCCCTCTGTCGCTTTTCCCCCTCATTTGTCCCTCATTTTGTTCTAATCTATATAGTTGTATATAAAATGCACTTATCTTTTAAAAAGTGTTTCCCAGTGATAAACCTTTCATCCAAATTCTAAATGTCTGCATTTGTAAATTTTAAAAGCCAATATAAAGGAATATAGTTACATAGTTAGTCAGCTTGAAAATAGACACAAGTCCATCCAGTTCAACCACAAAAAAAAAAAGAAAATAATATCATACAATCCTATATCTCCAATTCTATACCCACAGTTGATCCAGAGGAAGGCAAAAAACCCCAGCAGAGCACTATCAAATTTGCTAAAGCAGGGGAAAAATTCCTTCCTGATCCCCAGAGAGGCAATCGGATTTTCCCCGGATCAACTTTACCTATAAATGTTAGTACCCAGTTATATTATGTACATTTAGGAAATAATCCAGGCCTTTCTTAAAGCAATCTACTGAGCTGGCCAGAACCACCTCTGCAGGGAGTCTATTCCACATTTTCACAGCTCTTACTGTGAAGAAACCTTTCCGTATTTTGAGATGAAATCTCTTTTCCTCTAGTAAAGAGTGCCCCATTGTCCTCCTTTGTTGACTGTAAAGTGAATAACTCAACACCAAGTTCACTATATGGACTCCTTATATATTTGTACATGTTGATCATATCCCCCCTTAATCTCCTCTTATCAAGAGTAAATCAATTCAGTTCCTCTAATCTTTCCTCATAGCTGAGCTCCTCCATGCCTCTTATCAGTTTGGTTGCCCTTCTCTGCACTTTCTCCAGTTCCCCAATATCCTTTTTGAGAACTGGTGCCCAAAACTGAACTGTATATTCCAGATGAGGTCTTGAACAGGGGCAAAATGATATCTCTCTGTCTGGAGTCCATACCTCTCTTAATACAAGAAAGGACTTTTCTCGCTTTGGAAATCACAGCTTGACATTGCATGCTATTATTGAGCTTATGATCTACCAAAACCCCCAGATCCTTCTTCACTATGGATCCCCCTAGCATGTATGATGCATGCATATTCTTAGCCCCCATGTGCATAACTTTACATGTATCAACATTAAACCTCATCTGCCACATAGTCGCCCATTTAGACAGAGCATTGAGGTTGGCTTGTAAATTGGAGACATCCTGTAAGGACGTTATTCCACTGCATAGCTTGGTGTCATCTGCAAAGACGGAAATGTTACTTTTGATCCCAGATCCAATATCATTTATAAAGATATTAAAAAGTAAGGGTCCCAGCACTGAACCTTGGGGTACACCACTGATAACCTTAGACCATTCAGAGTAAGAATCATTAACCACTACTCTCTGAATTCTGTCTTTTAGCCAGTTTTCTATCCATTTACAAACTGATATTTCCAAACCTGTAGACTTTACCTTACACATGATCCGTGTGTGGGGAACTGTATCGAACGCTTTTGCAAAATCCAAGTATACCACGTCCACTGCCACCCCTCTGTCCAAGGTTTTACTTACCTCTTCATAAAAATAAATCAGGTTTGTCTGACAACTTCTGACTTTCATGTATCCATGCTGTCTGTTGCTTAAAATATTTCTTTGTTGCAAGAACCCGTCTATGTGGTCTTTTATTAATCTCTCCAGTATCTTCCCAACTATAGAAGTTAAACTAACAGGTCTATAGTTACTTGGTAAAGACTTTGTTCCCTTTTTAAATATAGGCACCACATTGGCCCTGCGCAAATCCAGTGGTACTATTCTTGTTATTAATGAGTCCCTAAAAATTAGATACAATGGCTTTGAAATTACAGAGCTCAATTATTTTAGGATCCCTGGGTGGATGCCATCAGGTCCAGGTGCTTTAGCCACCATTATTCTGTCTAAATATTTCTGGACCATATCACTTTTGAGCCATTGTGGATTTGGGGCTGTGTCACTACCACCCCCATTATGGACATGAGCTCCCCCATGCTCCTTTGTATACACATAGCTGAAGAAAGTATTGAATAAATTAGCCTTCTCTTTGTCCCCAGTCACCCACTCTAGATTATTTTGTAAAGGGCCTACATGCTCAGACTTGACCTTTTTACTATTAATATATTTGAAGAATATTTTGGGGTTTGTCCTACTATCTTTTGCAATCTGTCTTTTGTTTTGAATTTTTGCATCCTTGATTTCCTTTTTACATATTCTGTTATATTCTTTGTAACATTTAAATGACACTAGTGTTTCTTCATTTTTATAATTTTTAAAATCTCTTGTCTTATAGTTTATAACTTTTTTAACTTTGGCCGTGAGCCACATTTATTCAGGTTTTATTTTTAGCCTTTTAAACTTATTGCCCATGGGAATATACTTTGCAGTGAATTCACAAACAGTCTTTTTGAAGAATTCCCATTTCTGTTCTAAATAGTAGTGGTAAAAAAGCCCTTATGGATTACATTTTTTTGGTTAATTCTCCTTTAAGGGGGTGTGGCATGATGCGTGTCTTATGCCTCCATATGTTTTTTAGTAGGTGTCCCTCATTCTCATTTCAAAATGTTGGGAAGTATGCACCTGCACAAGAAAGAGTACATTTTTGGCAAAGTTCAAGGTGTCAGTGTCCAGGGTTGGTATCTTTAGGGCATTCTGCAGGACCCAGCAATACCCCTATGCTGTGGACTGTTCCTGAAGCCAGATGCTCATTAGCAGGCAAACTTCCGACTCCTCTGCATGATACAGCAGGCTGACAGGACAGACTCCAGCGACAGCATCAGCAGTGGGAACATCAACGGCAGCAGTGTCCCTTGGGATCCAGACCCCTGTCTATTTTATAACAAAGAACCAGTGGGTGGGACCCAAGAAGCCCGCCAAGAAATATCCAGGAAAAATAATTAACTCTATCCCTCCTGACTGAAATAGGTAATCTATAACATAAAATGAAAAATTAAAGTGCAGCGCTATTAATCTATCATGTAAAATATTCAGTGATATCAAACTATATTTAAATAAATAAATCAATCAATATAATAATGTGTTCAATTAAAGTTCATATGCTGAAACTTTTCTGCATTGAATTATTGTGACTTCTCAATTATTGGGACTTCTCAATTCATACGGTATATCCTCTTCAGCAGATAATGTGCACACCTTTACCAGCCGTTATACCTGCTCACCTCATACATGACATGAGTCAGAAAGACTCAAAACAATTCCTTTCTTTCTTTCAGCTATGATCTCATCTCTTCCACATCCGACCAGCTACTCTGTATCCACTTTCCAATCAGTAGCCTACCAGGGGGATCGCAAGTAAGATCTCTCTTATATACTGCCCCACTGTTTTTCTCCTTCCTCCACACCAGCATTATTACTCAGTATTCCTGATAAGATATGGCTCCACATTCATGCAACAATAAATAGAGGATACATAGTGCTCTCCGTTTGCAACATTTATTAAAATGCCCCAATTAAAAAACACTTACAAGATATTCAGTTAAAACCAGCTCTGTATAGCCCGGCTTACCACTGTGGCTGCGTGACCTCACAGGCTCGGCTCTTTTCCTCTACTTGCGTATCGCCTTCTGTTTGGGCTTTCTCAATAGATACGGGTGTAGAGGGAAAGAGCTAAGCCCGTGAGGTTTTTGATAGACTCAAAAAGCCAGGCACATAATATTTTCAGATAGAGAGACCAACTTATTTCTCTCATCATGAGTATGGTAACTTCAGAGCCATCAGTTGCTATCATTAGCAAGCACATATTTGCTTCTATTAGTTTAAAGTATTAAAGGATCCTTTCTTTTTTATGAAAAAATAACAAAATACTTGCCTGCTCTGTGCAATGATTTTGCCCAGGGCAGCCCTAATTCTTCACTTCTAGGGTCCCCCGCCCGCACTCTTGTCTTCTCCTGCCTTTGAGTAACTCGAGTAACTTGTGCGGGCTTGCTTCCAAGTCACACTGTGTGCATCTATTTACACACACAGTGAGGCTTGGCCCTGCTCCCTTGTCATTGGATTGGATTGACAGCAGCCAATAGAATTGGGCTCAGGTAAGTAGCTAAGTATTGGGGGGGGGGGGGGGTAGGGGCTGCACCTAAAAAGGTTCCTTTTGCAGAGAATGCATTAAGGTAACAAACCTTTAGCCTTTACAACCAGGGCTGCCTTATCAAGCGGGCACCCCTGGGCACAAGTGCTCATGGGGCCCCATCAGGGCTGGCTCAGATCTAAGGAGAATACAGTATGGAGGCAGGGGAGGGGCAGGCTTCTCCTGTCAGCCGAACGGGAGAAGAGAGAGCGGCTCTAATGTAATTGGTTCGCCGCAACGGCGCCTACCTTCCTGTCCGCTCTCTTCATTGGCCACAGCAGAGGGCCAATCAGAAGACCCTGGGAAAGCATCATGGGAAATGTAGTCCTGGAAGATTGGCAGCTCCAGGTGTTCCCACAGACAGCAGGCTAAAGCCCCCAGCATGCATGCACTCTGCTGGGGGGAGAGAAAGAGAACCTGTAACCCAGAAAAAGCAGACAAATTGAGTGCTGAAAAACAGAGAACTGTGCTGGGGAAGCCAGAGAAGGAGCCATGCTGTACCCGCACCACCAGAGAGAGTCACGCTGTACCCATACCACCAGAGAGCCACACTGTATCTGCACCACCAGAGAGAGCCATGCTGTACCCACACCACCAAAGAGAGCCACGATGTACCCGCACCACCAGAGAGAGCCACTTTGTACCTGCACCACCAGAGAGAGCCACGCTGTACCCACACCACCAGAGAGCCACGCTGTACCCACACCACCAGAGAGAGCCACGTTGTACCCGCACCACCAGAGAGAGCCACTCTGTACCCGCACCACTAGAGAGAGAACCACACTGTACCCACACCACCAGAGAGAGAGAGCCACACTGTACTCACACCACCAGAGAGAGCCACGCTGTACCTGCACCACCAGAGAGAGAGCCACACTGTACCCGCACCACCAGAGAGGGAGCCAAGCTGTACCTGCACCACCAGAGAGAGAGACACGCTGCACCCGCACCACCAGAGAGAGAGCCATGCTATACCTGCACCACCACAGAGAGAGCCACGCTGTACTCACATTCCAGAGAGAGCCACGCTGTAACCTCACCACCAGAGACGGAGCCACGCTGTACCCACACCACCAGAGAGAGAGCCACACTGTACCCACACCACCAGAGAGAGAGCCACGCTGTAACCGCACCACCAGAGCGAGAGACACACTTTACTCGCACCACCAGAGAGAGAGCCACGCTGTACCCGCACCACCAAAGCGGGAGCCATGCTGTGCTCGCACCACCAGCGAGAGAGCCACGCTGTACCTGCACCACCAAAGGGGGAGCCACGCTGTGCTCGCACCACCAGCGAGAGAGCCACGCTGTACCTGCACCACCAAAGGGGGAGAAAGAAGAAGCCACTGCCAGGGTACAGATATGCTACACTACTGACCAGAGTCGGCCTGGGCAATCCAGAGTGAGCGAGCGTCCAGCCAGAGGGATCACTGCTGTGGTTTCGCTGTGTCTGGTAAGAGGTCCTGATGGCCATTATCCATTACTGCTCATAGGGACTGAGCTATTAGGAAGTGCCTAACCTGCTTTCCTCTAGGCCTTATTGACCTCCGGACCAAAAATAGGGGGGTGGGGGTGACACCATTTTAACTGCACTAGGTGACACCAACCCTAGTGATGCCACTGCTTTAGTCTTAGTAGCAGGGCTCACTGAGTGGGTACCAGCAGAACTTTCTGCTTGCCATCTCCAAGCTATCACCTCTGATTATTGCTGAATGCCTGTCTCGGCGGTTCCACCTCCATTCTCCCCCAAGCCAGGAGTCCGTGCACGTTGCTGCTGACTGTGGGAATATTTCACTCTTTGTGAGAGTGAGATATCAGGGGAAAGGATTTGTAGTGAATATATTTAGGGAGCTGAAGAGGCCCATGATGCTTACACCACCTCCATGTGAACTAGCCAATCCCAGCTGTGCCTTACTAACTGACACCATACACAGCCTTACTAACTGCCACAATACTCTGCTCTACTGTATGACACTGTCCACTGCCCTGCTGACACCGTCCACTGCTCTTTTGACCCCTATAATCTGTCCTACAAACTGCTTACTCATGTACTCTGCCCTACTACTGGCCTCTTTACACTGCCCAACCTTTACTGACCTCTATACACCACCCTACCTATGACTGACCTCTACATACTGCCCTGCAATTAGGCCTGAAACTAGTTGCTCACTCAAGTCAATTTTTAAGGTAAGCTAAGTTTATATTTTTACAATGACATTAAGTACAGTAAAACCTTGGTTTGAGAGTAACTTGGTTTGAGAGCGTTTTGCAAGACAAGCAAAATTGTTTAATAAATTTTGACTTGATAGAAAAGCAATGTCTAGATATACAAGTAGCGTCATGTCTAGGGTTGAGCGAACCCGAACTGTAAAGTTTGGGTCCGTACCGGACTTTTGGGTGTCCGGGTCCCGGACCCGAACCCAAACTATTGACTGTATGTTCGGGTCCGGTGTTCGGCGATGTATTGGCACCTTTTTCAAGCTGCAGGGCAGCCAATCCACACTAGTTTCACTAGTGTGCCCTTAAAGCCATCACAGCCATGCCTACTAATGGCATGGCTGTGATTGGCCAGTGCAGCATGTGACCCAGCTTCTATATAAGGTACAGGCATACAGCACAGCACCTCACTCTGCTATAGACAGGTTCCTGTGCTGCTAAGAGAGGATTTCATTAGGAGTTAGTCTGATACAGTCAGTCAGTCCACATTCCTTAAATTTTCTTCAAATTAGTTATATCAGTGAGCGATATACATAGCTAGAGTAGAGACTAGAGAGTGTCTTTAAGGAAAAGAAAGAGGCAGAGAGAATTATTCAAGAGATTCCTAAATCAATTGTACCCTGGCTGGGGTGCAGTACACAGTCTTTTAACAGTGCCATGAGGCCAGTGCCAGACAAAATATAACTTTTACCTGCAAGCTCAGTGCAGCATCAATGCACTGCATATTTTACTAAGAGATACACCATACTCTGTGTATATTCTGCTATTGCAAAAAAAAAAAAAAAAATCTTTCAGTGCTTTGTGCATGTGTGCAGGAGTGTGACATACAATCGATCGATATTTCTTCTATTGTGCTATCCCACAAAAAAAAATTGTAGCGACATTTTTTTTCCCAATAGCATTTTCTGCATGTTCATACACACTTTAGACACTGTGCGTGTATTCTGCTATTGCCAAAAAATAAAATATTTCAGTGCTTTGTGCATGTGTGCAGGAGTGTGACATACAATCGATCGATATTTCTTCTATCGTCTGCCCCCTTCAACTTCTGGGTCTCCAAATTGGGCACATGGCCCAAGCTTGCCCTTTACGCCTTGGAGGTGCTGGCCTGCCCTGCAGCCAGTGTATTATCTGAACGTGTATTTAGCACGGCAGGGGGCGTTATCACAGACAAGCGCAGCCACCTGTCCAGAGCCAATGTGGACAAGCTCACGTTCATTAAAATGAACCAGGCATGGATCCCACAGGACTTGTCCGTACCTTGTGCAGAATAGACACGTATACCGGTGTTCTGACAAAAACTGTCTGGCCATTGGATAGTGTCCGGCCACTTACTGCACAGGCGCAGTGCTTGCGCAGTACGGAGGACAAGGAGATTCACAAAATCTCCAAAGATGAACGTCGCCTGCGCAGTGAGTGCAGGTTCAAGCCCCACCATCCAAGTGGACATACGGTAGCACATAGTAACAGGGCCCCTCACGGGCTCGCTTGGCTGGGCTTTAACCTCGGATGATGTGGCTTGAACCTGGAGTCACCGCGCATCGTCTTCGGAGAGTTTCGAAATCCCCTTGTCCTACGTACTGAGCAAGCGCAGTACAGGGCGGACACTATGCGACGGGGGACAGAATTTGACACATCATTCACCACTAGCCTTACCCAGCCATTGTTGTATTTTTGAACCAGTGTTGGCTACCTCGTCCTCCTCCACCGCCGCTTCCACCTACACCGCCACATCCACCGCCACCTCAACCTCCTACTCCATATGGACCTCGTCCTCCTAGGTCAAGATTATAATTTTTTCATTTTTTTAATTTCCAAGTATTTTATTTTCCCACTATCTTATCCATTAAATTGAATATTTTTTTCCAGAAAGTGGGTATTCTGGGGTATTCCCACCATATGTGCGGCATCATGCCGTTGAGTTTCTGAGGTTCTTAATGACTTCCTGTACCTCTTCTGCTGAGAAGGGGGCCTACAGCATTTTATTTTTATTTTTTATTTTTTTACGTTATTTTAAGTTATTTCCCTATCCACATTTGTTTGCAGAGCACTTGCCATGCTCTTAACAACATTTTGTTGCCATTTACAGCCCTCTAGCCCTTTCCATTACTTTTTTACAGCCATTTTAGTCTTGAAAAGTTTGGGTTCCCATTGACTTCAATGGGGTTCGGAGTTCGGGGTCAAGTTCGGGTCAAGTTCGGTCCCGAACCCGGACTTTTTTCCAAAGTTTGGCTGAACCCGCCGAACCCGAACATCCAGGTGTCTGCACAACTCTAGTCATGTCACAACTGAGTATTAAAGAGAAGAGATGCGCCTCTAAGTGTAGCAATATGGTTACAGTTAATGAAGGTACAACATTTAGCAACATATTGCTACACTTAGAGGTGCCTCTCTTCTCTTTTATACTCTGTAGCTCCTGCTGGATTTTTCTGCCAATGCCCTTGTGGAGGCTTCCATTTGTGGATGGACATTTTATGGTTACACAACCTGGTCACATTGCTATATTGTTTTTATAAGTACTATAAACTGAAGGACCTATGAATAAATGATTGTGTAACGAATCCTCTGAGTTTTCATTATTTCTTATCAGGAAATTTGCTTTGATATAAGTGCTTTGGATTACAAGCATGTTTATGGAACGAATTATGCTCACAATCCAAGGTTTTACTGTAGATCTCCACCTCTCAACGGTTGCCCATCCCTGCTCTAAATGCTGCATCGCCCCTGGTTGTGGGGAACTTGCAGTGCAGACCTTTTTATTTAAATGGGTTGTGTTTAGTGAGCGGTAGTGCAGGCTTGTGGGGGCCCCAGTGAATTACTTTGCCCAGAGGCCCATGATGCTATTAAGGTGGCCCTGTTTACAACCACTTAAATGTGCACAAGGTTTATGAGCTAAATGGTGGGGTGGAATAATGTTTCTTGATAACGGTGCAATGTTATTAAATAAAAACCCTCAAGACACAGTTTTACCTTTATTATAAAACACACTTTTGTAATGTAATGGACACAGATTTCTGTCCAAAGCCGTCTCCAAATTGCTACCGTTTTATAGGTATTTTATTATTTTTTAAACACTATTTTTGACCACCTCAAGGTATAAAGTTAATGTAAAATAAAATTAAATTCATATTATGGAAAAATGAAGGGTTTTATATTAGCATTTTATTCAGTGATAGTCTAAAGAGTGAGATTAATTTGTTTGTTTCTAGCACTTTCTGCATATAAGTCATTGTTTATTAAAGAAAACAAGTTGGTCTTCAGAGAATCAGCTTTTTCTGTGCTGACTTATTCTCTCTCTTTAGAAATGTTGGTGATGTTTAAATTATGTTAATGGTTCTCATTTTGCTAACTACATTCTCTGATCTGAAAAAATGCTTTTGAATAAATAAAACAACTATACAACATACTTAGAGGGTAAAACACAGTAAAATAATGGTGAATGAATCAATTTGTGCAATGTAGTATACATTGCAGATACTAGGGTTAATTTACTAAAGGAGTAAAGACTGTTCACATCACACAGCTTTGTAAAGAAGGGTAAAGTTTTGTTCACTTTAGTCAACCAAAAACATGTTTCCAAAATCCAGTTTGTTTTCATTCCCCTCACATGACTGGGAAATTAACCTCTTCTTGCCGGCTGTATGCATAAACAGTATGTAGCCCCTGTGTGGGTGGGCTTTAACATTGAGTAGCCACATATATGCATCCATAGGGAATGTTTCTTTTGTGCTGAAAGTATGTTTACTGCACATTCTCAAGACAGTAACTAAAATGTCACAGCAAGCTTCCATATTTGGAATTGGGAGATTCCAAACATGTGACCAGTATATTAGCAAATCACAACAGTCACATGTTCACATGAATACCGATGGCTGATCAATTACCCTATGTCTGTATATTATTTCAACCTAGCTTGTCCCTATTCACCAGAGGGACAAGCAGCTTCTTTCTCCAGGTCACATAGCATCAAATCCATGTCTTGTCATTTCTCTGTGTTGCATCACAATTATTATTATACAGCATTTATACAGCGCCAACAGTTTACACAGCGCTTTACAACATAAGGGCAGACAGTACCATTACAATATAATTTAATACAGTAGGAATCAGAGTCCTGTTTGTTAGAGCTTACAATCTAGGAGGGAGGGTCAAGAGATACAAGAGGTAATAACTGTGGGGATGGGCTGATGGAGAAAATAAATGTACAGTTGTTAGGTGGAGGCCAGATAGGCCTCTCTGAAGAAATTTGTTTTCAGGGATCGTCTGAAAGTGGACAGAGTAGAGATGGTCAGACAGATAGATTGGGTAGAGAGTTCCAGAGGATGGGAGAGGCTCTGGAAAAATCCTGGAGGCGAGTGCGGGATGAGGTGACAAGGGAACTAGAAAGCAGAAAGTCTTGAAGTTAGTGATGTATTGGGGGCTGAGTTGTGGCTGGCTTTGTAAGTTATTGTTAGTATCTTGAATTTAATTTGTTGCTTGAGTGGAAGCCAGTGGAGGGATTGGCAGAGAGAGGTATCAGACACTGAGCGGTTTGTAAGGTGGAGGAGCCTGGCAGCAGCATTCATGATAGACTGAAGGGGGATGGACTATGTAGAGGTAAGCCAATGAGGAGGGAGGTGCAGTAGTCAAGGCGTGAGATGACCAGGGAGTGAAGGAGAAGCTTTGTTGTGTTATATGTTAGGAAGGGGCGTATCACAAATGTGTGAGTGATAATGTTATGAAAACAAATGCTCTGTTAATTAAACAACAAAATCCTGCGAGCCTTAAAGTGGAAGTAAACCCCCCTATCGTTTTCAGCCAAGGAAGCTGCCATCTTTGCCTCTGTTTAATCTTCAACTGCCACAGTGCTGCACATGTGATCCGTTATGACACCAGCCATTGGATGGTTTGACTGTTTGGTTGAGAGCACAGCCAATGTGCAGTTAGCATTCACGGCATGCCTTTTTTTTTTTTTGACTGTTAAATCGATGGGTTTACTTCCGCTTTAAAGAACCCCCTACCAATCTGCCACTATCAAGCTGCAAAAGTTAAACACATCTTATACGTTCGTGCACAATAAAACAAAAATAAATAAATATACACTGCGCTGGAATGGCTATGCACTAAATAATCTGTATCTTAATCTATAGTTGTTGATCCACAAGAATATAATATTTTGCATAAAATAGTAAACATACAGCTGGTGTAAAAGTGCAAGTGCAAAATATAGCAAAACAAATAGTGTGCACAAAATATGTAAATGCACAACCAAAACGCATACCTAAATATAAAGTGCATAAGTGCCAATTGTGCCAAAAAAACTCTGTGAGGTTATATGGACCCCGTAGAGTTACAAGGTGCCATGCACAATAACACACTAGGAAATAAAATATCAATAATAATAATAATGTTAGATGAAAAAAGTGCTAAATGTATACATATGTGATAGCAAACATGTATAAATACAAGACATGTAAGAAAAATTGCAAGTGCATAAACCATACAAGTGTCTCTATATTATTAAAAAAAACTGTTCTTTGTGGCAGCCTGTCTTGGGCTGTGATAAGAAACACAAAATGTTGATTGATGTGAGACTAGATGCAGGTGACGTGATCTCCGGTGATCATACGATTGACATGCTTGTTGCATCCAACCGTGGCTCTGAGTCATGCATAGGTGAAATCCGGGAACCCCTTATGGTAATAAGCTCACCTCAGAGCGTGTGACCAGCTATTACACTGAGTCAAAACACGCATATGAACCACTATAGGGTTCTCAGCTGTTTCACTGGATCAGTAGTGTCCTCAATGCAATGATCTCAGAGGTGCATGAAAAAAGGAAAAAGACTAATAGTGCAATACCGTTTTTCAAAATGTAATAGACAAGTTAAAAACCACTCCCCTGCCGGGGTACTCACATGTATAAGGTGCATCAGTGCACCGTACTTCATAAGGTTCAATAGAATACTGTAAACAGTATAGGTATGGTTTGTATCTCCTCTAGGCAGGTGTACTGTCTCTCGCTCCATCCTGGCCCCTCCCCTACGCGTGTCGATACTCAGGGTGTGGCGTATCTTCCTCAGGGGAACACGCTTTATCACAGGCACGAGAGGCAGAACAGGGATGATCTCAAGTATATACGGTATCCCCTATTATGTAGACGATATAACTTTTGCGCAAACCAATCAATATAAGCTTATTGCAATTTTTATTACCATATGTATCGGCCTAAACTGAGAAAAAAATAGCTTTTTTTTAAAAAATTGGGTATATTTATTATAGCGAAAAGTACACAATATTTGTGTTTTTTTCCAAATTCTTGCTCTTTTTTTGGTTATAGAGCAAAAATAAAACCGCTGAGATGATCAAATACCACCAAAAGAAAGCTCTATTTGTGGGGAAAAAAAGGACGTAAATTTTGTTTGGGTACAGTGTCGCACGACCGCGCAATTGTCAGTTAAAGCGATGCAGTGCCGTATTGCAAAAAATGGCCTGGTCATTGAGCAGCCAAATCGTCCAGGGCTGAAAATAGGGAAGGGTTATCATCACCCCTGTAACATTTGTTTTGCTGTCTGTGCCCCTGTTCAGAAGATTTCACCTCACTTTCTGTCCCAATGACAATTGGATTTTGAAAATGTGGGGTTATTAGGGAATCAAGGATTGGTGATAAAGCATATATATATATATATATATATATATATATATATATATATATATATATATATATATATATATATATATATATATATATATATATATATATATATATATACATACACAAGACTATCTGTATATATATTAAATACACTGCAGCTGACTGACTCACCTGCCTGCCAGAAGTATATTAGAAAGAGTATACCAGGAACAGCCTGCGGTGAGATATAGCTAAACTGTACGCAGTATATATATATATATATACATATATATATGCATATATATATATATATATATATATATATATATATATATGTATATATATATATACAAGACTGACTGTATATATATATATACAGTATATATAGCTGCAGTGTTTTTAGTATATATATATATATATATATATATATATATATACTAAAAACACTGCAGCTAACTGAATAATCTGCCTGCCTGCCAGCTCAATCTAAATGATACTCTCTCTTCATCCACGCCAATGACACTACACAAGGCCGACGTGCAGCGACCTTATATAGTGTGGGGTGTGGACTTAGTCCCCCTGAGCCGCTCATCATTGCCCACCAGTGCCACCTCATCAGTACCCACCAGTGCAGCCTATCAGTGTCCATCAGTGCCACCTCTTCAGTGCCTAACAGTGCAGCTCATCAGTGCCCATCAGTGCCATCTCAGCATCAGTGCAGCTTATCAGTGCCACCTCATCAGTGCCCACCAGCACAGACTATCAGTGCCCACCAGTGCAGCCCAGGACTGTCCATCAGTGCCCACCAGTGCAGCCCATCCGTGTCCATCAGTGCAGCTTATCAGTGCTACCTCATCAGTGCTCACCAGCACAGACCATCAGTGCAGCCTATTAGTGCCCATCAGTGTCCATCAGTGCCACCTCATCTGTGCCCATCAGTGCAGTCTATCAGTGTCCATCAGTACCACATCATCAGTGCCCACCAGTGCAGCCTATCAGTGTCCATCAGTGCAGCCTCATCAGGCAATCCACAGGCAGACAGTTTAATTGTACATCACATTGGGGAGAAGGACCTACCTGCCAGCCAGCTCACTCCACATCCAATCCGCGATCTGGAAATCTTAGAGCTGCTGCTCCCACTCTAAACACGTTACTTAGCTGCACCTGCAGCCTCTGCCTTCTCCAGACCATACAGACTGCATTTGTGCGGGGCCTGAGAGTCAGTGGCACTCCCGGCCCTGCCCCCTCCCCTGCTCTTTGTGGACTACTGCTGCCTCAATCCCAGAGGCATCGCAGGGCGGCCCCCAATGTGCAGGCAGCGTGGGCTCCAAGGGAAGCTGTTTTAGGCACCAAAACAGTGACCCCATTTGCCCTGTGTTAAAGATGGCCCTGGCACAGCCCCTCTCAAAGTTCTAATCCAATAGACCCAGCGGGACCCATGGTAGGGCCGGCTCTGAATCTATTTTCTTTTTTTTTCAAATATAAAGTTTTATTAAGTTTTCAAAAACAGGAACAGAGAATGAGGCCAAGGCCTCAATAGAACATGCAATCCCATAATAACAGTGGGGGTCGCAGCCCCCCAGCTTCTTATCACATTTATCAACCGTACAATATCACAACCCGTAAGTCTCCTATATGTCGCTAATGTACATTGTGTTATCGTTGGACTCTAGTTCAGTTAAGCTTTAACTTTATTGATCCAGGCCAGTAGACTAGTCTATGGGCAACAGGATTGCAGTGTAGAAGAAGAAAAGGAAAGAAAGGAGAGAAAGAATAAACGCAGATAGGGAGAGATGAGGGAGGTGAGAGGGGGTGGGATGAGGAGTAGGTGGGGGGGGGGGGTTCCGCGAATTCCAAAATCTGAGGTCAATATAAGGTCTTCCATCCTATTTATGTCTTCCACCTTCCGCAGCCACATTGCTGTGGTCGGCGGGCACTGTTGTTTCCATAGCAATGGTATGCAGGATTTAGCTGCGTTTGTGAGGTGTCACAGTATTGATTTTTTGTATCTTTTGGGGGGTAGGGAGGAAACATGCAACAAGAAAAATGCCGGGTCCTCTGGTATCTGGAACTCCGTAAACTTCTGGGACGTGGTACGGACCACGGACCAGAAGGGTGTCAAGAGCGGACAGGACCAGAACGTATGTAGTAACGTTCCCCTGTCTCCCTGACACCTCCAGCACAGTTCTGAGGAATCAGGGAAGATCTTGTGCAGTCTACTAGGCGTATAGTACCACCTGGTCAAAATCTTAAAATTAGTTTCTTGTACTTTAGTACAAATGGATGATTTAAGGGCAAAGTCGATCATAGTCTGCCTCTGGGCTGCCGTAAATGTCCGCTGTAATTCTATCTCCCATTTCCTGAAGCAGGGCAAGTTAGGTTGTTGGGAGGGTGTGTTTAGCAACATGTACATATTTCAGAGGACCTGTCTTAAGGGTTCCCTGCCCGTCAGGAATTCCTCAAATGAGGTCTTTGGTCTTGCGTATAGATGGGGGTCTGAGATGCTGTGTAGAAAATGGTGTATCTGAACCGCTTTCCAAAATGGCAGTTGGTATCCGCCACTCGGGTCCATCAGTTCCCCAATGTTGGGCCACCTGTCCCGTGTCACAAAATGACTGGCTAATGTTTTGTCATTATTGCTAAGGGTCTGAAAGTTCGTCGGGGGGTTTCCTGGGGGGAAGCCAGGGTTTCCTAGAATCTGTGTCATGGGTGATGTCTTGGTTGTCTGTGCGTTTTGGAGAGTCGCTTGTCTACATTGTCTCAGGGTATTCCCAATCAAGGGGTGTGTCTTTATGTCTGGGGGCAAGGAGTCGTAGCACCAGACTGCCGTTCCTAATGGTGTGTCTGTCTGACTTTGCTCTATTTGAGCCCAAAGTTTTAGTTCTTGGTGTCGCTTCCAGTCTACTACTCTCCCCAGGTGAATGGTCTTCTAGGAACGATGCTTGACGCTCGTTAGGGGCGTACAGTGCAGCTAGAGTCATTAGTGTGGTCCCTATCAGTCCTTTGACGAATACATATCGGCCATTGGGGTCAAGTTGACATCCTCTACATTGCCATGGAAGTTTACTGGACACCAATATGGTAACCCCTTTGGATTTTGCCGTTTGGGTTGGTCGAATGGTACGCAACTGGGTACTGTTTGTTCCTAAGATAGGGTAGTTTAGTGTCTTTAAAATGAGTTTCCTGCAGGAAGGCCACGTCTACTCGTGAACTTCTAAGTTCATTCAACAACATGCGCCTCTTCTCTGGTGTGTTCAGTCCCTTAGCATTAAGTGACATTACTTTTATATTCTGTGCCGCCATAATGCCTTCAGCGGTGGGGATGGGGTACGAAGGGTTGGGTAGTTAGAGGGGGGGTGGGGGGGTGGTATAGTACCAGAACAGGAAAGATAACGAATAAGTGTAGTTAGAGTAGAGAAAGAGAGAGAAGTTGGTATCCAACTACCAAGTTGAGACTAGGTCTAATACCTAGGCCCAGTGATAACACTTTAAATCTGCGCGTGTCGGTCGGGGAGATGTAAACGTCCCCTAGCGAGATACGCTGGCCTATGTGGAGAAGTGGTAGGTCAAGGCTCGTCATAATGAGCCCCCCGCCATCTCTCCCCCGTGATATAGCTGAAATGTATAACTATGCATATTTGTTTCCCTGGCAATATAACTAAGAATGACATCCTGCAGTCCTCAAAACATGTAATTAGTGCAGTCATAACCATCCTATAACCATATTTGTGCCGTAGCTCAGTACCTGTCACGATGAACGTCCCTCGTATGCCCCGTTACTCTGCCAGAGCCCACCTGGTGTTTCCGGATCTAGGCTCTCTTACCTCCTCCCCCCTTGTATACGGACAAGAAGCTCCCTCATCCCTATTCCACCTCCCATGCTGGAGAGTCCCTGAGTCCCTCCCCCTTTACTATCTAACGTAGGTACCCATGTTCCCTGACCTCCAAATCCGCCTCACGGCATCATGGGTGCAACCTCCCCTCCTGCTGACTTTGGTATACAGCCCTGTTCCTGCCCTCTGACATAGCTTTAATAGGTCATGTATGCTCTATATCTGGTACAGTGATATAGGTACACTATAGAAACAGGCAATATTAGGCAACGTTCCCCCATACAGTGCATTACATTACCCCGGACGATTTCAACTGTCGTGGGTCTGACTCCTGTTCCTCCGGGTCACAGGTAGGGTTCCTCACGTGTGCTTAGAAGGTAGACCTCAGTAGGCATAAAGAAAATAAATTAAGATATTGCATTTAGGCAGTGCTTCAACCCTCTCAAGTGAGTACCCTCAGTAGGCAGATCCCAAAAAGCAAAGTGTCCCGGGTCTCCCTCCCCTTAAATGTTCCTCTAATAGTGTTCTTGTGTAGCTTCAATGTGGTAGGGGCCCCTTTTCTCCATGTTTCCAGGGGGTAGGTGGTAATCCTGGGGAGTCTCAGATATCCACTAGCTCAGTCTGTGCAGCTTTGCCTTCTCCATGAGTTCCTTTCGTGGTTGCCTGTGAAGTGGACGGGTAGGTGCTAGCTGCAAGCCTTAGTCTTTCGGGTACAGGGAGGTCTATTTGCAGTGCGGCAGGGGCTCTTGGGTATCGCCACTGATTAACGCCATGTGATAGGCCTTGTGGCGGGGATTAGGCAAAGAACGTCTATTCCGGGGGACCTATCCCACAGGCTGTCTATGGGCCTCCCTGCGTGCCACCCCCCAACCTGTGCAGCGTGTGCTTCCTGTCTGCTGTCCTCCGGTATATCACCTGAGAGACCGGCACATTGCTCACCTCCGTTGCAGTAAGAATAATAAAAAAAAAAAAAAAGGGGGGGGGGAGGGGGGAGAGGGGAGAAGGCACAGTCATCCCGGGGGACAGGGCTACAGAGCAAGCACATCCACAAAGGGGTAAAGCAGGGCAAGGTCTGACAAATAGTGTACTGGCTGGCACTGAGGATCTCAGTGACCACAACTATACTGGGTTAAGGTATAATGCAGGGGTATGAACGGTACCTCATGACTCCCGAGTCGGGTCTTGTGATGAGCTCCTCGGCCTCCGACGGCTATGTTGTTGCCTAGGTGGGAAGTCATCTCTCTGTCTGGAGGAGGACGGCCGTCCTTGTCCTCCCGGGAGAAAGGCCAGCCAATCCGGAATGTCGAGCGGCTCCGTTCCCATGAAGCTAAACAGCTCGGGTAGGGCATCTGGTTTGCGCAGCGTAAAAAACCTCTGGTCTCGCCGGAACGTTACCGAGAGTGGATATCCCCATCGGTAGGTGATCTGACGCCTGCGGGCCATGTCCAGTAGGGGCTTCAGCATTGCCCTCCTCTGTAGTGTGGCCCTGGAGATGTCCGGCGGGATTTTAAGCGGCGCTCCGTCAAACTCCAGGTCTCCAGCTTCCCAGGCCTTGCGCAGCACTTGTTCCTTGTGCACATAGTGGTGCAGATGACAGATGACATCTCGCGGGCGGAGCGGGTCCGATGATTTCGGGCCCAATGCCCTATGGATCCTGTCGATTCCCAACCTCTCCGGCAGGTCTATGCCCTCAATGGACCGGAATATAACTGTGGCTGTGTCTGCTAGATCTTTGGTTCCTGTAGCCTCCGGGAGGCCCCGGATCCGCAGGTTGTTCCTGCGGCTCCGGTCTTCCATTTCCTCCATGCGGAGCTGTTGTTCCGTCAGGGCCTCCATGTGTGTCGCTTGTGAGCGCTCCACCGCGTGACCCTTCTCTCCATTACTGCTAGGGAGGATTCACCGGTTTCCAGCCTGGTTGTCAGTGCGGAGATGTCCGTTCTGATTGCCTTTAATTCCTTCCGGTGTGCGGCTTCCACCATGCCTATTAACGTGGTGATGTCTGCCTTGGTAGGCAGCGCCTGTAAAAGTGCCCGCAGCTCCGGATCTACTCCGCTCAATCAGTGGGAAGCTTGAGAGGGTTCCCCTTCCTCCATCTGTGGGTCCATAGGGAAGTTGGCAAACGAGTCCGAGCATTGCGATGCTGAGGTCGGGGACGCTGATGCTAGCGATAATCCGTCCTCCATCCCTTCCGCACATGTCGCCGCCATCTTGGGCTCCGGGGAGCCGAGCTGGGAAAGCAGGAAAAGCCGCCTTATTTCACCCGATGACGGGGTCTGTGTTGCCGGCTTCGGTGCCTTGTTGTTTTTCTTAAGGTTTCGCTTTTTAGCGGAGTGCATAGTGCTCCGGTGATCTGTATAAAAGCTGGGGTAAACGAGAGACGGCCGGGAGCTCTGAGAAACACGTCTCTATCCAGCCATGTCCAGGCCACGCCCCCCCTGAATCTATTTTCTATAAATGCATATAAATTAGAGTTGCCACCTCATCCCTTTAAACCCGAACACATATTAATTACACAGTTTTTTTGGCTGATTAAGGTGGCAATTAAACTCAATTGTTGCCTTATCTGCATTAAATTGGCCTCAGAACCTGTGTAATTCATATGTGTTCGGGTTTAAAGGGATGAGGTGGCAACTTTAATATAAATGCAGTTTTTTTAAATGTTACTGCCATTGCTCAAATACCTTGGCATTGTTATGGTTTTTCCCAACTCCCGTCACTTTCAACTTTACTGTTCATATTGTTCACATGTGTCACTAGAAATAAAAAAAGGAATTCATATACCGAATTCTGTCACTATAAGACAGATGTACTAAACCTGGTGCACACAAAATCTGGTACAGCTGTGCTTAATAACCAATCAGCTTATAGGTTTTATTGTCAAAGCCTAAGACCCCTTTCACATTGAGGCGCTTTACAGGCGCTACAGCACTAAAAATAGCGCCTGCATAGCACCTGTAAAGCGCCGCCACTGTCTCTCCAGTGTGAAAGCCTGAGTGCTTTCACACTGAAGCGGTGCGCTTGCAGGACGTTAAGAAAACTCCTGCAAGCAGCATCTTTGGAGCGGTGAAGGAGCGGTGTATACACCCCTCCTAAACAGCTACTGCCCATTAAAATCAATGGGGCAGCGCGGCTATGCTGCCGACATATCGCTGCTGCAGCAGCACTTTGCAGTGGTTTTAACCCTTACTTGGCAGATAGCCAGGGTAAAAGCTCCCTGCTAGCTTCGGAATAGCGCCGCAAAATTGACGGTAAAGCGACACTAAAAATAGCAGCGCTATAACGTGGACGCACCCACCGCCCCAATGTGAAAGGGGCCTAACTGAACAGGCTGAAGTTCAAAGCTGATTGGTTACTCTGAACAGCTGCATCATATCCTGTGTGCACCAGGTTTAGGAAATCTCCCCCTATGTGTATTAACACCATATAGTTATCAGTATTTTTTGTGATAGTGGTCTCTTAAATGAAATAAATCAGCAGTAAATTTCATACAAGCATGAAAAAAAACTATATTAACCACCTAATGTATTCTCTTTTATTTGTAAAGACAAGGTTGAGTTTCATTTGTATGAAATACTTTCTTTCCATTAAGTTTGTAATATAATAGTGCTGCCCTGTCTATAGTAAGCAAATAATAAAAAAGTCACTTTAACTGGGTTCATAGCATCTACGTTGTAAAGAAAAACAATGCTTCCCTTTCACCTAGAATTACTCCTCTCGCTTGCTGGCCTCTATTCTGATTCTAAGAGACACACATTTATCAGATGAAATTGGTTTTGCAGAACATGGGATGTGAGCTCCAGTTCAGTCGGAATTTCTTCTCTTTGTTGGCAGTCTGCCCCGTTCAAATGGACGCACACTGTTGTATAAATGAATTGTATTTGTTCTAAATTGGCCTGCAAAATGCCCTAAGAGGGTTTTCTCATTGATTTGCGGAGACAGAGCACCATGGATGTTTGCATTCTAAGCTTTGACTTCTGTCATGGACATTTCTCTGAGAGAATTCAATGTGGGTTCCATAATGTGAGGAGTCACAGATAGGCAGCCGTAAAAGTGCAAAGCAGTTTGCATTAAACTGAAATGAATTGAGGGCATAGCTTCTTCATAATTTCCTCTTTACAATTGATTCAGCTTATACAGCAAGCCCCCCAGAGCTTCTTTTCAAAAGAAATAAAAAAACAATCTACCCAATTGCCTATTTTAAGATTCTGGCCAATTTCATATGCTTTCATCTATTCTTTGTAATCTGATTACTTTTTTCTCTTATTTTCCATGTAGGTTTCATGTGCAGTGAACAGAATGCATGCTGGGATTATAATACTCTAATTAATAAAAAAGAAAACCTATATCATTTTTTGTATAAACAGAACATTGATAGTAGTGGCATTATGAGAATCTGCTGTGAGAAGCCATAGGAGCAAAAGAGACCATCCAGTTGCCATTGCCTAAAAATTGAAAAATGAAGGTGATTTAAATCTACTATGGGCTACCCTATAGAAAATCTGTTTGTAAGACATAAAATTTGCACTTGCAGTAGTACACTGGTTGTTGTTGTTGGACAGAACACGAAGTTCAGTTAAAGCACCTGTAACGAAGGTGTGGGCGGAACAGATCACATGGAAAGAGACAGAGTAGTTTCTTCATTGAGGGGTTTGACAGAGAGTTGGGCAAAGGTAGATCTATAATCTATATGTATAGAATCTATATTCACAGCACCATGTCCACATCAGTGTCCCCCTCCCCACCTATCCCCACAAAACCCACCTATCCCCACAAAACCCACCTGGCCCAATCTACCTTTACTACAAAATAATAGATATATATCAAATAGCCAACATATGACCTATGTGTGCCTATTTATACCTCTAAGTACATATATATATATATATATATATATATATATATATATATATACCGTATTTATCGCCGTATAACACACACTTTTTCCCCCTTAAAATCGGGGGAAAGTCATGGGTGCGTGTTATACGCCGATCCCCAAAAAAAATGTGACAAAAAAAAATCGTCTTTTTCGGCGGCACTCATTTGGTCTTTTTCGGCGTTGCTCGTTCGGTCTTTTTCGGAGGCGCTCGATCGGTCTTTTTCGGCGGCACTCGCTCAGTCTTTTTCGGCGGCGCTCACACGGTGTCACGTTCTGGGTACGGCGGGGAACAGGAGGTGGATCCCCTATGCCAATGGGGCGATAGCACGGGTTGTATTGGAGGACCGGTTCTAATGTTGCTACTGGTTTTCACCAGAGCCCGCCGCAAGGCGGGATGGACTTGTAGCGGCGGTAGCAACCAGGTTGTGTCTTCCAATAGCAACTCGACCCCACTGACAGCTGAGACAGGCGCGGTACACAAGGATTAGGCAGAGGCAAGGTCAAACGTAGCAAAGGGTCAAGGCAGGTGGCAAAGGTTCGTAGTCGGGGGCAACAGCAAAGGTCTGGATACACAGTAGGAGCAAAACACACTAACGCTTTCACTGGGCACTAAAGCAACACAAGATCCGGCCAGGACAGGAAGGGGAAGTGGGTTAATAAGGTGTTTGGGGTGTAACTGTAATTTGGGCCAGGCACCAATTACTTGTGCGCTGGCCCTTTAAGAACAAGCCGAGTTGCGCGCGCGCGCGCGCCTGGGGAGAGGGGACACGCGCGCAGGAAGACACAGGCGGGGGTTGGTGAGTGGAGAGAGATGCGATCCCCGGGCGGACGGAGGCCGCCGCGAGGATCGCATCCCATCAGCAGAGCAGCGCCTGCGGTCAGAGGAGCTGACCGAGGCGCTGCAGGACAACGGGCGCCGTGAGCGCTCCCGGATGGAGGGGACACCCGGAGCACTCGGCGTAACACACGGTTTGTCTCAGCGGGGGGAAATTTAATCGTGGGCAAGCTGCAAATGACACTGGGCAAGCTGCAAATGACGCAGGGCAAGCTGCAAATGACGCTGGGCAAGGCTGAAAATGGCGCTGGGAAAGCTGTAAATGATGCTGGGCAAGCTGCAAATGTCGCTGGGCAAGCTGCAAATGACGCTTAAATGTACTTTTTTTTTTCCCTAAACTTCCCTCCTAAAACTTTTTTTCCTTAAAATGCCCTCCTAAACTTGGGGTGTGTGTTATACGCCAGTGTGTCTTATACGCCGATAAATACGGTATATATATTTACTATCCTTTTTTATTCTATATATATTCACACATTATATTACCAAAAGTATTGGAATACCGATTACATGCACTTGGACTTTAATGGCATCACAGTCTTAAGCCTCTTATGGACGATCGGAATGTTGGCCAACAGACCTACAGACTTTTGTCCAAAGGGCACGGGCCAGGAACTTGTCTTGCATACTAACGGTACACAATTGTCGGCCAACAAACACAAACGTAGTGACGTACTAGACGTACTACGAGACAATAAAGAGGAAGTTCAATTATCAGGCGCCACCCTTTGGGCTCCTTTGTGCAGTTTGTGCTTTTCAGTTTGTTTCTTAACGGCCGTTCGTCAACCAGCCATGTTGCGGAATTGGAGGAGAGAACTTTCACCAACTCTTGGCATTGGTGACCCGCTATATTAAGAAGCAGGACACATGCATGAGGCTTGCCATTACAGCAAAGGCTCATAGCCACCTTGTGGTACTTGGCGACGGGGAGAAGTCTCCAGGACCTCAAGTTTACCACTGGAATCTCCCCCCAGGCTCTGGGACTCATTAATCCAGAAACCTGCTTAGCCATTATTCAAGTCCTGCAGAAGGACTATATTCAGGTAAGTTTTTACCTTTAAGATCACATTCTATGTATTAATGTTTGCAAATGTTTTGTATCAATTTGATTCCATAATTATCAATATTGGAATATGCTATGAATGTCCTCTTTGTCCTCGTGCATGCTGTAAGCTTTTCCTGCTCCTTTTTTGGCCTACATGCATATTTCCCCTCACTAACCTCTCCAGCATGCTATCCTGGGCCCATACACACCTAGCCTAGTAACTTAACAATGTTTTTTGTCAGCTACATTTTTGGGCTTACCCTAAACAACCCCTAAAATGTGTCCAAATATTCTTGTTGTCTTCAAATTCAGGCAGAGTGCAAGAGGCCATTGTTTATGTCACAAACTAATTTTGGACCCTACCCGCCCAAAAAAATGCTAAGTCAACAGATACAAATACTCTATCTGCTGACTTTGCAAAACCAATACACACTATGCCTCTTTTGTGTCTTTATTTCTGGTTTAATTCACCAAACCATGTAGTACAAGGGCCTGCCTGATTACTTTCAAATTGTAACTTAGAAAGTTTCTGTCTCCTATTATATTGATAGTTTATTTCAGAATATCCAAATGTGCTGCAATTTGGACAGTGTATAGCCCTATTTTTTTTTTTTATGACACTTCTTACCTGTCCACTGAGCTGCCAATAGTGTAAGTAAGGAGGGGCTGGCCAAAGTATCACAGATTATTTTGGCAAACGGCTCTCACGGAAGTGGAGAGGGTTACCTGTCCAAAACATCTACCCATTACCCCCCCACCATACATTTTTTTAAATGGGCCACAAGAGGGGGAGAGCAATCAGATAAGTTGACCTTACACTTTGGTCTTTAAATACGCATTTAAGTTGTATACTTATGTTGGCCAAGCATGTTTGTGTCAACTCTGCTTTTAATGTAATGTGCAGAAGTAGTAATTTATTTTTTCTTTTTTTAATCCACAGTTTCCATCCAACCCAGAGCAATGGCAGGACGTTGAAGCCCAGTTACATCCTCAGTGGTATTTTCGCAACTGTGGCGGTGCTATTGATGGAAAACATGTCCGGATTGTCCCACCATCCAACTCTGGCTCATATTATTTCAATTATAAGGGCTTATGCAGCATAGTCCTGCTAGCTGTAGTGTCTGCCACATATGAGTTTTTGTATCTTGATGGTGGGAAGAATGGCCGCAACTCTAATGGAAGAGTTGTTATGCAGACAGAGTTCTACAAGCAGTTCCAGAATACCACCTTAAACTTGCCACCTGCTGAGGAGAATGTTGAGGGCCTCAATTTTGTTTTTGTTGCAGATGAGGCCTTTGCTCCGGGGAAACATCTTATGAAGCCGTTTCCTATGAGGAACCTCACCCCAAAGTATAGAATATTTAATTACAGGCTCTTTTGTGCCAGAAGGGTGGTCAAAAACATCTCTCCAGTCGGTTCAGGCTATTTTTAACACCAATTTACTTGGCACTGTACAAAAGAAACCACGTGATACTGTGCTGTTGTGTACTCCATAATTTTTTAAGGAGGAATGCTAGCAGCTATCTTGCCTCAGTGCCTGTGATGCAGACCCTGAGGTGGCAGGCCCAGCTGAAGAGGCTGCAGCTCGACCATCTGTGGGCGTGATGATGGCTCTATAAAATGCCTGTGCTGGATTGCCCTTCCAAAATGCCAGAGATCTACGGCAAAAATACATGGATTATTTCTTGGGTAGAGGGGCAGTGGCTTGGCAGAAAATTTGAGCTGATCAGGAATAATATTTTTCTTTGATCCTAAACTCATATTTCATTTGAACTACTGTTGTCTGTGTTTCTTATCTGTCTAATATTTCCACAAATGGCCTTTATTTTGGAAACTTGCTACAATAGTGCAAACGTTTCTTCTTTACTACATGGGGTGATGAGATTTTCTTCAGCTAACTATATTCTTCCAGATTCCAATAAGCCCCCAACCTGCAGACCCCCACAACCACCAGGCAAGGGTTGTTCCCATCAACATGGGGACAAAGTGCTTTGGGGGGCTACCCCAAAGCACCCTCCCAATGTTGAGGGCATGTGCCCTGGTACGGCTTAGGAGGGGGGTGCTCTCTCGCCCCCCCTCTTTTCCTGCGGCCTGCCAGGTTGCGTGCTTGGATAAGGGTCTGGTATGGATTTTTGGGGGGACCCCACGGCATTTTTTTTATTTTGGCGCGGGGTTCCCCTTAAAATCCATACCAGACCTGAAGGGTCTGGTATGGATTTTGAGGAGGACCCCCACGCCATTTTTTTTTATTTTGTCACGGTGTTCCCCTTAATATCCATACCAGACCTGAAGGGCCTGGTATGGAATTTGGGGGGACCCCCGTGCATTTTCTTTTTTTTAATTTTGGTTCAGGGTTCTCCTGTGGGGGAATACCATGCTGTTTTTATTAATTAACTTTATATTATAGCCGCGATTACTTTTAAATTACTTTTTTTCCTTTAGAAATGTCATTTTGCTCTCGGACTGTTCTAAACATGGGAAACATGCACCACTTTACAGGCATACTATAGACACGCCCCAGGTACGAAAAAGGAATATTACACTTTTATTGTTTCACTTTAAGCATTATTAAAATCACTGCTCCCGAAAAAACTTCTGTTTTTAAACTTTTTTTGCATTGATACATGTCCCCTGGGGCAAGACCCAGGTCCCCAAACAATTTTTAAGACAATAACTTGCATACAAGCCTTTAAACTTAGCACTTTTGATTTTTCAGGTTTGTCTCCCATAGACTTTAACGTTGTTCATGTGTTCAAACCAATTTTTTGCCTGTTCGCATGTTCTGCTGCAAACTAAACAGGGGGTGTTCGTCTCATCGCTAACCGGGGGCTTTCAGTGGTTTGCAGTATTAACCCTTGGTTGGTCTGTCATATACCTGAAGTACCTTTGAAACCCCTTCCCTCTTCTGGGTCACTTTGGCCCTCAGTGTGACTTGCATCAGGGGATTTGACATCCACAATGGCAAGGTCTTTGCTGGGTCCAGGAGTCAGATCCCATGGCTCCAAACAAACATCCTAGGTGAGCTCACCACACTCACTTTCCTCTAAAAATAAGTCCTATTTGTTCCTAGCTTCCATTTTGCTACATTAGTTGACCAACCCTGCACTTGGTCTGATGTCAATGTTTGCTCCTGACTAGTGGACTCCACCATGCTGCACTCTGGTTGTTTTTCTGTTGGAAAAAAAAATAAAAGGGAAGGTGAGAAAAGTAAGCCTAGTGCTATGTGCACGGCATAACCCCTCAGGATTTTTAGGATAGACCAGAGGTTTGTAGGTAAAAAATTATTTTATTTCACAAAATTTACAATGTATAGAGAAAATACCCTCCAACTTAGTGGGGGTTTCTATAGGGTTTGGATGTAGCTGTAGAAGATGACTCCTGACATGTTTCAGACTAGTTTTGTCCTTCATTAGTATGATAGTACAATCAAATCAAGATCGTTTTAACAAAAAAAGGCTAAAACAGACAGTGAAAAATCGCAAAGGGAAAATCGCATACTCACATGTAAGAGCTGATTGCTGCCAAACACTGAAGGAGAAGGCAGTGTGGATAAGCCTACACAAATGCTGCCCTGAAGTGCCTGATAAGGTTATGTGGCTGAAGATGTAAAGCCAATAGCAGGATTTTTCACTGTCTGTTTTAGCCTTTTTTTGTTAAAACGATCTTGATTTAATTGTGCTATCATACTAATGTCTAAATACGTTTACGTCATAGAATATGTTTTGCTATAGAAGACATAAGCCCTCTGAAGAAGGACAAAACTAGTCTGAAACATGTCAGGCATCATTTTCTACAGCTACATGCAAACCCTATAGAAACCCCCCACTAAGTTGGAGGGTATTTTCTCTATACATTTTAAGTTTTGTATGACTATTGTTCTCTATGTTTTTATATGCAATTATGTAAAATAAAATAATTTTTTACCTACAAACCTCTGGTCTATCCTAAAAATCCTGAGGGGTTATGCCGTGCACATAGCACTAGGCTTCCTTTTCTTGCTTGTTTTTTGGATTGGACAGACCAGTCTATACATGCACCGCCACTCCACAAACCAATTTAGAAAAGGGAAGGTGATGTTATTTTACAGATTGCAAACAATGGACAAGTGCCAACATTGAAAAAGTACAGCAGTTGCCCCCCACTCCTCTTGCCTCCTATGGTATAGGGGATATATGATGATCATCCTAGCAGGCTTGACTCTGTGTGACTGTGATCCCTGGGGCCTCTCATCTACCCATGTCTACACTGGCAAGGCTGCATTAATGGGCACTGATGGGCCAGGCAGCAACCAGTGTTCTTGACTAGGGATGAGCCGAACACCCCCGGGTTCGGTTCGCACCAGAACCTTCGAACGGACCGAAAGTTCGCGCGAATTTTCGAACCCTATACGTTATAATGGACGCGAACGTTCGAAATCAAAAGTGCTAATTACAACGGCCAATATGCATGTTAATGTCATAAAACAGGTTTGGGGACCCGGGTCCTGCCCCAGGGGACATATATCAATGCAAAAAGAACTTTTTAAAACTAACGTTTTTTCGGGAGCAGTCATTTTAATGATGCATAAAGTGAAAAAAAAAAAGTGAAATTTTCTTTTAAATATGGTACCTGGGGGGTGTCTAAAGTATGCCTGTGAAGTGGCATTTGTTTCCCGTGTTTAGAACTGTCCTTGCACAAAATGACATTTGTAAAGGAAAAAAAAAGAAGCCATTTAAAACCACTTGCGGCTTTAGGTTTGTTCTTAAGTAGAATCTGAACAGGTACATTATGAAGTGTAGCTCCATCCCCAAAAAATCTATTTTTAAGCTTTTTGGAGAACATAGGGAGGGGTTATCACCCCTGTAACATTTGCTGTCTTTGCACATCTGTTCAGAACATGTCACCTCACTTTCCGTCCCAATGACAAATGTTTTTGGAAAAAGTGGGGTTTTAATTGAAACAAGGATTGGTGATAAAGTATCAGTAGAGAGGAGATACCTTTTTCCCAAATTAAATCTAACAGGATAGAATTTCCCTTCCTAGGGGTAGATTTCCTCTCACTTCCTGTTTTCTCTTTCCATTTGCAAGTAGGAGTCGTTTGTAAGTTTGATGTTTGAAAGTAGGGGCCTGGCGTATATACTCTGCAGAAATTTGCCCTATTAGATGTTGGTGTAGCCACAAGACTGGTGGGCACAGGAATGGGCCCTGCTGTGAGTTAATAGATCAAGATTTGTAATTGCATGCACCTGTTGAACAGGGCAGAAAAATTTGGGGTGGTGGTGGTGGACGGTGTTGCCACAAGACTGTAAGCTCTCACAGTTACTCTTGGTGGGCGCAGGAATGGGCCCTGCTGTGAGTTATTAGATCAAGATTTGTAATTGCAAGCACCTGATGAACAGGGCAGAAAAATTGGGCCTTTGGCGGTGGTGGTGGACGGTGTTGCCACAAGACTGTAGGCCCTCATAGTTACTCTTGGTGGGCGCAGGAATGGGCCCTGCTGTGAGTTATTAGATCAAGATTTGTAATTGCAAGCACCTGATGAACAGGGCAGAAAAATTGGGCCTTTGGCGGTGGTGGTGGACGGTGTTGCCAGAAGACTGTAAGCTCTCACAGTTACTCTTGGTGGGCGCAGGAATGGGCCCTGCTGTGAGTTATTAGATCAAGATTTGTAATTGCAAGCACCTGATGAACAGGGCAGAAAAATTGGGCCTTTGGCGGTGGACGGTGTTGCCACAAGACTGTAGGCCCTCATAGTTACTCTTGGTGGGCGCAGGAATGGGCCCTGCTGTGAGTTATTAGATCAAGATTTGTAATTGCAAGCACCTGATGAACAGGGCAGAAAAAATTGGGCCTTTGGCGGTGGTGGTGGACGGTGTTGCCACAAGACTGTAGGCCCTCATAGTTACTCTTGGTGGGCGCAGGAATGGGCCCTGCTGTGAACTATTAGATCAAGATTTGTAATTACCCGCCCCTGTTAAACAGGGGCTGAAAAATTGTGCCTTAGGCACTGGTGCTGGTGCCACAACACTGCAACCCCTCACAGATACTGTACTTGGAGCACAGCAGTCACACGTGTTGCGAAGCATTTTTTTAAAAAATTGTAATTACCCGCCCCTGTTAAACAGGGGCTGAAAAATTGTGCCTTAGGCACTGGTGCTGGTGCCACAACACTGCAACCCCTCACAGATACTGTACTTGGAGCACAGCAGTCACACGTGTTGCGAAGCATTTTTTTAAAAAATTGTAATTACCCGCCCCTGTTAAACAGGGGCTGAAAAATTGTGCCTTAGGCACTGGTGCTGGTGCCACAACACTGCAACCCCTCACAGATACTGTACTTGGAGCACAGCAGTCACACGTGTTGCGAAGCATTTTTTAAAAAAATTGTAAGTACACGCCCCTGTTAAACAGGGGCTGAAAAATTGTGCCTTAGGCACTGGTGCTGGTGCCACAACACTGCAACCCCTCACAGATACTGTACTTGGAGCACAGCAGTCACACGTGTTGCGAAGCATTTTTTTATAAAAATTGTATGTACACGCCCCTGTTAAACAGGGGCTGAAAAATTGTGCCTTAGGCACTGGTGTGGTGGCATGGATCATTGAGGAGGAGGAAGAGGATAGTCAGTGAACATAAGAGGACAGTCACTCAGCATCAGCATAGGCAGTCTTGAAGGGATGTGACATTAAAAATTATTCGGTTATATCCGCCTCAGGTGCCTGGTAGCTGGTGGTGATCCAAGACTGATTCATTTTGATGAAGGTCAGTCGATCAACCGAGGCGGTGGACAGGCGCACCCTATGATCAGTGACAAATCCTCCAGCAGCACTGAATGTGCGTTCGGAAAGAACGCTGGAGGCAGGACAGGCCAGTAGCTCAATTGCATACTGTGCAAGCTCTGGCCAGTGATCCATCCTCAGGACCCAGTAAGCCAGAGGATTTTCGGTGGGAAAGGTGTCCAAGTCTGACCTTGCCCCAAGGTATTCCTGCACCATGTATATCAGACGCTGGCGATGGTTGCTGGAACCGATCATACCTTGGGGCTGCGGACTAAAAAATTGTCTGAACACATCGGTCAGACGTCCACCTTCCGCACCGCTCCTTCTGCTACTGACCGAAGCCTCAGCAACTCGTCGCCCAGGACCAGGAGTTTGTAACCTCCCAGTTTCTGGGAACGCGTTGCACAGACCTTTCTGCAAGGCCTCCCTGAGATGTCTCATCCTCTGCTCCCTCTGCGACGGCAAGATAAGGTCCGCAACCTTACCCTTGTACCGCGGATCAAGGAGAGTGGCCAGCCAGTAATGGTCCCTCTCCTTGATCCGAAGAACACGAGGATCCTTCCGCAGGCTTTGCAGGATCAGGGAGGCCATGCAGCGTAGGTTAGCTGAGGCATTCGGTCCGGAGTCTTCTGGGTCACTGAGGATGACATGATCGCCAGCCACCTCCTCCCAGCCACGTACAAGTCCACTGGTTTGTTGGGACTGTACATCATCCCTAAAAGACTGCTGCTGCTGATGCTGAGTGCCAGGCTCCACCTCCATGCTCACACAATCCTCCTCCTCCTCCTCCTCCTCCTCCTCCTCATCCTCTTCCTGTGTGATGGGTGGGACAGAAGGAACACTGTCCGGATAAAGGGGGCCTTGAGAGGCAAGGAAGTCCTCCTCTTCCTGCCTCTGTTCTGCCTCAAGTGCCCTGTCCATTATCCCACGCAGCGTATGCTCCAACAGGTGGACAAGAGGGACAGTGTCACTGATGCATGCACTGTCACTGCTCACCATCCTCGTGGCCTCCTCAAATGGTGAGAGGACAGTGCATGCATCCCTGATCATGCTCCACTGACGTGGGGAAAAAAAAAACAAGCTCCCCTGACCCTGTCCTGGTGCCGTAGTCGCAAAGGTACTCATTGATGGCCCTCTGCTGCGTGTGCAGTCGCTGCAGCATGGCCAACGTTGAGTTCCACCTGGTGGGCATGTCACATATTAGGCGGTTCTTGGGCAGGTTCAGCTCCTTTTGCAGCTCAGTCAGCCGAGCACTGGCATTATAAGATCGGCGGAAATGCACACAGACTTTCCTGGCCTGCCTCAGGACATCCTGTAAGCCTGGGAACCTGCCCAAGAACCGCTGCACCACCAGGTTGAGGACGTGAGTCATGCAGGGCACATGGGTGAGCTGCCCCTGTCGCAGGGCGGAGAGGAGGTTGGTGCCATTGTCAGAAACGACCATTCCTGGCTTAAGCTGACGTGGCGTCAACCACCTCTCGGCCTGCCCCTGCAGAGCTGCCAGAACCTCTGGCCCAGTGTGGCTCCTGTCCCCCAAACACACCAGCGCAAGCACGGCATGGCATCTTTTTGCCTGCGTACTTGCGTAGCCCCTTGTACGCCTACGGAGCACCGCTGGTTCCAAGGACAGAGCACTGGAGGAAGAAGAAGAGGAGGGGGTGGAGGAGAGAGGTGTGTCACAACCAGTAGCAGTAGTAGCGTTTTGGAGGCGTGGTGGCGGAACAACCTCCAACACTACTGCACCTTGTCCTGCATCCCTCCCAGCTGCCAATAGAGTGACCCAATGGGCCGTGAAAGAAAGGTACCGTCCCTGTCCATGCCTGCTGGACCATGAGTCAGCGGTAATATGCACCTTACCGCTGACCGCCCTGTCCAGCGAGGCATGGACATTGCCTTCCACATGCCGGTAGAGAGACGGAATCGCCTTCCGTGAGAAAAAGTGGCGTTTGGGAACCTGCCACTGAGGAACCGCACATTGAACAAACTCACGGAAGGGGGCCGAGTCTACCAACTGAAAAGGCAGCAGTTGAAGTGCTAGCAATTTAGCCAAGCTAGCATTCAACCGCTGGGCATGTGGATGGCTGGGAGTGTACTTCTTTCTACGGTCCAGCAGCTGGGGCAGGGAAATTTGCCTGCTGCAATCAGACGTCGGTGTACTGCAAGTACTTGGTTGTGACACACCTAATTCTACACCTTCAGTCCTCTCAGAGCAGCTTTCAGAGAGGACTGAAGGTGTAGTGGGGATGGAGATCCCAGCTGATGAGGAGCAAGGAGAGGTCCGCTTAGTTCTTTGGTGTGGGTCTTTTATGTGTGCCTGCCAACGAGCTGCATGGCAGGTCGACATATGTCTGGTCATGCTTGTGGTGCCCAAGCGGCTGATGTTTTGGCCACGCGAGATACGCTTGAGACAAATATTGCAAATAGCAGTGGTGCGATCTGATGCACTCGTCTCAAAAAAGGCCCACACCAAAGAACTTTTCTGATAACGTGCAGAGGCAGCGCCCTGCACAGGCGGAGCTCTGCGGTGTTGTACAGTTGCTGTGCTGGCCTCTACCTGGCCTCCAGGGGGCATCCTGCCTCGTTGGACATGTGACGCCGCATCCTCCTCCTCCTCCTCCTCGTCCTCCTCCTCATCCTCTCTCCCTTCAGGCACCCACGTGGAGTCAGTGACCTCATCATCCCCTCCCTCTTCACCACTAGAGCAAACCTGGCAGTAAGCTGCAGCTGGTGGAACAGTACTGCCAGATTCCTCAAGCTGGGTATCATCATCCGAGCCTTCGAATCGTTGGGCATCCTCCTGGAGCATGTACCCAACACTGTGCTCAAAGAGTTCGGGGGGACTCCTCAGGAGGACATGGTGGGTCTAGGGAAGGGGTGGCTGATGATGCCATTGAGTACGCGTTGGCAGCTGCTCTGTCAGTACCCTGAGCCTGGGTGAGAGAGTATGAGGAGGATGAGGAGGGCTTGGTCATCCATTCTACCAAGCCTTCAGCATGATGCGGCTCCACATGTCCAGCTGCCGAAAACAAAGACGCGCGTGTCCCATGGCCACGTGCTGATGACGATGCACGACCACGTCCACGGCCACGGCCACGTCCACTAGAAACAGAGCCTGCCTGCCCTGTGTTCTTGGCTCTGCACGCTCTGCCTCCCCTTGGCGGTCTTCCAGCCATTGTAGTCGGTAGTCCTGTGGGTGCTGCTGAGAAGAAAATATAGGAGCTCTGTGTGATGCCACTAACACACTAGAAGTCCTATGGGTGCTTCTGCAAAGAAAATAGAAGAGCTCTGTGTGATGCCACTAACACACTAGAAGTCCTGTGGGTGCTGCTGAGAAGACAATATAGGAGCTCTGTGTGATACCACTAACACACTAGAAGTCCTATGGGTGCTTCTGCAAAGAAAATAGAGGAGCTCTGTGTGATGCCACTAACACACTAGAAGTCCTGTGGGTGCTGCTGAGAAGACAATATAGGAGCTCTGTGTGATGCCACTAACACACTAGAAGTCCTATGGGTGCTTCTGCAAAGAAAATAGAGGAGCTCTGTGTGATGCCACTAACACACTAGAAGTCCTATGGGTGCTGCTGAGAAGACAATATAGGAGCTCTGTGTGATGCCACTAACACACTAGAAGTCCTATGGGTGCTTCTGCAAAGAAAATAGAGGAGCTCTGTGTGATGCCACTAACACACTAGAAGTCCTATGGGTGCTTCTGCAAAGAAAATAGAGGAGCTCTGTGTGATGCCACTAACACACTAGAAGTCCTGTGGGTGCTGCTGAGAAGACAATATAGGAGCTCTGTGTGATGCCACTAACACACTAGAAGTCCTGTGGGTGCTGCTGAGAAGACAATATAGGAGCTCTGTGTGATGCCACTAACACACTAGAAGTCCTATGGGTGCTTCTGCAAAGAAAATAGAGGAGCTCTGTGTGATGCCACTAACACACTAGAAGTCCTGTGGGTGCTGCTGAGAAGACAATATAGGAGCTCTGTGTGATGCCACTAACACACTAGAAGTCCTATGGGTGCTTCTGCAAAGAAAATAGAGGAGCTCTGTGTGATGCCACTAACACACTAGAAGTCCTGTGGGTGCTGCTGAGAAGACAATATAGGAGCTCTGTGTGATGCCACTAACACACTAGAAGTCCTATGGGTGCTTCTGCAAAGAAAATAGAGGAGCTCTGTGTGATGCCACTAACACACTAGAAGTCATGTGGGTGCTGCTGAGAAGACAATATAGGAGCTCTGTGTGATGCCACTAACACACTAGAAGTCCTGTGGGTGCTGCTGAGAAGACAATATAGGAGCTCTGTGTGATGCCACTAACACACTAGAAGTCCTATGGGTGCTTCTGCAAAGAAAATAGAGGAGCTCTGTGTGATGCCACTAACACACTAGAAGTCCTGTGGGTGCTGCTGAGAAGACAATATAGGAGCTCTGTGTGATGCCACTAACACACTAGAAGTCCTATGGGTGCTTCTGCAAAGAAAATAGAGGAGCTCTGTGTGATGCCACTAACACACTAGAAGTCCTGTGGGTGCTGCTGAGAAGACAATATAGGAGCTCTGTGTGATGCCACTAACACACTAGAAGTCCTATGGGTGCTTCTGCAGAGAAAATAGAGGAGCTCTGTGTGATGCCACTAACACACTAGAAGTCCTGTGGGTGCTGCTGAGAAGACAATATAGGAGCTCTGTGTGATGCCACTAACACACTAGAAGTCCTGTGGGTGCTGCTGAGAAGACAATATAGGAGCTCTGTGTGATGCCACTAACACACTAGAAGTCCTATGGGTGCTTCTGCAAAGAAAATAGAGGAGTTCTGTGTGATGCCACTAACACACTAGAAGTCCTATGGGTGCTTCTGCAAAGAAAATAGAGGAGCTCTGTGTGATGCCACTAACACACTAGAAGTCCTATGGGTGCTTCTGCAAAGAAAATAGAGGATCTCTGTGTGATGGGACTAACACACTTCAAGTCCTATAGGTGCTTCTGGGAACAAAATATAGCTCTGTGTGATGGGACTAACACACTTCAAGTCCTATAGGTGCTTCTGGGAACAAAATATAGGATCTCTGTATGATGGGACTAACACACTTCAAGTCCTATAGGTGCTTCTGGGAACAAAATATATGATCTCTGTGTGATGGGACTAACACACTTTAAGTCCTATAGGTGCTTCTGGGAACAAAATATATGATCTCTGTGTGATGGGACTAACACACTTCAAGTCCTATGGGTGCTTCTGGGAAGAAAATATAGGTCTGTGTGATGGGACTAACACACTTCAAGTCCTATAGGTGCTTCTGGGAACAAAATATATGATCTCTGTGTGATGGGACTAACACACTTCAAGTCCTATAGGTGCTTCTGGGAACAAAATATAGGTCTGTGTGATGGGACTAACACACTTCAAGTCCTATAGGTGCTTCTGGGAGCAAAATATAGGATCTCTGTGTGATGGGACTAACACACTTCAAGTCCTATGGGTGCTTCTGGGAACAAAATATAGGTCTGTGTGATGGGACTAACACACTTCAAGTCCTATAGGTGCTTCTGGGAGCAAAATATAGGATCTCTGTGTGATGGGACTAACACACTTCAAGTCCTATGGGTGCTTCTGGGAAGAAAATGTAGGTCTGTGTGATGGGACTAACACACTTCAAGTCCTATAGGTGCTTCTGGGAACAAAATACATGATCTCTGTGTGATGGGACTAACACACTTCAAGTCCTATAGGTGCTTCTGGGAAGAAAATGTAGGTATGTGTGATGGGACTAACACACTTCAAGTCCTATAGGTGCTTCTGGGAAGAAAATGTAGGTCTGTGTGATGGGACTAACACACTTCAAGTCCTATAGGTGCTTCTGGGAACAAAATATAGGTCTGTGTGATGGGACTAACACACTTCAAGTCCTATAGGTGCTTCTGGGAACAAAATATATGATCTCTGTGTGATGGGACTAACACACTTCAAGTCCTATGGGTGCTTCTGGGAAGAAAATATAGGTCTGTGTGATGGGACTAACACACTTCAAGTCCTATAGGTGCTTCTGGGAACAAAATATATGATCTCTGTGTGATGGGACTAACACACTTCAAGTCCTATAGGTGCTTCTGGGAAGAAAATGTAGGTCTGTGTGATGGGACTAACACACTTCAAGTCCTATAGGTGCTTCTGGGAAGAAAATATAGGTCTGTGTGATGGGACTAACACACTTCAAGTCCTATAGGTGCTTCTGGGAACAAAATATAGGATCTCTGTGTGATGGGACTAACACACTTCAAGTCCTTTGGGTGCTTCTGGGAAGAAAATATAGGTCTGTGTGATGGGACTAACACACTTCAAGTCCTATAGGTGCTTCTGGGAACAAAAATATATGATCTCTGTGTGATGGGACTAACATACTTCAAGTCCTATGGGTGCTTCTGGGAAGAAAATATAGGTCTGTGTGATGGGACTAACACACTTCAAGTCCTATAGGTGCTTCTGGGAACAAAATATATGATCTCTGTGTGATGGGACTAACACACTACAAGTCCTATAGGTGCTTCTGGGAAGAAAATGTAGGTCTGTGTGATGGGACTAACACACTTCAAGTCCTATAGGTGCTTCTGGGAACAAAATATATGATCTCTGTGTGATGGGACTAACACACTTCAAGTCCTATAGGTGCTTCTGGGAACAAAATATAGGTCTTTGTGATGGGACTAACACACTTCAAGTCCTATAGGTGCCTCTGGGAACAAAATATATGATCTCTGTGTGATGGGACTAACACACTACAAGTCCTATAGGTGCTTCTGGGAAGAAAATGTAGGTCTGTGTGATGGGACTAACACACTTCAAGTCCTATAGGTGCTTCTGGGAACAAAATATAGGTCTATGTGATGGGACTAACACACTTCAAGTCCTATAGGTGCTTCTGGGAACAAAATATAGGATCTCTGTGTGATGGGACTAACACACTTCAAGTCCTATGGGTGCTTCTGGGAAGAAAATATAGGTCTGTGTGATGGGACTAACACACTTCAAGTCCTATAGGTGCCTCTGGGAACAAAATATATGATCTCTGTGTGATGGGACTAACACACTACAAGTCCTATAGGTGCTTCTGGGAAGAAAATGTAGGTCTGTGTGATGGGACTAACACACTTCAAGTCCTATAGGTGCTTCTGGGAACAAAATATAGGAGCTCTGCCTGCCTGCCACGAACACACTACAAGTCCTATAGGTGCTTCTGGGAACAAAATATAGGAGCTCTGCCTGCCTGCCACGAACACACTACAAGTCCTATAGGTGCTTCTGGGAACAAAATATAGGAGCTCTGCCTGCCTGCCACGAACACACTACAAGTCCTATAGGTGCTTATGGGAACAAAATATAGGAGCTCTGCCTGCCTGCCACGAACACACTACAAGTCCTATAGGTGCTTCTGGGAACAAAATATAGGAGCTCTGCCTGCCTGCCACGAACACACTACAAGTCCTATAGGTGCTTCTGGGAACAAAATACAGGAGCTCTGTTTGCTGCCAGTGCCTGCCTGCCACGAACACACTACAAGCCCCTCTTTCTAAATCAATCCTTCTAAATGAATCTATCTAACTCAATCTCTCTAAGTGAATCTATCTAACTAAATCCAGCAGAGTGACACAGAACGATCCTGCTCTATCTACGCCGGAACAGCATGTGACCGGCGCAGACGGCGTGGCGGCCTTTTATAAGAGGGGGCGTGTACTAAAGCCCCTGAGCTGTAATTGGCTACAGGCGTCCTGCCTGTAGCCAATTATGGCTCTTCGAGTTTCCGGCGCTGTGATTGGCCAAGCATGCGGGGTCACAGTGCATGCTTGGCCAATCATCAGCCAGCAATGCACTGCGCCGGCCGCGCCGGCCGCAATGCATTGCGGGGCCGCTCGCATCACACGAACGTGATGCGAGCGGCCAAAATAGTTCTGGGCTCGCCGAGCGAGCGAACACCCGGTGCTCGATGCGAACATGGGTTCGCATCGAGCACCGGGCCCATCCCTATTCTTGACCCCTTAAAGTGGTGTTGCCATTAAAATAAAAAAAAATTTAAAGTCAGCAGCTACAAATACTGCAGCTGCTGACTTTTAATAATCGGACACTTGCCTGTCCCAGGGTCCAGCAATGCGGGGGATCGAAGCCCCGCTCATTCCTCCTCCACTCGGCGGCATTTTAACTGTGGGCACCCGGCTGTGGCTTCACAGCCGTGCACCCACTGCACATGCGCGAGCAGCGCTGTGCATCGTGAGTGGCCGCACAATCATCTGGGACCGGTCACGTGTCCCATATGATTGACAAGAGGGAGGGGGCAGAGCTGAGCCCTTCCTGCGCCGAGGGGAAGTGATGTCACCAGCCCAGGCACTGAAGGAGGAAGACTACGAGGGACCCCCTAGCAAAAGCCATTTAGAGGTGAGTTAAAACATTTTTTTTAAATACATTAATGATTTTTTTTTTTTTGGGGGCAACTCCACTTTAAGTTCTGCCCTAAGCCCAAGCCTCTGGCCCACCTAGAAACACCCCTGTCGGTGGCTAAATGAGTGCGTTTGAAGTTGGCACTTACATTTTTGTGGGGAAGATGGCCTTGTTGTCTCCCCTGTTGGGGCCCGAGTGGCGCTAGCCTCCCTTTGTCCCTTGTGGCGGCTTGGCTGTAGCCTCCTTTTTTGATGCCTCCCTGTTGAAAGAAGAGAAATAAATTTGATCCAAAAATATAGAAATGTCCAAAAACAGGAGCAAATAAGAATGTTCATATCTGCTTAATATTTACCTTTATCTTTAGAATACCAAGTCATAAAAAGATTTTAGAAAACATTAGATAGAATTCTCTCGAGCTATATAAAGAACATATACAGACAGCTAATTTTCACATATCCGTATTGGTTAAATACAAATATTGCTTACTTTTTTTTATGCTCTGATGTATGTATTCCATCTGGTCTTGTTCACAGTGTTTGAGATCAGACCATCATTTTCTGATCTGGTCCTTTGATTGTTCCACCGAAAATTTGCAATGCAAAATAGCGATGACCTTCTCCAAAATGAGGTCCTTTCAGCTGTCGGGCCTTTCGTATTTGCGCAGCTTGCAGTCGTAATCATGCTTCTCTAGGATGTGCACCATCTCACCCTTGCTCATGGGGGTTGCTTTGTGCCTACTATGAGTTCCACCACCGCGGGGCTGCCTGGAATCCACCGAATCTGCCATGTTGTCCCTCCCGAATGTTCCACCATTTGTGTCGCATGCAGAAGAGAGATGGTCACGCCCCAGCATCATGACGCAATGAGAACGGAGTTTCACGCATACGCAGTGTATATAAGGCGATGGAACGGCCGTAGGAACGATCTTGAAGTGGAGGACGAACGATCACCATCGCCGAACACACGAACACACGAAAAGAGCCATAAAACAAAGTGACAATTGGAATTTGGGGCATGGTCTATACTGCTTAGATTGAGGACTATATTGGGACCAGCTTATGAGTTAAGCCAGACATTATGGTTTGTCTTGTGTTCTGTCTTGCAGGCAGCATATCATTTATCGTGACGGATACAGTATATTTACAGCGCCTAATTTTTTACCACAATTCATTGACCTGTACCAGGAGCTGCCCTGTCTCTGGAAGGTCAGAAGTTGAGATTACTCCAATAAAATATTGAGGAAGGCAGCATTGGAGAAACTGCTCGAGTTGGTGAAGCCTTTGAAACCCAGGGCAGACATCAATTATGTCAAGAACAAAATTTCCAACCTGAGGAGTACTTTTAAAAGGGAGCTTCACAAGGTCCTTGACTCAGAGAGATCTGGAGCAGCAGCAGATGACCTATATGTCCCCAGGCTGTGGTTTTTGACCAACCAGACAGAATCCAGGTCATCGCTGTCTACGTTCCCTTCGACATCTGCTGAGGCCAAAGCTTCTGAGGTCCACACAGGTCCTGCTGCATAGGATGAAGATGTGGATGAGCCCAGCTTGACCCAGGTATAGCATTGTTGAACAAATTTGCATCCAAAAATACAATGATGATAACTAGACGTTTTTGATCAAATATTTCTGCCTTAACAAAGTGGTTTCCATATCAGTAGACAGTAGTGACCAAAAATGATTTGAACAAGAATGAAAAATGATGGGGTCAGAATAATAGTCTTTTCTATTTCTCCACATTAAATTTGCAACAGTGAGGAGATGAAAATTGTGTGTAATTGATGACCAAACCCTTAAAATAGATTGTAATTATGTCTTATTTTCATACACAGTAAAGTTTCAGTCTGGAGGAGCCAGCAGTCAGCAGCCAGACGGAGTCACAGATCACTCCCCTATGCCCTCCTGCTAAAAGGGCTAAGACGAGCAGGAATCTGGAGGAGGCCACAGCTGCCTTCCGGACAGACCCAGATGAGGCTGAGGGATTTGCCATGCTGACTGTAAATGAATTAAGGCAGATGAACGGTGAGTAAGGCCAGGCTGCGAGCCAGGCCTTCTCGTCCAACATCAGTGCCTGACCTCACAAATGCACTTCTGGAAGAATGGTCAAACATTCCCATAGACACACTCCTAAAACTTGTGGGCAGGCTTTCCAGAAGAGTTGGAGCTGTTCTAGCTGCAAAGGGTGGGCCAACTCAATAGAAAATGTATTAAGTGTTTGATAAAAATATCCAAATACACAAAAGCATAAAATCATTGCAACCTCCACTGTTCACCATCTAATGACAACATTCCTTCCCTTCACACTCATACACAATAGCTCAGTGGGTGGGATTCCCCCATCAACACTGACTATGTTAATGGGGAATCTAGCAATTTTCTTTCCTGCAAGGTAAAAAAATAGTATAATCTATGGCCTGTCTTACCGGCCATACACTGAGCAAATTTATTTACCGAGGGAAGCCGCCTCCGCAGTGATTATTGCTAGCAGCCGCTAACTGGTCGCTGGTTGTACCCATGTTGATCGATCGATCAACTTGGTACACTCAGCCTGCCCATACGCAGTTTGAATCTCAGCTGGTTTCTGCTAGTTCAATTTCCTTTAGATTTACCTTCAACTATGTAGTTCAAGGGACTGTCTGATTGCATACAAATTGAAAGTGTTTAGGTTTGACCTCATATTTTATGGTTTGGTAAATCTAAAGGAAAATTGTACAAGAACATTGTATAATGTATAGCCAGCATTAGAAATCTTTCTGATGTGAGATGAGATGAACTCAGACCTAAGGAAGAAGGAAGAAACCCCCCAGAGTAGTTTGATGATGTAGAAGAGGAAAAGATTCCAACAGAGGGTAACTAGCAGCTCAAAAGTTCTTGCTTGGACATCCGGATCCGGCGCTGCATGGAATAGCTGAGTTTCCCTCAGCTCTCGCACCGCGACTGAAAATCGGCATATAAATACATGCCCGACCCTCTTGGCCTCCGTTAAACACCTTGGGCACCCCCTCCGTGGCACACCGAACAGCTACACACCACAGACGCGGTCCTGATCGCGGCCACAATTCCGCCGACGGCCAGTCCGAAAATCGAGGCCCTGGCTTCAGCCTTCACGGGCAGTCCTGCTCCACTAGTGGCCTGCGCAAAGCACACCGCCGCCTTCCACGCCGCCTGCAGCCTCACCGGGTGCCCCCACCCCCCCTCAGACTGATCTCTATCTACTGACAGGCCAGCTTTCCAACAAGGTCGCCACATCCCATCCCTCCCACAACAGACGTAAACTGAGGCCCCGGACTCGGCCTATACCTGCAGCATGTTCTTCACAGGGGGCTGGAAACACTGCCCTACCTCCCCCCCAGCTGCCAGCAACCCATGGGAGACTCCCCATTATCTCCATGGATCGCTTTGTGGAGAAAACTGGCCCGCGTTCCCTCACAGCCGCACTGGTGCATCAGGCCCAATCGCATCTGGAGACCCCGTCCTCAGCCTCGGGCACCCCCTCCGTGGCACACCGAACAGCTAAACATCACCACTAACGCAATCCTGATCGCGGCCACAATTCCGCCGACGGCCAGTCCGAAAATCGAGGCCCTGGCTTCAGCCTTCACGGGCGGTCCTGCTCCACTAGCGGCCTGCGCAAAGCACATCGCCGCCTCCCACGCCGCCTGCAGCCTCACCGGGTGCCCCCCACCCTTCCCTTGGACTGATCTCTATCTGATAACAGGCCAGCTCTCCAACAAGGCCGCCACATCCCATCCCTCCCGCAACAGACATAAATTGAGGCCCCGGACTCGGCCTATACCTGCAGCACGTTCTTCACAGGGGGCTGGAAACACTGCCCCACCTCCCCCCCAGCTGCCAGCAACCCCTGGGAGACTCCCCATTATCTCCATGGATCGCTTTGTGGAGAAAACTGGCCCGCATTCCCTCACAGTCGCACTGGTGCATCAGGCCCAATCGCATCTGGAGACCCCGGCCTCAGCCTCCCTATCAAATGTGGGGGATGAACCAGCCGTGGAGGTGAGCTCTCACAACCACACTGCACCCCCCTCCCCAATTCAGACCCCTCTCCCCCCACATTCGGCTACCTCCTCATCAAGCCTAGGTGACGACAACAAAGATCGTATCGCCCAAGCAGTAGCAGCACTTCTATCCCCCATGATAGCCGCTTGAGTGGAAAAGGCAGTGGATGCGGGATGAAGCAAATTAAAGCCCAACTGGGGGAACATTCCACTAGACTGCATGAGGTGGAACATTGCCTCTCCAGTTTGGAAGAAGAGGTATATCAGGTGCAAGCTACCGAACAAGACGAATCAATACATACTCCAAAAACTGGATGACCTAGAAAACCGTTCCAGACGGAGCAATCTGAGATTCGTAGGGGTCCCGGAATCTTTACAGTCGTCTGCCATCGCAGAATTTTGTGCCAACTGCATTCCAGAGGCACTAGGACTTCCTGGCCCTTGCATGGTCGAGCAGGCGCATCGCAAGGGCACCTTCACCCCGGATCGCAAATCTCCTCGCCCGATAATCGCGAAATATCTAAATTACGCTGACAAAACGACCATTATGCAAAAGTTCAGGCAATCCAGATCTCTTCAAATCGATGGCATTAAAATCCTGATCTCAAAGGTCTCAAAAAAAAGGAAAGCATTCCAAAACATCTGTTCGGAGCTTCATCAGCGACAAATAAAGTTCACATTGGCCTTTCCCGCGACCCTCCGCATCAAAGCCCCCAATGGGGACCGGCTATCTTTTCAAGACCCCCCTGAGGCAGAAGTCTTTCTATGTTCATTGCGTGCTGATGCACACTCCGACTCCCAGCTCAGAGCTTCCCCACACCATCGCCCTCTGGATCAACAAAGCCCAAGAAAGGATTCCCGAAAACGCTTCAGGTCGTCTGGACCTGCCCACCGGAGCACTCCACGCTGAAGCATGGACTCAACATTTGCCAAGCCTTTTATATGGGCACAAACGCTGCTCAGCTTATGATCTCTGAGGCTATTTTCACGATCTAAACAGGTGTTTGATTCATATGCACCTGACTGTTCTCCTGACCTTGTTCATGTATGCTTTATTTTTCTGTATCTCTCTGCACTTACATACTGCTGTTGTGCACCATCCCCTATGGCCTCACTGTGTTGATACTTCTCCTGGTCCGGCACCTATGTACAGCCCGCCACAGTGGCTAACGTCACTACATTACAAAGGGCGACTACCCGCCTTGACGACGGATCACCAAGAGAGCTGGTTCACACAGTGATTCTATGCGGAAAAAAGTGAAGTTCTTCCAATGTTTTGTTTTGGTTTTGTTACCCACCCCCGCCCTCTCTATATGCCCCCCTTCTTCACTCTGTCCTCCTATCGATACCCATCAAACACCAGATGGACAGCCATCACCCCTTTCAAAAGACCAGTCCACCCTGACACATACTGACAGATTAAGTCAGCCCCTCAGCCCTTCAGTTGATGTTAATAGTACACTGCCCCATACAACACGCAGGCATACACCCACATGAGAGTTACCTCTTGGAATGTGAAAGGGCTTAGGTCTCCCTTTAAAAGACTCAAAATACTCTGGCACCTTAAGAGACTGAAAAACGATATTGCCCTACTTCAGGAAACTCACCTTACTCCCTCTGACTTCCACCGTATGAGAAAGCTCTGGGTGGGGACTGTTCTGGGATCCAGTTCGCTCAAGCATAAAGCAGGGGTTATCATCCTCATCCACAAAAACCTCCCCGGTGAGGTACTGACCACGGACACTGATAACCAGGGCCGCTTCCTCTACGTACGTTTAAAACTAGGGACTAGAGAGCTAGCAATTTCTAATGTATATGCCCCGAACAATCCCAGCAAGCAGTTTCTCAGTGAAATGACCACCTGGCTGCTACGCCATCCACACCAACCCATATAGTTGGGGGAGATTTTAACACCATCATGCATCCGATGGAGGACAGATCTTCCTCCAAACGAATGCGCCCATCTCGCATAACCTTTGAAACTTCACACTTTGCATCCACAATGGAATCCCTTCACTTGCACAACAACTTCACCACTGACAGAGAATATACCTTTTACTCCAACCCCCATAACACCTTTACCAGAATCGACTACATATTTTGTACTGATCACCTCATACCGATGGTCTCAGAGACAGATATTCATGATATCGCCATATCCAACCACTCCCCCATCTCGATATCTCTAGACACCCCTGACTTATGGCCCTCTCCCCAGCTCTGGAGTTTTCCCTCGTATCTCCAAAACAATTCTGACTTTCAACATTACATGGAGGAAGCCTGGTCTGCTGCCAACTCTTCCCACACTGACAGCCCCCTCTAAAGCTCCGGCCCAGATGGGTTTACAGGGGAGTTCTATAAGACACTACAATCCATAACCGAGCCCATTCTCCTCGCAGTCTATAATAGTATATGGTCCGGTGGCCCTTACCTGCCAACCGGGAACCAGGCCACCATCAAACTACTTCCAAAAAAAGGCAAGGACCCCCAAGAGCCAGGCTCGTACTGACCCATCTCACTCCTAAATCTTGATGTAAAAATTCTCTCAAAAATAGTAGCCTCCAGACTAGCCACCATCATTCCCTCTCTGATCCACCCAGTCCAGTCAGGTTTTGTAAAAGGAAGAACAGCTACTATAAACATTCGGAAGGTGTTGCTGGCTCTAAAGCACGCCAGGGACAACCCGGGGGAGGGGACCATGCCATCATCACCCTGGACGTGGAAAAGGCCTTTGATAAAGTCAGCTTCGATTGGCTATCAATGGTCCTAGCAAAACTGGGCTTTACGGGTCCCTTCAGGCAACTCGTACAGGCCATGTACGCCTCTCCGGCGGCCAGGTTGGTGGTGGCTAGTCTCCTCACGGATGAATTCCATCTCTATAAAGGCACGAGACAGGGCTGTCCCGTATCCCCCCTCCTCTTTAACATTGCACTGGAACCCCTCTCACGATATCTCACCCAGCAGGCACCTATACACGGCATCAAATTTGGGACTCAAGAACTCTGCACATCTCTCTTCGCAGATGACATATTAATTTTCTCAACCAGCCCTTCCTCCGACATGCCCACCATCAAAACAACCTTTGACGAATTCAGGCTATGTTCGGGCCTCCGCATAAACTACGTCAAGAGCGAAATCCTCCCTATAGGCATATCAATTATCCCTTTATGGGCCCACTACTCACCCTTCACGGTAGCCCACTCCTACATTACGTATCTAGGTATTAAGATAGGGAAAACACCCTCTTCTATCTATCACCTCATTTATCCACCACTGATAAAGAAAATAACGCAAGAATTGGGTAACTGGATGGATCTGCCTCTTTCGCTTCTGGGAAGATGCCACCTTATAAAAATGGTCAGTTTTGCTTGATTACTATACCCACTCCAAACTATCCCATTGCTTCTGAAACACAAGGATACCTCGACCCTCAACAAAGCCATTTCTAAATTCTTATGGCAAAACAAAAGACCACATATAGCCTTTGCAAAGCTGTATCTTTCCAGGTGTGAAGGGGGCATTAGTCTCCCAAATATCAGAGCATACAACCTTTCTTGCTTATTGAGGATAGGTTTAGAATGGATTTCGCAACTCTCTCGCAAATCCAATTATTTTATGGAATCTTCAATGGCACATCCCTACTCATTGGCAGTCCTTCTTCACTGCAGATGGAAAGCTACTCCCATACCCCTACAACACAACCTTCTCCTCAGAGACACAGCCATAGCATGGAGGGAAGTGAGAAAAGCACTAAAGCTATCACCCTTTATATCCAGACACCTCCCGATTCAAGGAAACCCTAGGTTCCCACCGGAATTGGAATACAAACCCTTCACTCTCCCTCCCCAATCCCATGCCTTTCACTATATCCAATGTGTCAGCTATTTGAGAGACTCCTGCAAAGAAGAAAGCAAGAGGTTTCGGTCATCCTTCACAGACATGCTACTATAAAATCTCAGATATATATACAAACTTCTCTTATCAAAGACCACCCCCTCGATTGCTTCCCCATCTGTGGCAAACTGGGGGAAAGACTTTCCTGACCCAGACTTAGTGGATAAGATCATCCGCTCCCGCCGCGCTCCGCGCGCGCCGCCGCCGCCGCGCGCCGCCGCGCGCGCCCGCGACCCCCCGCCGCCGCGCGCCCGCCCCGCCGCGGCGCGCGGCGCCGCCGCGCCCCCCCGCCCGCGCGACGCCGCGGCGCCCGCCCGCGCCCGCCGCGCCGCGCGCCCACCCGCGCCCCCCCGCGCGCGGCGCGGCGCGCCGCGCGCCCGCGCCCGCCCGCCGCCACCGCGCCGCCCGCGCCGCGCGCCGCGCGCCGCCCGCCGCCGCCCGCGCCCGCGCCCGCGCGCCGCGCCCGCCGCGCGCGCGCCCGCCGCCCCGCCGACGCCGCGCCGCCGCGCGCCCCCCGCCCGCCCGCGCCGCCGCCCGCCGCGACGCGCCGCGCGCCGCCGCGCCGCGCGCCCCCGCCCGCGCCGCCGCGCGCCGCCGGCGCCGCGCCGCGCCGCCGCGCCGCCCCGCGCCGATCCCGACGCGCCCGCCGCGCCCGCGCGCCGCCCGCGCGCCGCGCGCCGCCCCGCCGCGCCCCGCCGCGCCCCCGCGCGCGCCGCGCCGCCGCGCGCCGCCGCGCCGCGCCCGCGCCGCCGCGCGCGCGCGCCGCCGCCGCCCGCGCGCGCCCCGCGGGCGCCGGCGCGCCGCCCGCGCGCGCCGCGCGCCGCCCCCGCGCCGCCGCGCGCGCGCCGACCGCGCGCGCCGCGCGCCGCGCGGCGCGCGACGCGCCCCGCCGCCGCGCGCCGACCCGCGCGCGCGCGCGCGACGCGCGGCCGCCCGCGGCCCGCCGCGACGCGAGCGCCGCCGCGCCCGCGCGCCGCCCGCCCCCCGCGCGCCCGCGCGCCGCCCGCGCGCGCGCGCCGCGGGCGCGCCGCGCCGCCGCCGCGCGCGCGCGCCCGCGCGCCGCCCGCGCGCGCGCGCGCCGCGCCGCGCGCCGGCGGCCCGCGACCGCCGGACGCGCCGCCGCGCGCGCCCGCGCGCGCCGCGCCGCCCCGCGACGCCGCGCGCGCCCCCGCCGCCGCGCGCGCGCGGCGCCGCGGCCGCGCGCGCCGCGCCGACGCGCGCCCCCCGGCGCCCCCGCGCCGCGCCCGCCGCGCGCCGCGCACTGCGCGCGCGCCCGCCCGCCGCCGCGCGCCCGCGCCGCCCCCGCGCGCGCGCGCCGCGCCCCGCCGCGCCGCGCGCGCGCGCCGCCGCGCCCCGCGCCCCGGCCGGCCGGCGCCGCGCGCGCCGCGCGCCGCGCGCCCGCGGCGCCGCGCCCCCGCGCCGCCGCGCGCCCGCCCGCCCGCCGCCCCCCCGCCGCCGGCCGCGCGCCGCCGCGCGCCCGCGCCCCGCGCGCGCGCGCGCCGCGCCCGCGCGCGCCCGCGCGCCCGCCGCGCGCGCCCGCGCCCGCGACGCCCGCGCGCCGCCGCCCGCGCCGCGACGCGGCCCGCGGCCCGCGCGCCGCCGCGCCCGCGCCGCGCGCGCGCGCCGCGGCCCGCCCGCCCGCGCCCCGCGCCGCGCGCCGCGCGGCCGCGCGGCGCGCCCCGACCGCGCGCGGCGCGCCCCGCGCGCGCCCGCCGACCGCGCGCCGCCCCGCGCGCGCCGCCGCGCGCGCCCGCGCGCGCCGCCCGCGCGCGCCCGCCGCCGCGCGGCCGCCGCGCGCCGCGCCGCCCCGCCGCCCCGCCGCGCGCGCGCCGCCCGCGCGCCCGCCCCGCGCCCGCGCGCCGCCGCGCCCCGCCCGCCCCGCCGCGGCCGCGCCCGCCGCCGCAGAGAGACTATTCTCAAGATCATGCACCGCGCTCACATACCCTTCCTATCGCATAAGAAGGTCCAAGGCGCAGCCAGCTGCCCCATGTGTCGCCAGCCAAAACCATCCCTCTCTCACTGATTCTGAAGCTTGTCCCTCTATCTCCACCTTTTGGGACCAAGTTTCGACATAACGCTGCTCAAACTACCTAAAGACCCCTTTCTTGTAATTTTTGGATACTGGGATGATCAACTACTACCATGGTCCTCAACCACCCACCCCCTCTATAGGGATTGGGCACTGATCTGTCTCTTACTAGCCAGAAGACTTATTTTAAAAACTGGACTTCATCGCATAGCCCATCTCACAACTAAAACGGGAGCTCCTAAACTTGCTTCATCAGGATAAAATTAACACCGACTTCAAACAAGGAAATTCCCATACTCGTTTCTATTCCAGATGGTGGACTTTTATGCAATCGACCCTGACTCGAACAGAGCTGCAGTCTTTTGAAAGCTTCTAATTCTCCTACTATGGGTCTTTTACTACTACTACCCCTAAAGATGATGACATCTCCAGCTTTGACTCCACAAACATGGATCTAGGGGCTCCAACTCCTATCCAACCTGTCCACCCTCGCGTATCTCTGGATACTCCAACAGCCTCTGCCCCGTACGGGGCCATTGAACACTTATCGTCCCATTAACCCTAGCCGGCATCTCTATATTTTTTTTCTGCCAGTAATTACCTTATACAGCCCACTTCCTGTTTCTTGTCTGGTAAAAAGCCTAGGCTTATGATATCATGCACACCTCTCTCTCACTCTTGTCAGAGTTTGCCAAGAAGGGAGGGGGGGAGTCATAAGAGGACCAATGAGAGCTGCAGAGCTGGAGGTGTACCTCTGTGTGTCTGTGTAAATCCAGGAAGTGAACAGGCAGCAGCTTCAGCTGCTTTTTTTTAATTTTCAGTTAAAATGATTGCAGCCAGACTCAGTGGAGGGAGATTTCTGCAGCATATTTGGCAAGTACAGAATCGCAGTATATATAAAATAATATGCAAAGCAGTTGGAGGGAACCTTCAGAATAGCAAAGATGTTTGTATTACAAATTATGTGAACTGACTGCATTTCCTCTTTAAACATCTGTGCATTTATGAACATAGTTGTTCTGTTGACTCTTGCATGCTATTTCTTTACTTGCTAAAGCCAATACTATGCTCTACACATGTATAGCACTACACAGCCAGATAGTGGCACATATAGCTTCTAATTAGGCAATTTGTCTTTTTGGCTCAGTAGTTCAACATGCAATGTCACCTTCTCATCTCCAGTCAACTAAATTGGCAACAAAACATCATTATCAGTTCTGTCCAGTAATTATGGTAGTAGTCCAGGAAGGGGTAAAGCTGACCCAGGAAGCAGTAATGTTACTGTAGGAAATAGTGAAGTAATCTTTCTAATTAGCAAAGCTGCGTTTATCACAAGAGAAGCTGACTAAAGTAACATATCATTTGACAGTTTAAACCCTAAAGTGGCTGTAAACCTCAGGCCTGAAATATGAACAACGCATATCCCTTGATAGTGTGTACTTGTCTCCATTAAGGGCACTAAGTGTCATTTCTGTCTTCTGATTCGTTCCTCTGCTATCAGCATGAATCACATCTGACAAGTTTGCCTGACATGAAGAGAGAAAATGTGATGGGGAGGGGGCTCCAGCTATTTGACAGCTTCAGCTCTGTTCCTGTGAGCTGTGTGAAGGAAGGGGGGCTGTCAAAGTTCTGCTCACTGAGCTCTGCAAATTGTAACTTCAGCTCTCCACCCTCTGTTTTTTTTTAACAGCTCAGACAAGCTATATCAATCCTGGACTTTGAATGGTTGTAGAGAAAAGAAGACTGCAAATGAATAGGTACAACCTATGTAGAAGGATTTGTTTAATCTCTGTGTATTACCTGAGGCCAGTCACTTCACAGGGTATGTGTAAGGGTTTACAACCACTTTGAACATATATGTACTTCTGCAGTATAGTATCTTTTTGCCTGGAGTTCAACTCCTAATACCCTAGACTATGTTAAGCCATAAATATAGGTCTAAAATAAGGTGAAACCCCATGTTAACCAATTGGGGTGAAGTTAAGTGAAGGATGTAAATAATAATTAACTTTAGGTACCCTGTTCTTGTCTTCAGCCCCACTATCCTGTCCAATGTCATGTACCTTATCTGACATCTGGAACTAATGGAGCATCAAAGCATAAGAGTGATAAATAAAATATACACAGAGGAGCTCAGATTGAGGGCCAAGGGGATGCAGATAAGCTTGTCATGATGTGCAGGGTTTCACAGAATACCTGTATATTATGGCAAACCTTTTTGAATTTGTCCTCCTTATAGCTCATGCTCTCTGTTGAATTCCATCACCACAGTTGCCATCTTCTCCAACACTCTTCTACACATCTCCCACACTCGGAATCTTCTTTTTTTGACCAATGTGCAACTCCTGGACAGGTTTCATGGAGTTGCGTTATCATGGGCAAGGCACTTGGCTCAACTCCTTGGTGTTATACAGATGACACTTGACTTAGCTTTTTCGCAAATTCGTAAACCGCATCCAATTCACACTAGTGTGAATCCAGCCTCAAACATAAGCATTTAGAAAAAGTACTAATCCTCTTATTATTACTTAGATCCTGTCAACATCTAGATATGTCTTTGCATTTGAAAGAGTTAATCTAAATTCCCTTTTCTCTTTTGACCTTTGAGGCCCGAAACATGAGTTAGAGACATGTTATCTGTAATAGGGACAGCAATAATCCAATTATCATGACTCATGCTGCATCAACTATAAAATTCAGCAGTGAACACAATCATATTAAAGCTATAAATCTCAGGGATGATAGGAGGCTGCCCAACTGTGATGCTTATAGAAGGTTAACATTTAAAAATGATATGAGATGCAAAACATATTGTCAAGCAGTGATGTGTATATAAAATGATAATGCTGAAATATAGTGTGTGTAGCCTGGTGCTCTATGTTTATGCATTATAAGATAGGAGTTCGTTTAATTTCATTCGTATTCCTATTTTTTATTTTCTGATATTAAAGTAATATTGTAAATGCTAGCAGGCCAAGGGAGTTACTTGTTCACTGCTGTGCTTCTTTGCCATTTGTATTGATTTGTATCTGTATAAGAGCAAGGATAAAGCTCCCCTTGACTATGTAGTGAATCTTTGTTCCAGGCAAGTTCAGAACCTGTATTCACAGGAAAACCCCAGAGAGAATACACTGTACTGTATCCAGTAATTATTTTCTCAGACACAATGACCAAAACTCACAGTGACCAAATATCACATCTCCATTTGTCGTGTTTAAAGAAAACATACACTTAGTAGGATAGAAGGCTTGCTATTAAATGACGGCTGATACAGTTTAAAAACATATTCTCATTTTAGTTGAGCATTGATTTTATTACTTACAGGTGCTGTTGCAACAATATCTTCTTTGTATCGAACAAAGCATTCGTTTATAACAATATGGTATAAAAATAGAATTTTTAGAGCTTGCTCAGATGTAAATATGCACAGATATTGACTATCCAGCATTTAAAGTATGTGAACTTTTACCGTTAAGAAAAGTTCCTCAGTGCTGGCTCATAAATGTGATTCAGGGCATTGGATTCCCTTCCAAGGTGCCTGGAGCATGTGTCTATAGACAAGGCTATTGTGGTGTGTATTCTGCCTTTTACGGCTATGTAGAAGTGTAAGCCCACGGAGTTCAGAACAACCTCTAACAAACACAATATCTAGATGTTGTTTTTTAATCAAATCGCAGAATTCTTTCAAGCATAGCATAACAAAGTGAAAAAAAAAAATAAAAAAAAAAAATAAAATCAAACAAAAATAGCCATGCTTAGAAAATTTTTTAAGGCAAATTCTTAATGAGCACCAGTATAACAAAGTGTAAGCCACAAAAAAAAAAAAAAAAAAATAACTGATGCATTTCTTACACGAACATAATTCCCTATATTTCTTTGGTATGCAATAGTTTATTGCCAGGAAGTTATTGTTGTACTTTTATTCCAAATGTTTCCCAGACTGTGCAAACAATATCTGCAGGAGTTGCAAATACCTCATAGACACTCAATAATGTGTTCATATATTAAAATTAATTAAAATTACCCACACACAAACAGAGGAAAACTATTCTAAATTTTCCACATTTATAGTCAGAGCAGAACATTTGGTGTAAAGCAGGACCCAGTTCATTTTGTTTACCAGGTAATCCAACCAAACAGCATCAGCATTTAACACATCATTTTGGATTAAATGAACATACATACTTATCAACCACCTCTGTCAGAAGGTGGTGTAGAGATTTAATTTAGAATTACAGTAGGGCGATGGATTATTAGATAGAGGTTGATGAGCAAAGGGGGCCTTTAATGATTTTTCGATGCAGTTCTGTCAAATATAGTTACACCACTGCTTAATAGGAGCTTGCAGTTTTCTACCAACTATTTTATGTTACCACGCTAGTATTTTTAAGTGAAGTCCTTATTTCCTTATCAGAAGTATATTATGATAGACTGGGCTTTTCTTGTATTACTGAGTCACATTAACTGCAACAAGTATAATACAAATGATCAGTTTTACATATGTTGACATTAAAGAGTACAAAGCAAAAAGAAAAGATGGAGTAGCCTTGGTGCATATATGTGTTTGCAGATAAATTAGCTAGTGTAACTTTATACATGCTAGCTAGATTTATCAAGTGAACCCAATCACAGTGTTTTTTTAACCTGGATCTTAATTGCAAATTATTGATTTTACATTTACATGAGTTAAGAATGGACACATTTAGCCCAATGTTCTTTGAACTTGAGAGGCTCATTTACAATCCGATAGCTTGCCTGATAATGGCTACAATGTACACTTTCTTCGTCTCACAGGAAAAATAAATATGTTATGCTAAATACAGTAATTGCCTTTTGATAAAAGCCAAGGCTGTAAACTCTTAAGCCTTGTTGGATATTTTGAGGCTATCAATATTGTGTTCTCCTGAGGTACGCCAGTACTGAAGAGGTCTTGTGTACTCTCAGTTACTGCATTGCATACCTGGACGATCCCAACATGCCTGTTTAAATGACTGCCTGATGAAAAAAATGTTGTGGTCACTAAGGCCCTGTTCACCTTACGCTGCAATTCTGCCCAAGGTTTTTAATTGAGGTAAAATGCACAAAGCATGTTTTGGGTAACATTATTCCTAATAGCACCCCAAATGTGGTGTCATTCTGCCACAATTGTTGCACGACAGAATCCTGGCAAAATGTGTATTTAAAAAAAGACAGTTTCTCAAGAAAAGGAGCAGGGGCTTCTTTTGGGTAACAAACCTCGCATAGGGTATCTCATTGAACTGAATGGGCTGTTCTAGCTGCGACATGTGAAATTGTATAAAAATCTTACAACAAAAACTGCGAGCGGGAACACTTGTTCTTGCTATGCGATATGTGACTGGGGCCTCAATAGTGGCTGCACATACAACCCCCTTTAAAATCTATAGCAATGTTTAAATTAGAATAACATTTTTCAAACAAAATCAAATGCTACTGTGCCATACATGCACACTGCCAAATATTGCATTAATGCTTACAAAAAAATGACATTTATAATGCTGATCTTTATGGTTTGAGTATGAGTATTTTGTTTTCAGTCAGGTAAGACTTGACTCACAGTCTTGCAAAAGACAGAAGAAAAGGATACAAAGTGTGTTGCATTAATAATAAGAAAATATAGCTTCAATCACGTACATAAATATTTAAAAAAAGATACAAAAAAGAAAGTTTCATAAACATCAAAGTAAAACTGGACTTTTCTATGTGTCCCAGTACTATTCAAAAAATGCCAATATTATGGGTTGCTTTTCAAAAGAAAAGTCATATTTCCAGAAATACTGCCTGCAGCCTGAGGGCCCTGAGTACTTCCCACTGTGGTCTAAAAAAACAAAACAAAAAACTTCCTCCCGGACGATGGAGTGCTCATTCATCTCAGTACTCAGCAGGACTTTGAACTTCAATCATTGCCATCTATCAGTGGCCAGGAGCAGATTGCTTACAGCAAAGTTGGGTGTAAACACAGAGCAGGATGCTTCACCGGCAGTTTTCGTAGGTTGCCATAAAGAATACAAATACATAATGTTTATGCAGTGAAAGGGCAGTTATTATTTAAAACTCGTTTATAAGATTATATACATGACTCAATCCTTTTTACATACATATCTAAAGGTAAAAAATGCCTTTTCCCTTTAAGAAGTACACAATTCTTCAGAATTTCAAAACCAAAACTGCCTGAGGTATTCTACTGCAATATTACAATTTTGTGCACAGCAAGATATACATTTTAGAAATATTTATATTATACGTGGTATTTGAAGTAAATAATAGCTTGTTTTATAAGCATGACCATAGCTGACATTTATAAAAAATAATTTTACCATACACTGTTTACTATACTACAACTATAGAATCCAATAATATATGGGGTAATGAACATTTCCTATATAAATATTAGAAATATTGATACTCATTGAAGAGTTCAGTGACTATGAGGTCACAAGCCAAGTTAAAAATAAAGGTAATGTGATCTGGGGTAGCTCTGGAATGTCTGTCAGCCAGTTTGGTGAAAGCAAAACATTTAATTTATTTGAATCATGGATAAACAAAAAGAAAGTTTACATCAGCCAAACTTAATAAACCAACCAAATCCTGGTATTGCAAACTAAACAGCAGGCTCACCACTAATCATCGGTCCCATACAGGGGTTAGGCTCCTCTATAGTAAGGGTGGCAGGCAGGCCAAACAGGGGAGTTAGCAGCCTTGTCTTAGCTTGTCTGAGAGCTCAAATTTTCCACACAGCTTGTGAGTCTCTCTTCCACTAACTTTCCTGACACACAGTTGAGGATTTCCCTCTGCTGCCTTTCAAGCCTCCCTCCTGGAACTTAACCCCTTTGGGACTAAAGTCCTGCTAGTCAGGGTTTGGAGGCTCTTCCAACCCAAGTCTCTTTGAACCTCCAAAATCTTGGGTCCCTAATACAAATTTTGGAGAGTACTGGAAATCGGTCCTCGCCAGCCAAACATAACCTAGGACACCTCACCCTGCATGGGTGAGAACCCAATGTACCACAATGTACCTACAAGTATCCCCCTTAAAGATACCACAACCTAAATATCGGGGAGCCCCGTACACACAGACAAATTTTCTGATGGAAAATGTTCGATGGGAGCTTTCTGTCGGAAATTCCGACTGTGTGTAGGCTCCATCGGACATTTTCCATCAGAATTTCCGTCACACAAAATTGGAGATCTGGATCTCAAATTTTCCGACAACAAAATCTGTTGTCGGAAATTCTGATCATGTGTACACAATTCCGACGCACAAAGTGCCACGCATGCTCGGAATCAAGCAGAAGAATTTTTCTTGGCTCGTCGTACGTGTTTTAAGTCACCGCGTTCTTGGCATTTGCAATTTCCGACCAACTTTGTGTGACCGTGTGTATACAAGACAAGTTTGAGCCAACGTCCGTCAGAAAAAATCCATGGATTTTGTTGTTAGAATGTCCGATCGTGTTTACGGGGCATTAGGGTTCAATCCATGAAACAACTGTGTATTCTAGTTTTACCACTGAGCAGTATTTGTGAAATGTTCCTTATTAAAAATGATATCAATTCAGAAAGGTTTTTTTCACATCGAATTTTTATCACACTTGTCTTTTTATCTATTATATCATTCTTTCCTGTTATACTTATGATTTTTGTGGTATACATTATGTCAAAATTATTGTATAGTAAAAAGGGGGGAAAACACTGTGCTAAAAGTGGAGTATCACAATGATATAGTGGAAATAAAGCAGCCGACACTCATACAAACAAAGTGAGCAAAATGTGATGGAAAAATAGTGTAGCGCTGAATGGTGGAGTATAAGTGTGTGAATACAATTACACATATAAAATAAGTGACAATGCACAATAAATAAATATAAAATGAAGTAACAAATGTGAACTTTAAAGTATAGGGTCCAAGACCAGGCTCAAATAGGATGGATTTTAGTCCAAAATATCTAAAGAAGTCCAAATGGGGTCGTCCGTATAAATATGGGAAATGAGTGGAACACTTTTCTTATGGAGTGGCCCAAGGAATGCGGCTGTGAAGCGGTAGGTATGGTACGAATAAACAGGTGCCTGTGGGTACATCAACGTTCACTGATAAAATAGAAGTTGGGTACTCTTACCGGATAGGTTGGACACACATGTCATACGACAGTGGGTCAATAGGGCTTGATAACCTGATGAGGCCAGGTCAGGCCTGTAGGAGAGTGGTCGGAATGGGTCCTGTTCGGTCCTATTCTATCCGACTCCGAATCCCAAGGGGCGAATTCCAAATGGTGAATCCTGGTGTCACCGCTTGTAGACTCTGAATAGGTGGGTGCTCCGACCCGGGGTGTATCCAAGGAAGCAGCGAAAGTGGGGGGCTTGTGATGTGAGTATGCAATAAAAAGATAAAAAAGAGGCTTCGGATGGTGCAGATCAAAATGGTGCATGCTGCCCATGTCGAAGACCCTGAGGTCGAAACTAGTCGGGCCAGTATACTCTGTACCCCACATTGCTTTTATACTACCATCTATTTTATTTTTGTGATCACTTTTTTAATTCTTGTGTCATATATTTATCATTATATCTGACCACCCCAATAAACCAACTGGTTTGTTTTGATCTGCACCATCCGAAGCCTCTTTTTTATCTTTTTATTCCATACTCACATCACGAGCCCCCCACTTTCGCTGCTTCCTTGGATACACCCCGGGTCGGAGCACCCACCTATTCGGAGTCTACAAGCGGTGACACCAGGATTCACCATTTGGAATTCGCCCCTTGGGATTCTGAGTCGGATAGAATAGGACCGAACGGGACCCATTCCGACCACTCTCCTATAGGCCTGACCTGGCCTCATCAGGTTATCAAGCCCTATTGACCCACTGTCGTATGACATGTGTGTCCAACCTATCCGGTAAGAGTACCCAACTTCTATTTTATCAGTGAACGTTGATGTACCCACAGGCACCTGTTTATTCGTACCATACCTACCGCCTCACAGCCGCATTCCTTGGGCCACTCCATAAGAAAAGTGTTCCACTCATTTCCCATATTTATACGGACGATCCCATTTGGACTTCTTTAGATATTTTGGACTAAAAATCCATCTTATTTGAGCCTGATCTTGGACCCTATACTTTAAAGTTCACATATTTTACTTCATTATATATTTATTTATTGTGCATTGTCACTTATTTTATATGTGTAATTGTATTCACACACTTATACTCCACCATTCAGCGCTACACTATTTTTCCATCACATATCAAAATTATTGTATAGCTCTAATAATTATACATAAAAAAAAATAAGTCTACATATTCATCACACAACTTTAGGCCCTAATGGGGAAAGGGGGGAGCAAAGTTGATTGAGAGGTCTTAATGGCTCATCTCTTCTTCTTTTAACAGGTACCTACAGTTGCATGTCAAGACCATTTCAGGAGCATAGACAGCAACATCAATTCAAATTAACCTCCCTGGCGGTATGATTCTGGCTGGAATTTTGTGCTGAAAGCGGTACAATTATTTTGCATGGAAATTTGGCGTTTTTATATTGTAGGCATGCAATTCTTATGAATAACTCACTTAAACCTGTCCGAACCAGAGTCTAGTAGACATCCCGGGTATGATAAAGTTTGAAACACAAAATAATAAATTATAATATAATAAAAAAATATATATAAAAATGATTCAATAATGTAATCAAATCAAAAACACTGAAATTTGCTCAGTTGCAGAATAGTCGCTGTCATTAAATTTATTGTTTGATGATAAATTGTGATTCAAATTTTTTATTGGTGTTTTCTAGCTGGTCTAAAACCACTTTTGACATAAAGGGACACTTTTTGGTTGCTATGGACAACCTCCAGTTTCCAGGCAGAAAAAAAAAGTATTTTTTATTATATAAAATGACATGCAGGGCACTGGGCAGACCACTAGGGACAGAGGGGATGTGTATTTTTTGTATACAGTACTGTAATCTGTAAGATTACAGTACTGTATGTGTGTAGTGTTTTTTAACTTTTTTGAATTTGGCGCCGATCTCCGCTCCCGTGCGTCGGAACGTCGCAGGGAACGGAGATCGGTGGCACTCGGGCACTGTGTGAATCGAGCGAGCTGACGGCTCGCTCACACAGCGGGGAGACATCGCAGGATCCAGGGGAAAAGGTAAGTAACTTCCCCCTGTATCCTGCAATGCAGCCCTTGTCTGGTTTCGGGGTTACCGCTCCTGGCAGAAAAAACTGAACCCGAGCCAGACTCGGGAACACCGCCAAGGAGGTTAAACAAAAAGAGAAGGGGGAAGCAGAAACAGATGCAATGTAGCAGTGGCAGCAGTGGCTGCCATATTTCCATCATGGGAGCATTGAACATGCTTTTTACCTCCATTTCATGGGATTATAGCCGGGAAAAGTTAACAGACAATAAACACCAATAAACACCATAAACACAAACAACAAAACTGACCCATAGTTGCTCACAACCTCGCTATAGCCAAATTCTGGGAGGGTGTCATTTGATGTTCTCTGGACACAGCTGATCATGGATCGGGGTAAAAAGCCACAAGCCGGTTATCGGCATTCCTTACGCCCCCCCGGTCACACCAGTACGACTTCAGGTACCACATGTGATTCACAAATCATACCTGAAGTAATATCTAATGTGTTTCTATGGCAGTGACTTAATAGATATGATTTCAAGTAGTGCGATTTGAGAAGTAGTTAATGTATTACTTTTTTCAGGACATTAGCCCAATTTCACTGCCATAGACTATAATGTAAGTTGTGCAGAAAAATGTACCTGTGTCTATCAGCAGTACTTGAGCCTGAAAGAATTTAAAGAATTAAATATTAACCCTTTGCTAGTTACACTTTTGTTCATCACTGTTCCTCCCTGTGACATGGACAACCCCATTCACTGAAGTAGCACTGAAGACGTATTACATCATTACAAATCTCACAGAAGTAGTACTGAAGTAGTGCTGAAGTAGTATTAAATTGTGGCTTTAAATCGCACTACTTTAAATCATACCTGGCTTGACCACAGGCTTACAGATTGACAGCTTGAGGAGAGGAGAGCCTATAACCGACTTGACTGAAAGAAACATCTACACTGATAATCAGGGCACTGATTATCAGTGTCCTGATTATCAGTGCAGTCCCAACAGTGCCAAGCAGTGCTGCTAATCAGTGCCCATAAGTGCCTCCTCATCAGTGTCACATATCAGTGCTGACTATCAATGCCCATCAGTGTCATCTATCAGTGCCACCTATCAGTGTCCCCTATAAGTGCCGCCTATCAGTGTCCTTCTGTGCCGCCTATCAGTGCCCTTCTGTGCCGCCTATCAGTGCTCATCAGTGCTGCCTATCAGTGCCTCCTCAACAGTGCCCACCAGTACTGCCTAATCGGTGCCCATCAAGGCAGCCTATCACTGCCCATCAGTGCCGCCTCATCAGTGCCGCCTTATCAGCACCCATCAGTACAGCAAAATGATCTAACAAACTATGAAAAACATATTTTTTTCAACATTTTCTGTCTTTTTTCCGTTTCTTTAGCAAAAACCCAGTGGTGATTAAATACCACCAAAAGAAAGCTCTATCTGTGTGAAAAAATATCATATGGATACTGTGTAGCATGATGGCGTGACAGCGCTGAAAGCTTAAAATTGGCCTGGGCAGGTAGGGGGTAAAAGTTCCCAGTAGGCAAGTGGTTAATAACCATACTAAATCTTTAAAATAATAAGATTTAACAAGCTGAATTTTACAAATGTAATAAAAACACCAAGCATAAGAAATTACCAAACTGAAACCTAGCCACCAGGACACAAGCATCCAGTAACAAAATAATACAAACCATTCCATCAGCCAGTATTGTTAGTAAACAATACTGGCATTCACTCTGACCATGACCAATGCAATAGTTAGAAGACCCATATTAAAATTGTCAAGAGCAATATTCAATAAATGTACACAATTTAGAAATGTTATGATTCTATCTTTTCCAGAAGATCTAACAAAGGAGACTCCAGCCAGAGAAAGAAATCTAAAAAAAAATACAATCAATAAGTCAACTTTTTAAATGATATATATAAATATATACAGAGTTAAATACCCAACGTTTTAAGGTTTCCCAAGTGATTAGCAAAAGTACATGGGGTTGGCCAGACCTTAAGCAAATGGTAAAAAGAATGTAATGCCGCGTACACACGTGCGGACTTTTGCCGGCGGACTTAGTCCAGCGGACAATCCCGCCGGACTTTCCAGCTGGGTCCGCTGGACTTTCCGAGCGTGTGGACTTGCCCACACACGCACGGACTTCTCCGGCGGATAATCCGCCGGCCAAAAGTCCGCGGGACTTTTGAAAATGAACGGACTTGCCCACACACGGAGCAGTCCGTTCATTTAGAACGTAACTTCAGGTTACGTAGCTAGCGTAGGCAGTAAATGCCGCCGCGCTAGCTCCGTGACCTGGCATGGATTTAAAGGGACTCCCCACGCCGAAAAAAACGGCGTGGGGGTTCCCCCCAAATCCATGTCAGACCCTCATCCGAGCACGCAGCCTGGCAGGCCAGGAAAGGGGTGGGGACGAACGAGCGCCCCCCCTCCTGAGCCATACCAGGCCGCGTGCCCTCAACATGGGGGGTGCCCTGGGGAAAGGGGGGCCGTGTGGCCCCCCCACCCCAAAGCACCTTGTCCCCATGTTGATGAGGACAAGGGCCTCTTCCCGACAACCCTGGCCGTTGGTTGTCGGGGTCTGCGGGCGGGGGCTTATCGGAATCTGAGAGCCCCCTTTTATAAGGGGGCACTCAGATCCCGGCCCCCCACCCTATGTGAATGAGTATGGGGTACGATGTACCCCTACCCATTCACCTAAGGTGTAAAATGTAAAGTAAAAAAAACACCCACACTTTTGAAAAAATAGTTTATTGCACTGCTCCGGGGGTCTTCTTCCGTCTTGGGGGTCTTCTCGCCGGACTCCCCCGCCATTTACCAAGCTCTTTTACCGAGCGGGGGAAGTCCGGCTACCTTCTTCGTCGTCGCCGCCGTCGTCTGGGGGTCTCGATCCGCCTTCGGGGGTCTTCCGGGGTCTTCCGGGGGTCTCTTCTGTTCTTGCGGCGGTCGTCGTCTTCCGCGCCGCCGGCGCCGCCTTCTTCTTCTTGTCCTTCTTCTTGTTCTTCTTCTTCCGATGTTGACCCGATGCTCTCTCTGCCCGGAATGCCTGTGCCGCGCTGCGCTGGGACTTATATAGGGGCATGGGGACAGGGTCACATGCTCATGTCACATGGTGACCCCGCCCCCCTTGTGTTGTCACAGTCCCGGAGGATGCTGGGACTGTGACATCGTATCCCTGGATTGGCCTTTCTCCTAACTGTACCCTTGTGCTGATAGTATATAGCAGCCTTTCTTAACCTTTTCAACACAGAGGAACCCTTGAAATAGTGTTCTCAAGGGGGGGTGTGACCGGCTGCTGAGAGGATGGTCACAGGCTGTTAGAGCTCTTAGGTAACGGGCTCCCTGTAGCTTAAATAAAGCAACAAAAATATCTCCTGAGGGCACAATTAAAGCCTGAAAGCCACTGTGAACTTCCTAGGAAGATGGAGAATCGAAAAAATAAAGAAGGACTCCGCAAATTAGGCAAATTCAGAAGCCAGACCGGTACATTGCAGAAGATTAAAGATGGCGCTGGTCCCTCCTCACCTCACAGCAGCACAAAGCAGCAGGATTCCTGCTCTGAGGGAGACATGGAGACACAGCCTGGCTCACAGGTCTACAGCTCCAGGTTGATATTAACAGCCCCATAAAAAGGAGGAGAAGAATTTCATCCTCTGAGGAAAATGTCAGTGAAACTTTAAATGAATATAATAGTACACTGTGAATTAACCCCTATGATGCAATCCTAAATGCAATACCTACCACAGGTCAACCCATATCAGATTCCACTATTAAAGGCATTATAATATCACTGAGGGGAGCTCTTCAGTTTGACACGATACATTTTATGAATCAGTCAAAGCAAGAAACTGATGAACTAGGTGACAGAGTGGAATATGTGGAAAACAAAATGAGTGACTTCACAGAAGCATATAATGAAGTAGTTGACACATATTTTGATGTGGAAAATTAAATTAGAAATCTAAAAATTAAGGTCTCAGACCTGGAAGATCGGTGCAAAAGGAATAATATAAAATACTGCGGAATTCCTGAAAATATTAAACCTGCTGACCTGAAAAGATTTCTAACAGAAATTATTTCTAAACTGCTCCCTGCAACTCCCCAACAAGAACTGATGATAGACCATGCACATAGACTTCCTAAACTGTCACATATACCAGAAAGACTGTCTAGAAATGTCATAGCAAACATTTATTTCTTCCAAGTAAAAGATCACCGCTTCCAGATCCCTATGCAGGAATAATACACTTACCTGTCCTGGGTGCCCGTGATGTCGGCAGCAGATGACGAGCAATCGCTCGTCTCTCGGCTGCCCCTGCCGCCATCCTCTGTCAGGGAATCAGGAAGTGAAGCGTTGCAGCTTCACTGCCCGGTTCCCTACTGCACATGCGCGTGTCGCGCTGCGCGTCTTCACTGGTCCCCGTTGTGTCCTGGGAACTGTGAGTTCTAGTTAAAAAAAAAAATGTCTTCACTCAGTAGCATACACGTTACAATACTGCCATCTACTGGATGAAAAGGGAACCAACTCTGTAAGTACCAATGTCTCTTTACCTCATGCAAGGAATCCAATAATGATATTCATTAACAATGCTTACAAACATTTCCATGGGTCTTAAACTAATGTCACTAAATGCAAAAGGCCTCAATAGCCCATTTAAGCAGAAAGCTCTCTGGAATGACATATTAAAATTTCAAAGTGACATTGTATGCATTCAAGAATCACATTTTGCTATGAACAAAGCACCAAAATTCTCCCACCACGAATTCCCTCATATATTTGTATCCAACAACACCAAGAAAACAAAAGGAGTAATATTGGCAATAAAAGATTCTGTTTCCTTCCAACCTCTAAACGTTAAGAATGATTATCAAGGTCGGTACATTATTCTGGCAGCAACCATTAAAAACACAGACTATACTATTGTCAATATTTATGCCCCGAACAAAAACCCTCATCAATTTATTAAGAAAATTATAATGAAGGCACGTAAAATGCAAAAAGGTCAACTTATAATTTGCGGAGACTTCAACGCACCGATGGATCAAAATATAGACACCTCCAATCAAGGACACACCAAAAGAATGGGACTAAATAAGATATTTTCTAATGAAGATTTGTATGATCCCTGGAGGTGTCTGCACTCCACCGAAAGGGAGTATACAATTTATTCCCATGTCCACAAATCCTACTCAAAGATAGATTATTTTATCATGGACAAATTATTACTTCAGAACATATCTAAACTTCAAATCCAATTCATTTCTTGGTCTGATCATGCTCCAATAACAATAGAAATGAATACAGGATTTCCTCGCACCAACAACCAAGTATGGAGGAACAATACCTACATGCTTTCCCAAAAGAAACATTTGTCCGTGATAAAAGAAAATCTTAGAGAATTTTTTGTATTTAATGATACTGGTTTTATAACAAGTACCACACTATGGTGTGCTCATAAAGCATTTTTTAGGGGTCTTTCAATAAAAATAGAAGCTAGGGGAAAAAAAAGAAAATCCTTTGAATTAAATAAACTACTAAAAGACATTACCGAAACTAAAGAACAACACAAAAAATCCCCAAGGGATATGAAATTAGCACAACAACTCAACAATCTAAGAACAGAACTGAGATATAGGCTGATAGATAACCATGACAAATACATGAAACGAATGAAACTGAATTACTATTCTCAAGGTAATAAAGCAGGTAAACGTTTGGCTAACCAACTACGCCAATGTAAAAATAAAAACAAAATTAACAAGTTAGTTCACCACAAATCAAATAAAGCAATTTACAACCCCCAAGAAAAAGCTGATTCCTTCTCAGAATATTATGAATCTCTATATAATCTTAAAGTAGATCAATCCACCCCACAACCTTCACCCCAAAATATAGCTGACTATCTAAAAAATATCAACCTGCCAAAAATTGATCCGGAAGATCT